>CM065681.1:44546391-44553891 GCA_017654935.2 Phymorhynchus buccinoides
TAAATACTAACCCCCTCCCCCTCCCCTCCCTTAGCAACGTATTGTGGCCCATGGCCGGTGCTGGTACTGATCTTATGATTTCCTTTGTCCTATTACAGACTACAGTCAAAACCTCTATTATAAGACCCTCCGTTAAAAGACTTCCTCTCATTTAAGACCGATTTTGCTTAACGGATTAGTGTAACTTACTATATGTTATGTATAAAAACTGACCTCTGTTATAAGACCCATCCAATTTAAGACCCATTTTTAAAAAACTTTTTGGAAGTCTTGTATAGAAGTTTGACTGTACTTGGAACACGTCAATGCTTTTGTCGCCTTATTATTACTCAAAACATTACTGTTAGCTATATCATCCATCCTTTCCAACAACCGTTCACTAACGCCACCATTCTTTGTCTCAAACTCTCAAACCTGTTAGAGCTTTTTTGACCTTCATCGTCCCTGTCACGTCTTGCTGACAGAAGTGTATATCATCTTCTTGCCATGGCCATCCTAAAATCTGCCGAAAGTCCCCGTCCCCACCTACTTTAAAATCCCCCCCTCCTCCTTTCCCTCCCTCCTTCTATCTTTAAGTCTTTGATCATTGTTCTTTGCGCCTGTCAGATGGTCAGTCAGTTTTGTCATCTTTATAGAGCTGACCAGAAGATGGATCATGGAGGAGCGGTCAGCTAGTCTGTCATGTCGCTTGTCATGGTCAACAATGTTTTTGTCGTTCTTCTTTTTTTCTACTTTTTGTAGTTTATGTAAATGTTCCTCTTTTATGATTGCGATCTTACGTTTTAGTCTCCCACATTCTAAACGAATGCTGCGTTTGTCTTATTTTAACTATCGTAATCCATTCTTACAAATCTTGCTGCTTAATAGTATGATACTATATTGCCCTTTGTTTTATTTTCACTCTCTGACTCTTTCTCTATATCCCTCTGTCTCTTTCTCTCTCTCTCTCTCTCTCTCTCTCTCTCTCTCTCTCTCTCTCTCTCTCTCTCTCTCTCTCTCTCTCTCTCTCTCTCTCTCTCTCTCTCTTTCTCTTTCTCTCTCTCGCTCGCTCTCTGTGTGATTCTTTGGTCTTTTCATGAATAATTCTTTGGACTTGAAATCCCCTCTGTATGTACGTACGTACGTACGTGAGTTGTTAATCTAATTACCAGATAAGTAAAATAAACTATCGGTAAGAAAGAAAACAAAAAACGTTATGGGTTTTTTTAAACAACAGTTTATTTTAATTATTAAATGCTCAAGTAGAAATGACACAAACAAAACTATGTAAGCATGTATTTTATTTTTACACTATCATAAAGCAGAAAGAAAAAGCTATAGCAATCAAACCTTTTTTTTTTCTTTTCTAAACACTTTTATGTTTTGGCACCTATGTTGCGCTTTTGGATCACAACTCGGGAGACTGGCCCATACGCATACTCACGCACGCACAAGAATCAAGATTGTATTATTCTTTCACCGCTATTGGGGCATGGATTTGTTTAGTAAAATCTCTGTTTTTAGCAGAAAAGAAATTACAAAGAGAAAGCGTGCAAGCACGCACACATACGCGCGCACACGCACACACGCACGCACACGCACACGCACGCACGCACGCGCACACGCACACGCACGCACGCACGCACACACACACACACACACACACACACACACACACACACACACACACACACACACACAGAGTGACAAACACACACGCACGCACACACCATAATATATCACGATCATCCATGTCCAACTTGACAGTGTCCTTTGATGTACGATTGTGTCGTCGTAAATCACACTTGTAGATCCGTGTTGTCTCCTGCTTCAAGTATAATAATATTCACGAGTTTTGTCATCTACCAACATGCCTCGAGCCACTTTGAGTAGTAGTAATGTAATATTCAGGTTTATTATTATTATTATTATGTTCCCATTAAAATAAGGTGATAAGGCAGTTTTCGCGGGAATAAACATTTTATGTGTCTGAAGGTTGAACAGAGGAGTTCAGACCTATCCACAATCTTTCTCCATTCCCACAACTTTCTAAAAAACACACCCAAAAAACACCTTTTCATTCACATTTTGAACAACCCTAAGGCCGTGTACACACATAAGCGGATATTCCATGCGGAAACCCGTGCGCAATCCATAAATAAGTCAAACAAAGAAGGGAACAGATTTGCGCACGTGTCCGAATGTCCCCTATATGCGTAAACTTTTGTCCTTCTTTCTTCCACTTATTTAGAGTTTTGCCGTACGGAACTTACGCGTCTAGTGTGAACCCGGCCTTAGCCTCGTCCAATCTTCTTTCGTTTTACGTTGGCGATTTGTTCCCCTGAAACTCGTGACTATCGTATTTGTTTGGTCCGTGCTTGCGTCCATACGTGTGCGACCTTGAAAGCGAGGGAACTTTGCACCCGCTCCAGTTCAGCCTTGTTTGTTGCTTTTTCCTTTATTTTAATTTCCGTCCTCTTCTCAATTTTGTAGTAAAGTTTAATTCCTTCCCTTTATGATTGCGCTTTGCTATTGGGGAGAGGTCTGAAGTCTCTGTGTGTGTGAGTGTGTGTGTGAGAGAGAGAGAGAGAGAGAGAGAGAGAGAGAGAGAGAGAAGAGAGAGAGAGAGACAGACAGACAGACAGACAGACAGACAGACAGACAGACAGACAGGCAAAGCAGACGCCCAGCCATTCAGCCAGACAGGCACACACAGTGAGTTAGTGCAAGTTTTCCTTTTCAAAAACCTCTATTTTAAAGAAAAGTTTTCAAATTGCTGTCAAACTTCCCCCCGCCCTCTTTCCCATAAAACGGCTTTTTCACAGCCGAGGAGGCAGCGCTCAATTTGCAGACCATTTCAACATCGTTTGTCAGACCGAGTAGAGGAAAGGAGACCGAAGATGAGAGAGAGAGAACACTGAACACTGAACACTGAAACTATTTAACAAGGATACAGATGTTTAGGCGAAGCCTATTCTTGCAATCTGTCCTTGGTTAAGAGAGTGAGAGAGAGAGAGAGAGAGAGAGAGACAGACAGACTGAGACAGACACAGAGACAGATAACCAGACAGACAGGCAAGCAAGCAAACGGATGATTAGTTATTATTACACAGTATGTTTTTGATCAGTTTCGATTCTAAATGTTATGTAGGGGAAGACGGGGTAAAAAGCGCATGGGCGGGTAAGAAGCCCACCCCAATTATCTCATGAAATGAAGCAAATTTCAGTCTCATTTTGCCCATGAGACGAACGTTAATGTCTAGCATTCGTCTCATGGGCAAATTTGACTGAAATTTTCTTTATTTCATGAGATAATTGGGGTGGGCTTCTTACCCGCCCATGCGCTTTTTACCCCGTCTTCCCCTACTATGTGAGTTCTGTTTCTGTAATAGATGATTAGTTATGACACAATAACATGGTGTTTTTTTTTATCAGCTTGGATTCAGAGTGTTATGTATGTATGTATCTATGTGAGTTCTGTTTCTGTAGTAGATGATTAAGTTATTACACAGTATGTTTTCTTGATAAAACAAAAAACAAAACAAAAACAAAACAACAAAAGCAAACAAACAGACAGATAGATAGAAACACCGAATCTGAGAGAGAGAGAGAGAGAGAGAGAGAGAGAGAGAGAGAGAGAGAGAGAGAGAGAGGGGGGGGGGGGGGTAGCGAGAAAGGGAGAGAAACAGAGAATGGTAGAGAGAGAGAGAGAGGGGTGGGGGAGGGGAGACGGGGGGGGGAGCGGGGGTGGGGGGGGGGGGGGGGGGGGGGGGGGGCGGGGGGGGGGGGCGATCGATAAGAACTAAAGTCGAAGTTTGGAATGCCTTTGCTTTGCAACTGATCTTGTCAGACGTTCAGTACGTCTTACTAAAAAAAATCGCGGCTTACGAGTCGGCGGGCAATTTGCCTAGGCGGGGCGGTTGGTTGGTCATTCCCGGCAATAACTTCTCGTCTAAGTTTCTCTGTGATGGGCCTGGAAGGGTAAGCTTTACAAATCCTATTGTAATGCGTCTGGGGAGGGAAATTCTCTACTGAGCGGCCCCAGAATTGGCCTACTGTCATTTTTGGCGGTTTTTTTTTTGGGTGGGGTGGGGTGGGGTGGGGGTGTTGTGGTTTTTTTTTTTTTTTCTCCCTTGAAAAGGGAAGAGAGACTCCGGAATTGAAATGTGTTGCTGTTTCCCCCCCCCCCCCCCCCCCCCCCCCCACATTTATATTTGCCAATTTATGCCTCCCCATTCGATACTTTTTCTCTGTCTGTCTTTTAGTCCGTCACCAAGACGGACTATTGCGATGGGCTGGTTTGTATTTTTGTTTGTTTGTTTGCTTTTTTTTTGTTGCTTTTTTTTCTGTCTGTCCCAAGGCTATCTCCCGAACCGCTTGGCCGAATCGCGTCAAATTTTGCGTGAAGGTGTGCCTCCTTAATAGGAAGAGATCGGTGCAAACCATTTTGCCGTCTTGACCTTGACGTACGACCTTGAAAACCGAAAATCTATTTTTAGCCATATCTCGAGCACCGATCAACATAGGATGTTGAAACTTGGTATGAAGGTGGTTTGGCTTATGCCCGTTCTGATGATGGCATACCGATCAAGGTCAAGGTCAAGGTCAAAAAGATCGCTGGAGCCTGAAAATCGGAGGGTCATTTTTTTCTCCTTCTGTCTGTCCCAAAGATATCTTTCGAACGGGTTGACAGAATCACGTCAAATTGTGTGTGCTGGTGTGTCACCATGAGAGGAAGGCATCCGCGCAAACCATATTGCCGTCGTGACCTTGACCTTGGCGTACAACCTTGAAAACCGAAAATCTTTCAGGGGCCATAACTCCCACACCGTTAGTGTTAGAGTCTTCAAATTTGGCATGAAGGTACTTTGGCTTATGCCCGTTCTGATGGTGGCATACCGATCAAGGTCAAGATCACGGTCCGGGCGATCCGTAGGCCTTGAAAGTGGTAGGGGTCTACACATTGGGTTTTAAGCCATATTTTCCACATTGGTACTTGACAGAAGCGCTTCAGATTGTGTGTGGTACTGTATACCCTAGAGAAGAAAACATCCGAGCATAAATGATCACCATGCTGACCTTGACCTTGAAGTGTGACCTTGAAAACCGAAATTTCCTTCTTTGCGCTATATGTTTCTTCTTCAAGCTGTATCTCGTGAACTAGAAGACAGAATCCCTTCCAATTTTGTGTCAGGATGTGACACTCTACGGGGTGTCGCAAGTGCGTGGCATTGCTGGTGACGGACATGTCTGCCGCTCGGCGACGCCCTTGTTAGTATTTGAAAACAAAATTTAAAAGTTTTGATGAATAAACAAAGCCATTCCTAAAAAATAATTAATTACTTTTTGATTAGTTTTAGTTTAAGGAGAGGCAAACCACATTGAAAAAATATATATTAAAAAATGTCAAAAGTAAAATTCACTGAGAAAGAGCCACGAGGCATATACATAGCCCTATATCTACATACATAGGCCTACCTAGTATAATCATGGACATGGTATAATCGATCCTCTCTCTCTCTCTCTCTCTCTCTCTCTCTCTCTCTCTCTCTCTCTCTCTCTCTCTCTCTCTCTCTCTGTATCTCTCTCTCTCTATCTCTCTCTCTCTCTCTCTCTCTCTCTCTCTCTCTCTGTATCTCTCTCTCTCTCTCTCTCTCTCTCTCTCTCTCTCTCTCTCTCTCTCTCTCTCTCTCTCTCTCTCTCTCTCTCTCTCTCTCTCTCTCTCTCTCGTTTTTAGAATAACAATGATGTTGTTTATATTTAAATGTTCTTAACTTTAATGCAACATTATGCATGCCTTTTTGTTTATTCCCTACACATTGTGTTTGCACTGCATCTCCTATGTTATAGGCCGGGGGCCTAAAACATAAAACAATGTGTTCATCCTCTCTCTCTCTCTCTCTCTCTCTCTCTCTCTCTCTCTCTCTCTCTTGCTTTTCAGTCATCCACTTACAAGCTGTGGCTTTTTGGTTTAAGCCGCTTACCATTGTCAAGCTTAATTAGTATTTGAAAACAAAATTTAAAAGTTTTGATGAATAAACAAAGCCATTCCTAAAAAATAATTGATTACTTTTTTATTAGTTTTAGCTTAAGGAGAGGCAAACCACATTACAAAAATATATATTAAAAAATGTCAAAAGTAAAATTCACTGAGAAAGGGCCACGAGGCATATAAATAGCCCTATATCTACATACATAGGCCTACCTAGTATAATCATGGACATGGTATAATCGATTATCTCTCTCTCTCTCTCTCTCTCTCTCTCTCTCTCTCTCTCTCTCCTCTCTCTCTCTCTCTCTCTCTCTCTCTCTCTCTCTCTCTCTCTGTGTGTATTTCTCTCTCTCTCTCTCTCTCTCTCTCTCTCTCTCTCTCTCTCTCTCTCTCTCTCTCTCTCTCTCTCTCTCTCTCTCTCTCTCTCTCTCTCTCTCTCTCTCTCTCTCTCTCTCTCGTTTTTAGAATAACAATGATGTTGTTTATTATTAGTCCGTCACCAAGACGGACTATTGCGATGGGCTGGTTTGTATTCCCCCCCCCCCCCCCCTATCTGTCCCAAGGATATATTCCCGAACCGCTTGACCGAATCGCGTCAAAGTTTGTGTGCAGGTGTGTCTCCTTAATAGGAAGAGATCGGCGCAAACCATTTTGCCGTCGTGACCTTGACCTTGACGTACGAACCTTGAAAACCGAAAATATATTTTTAGCCATATCTCGGGCACCGATCACATGCATAGGATGTTGAAACTTGGTATGAAGGTGGTTTGGCTTATGCCCTTTCTGATGATGGCATACCGATCAAGGTCAAGGTCAAGGTCAAAAAGATCGCTGGAGCCTGAAAATCGGAGGGTCATTTTTTTCTCCTTCTGTCTGTCCCAAGGATATCTTTCGAACGGGTTGACAGAATCACGTCAAATTGTGTGTGCTGGTGTGTCACCATGAGAGGAAGGCATCCGCGCAAACCATATTGCCGTCGTGACCTTGACCTTGGCGTACGACCTTGAAAACCGAAAATATTTAAGGGGCCATAATTCCCACACCGTTAGTGTTAGAGTCTTCATATATGGCATGAAGGTACTTTGGCTTATGCCCGTTCTGATGGTGGCATACCGATCAAGGTCAAGGTCACGGTCCGGGCGATCCGTAGGCCTTGAAAGTGGTAGGGGTCTACACATTGGGTTTTAAGCCATATTTTCCACATTGGTACTTGACAGAAGCGCTTCAGATTGTGTGTGGTACTGTATACCCTAGAGAAGAAAACATCCGAGCATAAATTATCACCATGCTGACCTTGACCTTGAAGTGTGACCTTGAAAACCGAAATTTCCTTCTTTGCGCTATATGTTTCTTCTTCAAGCTGTATCTCGTGAACTAGAAGACAGAATCCCTTCCAATTTTGTGTCAGGATGTGACACTCTACGGGGTGTCGCAAGTGCGTGGCATTGCTGGTGACGGACATGTCTGCCGCTCGGCGACGCCCTTGTATTTAAATGTTCTTAACTTTAATGCAACATTATGCATGCCTT
>CM065681.1:44563891-44583891 GCA_017654935.2 Phymorhynchus buccinoides
GATGCACAAACCAGAGTCCCACCTGAGAGACAAACACGCCGAACACGGGCATCACCCGGCGGAAGGTCGATCTGTGAAAGTGAACGGGGGTAGGATATTTCACATGGACGCTTACTGTGAGTTGTGTGATAGAGAGTTCTGTAACAAGTACTTTTTGAAGACCCACAGAGCTATTAAGCATGGAATCGCTGATGAGAGCTCACTTCCAGCAATGTCAGCCCCTGAAGCGTCGCGCAAAACATCTTTGAGTGGTAGTGGCCCCCCTCGACCGCCTAAAGTTGAACTGTCTCCCTCACCCTGGCGACAACAGCAGGAAATGAAGCAAGAAGCTAGAGCGGAAGCCAAAGAGCCATCTCCGGGTTACAACAAAACCGCAGCCGACTTGGCTGCAGAGGAGAAGGTGTCGAGCGTCATCTCTGCTGTGAAAAACAGCCTGCAGAACAGTCAACCCGACAGCAAGTCGTCCACAGCAGGGGGCGGCTCTGGAGGCAGCACCAAAGACCCCAGTATGGAGGACTACTGCGAGTTCTGTCAGAAGCATTTCTGTAACAAGTACTACTTGAAGAAGCACAAGCAGGATGTTCATGGCATCATACCAGAGACGGGCCCCACCACCACCAAAAGGAGCCGCGCTAGCAACAGTTTACTGGACCTGCCCATGCCGTCCACATCCTTGGGATCCCCCATGATGCTGCCCCAGCCCATGCCCAGCATGGGAGGCATGCATTCCCTGCCTCATGGGGTCATGATGCTCAACCCCTTTATGCACCAGATGGCCCTGATCCCTGCGGGTAGCATGCCGCCCCCGCTGCTCCATGGTCTTCACCCTCCCCCTCACTCTTCTGCCTTGTCTCAGTCCCTTCCTTTGCCTGGTGCTGTTCCAGGACTCAGCCCCACCACTCCTACCTCCCAGATGTCCGAGTTCAGTCCAAACCCAGACACGTTCTGTAAGTTATGCAGCAAAGAGTTCAGCTCCGTCTACTTTCTCAAGATCCACAAGGCCAACAAGCACGGCATCCAGAGTGACGAGCTCCCTCCTGAAGCTAAGATGCTGGGAGATATGGTGGAGAGCAACGGAATCGCTGTGAACCCCCGGCCTTCCTCTATGGACGGCAGGCCAGAAGGGAGCATGAAGTCTAGCCCTCCTCCTTTGACCAGCATCAACCAGATGGTCACCTGCCGCATGTGTGACAAAGATTTCCCCAGCGCACAAGCCTTCAAGGTTCACCAGATCAATGAACATGGGCGGAATCTAGAGCCAGCTCTCCCAGACAGTTTTGAAAGCAGTTTACCAAAATCGGAGCCCCCCAATTCCAATTCGTTTCGAAATGTACCTGAAGTACCTCTTGCACATGGTGGGGCCTCCAACGGCCCGGGAGGCACGATATTTGGAAACATGGTTGCCGCCAAGCTGGCTGATCGTGTCGTATGCGACATATGCAATAAAGACCTCTGCAACAAATACTTTTTAAGAGCGCACAAACTAAAGATGCACGGTATTGACACGGATAAGGAAGAAAGCAGTGAAGCTGGGAAGGAGAAGAGTATGGGCTATGATCGTTACAGCCCTAGTGAATACAGCAGCAAAGCTCAACAACCCCTGAATATGACCATGAGCCCCAAGCAGGGTCCTCCGCCGTTAGTCATGCCGCCTTCTGACTTGAGAGACTTTTCAAACGGCGGGAAAGATTACAACATGGAGAAGCCAGGAGGTTTCAGAAACTTTACTGACGTACCCACGTTCTTGTCTGAGACGATCAACAATGAGTACTTGAGAAAATCAACCCCTCAGCCCCCATTCAAAGGCTTCGATTACGGAATTCCAGGCTTCCCCTCATCTTCCTCAGCTAATATGAATCATGACCAGTTGCTAGGGGATGGGATAGACCCCGAGGCCTACTGTGAAATTTGCAAGAAAGAATTCTGCAGCAAGTATTTCCTAAGAACGCATAAAGAAAACATCCATGGCATCAAGACTGAAGTGACTACTCCCAATCGCCCTCGAGCCAAACCTGGCCCAAAGCCAACTACCCCTAAGCCGATCACCATGAGCAGCAGCAGCAGCAGCAGCCACAATCTTCTGGCGGGTCTCCCCATGCCCAGCATGCACAGCATGCCCAGTATGCCCAGCATGCCCAGCATGCCCTTCCCTTTCCCCCCAGCCATGATGATGAGGGGAGGGAGCGGAGGAGTCGGTGTGGGCTTCAACCGCAGCAGGGACAGTTTTGAGAAGCACCACTTCCGTTGGAAAGACCCCCCGACGACTAACGCCACAGCGCGCGTAACGTGCGACATCTGCAACAAGGAGCTGTGCAACAAGTACTTCTTGCGCACTCACAAGTTAAAGAAGCATGGTATTGCACCCACCGACCCTGCTCAGTCTGCCATGAGCGAATCCTCAGCCTCGAGTGAGAACGACGCCGGCGTCAGCCAGTCCAGCCAGCCGGACAATTTCTTTGTGGACAGAGGCACAGGCATGGCGCACCGACCCGAACCAGGCTCCTCAGTGCCTCAAAGCATTCCTCTGCCGCCTTCTGAAAGAACCACCAAGGCGAGTGAGCCCACAAAGTCGGACAGAAGCGAAGAGGAAAGATCGATTAAGTCTGAAGAGAACCACTCTAGCAGCAATGACAACCACAATATCGACGTTGTCACTTGCCATTTATGCGAGCGCAAGTTTAAGAACGTGCAATGGCTGTCAGCTCACGTGATGAAAGACCACGCCGCGGCCTGCGCTCCTGAATTGATGGATCTGCGTATGTTACCTCCTCCTCTTGGACCCGTTCCTCCTCACTTTGCTGACCTGGAGCCTAGGGTGTGTCAGGTGTGTCGCATGATGCTGCCCAACGAGATCAGCCTGAAGCTGCATCTGCTGCAAGAACACAACGCTCAAATCAGACTGCACGCAGAGGAGTCACCGGGTAGCCACGAGCAGAAGGTCATCTCTTCCTTCTTCCCAACAGCCAGGAGTCGTGAGTCGGTCAGGTCCTGGAGATCTAAAGCAAGACGACATACTGAAAGGAAGCTCAAAATGTTCGTCTGTTCATTCGGCGACTACCGTACTCACTGGTTGTACAAGTTGCACCAGCATGAAAAGAAAGCTCACGGCATGTCGATGAACTCTAATAATAGAAACTCAAAGTCGCTGGAAAACGGGGATAACTGTGAAGGAGACTTTAAGCAGTTTAAATGCGGACTGTGCACGTCGAGCTTTAAATCTCACACTCACTGCCAGATGCACCTGAGAGAAGCGCACATCCACATGCTGAAAGACTTTGTCTCTCGGAAACGCAAGCGCGCTGACTTCAACAAGCTGTCCTGCAGACACTGTTCCTTCACCACCTCGTTTCCCTTCCGTCTGCAAAGTCACATCTCCCACTACCACCACCACCACCACCACCACCAGCAGCGCCCTGCCCCACCCCAATCCCAAAGCAAGAGCTTCCCAGAACTGACCCCGGTAGCCTGCTCGGAGACCCCTCCGGAGTCTCTGCACAGCTCCCCGGATCACACCACGCTGGAGGAGACGGCCTTCGAGAGGCCGGCATCTGGGGGCGCCCAGGACCCCAGGAAGCAGCCCTTCGCCATGGACGTGGAGGAGGAAGGGCGAGGCTCTTCCGTCAGTCCGCCACACTCCTTCCTGGGCAGCAGTCCTCCCATCGACTCCCGTGGACACCACCAGTCTCTGTCTGCCACCTGCCGCATGTCCGAGTTTACACCATGAAGCAGCCGGGAAGTCTGTACGCACGTGTGTGTGCGCGCGCATAATGTATGTGTGTGTATCTATGTGTATGTGATAACCGCAGCAATACCTGCTATTTCATAATGTTATATCCGCTGAGGTGAACTGTTCCGTTTGATGTATAATTATTTAGGAAAGAAAAATATAAACCTTGACCGTTTTTGTTTCGCTGCGTTTAACCTCAGCCCAATAAATGTATAATCCAATAAGTCATTCTTTTTGCACAATTGAAGAAATTACCCCTGTGATTGTAAACGATTATAACATCTGTTTACATCTGTTTCGTGAACGTACAGTATATAAGGAATATAAAAAAGACATAACAATGAAACATAGAGACAAAACAAAATCTATTTCCTTCGAATGGTTACCATTTCCAATGCCTATAGATACAAATGAATGTTGATGGTCGTACAGCAACCCATAATTATGTCCTGATTGACATCTGGCATTTATTGTCAAAGAACAAGGATATTTCTCATCATAATCATTAAACGCACGTGCACATGTATGCACGTTGTTTTGGTGTGTGTTGGGGCAATATTTTATTGAACACTGAATCTCAAAACAAGTCATCCGAAAATGCTTCAAGGACAGTGCAAAACGCTGGACGCTACCAGAAAAAACCCAATTCGCACGTGCAGAACAATCCTAGTAATGCAATGGGACAGAATCTCAGTATAATTAATAAGGTGGAGCCTTGCGGATATACAAAGAAAGGAGAAAGCATAACTAACGTGTGCTTATTCGTCTGTGGTTTCACACGTTTGCCGTGACAGAAGTGATGCTACGTTCTGATGCCTGTGGTCATTCAAATCAACAGGAGTGGACAGATTTCTAAATAAGTCGTTCTGCCTCACAACAAGTCTAGAATTCGCGTAACCCTCCGAGTGTTTGAGGGGAAGACGTGACGTTGTGTGATGCGTGTATACTAAGCAGGTATACATAAATGTATGTCTCTCGTGCATCACGTGAGGTATATATTCCAGTGTAACACAAAAAACATTGTCATTCTGTGTGAAACTTTCCCTTAATTATGTTAGCCGTTTGCTGTGACTTCTTACCAACCCAGTTTTGTTTTGTTCTTTAACTGATTCCATATTTCTTATCCTGTCAAACTCGTTTCCAGATTTTATCTCAGGTATCAAATGAAACGGACAATTACTAGCAGTTCAGTATTCATGTTTGTTTCAGTTGAAAAGTTGCCACTTGATTGTTTCCCAGTTTGTTTTAGTATTCCTTTCCGAGACCACTCCACTATGAGTTGATTTTGCATGGCATGTATATTTTTTGTGAGTGCAATTTGGGTAGACCCGATTCCTTCTGGTGTTGTTTTGTTGACTAATTATCGTTGTTTTGTGCTTCCGCGCTCATTTCCAGTCCAAATAATTATTTTATCCACGAATCTTCGTTACAAAGCTTTATTTAAAAACTAAATTCAGCGCATGAGAATTTGTTTATGAGATATATACCTTTACACAATAACTTTTACTTGCGTTTGATTAGAATTGCAGTTTTACATGGTTTGGTTTGAACGTGCTCCTTGTTGCTTGTATCTAAGTCATCGTTTATTTGAATTGTTACTGGAATGACTCTGGAATAATCTTTGATTATCTGCTTAATTAACCTACATCTAATTGCTTACATTGGATTCATTTACATTTCAGATTACGTGTCTTCATACCATAAAAAAAAACCACAACAGTTTCCGTAAGCTTAGTGTCTTGCCTTCACTGACAGAGTGCTTTTGAATTTGGGTAGTGTCGCCGAGATTAACACTCTTTTTGTTTTTAAAGAAAGCTGAGCGAAAGGGCATTTTTTGTCTTTGCTGTCCATCAATAATTATGTTGTGCAGTTTGGGTGACGATTTTGCGTCGATTGACACCAGTCTTATTTCAAAGGCCCGGCCATTGTTTTTCGTTCCTGAGCGAAGCTTCGGGAAGTATTGTTTTTGTTTCATCATTCCGTCCGTCCGTGCGTACGTGCGTGCGTCCGTACGTGCGATCGTCCGGCCGGACGCGTTTTCTTGAAAACCGTTCTGTCTATTTCAATCAGTTTTAGTATACAAGTTCTAGAGGATATTACCTATCGACTGATTACTTTAGTTTTATTTCAAGGTCAAGGTCATGCTGATTAAGGAGTTCAAACCCCAAAACACATAATCGCTAATATCTCGGGGTTTTCTTTGTGTGGTTTGTTTTTTTGCTGTTAGTCTATTATTGTTGTTTTGTTTTTGTTGTTGTTTGTGGGGTGATAGGTAAAATGCGGCGTAAGAAGTGATGAAACAAGTTAAAAAATCAATGACATAGTGTACATAATTCAGAAGGAAAACACTATGGGCGTACTGGTCTATGAGCTGCCAAAAATAAGCATGGAAACTACCAATGCTAGTGTAAAACACATCTTCATGTTCAGGTCTAGGTCTAACTCTGTGCTTCGTTTAGCTGTGCCCGTTTCTCTTGGTCGCATAATTATCTGTGATCAGTTAATTGCGTGGCAATAGCGCTCAGTTAGGTAACGCATAGGCCTACTTCAATTTTTGCGTTGTACAATCAACTCTCTCTCTCTCTCTCTCTCTCTCTCTCTCTCTCTCTCTCTCTCTCTCTCTCTCTCTCTCTCTCTCTCTCTCTCGCTCGCTCGCTCTCTCTCTCTCGCTCTCTCCCTCTCTCTAAAAACAAAGTCTATAGAACTTATTTGAAATTAAAACAGGTCATGCTTGTTTTAACTTCCTGTTTAAATTAATCAACATGTCAACCAGTATAACGCAGTCCTTTTTACTACTCTACACTGCTCTTTAAATTTGTGAAATTCATTTGTAGGCCTAATTTCAGAGGTAGACTTTTGCATAATTGTCTGAATTTAATTAAGCAAAAAAAACTTCACGAGTCTGCTACACTAAGAGCATGTGGTTTTGTCTCATTCTGCGTGGTATTATGTATCTTTAAAACTCGTTTGGGTTTAGCGTTGATTTTTTGTT
The DNA here is from genome assembly GCA_017654935.2 of Phymorhynchus buccinoides. Classification (NCBI taxonomy): domain Eukaryota; kingdom Metazoa; phylum Mollusca; class Gastropoda; order Neogastropoda; family Raphitomidae; genus Phymorhynchus; species Phymorhynchus buccinoides. The sequence goes on from CM065681.1 coordinate 44,570,611, forward strand.
TTATCTGCTTCATTTTATTATGACTTTATGGGCTTCTTTAATTAAACTCCATTTTTGAGTTGTCAGTTCTCCATTGTGGTATTAGTCATTGTCCTTTTGCCGATCTACGATCGCAAAGGAGTATGAATTCGTTCGTGTATGTTTCTTTGTTTGTTTGGTTTTTTGTTGTTGTTGTTGTTTTTTCCTCGTTTTTTGAAGAATGTCATCATTAGCTCGGAGCGGTTTTTTTATGCTGACTGTTATGTTACGTTGCATTTTTGAAGAATGTCATCATTAGCTTGGAGCGGTCTACTTATTTATGCTGACTGGTGGGAGGGAAATGCTGAAAATGTCAGAGTAATAATTATACCATTGCGTATGATTGAAAAGCGTAGTGTGATTGTGTGTTCATTGTGAGATTGAGTAACATATTATTGCAAGCCTAGTGGTCTGTAGCGTCGGAACTGTAAACTCCGTACCGCGACTTGTTGTTAAAACAAAATGTCGTTTATTATACTGCCAATGGTTTCGTTGATCGCAATTATGACCGACTTTCTTGTATTGTTTGCTGTGGCTGAACGTGTAAGCTAAATACAAATTATGATGGTGTGTAAGATTGACAGGGCATCAGTAAAAAAAAATGTCTCAGAATAGAGGCTTGATGAAAGAGTAGGTGAAGACGGGGTAAAAAGCTCATGGGCGGGTAAGAAGCCCATGGCAATTATCTCATGAAAGAAAGCAATTTTTAGTCGCGTTTGCCCATGAGACGAATGCTAAACATTAACACTCGTCTCATGGGCAAAATGTGACTGAAATGTGCTTAATTTATTAGCAAATTTCAGTCACATTTGCCCATGAGACGAATGCTCGTCTCATGGGCAAACTGCGACTGAATTTGCTTTATTTCATGAGATAGATAATTGGCATGGGCTTCGTACCCGCCCATGGGCTTTTTACCCCGTCTTACCCATATGCTGAATGATGCCAGTGCCTGTATCAACAGTAGGCCTCAGTGAATTTAGCAAGCTCACTTTAAGTTGCGCAGGATACTTAATTGAATACAAAGTGGGTTTTATGAAATGAGCACGTGTGTAGGAAAACGCCATGTAAATTTCACAGCGTTGAGCCCCGTGTGTATTGCAATATAGAAAATAATCATAGTGTGTCATTATAAAGTGTGTCATTCAAAACGTGTGTGTTTTTCTCTCTAATCAAGTGTTCCATTCTGTATAATCATAGGCCCTACATTTTAATAGGGCCTATTATGATCGAAACGGTTGGTCTAATAACAATCCTTTATCAAGCAGAGATTCAGATTGTCAGCGGGCCCAGGTCATTGACCCCTTGGGAAGATGATTTGACCACTCATTTTTTTTAGCATCCAGGGGTCGTCTGACCCACACGAAGTCTGCACTAAAATTGAAGTTTAATATTGGAAATTGACCCATCATTTTCTGCAACTAGGGGTCACATGACCCAAGAAGTCTAAAAACAACCTGAAGCTCTGCCAAGGAAAAATGATTTATGTTGCTAATTGCGTTTGTTTTTGTTTAGTGCTGGTATCGGAAATCGTAATGTCCTGACGCGTGGATAAGAATAATTGTTGAACTTGATGACAGTTCATTGTACAGACAGTTTGGGGGACACGGTTTGTCCGATCTGCTGTGGTGTTATTGTCTGAAGATTTGGTTTTATGCTTTTGACAATCTTGTACAGTCTCTCTCTCACTCTCTCTCTCTCTCTCTCTCTCTCTCTCTCTCTCTCTCTCTCTCTCTCTCTCTCTCTCTCTCTCTCTCTCTCTCTCTCTCTCTCTCTCTCTCTCTCTCTCTCTCTCTCTCTCTCTCTCTCATTCATTATGATCCTTTTTGTAGCCAGTCATCCTTGCGTTGGAACTAAGATACTGTCTATAAATAAATAACAAGCTTGCCACTATTAATTATTATCACAGTGTTGTTGTTGTTGTTGTTGTTGTTGATGTTGTTGGTTTGTCGGCTTCGCTGTGGACTGACAAAGACAAAGGGGCAATAAGCAATGCCTTTATAGAATCCCTCATCGTCTAATTCCTTGTGGCTCCCGGGGCTCCCAGGGACCCCCCCCCCCCCCCTTTTGTTAGAAGTACTAGAATCCTAAATGACCCTCTAAAATAATGTGAATGGGCAAAATAACAAACGATAGTCTTTGCTGTTTGCATTCCAAATTATGACCCATCATGGGATAATTTCCCCAAATATTCCAGTCTCTTCTTTCTCCCTGACTTTCGTGGACATATTCTTTGTGTGTGCGCTCGTGCGGGGGGGAGCCCGGGGCATGCATTTATGCGAGCACACATTGACATTTTGAAAATTTTCTGTCAAGCAACTCGTCAGGTGCACTGGAAATAAATATTAGTTTTAGCATTCGCAATGTCATTGGGACCTATCCCTCCTCTAGGACCCTCTACAACGTAAGGGGAGGAGTCCCCGGTACCCCTTGTTTTACAGGACGATTGGGAACCCCTGCCCTTAATTTTATGAAGTTCTACTAAAGCTTAAGTGGGAAACTAAACGTTGTTACTTTCTAAATTAAGTAAATCGGTTTAGTTAATTTAGAAAGTAACAACGTTTAGTTTCCCACTTAAGCTTTAGTAGAACTTCATAAAATTAAGCACAGGGAGATCTATGTTCTCTTATTTCCCTTATTTCATTCTTATTCATGAGATTATGATTTTGTCCTTCATGCTCCGTCCATTCTCCTGTCCGTTAAAGGAACGGGTCTGTTCTGTTTTTGTTTGTGGCTCAAGCCACAAACCTATAACTCACTTTGTCGGTCTGTCTGTCGGTCTGTTTGTCTGTCTGTCTGCCGGTCGGTCCAAAATTGTCGCACATTTTGACAAAATTGTCGCACTTCAAATCGAGGCTACACTTCAAATTGAGGCCGCTCTTTAAAATGATGTATTTTAAAAGCGTACAAAATAATAAACATACGTAATACAGACACTACAACAGACACGACGAGTATGCGGTGCTTCTTTCGATGAGTATAAGTAGGATACATAGTTTTAAATGTTTTCCAAAAGATATAAAAAGTTACGAAATGGTGCAGAGATAACGTTCTGGTTTACAGATAAAAAATATTGAAAAGCCAGGGGAGGTGACTCATGATTGGAGTGGTAAAAATAGACCGCGTGCCACAAACTATTGCGATTTCGCGCTTTTTTAGTATAGGTCCTTCCGAGTCTTTCTGTTAAATACGATCACTCGTTGATGTATTATACACATCACATTTTAGCAACTATGATTATCTTCTGTATGCTGGCAATGCTAGGCAGTCTCTTTTTAAATACGTGTGATTAATGCGATCGTTTTAGGTCATTGGTTGAATAACGTGGTGAATGTAATTTGTATACATTTATTTGGAAAGCAATAACTTGAACAATTAATTTTGCATTCTCTCCCCGTCCTCATCTCTCTCTCTCTCTCTCTCTCTCTCTCTCTCTCTCTCTCTCTCTCTCGTCTCTCATCTCTCTCTCTCTCTCTGTCTCTGTCTCTCTCTCTCTCTCTCTCTGATCTCTCTCTCTCTCTCTCTCTCTCTCTCTCTCTCTCTCTCTCTCTCTCTCTCTCTCTCTCTCTCTCCCCCTCTCTCTCTCCTCTCCTCTCTCTCTCTCTCTCTCTCTCTCTCTCTCTCTCTCTCTCTCTTCTCTCTCTCTCTCTCTCTCTCTGTCTCTCTCTCTCTCTGTCTCTCTCTCTCTCTCTCTCTCTCTGTCTCTCTCTCTCTCTCTCTCTCTCTCTCTCTCTCTCTCTCTCTCTCTCTCTCTCTCTCTCTCTCTCTCTCTCTCTCTCTCTCTCTCTCTCTCTCTCCAAATAGCATGTACCTTGCTGATGACATTAAATAATTCATTTGTCATTTGTCATCTCTCTCTCTCTCTCTCTCTCTCTCTCTCTCTCTCTCTCTCTCTCTCTCTCCTCTCAGTCTCTCTCTCTCTCTCTCTCTCTCTCTCTCTCTCTCTTTCTCCTCAGTATTTTCCAAATGTGAGTTTTATCTGCTTTCCTAATGGGTTAAAATTAATCGTCGCTTGATTTCTACTTTACGAAAACTCCCACTATTAAAAACCAAAGTATATCAATGCCCCCTTCTCCATTATTGTCTTTTTCATTTATTTATAATTTATGGGTCGAATCTCAACATTCTGTTTATGTACATTCTTCCCGCCCCTTCAGATCACTAAGCTACCAAATCCATATCATGTTTGTGTTTGTCAGTTTGAACTCAAACTATGATATAGTCTGTCTACCGAGTTTGAATGAAGCTTTTACATAATTATGTAAATGGTATCGCGATGTATAATATTGGTGACATTGTTCTAGCAATCAGTGGTCTCTGTTTTAGTTTGTTATTACATGGTATATATTTTTTTTATGTATGCGCGTTCTTAAAATACCCACTACGTCATGTGTCAAAATCACGGTTTTCACGTGTTTTCCCTCTTATAGCTGGTAAGAAATCTTAAGAAATATTCCTAGCATAAGAGGGAATGTGACACGTGACGTGGTGGGGGTCTTTAAACATTGTAACGCCCGTTTCAATACTCAGTCAAGTTTCCCATGTGCAGGAGATAAACATCTTGCCTAAAATAACATTGACGTGATTTGGTAAGCGCATCGCATGTATTATTGTGTCATTAACGGTTGCCTCGGTATTGTTTTGGATATTGTCTTGTCAAGTGTGAGGGAGGTGTTGAAGCACGCCATCTGTATTAGATCGCATTCTTGAGTTCTGTTGCTACAAACCAATACAAATGTATGATTCGAATTAATGAAAGAAACTGACCGTTGTCATAATTATGTTGTTTTGTAGGAGAAGCGCAACAAGCGGCATGCGAAGCAAAAACACACAAACAATCAATTTGTGCATAAACTTATACTGGGAAATGTACCGATATTTATTGTGGTGTGCACGTGTGTGACCCATTCCAGATTTTTACCTGATTTCCCTCGTTATTGAGAGAATGATTGAGATTCCTTTTCCTGCGCTGATATTGTTTTGTTGTATGTTGTTGATCCGTTTTCCACTCGCTAACATAAATTTGATTGAAAATTTTGTTCACTTTTGTTTAGTTTTTTCTGCTACTTAAACTCGCCTAACATGGCATATTTGTATGCGTGATTGCGTGCATGCATGTATGTATGTATGTATGTATGTATGTATGTATGTATGTATGTATGTATGTATGTATGTATGTATGCATGCAAGTGTATTTGTAAAAATAGTGTTGTTCTCTAGAGAGGGAAACGTGTGCTGTTATGTTGTGACACTGCCTGTCCCTTCCCGCTTCCCCAATGTCAACTCCAGACCTATTATCCCCCTTACATTTGTTTTTGTTGGTTTTTGTCTCCATTAATTAAACAACATTGTATGAAATGTAAGATTTTTGTAATGACGATGTTTAATATCGCTTATATCAATATATATGATGACTCTCTCTCTCTCTCTCTCTCTCTCTCTCTCTCTCTCTCTCTCTCTCTCTCTCTCTCTCTCTCTCTCTCTCTCTCTCTCTCTCTCTCTCTCTCTCTCTCTCTCTCTCTCTCTCTCTCATTAGTTTTGTACTGTTGTGTGTGTTTATTCCCGTCACCAACCAGTTCTACCTCAATCAAAAACGTTTATATATCAATTTATCTCTCTTTTGTTTCTTTAACATTTCATGTCTCTCTTTTAAGCATAAGATGCGAATTGTATGCGTTTGTTCATCACCTCTGAAAGTCTGCCTTGGAAACTTGCAATAATGGATTACATTTTTACATCTTTTTTTTCTTTCTTTTTTACTCAGCAGTTTTTGTAATCTTATTATCTATATGTCCATGTACATTATTACTGTTATTATTATTATTATTATCATTATTATTATTATTATTATTATTAGGATTATCCCCTTTTGGGAGAATACCATTGTTAAAAAAATCTCCTTTTTTTTCTTGTTCTCCCCTTTTTTGTCTGATCGGGCTGACATTTTCAGGAAAGTTGCATGACCATGTGGCTATGCGCTGGAAATGTTAAATGATTTGGCCGAATTTCCTGCCAAATATGGCCGACAAATCTCTAAATCGGCAAAATTTCAATCTTGAATAAAAATTTGAAAAAAATTATATAAACAACAGCTGAACAGAGTGCGTTGATATTTTCAGAATGTCAAAAAAAAACCTAACCTTCCAACACTCCCGGTTTTCTGAAGTGGAAGTACGGACCAGACGTGCACTGGCTAGGAATCTGCAGGTAAATTTGTATTCACGGAAGAGCCGAAACTGGAAGTGACGTCACACAACTGTTGGGTATTGTAGCCTTTCACTGGCCTAGGTGGGAAAGTAGCTTGGTGCTGTTAAAAAAAAATTGGAAGTTATTCAAATTTATGTAAATTGAGTTGTCACATTCACTGATTTCCATTTTTAGGATTTCTTGGGGTGTTTTTTTGGAGGGGTTGTTTTACCCCATATCGCTAAAACTTTGCATTGAAGTTAGGGGACAGTTATGCTAAATTTACGATAATAAATGGATTGGCCCAAATGGCCAAACTAGGTCACATTTTAATTTGGAATCACTCAAAAAACGGCTGCACGGATTGCGTTCATATTTTCAGTATGCGTTAACCCTTTCGCCGCCAGACATTTGTCAGCCAACAAATACCATTAAACTTAACTGGGTAGAGGAAAACGAAAGTCAGCAATATTAGGAATTCTTCTGTGACATGTATAACATTAAGCCTATTCTTACCTCCCAAACTTGAGAAAATAGGGTCTTTGAATAACAGGCCCTTATTTGATGCCTTTTAGTGACATGGGTGTCAAACCATTGTGGTGCATACATTCGACATTGGCGGTGAAAGGGTTAAAGAGTAGCAATGCAACAGTGCCGTTATAAAACCCGAGTCGGAAGTACCAACAGAAAACGTGGGGGAGGAAAAGAGTGTGGGATGGGGGACTCCTCCCATGTTTGCTCTGGGGAAAAAAACCCACCATTATCCCTCTGGTTAGTGTTGTTATTATTATGTTATTGTTGATATTATGAATGCTACTGCTATCAATCTTCCGTCTCAACCGTGTCTGTGCAAAACGTGTTAGGGCTATGTTTGTTTTATCCCTACAATACGCTTTCATCTAGCCTGCTAGCCACCAAATGAACAATCAGGGATTCCTGTTTTTGTCGTCTGTATTGTATTTGTCGGCTACATTTTGTTTTCCATATAGCGATGACTGACATTATTCTTACGAGATATGTTTGCTGTATCGACTGTGACGTAACCCCGTATCTTTGTCTCTATCTGTCTGTTCGTCTGCCTTGTGAATCTCTCTCTCTCTCTCTCTCTCTCTCTCTCTCTCTCTCTCTCTCTCTCTCTCTCTCTCTCTCTCTCTCTCTCTCTCTCTCTCTCTCTCCAGCTAACACCCCCACCCCACCTACCACATCTCTCACTCCTTCTTTGGATTGCTGTGTTGTGTTGAGTGTTTCTATGAAAATAATAAAGAAACAAAAAATAAGAGAACTGTTTGGAATGAGCGTTGGGCCCCTGTTCAGATTTCTGTTTCTGTCGCTTTCTGTGTGTTTCTCTGTCTGTCTTTCTGATTGTCTATTTATCTCTCTCTCTCTCTCTCTCTCTCTCTCTCTCTCTCTCTCTCTCTCTCTCTCGGATCTCTCTCTCTCTCTCTCTCTTCTCTCTCTCTCTCTCTCTCTCTCTTCTCTCTCTCTCTCTCTCTCTCTCTCTCTCTCTCCCTCCCTCCCTCCCTCCCTCCCTCTCCTCCTCTCTCTCTCTCTCTCTCTCTCTCCTCTTCCCTCTCTCTCTCTCTCTCTCCCTCTCTCCACTCCCTCTCTCTCTCTCTCTCTCTTCCCTCTCTCTCTTCCCTCTCTCTCTCTTCTCCCACTCTCTCTCCTCCCTCTCTCTGTCTCTCTCTCTCTCTCTCTCTCTCTCTCTCTCTCTCTCTCTCTCTCTCTCTCTCTCTCTCTCTCTCTCTCTCTCTCTCTCTCTCTCTCTCTCTCTCTCTCTCGCTCTATCTTTATTTCTGTGTGTTGTTGGTGGGGTGGGTGTTTTTAACCAAAGAAGCACAGACCATATCATGTATTTATTTTGCTCGCAGAACGCACAGAATCCAAACTAAAACGATTCACACGAACCTAATGCAATACATGTGACATCAATAAGGCCGTGTACACACATAAGCGGATAGTCCATGCGGAAACCCGTGCGCAATCCATAAATAAGTGAAACAAAGAAGGGACAAGATTTGCGCACGTGTCCGAATTTCTCCTTTATGCGTATTGATGTTTGAGTGTTTAAATATGTGTGTGCTTTGTTTTATATTTCTGTGCCCCAAAGTGGGTATGAAATAAACAATTTGCCAATTTGCCTTTGCCTTGCGTAAACTTTTATCCTTCTTTCTTCCACTTATTTAGGGTTTTCCGTACGGAACTTACGCGTCTAATGTGAACCGGACCTCATATATAAAGTAGAAATATTTCATGGGCTATTGTCTGCCCAAACAAAGCATATCAATGAAATAAAAAGCAAATAAGGCACATGGGCAGTTTGGACAAGCGTGACCTGGATTTTGATTTGTGAGCCCAAATGGCCAAATTTGGTCACATTTTTCATTTGGAATAACTCAAGAACGACTGCACAGATTTCGTTCATATTTTCAGTATGTAGTAAAGAGTAGCAATGCAACAGTGCCGTTATAAAAAACCCGAGTCACATAGAATAATATTAGACATACAGTAAAATCAATACAAAGTTACACTACAAGAGACGCCTTTCCATGTAGTCACAATGACGTCGATTCTAAAGTTTTAAAAGACACACTGACGCACGCACCCTTGGTGTTTGTCTGGGTAGCTGTGACCCACATACAAATATCCCCAACTTAAAATTGAGGCTGCTCTTTAAAAATGATGTTTCGGTTTGCATTTGCGGGCATTTGTATGGGAGTGAGACCTGGTCAAAACAAGATTTCTTCCCAGCTATAAGAGGGAAAACACGTGAAACCCGTGATTTTGACACGTGACCTGGTGGGTCTTTAACAAAATGACAGCAATTAAGAATGTCCAACTATTATTATAGTCGTGTAGTGAATTATAGTACACAAAGCTGATGCCAACCAACCAAGCCGTTGTTTAATTTCAACATTCAACCCTACGTTAACTATTTACACTCTCTTCCGTTTCTGTCCTTGGCCATTTCCGGTTTCCTTCACAACGAGAGCGGAGTATGAGAGCAGGAGTTCCGGTTTAGAGTTGACTGTCGATAATGTAGCACTCAGTTAGTTGCTAGCGCACTAGGCCCTGCTGTCGTGTGACTTAATAGTTTTAAAGTACCGCTCGAAACGGATGCGTTGACTAAGGACAAAGAAACTGATGTTCAAGTTGGCATAATAACAGTCGTCTTGCTTTCAAGAGAAGCGGATATTATTTTAGTTAAAGTCGGTGACCAATACGTAATAATATGGATGAACTGTAGCAGTGTTTTGTTTCAATGACACAGTTTAATTGTTACTCTCTCTCTCTCTCTCTCTCTCTCTCTCTCTCTCTCTCTCTCTCTCTCTCTCTCTCTCTCTCTCTCTCTCTCTCTCTCTCTCTCTCTCTCTCTCTCTCTCTCTCTCTCTCTCTCTCTCTCTCTCTCTCCTCTCTCTCTCTCTCTCTCTCTCTCTCTCTCTCTCTCTCTTCTCTCTCTCTCTCTCTCTCCCTCTATCTCTCCTCCCGCTCTCTCTCTCTCTCTCTCTCTCTCTCTCTCTCTCTCTCTCTCTCTCTCTCTCTCTCCCTCCCTCTCTCTCTCTCTCTCTCTCTCTCTCTCTCTCATCTCTCCCTCTCTCTCTCTCTCTCTCCTCTCTCTCTCTCTCTCTCTCTCTCTCTCTCTCTCTCTCTCTCTCTCCCCCCTGTCTCTCTGTGTGCGTGTGCGTATATGTCTCTGCCTGTCTGTGTGTCTGATTATTTCTGTTTAAGCATCTGGTGTGTGTGTGTGTATGTGTGTGTGTGTGTGTGCCTGTCTGTGTGCTTATTTCTGTTTAAGTATCAGTGCGTGTATGTGTGTGAGTGTGTGTGTGTGCATGTGTGTATTTCATGTATGTGTGCGTGCGTGTATGTGTGATATACTATATTATCACAACAGATTTGTGAAGATGAGGAAGCGGGAACTTTGCAGCTACATATGAATACCGTACATGTAGAAAGAACATAAAGTGTGTTTACAGCTTGAGGCAAAAAGAATATTGCATTATGCTTGATACTCCGACACTTCCAATATTTCACCAAAACCTGTTTATAAAAATATGCAACATAAGATTAGAAGCAAACAATCAATAAAAGATGACCATAAACACTTGGAGCCAAACGAGATTAGCGACAACGTTCAGTTAAATATACCTTGGATGATTTTCGTCAAATTCCATGTTTAACTTTCATAAGTAGTGAAGCTGCTGGAATATAAACCGCCCACAAAGAGTTAGGGAACACTTACCAAATCAGCAAGGACTAAAGCTAACTTCCAAAAATTGTGCCAGTGGTTCATTAAATGCATTGACAAAAAGCATGCAAACATCGACAGCAATCTGTTGAGCAGAAACATTTTTAGATTTTGTTTAAAAACAGGGGTACCCTACTTTTTCAGAACATTTCACGAATATTAAGAAAGTGTGAATCAAGAGTGTCGCGAAAGACTCAAAAACAGGTATATCCACCTGAGTTTGCCATGTACCTTGCGCAGTATCATCCCCACGCAGTGTACAAACCTCATTGTCTGTTCCTGTGGAATGACCTGCCACTCCAGCTGGAGCGAATCCAATAGCTGCTCCAGTGTCTGGACCTCAGCTGGTCTCAAAGGTTTTCCTCGGGGTTGAGATCTAGACTGCATAATAAAAAGTATGCTGGCCAAGTTAGTCATGCCCCTCCCGGCTGCTGGATCCAGTTGCTTAGGACACGACCCTGGTGAGTACGACCATTGTCATCATGGAACCCAGTCCCTAGTGCACGCACACAAAGTGCTGCCGCAACAAGAAGGCATAAGGTCTCGTTGATGAGCCTCTGAGTGTTTAGGTTTCCTCGAACGTGGTACAGTGGGGTTCTGTGGTGAGTCGAGAAGACTGCCCATATCATGCTGGAACCCCCGCCATGGGCTGTCACGTGCTAGATGCAGTCTTCATGGAACCGTTCGCCTGGCCTTTTCCAGACTCCATGAGTCCAAGAGGATGATCCAGGGTGAACTGAAACTCGTCTGTGACCAGGACTAATTACTCTGTTGACGTGTCCGTCGGCGTCGGGGGGGGGGGGGGGGGGGGGGGGGGGGGGGGGGTGGTGTGGGGGGGGGGGGGGGGGGGTGGGTGGGGGGGGGGGGGGGGGGGGGAGGTGGGGGGGGTAGGGTCCGGAACTCTTCACCTCCACCCCCACCCACTGCCCACTAACCAACCTTCATCCCCACACAGCGCTCCCTGTTTCTTCTACCCACGCTCAGAATAAAAGAGGAAAGCACTAAACTTCAAGATGTTATCAGTTATAGTTGACCAGAAACCGTCAGTTGAAGACAGACAGTACATAATACTCCGACCTTGAGGGATTAAAAAGGGGGAAAGAAAAAGAAGAAGAAGAAAAACAACGTAGGCCTGCCATGAAGGATATCTTTTTTTTTCTCCATTTATTCTGTTTTTGATTTCATTCCAGTCCAAACACGAGAACAATGAATATAAAGAATAATAGTACCCACTCCCATATTCCACGTTCACTTTCTTTTTTAATTTCTCTCCCCCCCCCCCCCCCCCCCCCCCCCCCCAACAAAAAACGCGGCAGGTAAATACAGGGGCCGTGGATTGAAAGTGAAGCCGCGAGATGGTAACGGGAGAGGGTTGGGGCTGGGGGTTGGGGTGGGAGAAGGGGGAATATAATTATAAGTAGAGGGTGGGGAGGAATGGTGGTGGTAGCCTTCGTAGCAAAAAACAGAAGAGAGAAAGGGGAAATGGAGGGAGGCGGGGGGGGGGGGGGGAGAGAAGATCCTAGTACAACAAAAATTGGGGGGGAGGGGGGGGGGGGGTCTACTATGTAAACTATTTGTTTGAAAATTTTAAAAAACTTTAACAAACTAAAGAAGTAAAAGAAGAAAAGGGGTAAGGGTAGTGAGGACGAAAACAAATAGGGGGCCTATGCTAGCTGTCCTGTTTTTGACCAGTCTTCTCTTCTTTTTCGTCTTCTAGGTGTTCAAAAAAGGAGGGGGGTGGGGGAGAGGGGAGGAGGGGGGGGGGGGGGGGAGGAGGGGGGGGTGTGTCAGAAGAAAAGAAAAAAGGTGGGAAAAAAGAAGAAGAAAGAAGAATAGAATAAGGAAATGAAATAAGATAAAGTGAAAAGAAAATCCTCCACCTGGAAACTTGACCGCTCCGTGAACCTAAAGGTGTAGTTTACAAGCTGAAGTGAAGGGGGGAGGTTGGAGGGAGGGGGGGGGGGTGTCAGGAAAAACGTGCAAGGAGGGGGTGGGGGGTGGGGGGGGGGGGGGCTAGTTGTCTTTTATATATGAGCTCGGATGTGTTTTTTTCTTCCTTCTTCTTCAAGTCGAAACGCATAAATTAGGAAGGGCAGGTACGTAGGTACAAGGCTGGCAGTTGTATGTCCACGCCAGGGTTGGTGGTATTTTGCGTATCAGTGTGATTCATGGTGTGTGGTTGGGGTTGGGGGTGGTGGGGGGAGGTGGAGGTTAACGTGTGTTTGTGTGTACGCGCGCCGGCTCTGCATGCGTGTGTGTGTGTGTGTGTGTGTGTGTGTGTGTGTGTGCGCGTGTGCGCGTGCGTGCGTGCGTGCGTGTGTGCGTGTGTGTGTGTGTGTGTGTGTGTGTGTGTGTGTGTGTGTGTGTGTGTGTTGTGCATACGTAGGCCTACGAGTGATATTTTTGTTTTGTTTTTACTTTGTGTGTGTGCGTGTATTTGTGTGTGTATTTGTGTGGGCATGGGTGCGAGCGTATAATATGTGTGTGTGTGGCTGTGTGTGGTGTATGTGTGTGTGAGTGTGTTCTGTGTCTGTATATGTGTGTGTGTGTGTGTGGTGTGTGTGTGTGTGTGTGTGTGTGTGTGTGTGTGTGTGTGTGTGTGTGTGTGTGTGTGTGTGTGTGTGTGTGTGTGTGTGTGTGTGTGTGTGTGTGTGTGTGTGAACCAATCAATCAAATCGTCAGCAAATCAATCGTTCAATTTATTAAACTATAATTATTGTTCTTATTAGTAGCTCTAGTAGTAGTATTACTAGTAGCAACAGCAACAGCAGCAGTAGCAGCAACAGCAATATTTTACAGATTTTTAGGTGGCATTCCCAATGTTAGTC
>CM065681.1:44591391-44596391 GCA_017654935.2 Phymorhynchus buccinoides
CGTCCGTTTAAAGGGTTAGAATAATAAAATATAAAAAAAAACCGTTTGATCTTACAAAGAAGAAATCGATCGATGGTAAGGGACGAGGGGCTGGGAGGGCATAAAAGGTAAATAGGAAGGGTGAAGAGGAGAGTCAATGAGAAAGAGTGTAAGTAGCGAAATGTATAATATAGAGACAATGTTTGAAAGTACACGTCTTGATCTCAGAATGTGATAGTTTCTTAGATGTCTATGGTTTTGCTGTTGTTTGCTTTGAATGGTATTTTGTTGTTGTCGTCTTCTTCTTCTTCTTCTTCTTCTTCTTCTTCGTGCAAGAGACAGACCAAAACTAACGAGAGGGACAAGCGTACAGACAGACAAGCACAGACAAAGAGCAGCAATTACCACAAACACGCACGTGCGCACATGCTCGCGCTCACACGCAGACACACCTGCACACATATAGGCCTACTCAGTAGAAAGCATGGGTATGGGGGGGGGGGGGGGGGGGGGGGGGGGGTGCGGAATGGCAATTGTGTTCGTAGTAGGAAAAACAAGTGAAGACAAAACTAAAAAGAAAAGCTCCTTTTCAAACACGATGAGGCCTCTTTTGAAAGCAGTGGACTGAAGAAGCATTTTTTAATCTCCCCCCGGCCATGAACAGTGTAGGACCTACTAGTGGGCACACAGAAAACACATTCTCTGCATGAAAAGACGTAGGTTGTATGTACATGTATGCCACCCACTGGGCATTGTTTTGCTGACCCGTAGTTGACCAGGGGTCATTTTACATTTCTTTTAACAGGATAGAAAAAGTCTACTACAAACGACCTTGAAAGTTAAGGCGATGGATAGGTAGAGGGTGGGTGAAGCGTGATTGTAGAAAGCAGGATGAAAGAAGGACACGGGGGGGGGGGGGGGGGGGGGGGGAGGCTTGCCTGAGAGAAGAAAGTGTATAGAAATACCAAATAGAAAAGAAAAGGAATGACTTCCAGGTATTCCTTTTTAAAAAAATATTTTATTTTTACTGTTTGCTTTCGAATTTCATTTGTTTCTTCTGATCATGTTCTCATGGACTGTTGGTTGTTTCATATTTCTCATTTTCCTTTTTCTTCTTATCATTTTATTCTTCTGTTCCATTTTTCATTGGTGTGTGTTGGTATGGGTTTTGGGGGTGGGTTTTTTTTTGGTCTGCTCTTAATTCTCTGTATACGTTTACAGTAAAGCCTCATGAGTGGTTTTTTCTCTAGTTGATTTTGTTTCTGCCAATTTCTATTTGTTTAAAATCTGGTTCAGGGGGGTTTATAATGTAGAAACATGGCTCTTGTTTACTCCTTTCTTTTAGCCCTACAACGAGATCAGAGGAAGACCAAAAACAGTTTGATGCTACACCCGTCCCTCAGTAGCATAACCAAACGTGAGGTTCCAGAAGTCCACCAGAAAATGCCCTCTTGGATTTGATTTATTTATTTGTTATTTGGTGTGGGGGTGTTTTTCTAGGGGGGGGGTTTCTGGATTATAGGCATACAAGGCTCTGCAAGAGAAACAAAAGATACTGCTAATAACCTAGAAAAGGTAAGGTATTGTCTCGACAGTGAAATATCATTCCATGCATTAGATTGACATATTTATCTCCCCTCCCCACCCCCCTACCCACCCCCCACCTCGTCCACTTTCCTCCTTAATCGGATAGAGCATGCACAAATTCATGGCCCGTTAAACGAGTACCAAATCTATAGTATTCCATTTTCCATTTTTAGGGACGTTCACTTCGCCATAGTTATTTTGAAACTACTTACACCCGTGCGCCGCGGGTCCAGAATTTTTGTTGTTGTTTTTTAAATGCAAAGAAACGGGCGGAAGTTACAAAACACAGGTTCGGCATTCTTCGTGTTTCCCCGAGGTAGATTCGGCAAGTTCCGACACAGTTCGGGCGACGCAGACGACACAAAATTTCAAGGAAATTTAATACATTTTGCCTTCAAAATCAACTTTTAACCTCTTGACTGCCACCAACGTATTACGTACTGACCTGATGACATCACTGATGATGTCATCAGATGAAGAGGAATAACCCTGATATGCTGGCTTTTGCTCTAACATAATCAAGAGAGTTATATCCCCAGACCATTTTCTCAGATTGGCTCTATCAGTTGTCTTTTTCATGGCATGATTTTCCCAATGATTTGTTCTTTAATTTTATGTGGCAGTTAAGGGGTTAAAAGCAACTTTTTGAACCAGACATAGCAGAATCGCGTCCCAACGCGTTCTTCTGGAACTGTAGGCCTATGGCAAGCTAAAGGCCGACATTTACGCAGTACCCGAGTTTGTGTGTTCTTTTACACTCCGGGACTTAGCGTATTATATTATAGATTATTTCCACTGGGCAGGGCGATAGGGAGGACCATGCAGATAATTAAAAAAAATTAAAGATAGAAAAACAAGAAATGGAGGTAGAACGAGAGAGAACGAGGTGCGGTTGGGGTGGGGGTGGGGGGTGTTGTTAGACGTTTATTCTTCGCTTTGATTTTGTCCTGTGATCTCATGGTTTCAGAAATGATTTCTAGCAAAACACTTACTAAAAACCAAACAAAGAAAGTGAAATTATAATGGCGGATAGGTTAAATACTTAGGCGGTGGGTGTTGTTTTTTCTTGTCAAATTGTAGACTACACGATCCACAAAGACTGCACGATCCCTTACAGTTCGATTTCTATTTCTTTCTTTTGTGTGTGAAAATAATTATAATAAACGAGCCAAGGGCCATCGCTTGGCCATTCTAACGTGCAGCCGTTTGCTATATAATTATATGGCCTACTTTTTCTTTTCATTTAGAAAAAGAATGACCATAGGTCAAGCGAAGGACGCCAAACATTTCCGGGTGGTACATAAAAAGGGACTACGTCTATCATGCAAATAATCTACGTTCCAACTTGAAGGGGATGAATGGAAAGTACTTCTACTTCTTTAGTCCCGTGGCTTCAAAAGAAGTGTCACTATTTGAAAAAGGCGTTCCCTTTCGTTTGTCATGCCTATGGAAATGAAATGCCCCCCCCCCCCCCCCCCCCCCTCTCTCTCTCTCTCTCTCTCTCTCTCTCTCTCTCTCTCTCTCCTCTCTCTCTCTCTCTCTCTCTCTCTCTCTCTCTCTCTCTCTCTCTCTCTCTCTCTCTCACCCCCCCTCTCTCTCTCGATCCAAGAGGGGATACTCAACAGTTGACCATTATGGTTGCTCTCTTAGCATTTGTTCAGAAACAGTTCTCACACAACCGTCAACTTTATAGTACATGTATTGATTCATACAAACTTTCGATTCTGTTGCTATTCATGTATCATGGCATTTCTGGTTTAAAGACATGGAATAAAAGGACAACTGTTTTGATGTATTAAACGTATGTATAGTACTACTGTAGTTAAAACAAGAATAAGACGTGGTGGACAATTTACAGACTATACATATTGTACAGGTGTAAATGTGTGCAGCCCTATTGTATTCTCTCTATTAATTTCATTAATGAATTAGCCATACAAATAATTAATAAAGGACGACATGGTGCTGATTTCACTATTGATTCTTTAGAGTTGTTTATTCTGTAGCTTGCTTACGATATTCTTTTGCTTTTAGAAACAGTTGTTGGTTTATAAAGACAGTTAAATAATTTAAAGTACGTGGCTGCTGACCAATTACAATGAAGGTTCATTTAATTAAACAAGAGCAATATTATTGCTTACAGGAAAAGGGGTTGCTTATCAGCGAGGGAAAAGTGGTTTTATAATCGTATGATAATGCCAGTAGTTGATGTCTGTAAGCATATTGGCATGCTTTTTTTTTTATCGTTTGAGCGTTGTAGCTGCCTGTAAAGAACTTTCTAGTACGAAAGACCATTTGATGTACATTATGAAAAAACTTAATGTTAAATAACAATTCCTTAGATATTTTGTGAAAATCTTCGATAGTTATATTCAACCAATTGCATTATATGGACCAGAACTTTGGGGACTTGATAATAAACGCTGTTGTATGTTGTGAATCTGTTCATCTGTTTGGTCTTAAGAAGCTTCTACGATTGGGTATATGGATAAACAAATATATACCCCATAGTTTTGAATCTCAAACACAAAATCCATACGCTACTGGCTAAAACTATTGCCATGAATTATGACCGCTTAGCAAGTAATTTGCTATAACATGTCATATGATTTAGATTTTAAAGAGAAAAAATACTGGAACGATACTGAAGGCACGATTTCTTTATTTTGTTTTTTAATTTCGTTTTGGATATGCTTGGGAGAATCAAGGAGTGGGCGATGAAAATATGTTTTAGAAAATTATTCTTCAAAGATTAATACACTGCAGATGACAAAACTAGCAAAAGCATATTGATACACGTGACAGGTTTGAAATGTACATCAATTTTAGTTAATCTCATTTTGGTCAATAGTTATATTTCGTTTAACTTGGACAGGTACCTGCGTTCTATTGTGACGGGATTCAGAATTGGGATTTCCAAAATCAATGCACATGCATACCGTTATAAAAAAATAAGTTCAAATTATAGATTTCTTGTGTCTTCTGTGCAAGAGTTCAATGATAGATTGAACATTTGTCGTTTTAAAATGCAATGTGTTAAACGATCTTCGTGTAATATGTATTCCCATAAAACGTTCTATTCATATCTATATTTGTTTAGATTAATTTTTCGTTGATGACATCAAGCAACGAGAGAACTGTATATGAACTGGCATTGTATTAACGTAAAGTATTTGAGCTAAGGGAAACTATTTTATCCCGATTTGTACTGACATTGTTCAGTCTGTTATTGTATATTCATTGTAATGTTTTCTTGTGTTCTGTCCCCCAATCACATGGGGCTTTGGCCTTTCATGAATAAATATTTCGACTTCGACTTCTCTCTCTCTCTCTCTCTCTCTCTCTCTCTCTCTCTCTCTCTCTCTCTCTCTCTCTCTCTCTCTCTCTCTCTCGCTCTCTCTGTGAAAGACTATCAGTCTCTCTGTCTGTCTCTG
>CM065681.1:44601391-44608891 GCA_017654935.2 Phymorhynchus buccinoides
GGGCATAACGAAAACAAACATACCCAGAGTAAATAGATAAGCAATTTTTAAAAAAAAACTTGTTTTACTCTCAGACACAAAAAGAGACGGGCAGAGGGGATATAGCCAGCAAATAGAAATAGTTTAAAGTGACCTCATATCCGTTTGTCTTCCATTGTTTGAAATGATCCAATCAACAACAAAAGCCGCGTAGTCCTCCAGGCACACTTCAGCTATTGTCCCTGACAAGCTATCAATATTGATAATGCATAGGGTGGGTGTGTGAGTGTCGGATTACTCCCTATCAATGGATATGTGGCTGATTGAGAAAATTAGTTCCGGGGAATGATAGCCAGCGATCAATTATGTATAGAACGATATCTTGAATACCGTTCACACAAACAAAATTGTTGCCTGGAGGACGAGAATACCGAACGAGAGAATGATGGAGACAGAGCACGAAGGTACAAGGTTTTTTTTTCTTCTTTGTTTTTTTAAAGTCGGTGTTGTTATTACGATTATGAATAAATTGAAATGAATAGGAAAACAGAAGAGGAAACAAAAGAGGATTGTCATAAACGTGAATGTAAGTACTCTAATAATTACATGCACGCGCGTGCGCATAAGTTTAAACCGAACTCAAACATGTATAAGAAAATCGACACAAACCAGCCACCGTAGCGTAGTGGTTAGCGTCGCGGACTACTGGCTCGGGTTCGAATCCCATCAGAGGCGAGGGTTTTTTTTGGTCCTGGACAGACTCCTACCCAGAGTGAGTGGCTATGGGCTCAATGGGAAGACTGGAACCACACAGTCGAGCTTCATCCGCTTAACGGATGCGATTCTGAGAGTGTTGCTCTAATTTCAAGACCAACACTCCAGGTGTCTGTAGTTCTCGGGCCTGGTTAACGCTGGGATATCATTACGAAAGGATGCATATAATACAGCCCTGTCATGCAGTCTCAGACCGATACGGAACTCCATAGCATCATCATCATCATCATCATAGTAATCCGGCTCATTTCCATCAATCATTAAAAAGAAAAATGTTTTAAATTCTGTGGCTTTGCAAGCCCTGCTCTCATGGTGACCTCAGTTTCGGTTTCCGATCCAGTCTATGCCTTGGTGCGTTCGGGTCAAAGTCATGGGGATCAGTGTGTTCTGGGGGGCTGTCGGTGGACGGTCGTGGTGGCGCCCTCGGAGGAGGACATCACTCACGCTGGCTCCGCGACTAAAACAAATAGTGTCGTCAGTAGGGGGCTTAGTAGGTGGTGTCCTGAACAGGCTCTACTGAACTCCACCGAAGTGACACAGCAGCAGTGCAGTGTCTCCTCGGTTGGTTGCCTCCTGACGGCCGAACATAGATTAGCTCCCCTTGGATTACTGGTCTCGGATTCTGCGACCTGAACGTGCGGAGGTGTGGCTGCGAGTTGGGACTCGGAATGAGCGGCGTGGGAGCAACGCCACTGTACGGCCCAGAAGATGGGACAGCAAAAAAAAGAAAAGAAAAAGAACATCGACACAAGTACAGAAATGCACACAATGTGCGAACGAAAGATTCTGCAAGCAAATGAATAAACCTAAATAATCATGGTTGATATTCATGTTCATTAAATGAACATGAGAATGTCAATAACATAATACATTTCACAAAGTAGGCTACAATAGACGTATCCAAAGCAGACACACGCGCACACGCACGCACACGCACACGCACACGCGCGCACACGCACGCACACACGCACACACACACGCACGCACACACGCACGCACGCACGCACGCACGCACACGCACACACACACACACACACACACACACACACACACACACACACACACACACACACACACACACACACACACACACACACACACACACACACACACACAGTGACACACACATACGACCACAACAACAACAACATACAGTATTTAAATCTTAATAAATGTCAAATCGAAGCAAACACACCCGTTGAGCATTCATAACGCAAAGACGAACAAGAAGATGTAACACACACACACACACACACACACACACACACACACACACACACACGCACACACACACACACACACACACACACACACACACACACACACACACACACACACACACACACACACACACACACACACACACATACACACATACACACACACGCGCGCGTTTGAGAAATGGTCCTAATGGCAAGAAAGCGAGGGGAAAGAGAAAGAGAGCATAAATGACGGGGGAACAGGTGGGTTTTGAGGTTTGATTTCAAAGCAGAGAGGGTCGGTCGCTGACGGAAGGAGAGAGGAAGTTTGTTCCAGGAGGTTGGTCCCTATGCCTTACCCGATGAAGTACGTGACACACACACACACACACACACACACACACACACACACACACACACACACACACACACACACACACACACACACACACACACACACACACACACACACACACACACGCGCGCGCGCGCTTGCACACGCATGTACTCGCATGCACATACATACACACTCACAAGTATTCAAACACTCACGCGCAATCACACACATTTTCACTCCAAAAAAAAGGAGGGGAATAGCCTAATAACCAGAGAGAGAGACTGGCAGGCAGACAGACAGACAGACAAACAGATGGACGGACACATACATAGGACCGGAAAAGGAGAGTTACAAACACGGACGCTGAACACATCCACGAAGACGGAGACAAACGGATGAAGAGAGGGCGAAAAAGAGAGGGACTCATCGGTAACTATAACAACTCCCCCCGTGGGGATGCCGGGGGGTCTTTTGTATAAATAGTTCCCCCACCTTCTGGAAGTTCTGTGCTTGTAACTCCCTCTAATCTGTCACTCTCTTCGACTCTGCCTTTTCCCTTTGCTTTCTGTCATCTACTATCTTTCTGCCTTACCGGTCCATTCTCCTGCCTTTTTTCACGAAACACTTTCAAAAACCATTTCCTCCTCCAGCCGACGTGTCGGACTTGCTGGGCCTAACTATTTCTTAGTTAGGCGCGTAACGGGCAGCATGACGCATCTGCGCTCATAATTGACAGGAAACTGTCTGAGCGAACGAAGAAGAAGAAGACTATAACAACTTGGGGTTAATTCCCACGAGTATATCGGGAATTATCTGAGCCTTTTTCGCCCGACGTTTGTACTTCATCTGGTAAGGAATAGGGTTAGAATCAGCTTAGGGTCATTTTCGTCAGGATCAAATATTTATAATTATAATAAAAGAAAATAAACAGCTGCTCGAAGCGTTACCGTATAATATAAATGCGAACTTGGCATTTACCGGTCACCAGTTGTTACGGGAATCAGTCTCATACTGTACGGAAACATTGAATGGCGATGCTGAATTTAGAGGGTTTGCGCTCGTTTTTCCTTGCTCATTATTTTAACCCTTTCACCGCCAATGTCGCATTTTAGCACCACAATGGTTTGACACCCATGTCACTAAAAGGCATGAAATCAGGGCCTGTTATCCAAAGACCCTATTTTCCTCATTTTTGGGGGGTAAGAATGGGCCTAATGTTATATATGTCACAGAGGAATTTGCAATATTGCAGATTTTGTTTTCTCTACCCTGTTATGTTTAATGGTACTTTTGGGGCTGAACAATGGCTGGCGGCGAAAGGGTTAATGTTTCAAACTTTCTATGGCATAAAAATAACCCTAACCTGATTCTAACCCTATCCCTTACCCGATGAAGTACATGCGGAAGTCGGGCGAAAACAAAGGCTCAGGCAATTTCCGATAATAATTATACGCGTGGGAATTAACCCAACTTGGTGCAGAAAAGGATAGTGCAGGTTAAATCAACTGAGAGCCCGCTCGCAAAATGGCAGACAGAACAACATGATGGGCAGTATAATATTCCGTTTAATAATGACTAGCGCAACGCCTAGTACCGGAAATACCGAGTACCGGTAATACCTAGTACCGGTAATGCCAAGTACCGGTAATGCTGAGCAGCAGTTTTTTTCGGTCCACGAAATATTATATTATAACATTTGTGTCTCTCCTCCTTTCCATCTTCTTCTCTCATCCCGCCTCGGTTGCCGCTGCCATCGCCCCGTTAGGGCTCACAGCAAATTTGAAGCGATTCGGTCGAAAACCGGTGGAGTTATAAGGCCCGTTTTGCGTTTCAGACACACACACAGACACACACACAGACACACACACGGACACTTGGCTTTTTATTATATGATGATCAGATGACAAAGCAATTGCGTGGGTTTCGGATCAGCTGTTCCAAGCCACTGTTAAAAAAACTAGCCAGCTAGTGTATACTGATGATGCATCAGCAGACCAACTGGAGTGATATGAAGGGAATGGTGTTCCGCAAATGGGAGCGGGACTGATAGAGATCATTATTGCCTTTGATATCGCAATGTTCAAATACAAAGACAAGTTCCTCTATTATAGTGCTGTCAAATTATCAATGAGTCTACGTAGCAAGCGGTTGGAACATGTTTATGTTGGAGAGAGTATTCAGTATTCAGTCCAAGTAACGCAGCGTGACAAAACTAATAAGACAAGTCTCTTTATAAGTAATGTCTAGGCACACTTTAAGCCCAGTCAAGATTTTTTTTTTAATTTTTTTTTTATCTATGGCCCTTGAAAACTTTCAACAGGAAGTGTCTAATCGGCACGTGACCACAGCACGCTCCAATGACAATCAGCGAAGGATTACAAAAGGAAGTATGGTCAGGCTTTGGAAGTTGACGCCTAGTTCCGGTTGGTGCCAACATCTGGCGTCAGCTATAGTGTTCAGTTCCAGTTCAATTGAGCATTATCTCACTCTATCTGTCTCTCTATATATACTCTCTCTGTCTCTCTCTCTCTCTCTGTCTCTCTCTCTGTGTGTGTCTCTCTCTCTCTCTGTCTCTCTCTCTGTCTCTCTGTGTGTCTCTGTCTCTCTTTCTCTCACTCTCTCTCTCTGTCTCTGTCTCTCTCTCTCTTTCTCTCTCTCTCTCTCGCTCTTTCTCTCTCACACACTGCGATACTCACGCACAATAATTGATACGCGCGCACGTACACACATACATACCACGCACGCGTGCGCGCGCATGTATACACTCGTGCTCACACCATCACCCCCCCCTCTCTCTCTCTCTCTCTCTCTCTCTCTCTCTCTCTCTCTCTCTCTCTCTCTCTCTCTCTCTCTCTCTCTCTCTCTCTCTCTCATGCTCACACGCCGCGCGCACGCATACACAGAGACAAAGAGAGAGAGGGGAGAAAGAGAGACAGAGAGACAGAGACACAGAGAGCAACATAGAGAGAGATACGTACATACATAGGCCTACCCACACACGTTCAACTACAAATTAATATTACATCTTTCCATCAAGATACGGGACGAATTCAATCGCGTAAAACTGAACACAGAACGTAGTTTCAATGCAGCTAATACGAGTTCCCGAATACGTGTTCTTTGTCGAACGAATTCGAAGCAAAATGTATCAGGAACGAACTCATAGAATTTCGCTCACTAACATATTAAGCTGAACGGATGTGCTATTATGCAGTAGTGGACGAACTTGCTCGAGTTTAAGTTCGAGGAGGATATTATTGGATTTCACTAGAGGGGCAGAGAAGGAAGTTGGCAAATAAAGTGGGAAGCGATGACAATATTATTGATAGCTGGAGTTTTCATTATACTGTGCAACAGCTGGTTGCGTCGGTTCCGATGTTTTTGTTTTATTTTTTTATTTTTTATTAACTGAAATCTCCACATTTCTCCTGTTTTATTATATTTGTTTAACCCTTTTGCTGCCAGCCATTTTTCAGCCAAAATAATAACATTAAGCTTACCTGTGTAGAGAAAAACGAAATCTGCAATATTGCGAATTCCTCTGTGACATGTACAACATTAGGCCTATCTTTACCTTCCCAGATTATAACAAATAGGGTCTTCAGACAACAGGTCCTGATTTGATGCTTTTTAGTGACATCAGTGTTAAACTACTGTGGTGCTAAAAACCGACATTGGCGGTGAAAGGGTTAAACACACACACACACACACACACACACACACACACACACACACAACACACACACACGCGCGCGCGCGCGCGCGCGCGCGCGCACGCACACGCGCACACACACGCACACACGCACACGCACACACACACACACACACACACGCGCGCGCGCGCGCACGCACACGCGCGCACACACACGCACACACGCACACACGCACACACGCACACACGCACACCGCACACACACGCACGCACGCACACCCACCCACAAGCCTGCGTGTTTATGCATTCACATACATTGTATGATACATGCATGCATGTGCATGCACAAAAGCAAATTAATGCTTGCACGCGTGCATATGTATGCCTATGCATATATGCAGGTGCGTGTGTAGTCGAATATACATACATAGATATATATCATCCCCCCTCCCCCCCCCCCCCCCCCCCCCCCCCCCCCCGTGGGCATTCATAAAAAAAATCAGTCAAAACCAGTTACTGTACACATACCTTAACGTGTATACAGACCTTACGTGTATAGTATAGTATAGTATTACAGACCTTAACGTGTATACAGACCTTAATAACGTGTACACAGACCTTAGCGTGTATACAGACCTTAACGACTGTGGTAGTAACTATCACCCCATTCTTCTCTTCACACTCACCCACCCCTAAAGGGCCAGCCACACGTCCACTAAAATCGCACGATTGTACGATACGATTCGATCGCGTGGTCTCGAAGAACATCAATTACGAGAGTCGCGCGCGTCGAGACCACGTGATCGAATCGCATCGTGCAGTCGTGCGAATGTAGTGGACGTGTGGCTGGCCCCTACACCCTCTCACACTCCTTGAATATGTCTCACTCCCATCCGGCCCCAACTTCACCATCTCGATCACACCCCCACCCCCACCACCACCACCCGCCCATACTTGCACCTACCACCCACCCTGTCCCTACGTCTCCAACTCCCTGACCCCCACCTTTGCTTCAGACTTTGACTCTACTCACACCCACACCCACACCCAAAAAAAAAAAATGAAGAAAAAAGTAGAGCAAATGAGAAAACATTTAAAACTGAAAAGAAAGGTCAACAGAAATGTAACTTCTTTATTAAAAAAAAGAAAAAAAGAAGAGCCACAACAAAGTAAAAGACGAAGAAGAAGAAGAAGAAGAAGAAGAAGAAGAAACAAATAATAATAATAATAATAATAATAATAATAATAATAATAATCATCATATAGTAATTTAGCAAGTGTCCGTGTGTGTGTGTGTGTGTGTGTGTGTGTGTGTGTGTGTGTGTGTGTGTGTGTCTGAAACACAAAACGGACCTTATAACTCCGCCGTTTTTCGACCGAATCGCTTCAAATTTGCTGTGAGCCTTAACGGGGCGATGGCAATGGCAACCGAGGCGGCCGTGTCATTTGCGCGGTTTTGCAAATGCGCGAAACGCGCATCCGCCGGCCTTTCGGCGCCCGTATCTCCGGTATTGCTGGACCGATTGCCTTCACATTTGGCAGATACATGACCGGGGACG
>CM065681.1:44638891-44643891 GCA_017654935.2 Phymorhynchus buccinoides
CAAGCATTTTAAATGTTAGATGGAAATAATAATAATGATAAAACGAACACAGCAAAAGCAAAAGGGACCAAACTACACAAGACAGTTCTCGTTCTAACATGGCCACACTCAGAATGAAAACCACGAACATCATGATACTAAGGACATTGCTGTGTTCATTGACAGCTCTTGTATAATTATGCTACAATAAATTTACAAAACCAGGACATTTGCAAATGTCCTAAAATTGTCAGTACATTTGCAAAATTACTGTTTCATTCAGGGATTTTGCGAATGTCCTGACATTTTCAGGAAATTTGCAAATGTTCTGCTTTGGAAGACTAGGAAATTGATTTATAGACACACTATTGTCTGAGGTAGTGAAAAAACATTCAATAATTTTAATTATCACGTTGCTGCCTTTTTGTGCTAAGGTAGTTCAGATTAAGTATATATATATATATATATATATAGATATATATATATATATATATATATATATATATCTCTCTCTCTCTCTCTCTCTCTCAAACACACACACACACACACACGCACACGCACACACGCACACGAACACGCACACGCACGCACACACACACACACACACACACACACACACTTAGTTATTGCACTTAACCCCCTCCCCTCCATTGTCTCTGCCTCCAATCAATCGTCATAAAACCCAAACCAATCCCAATAAACTAAACAAAGCCAAACGAACACACGGGGCAAAGCAAACACTGACAAACAAACGAGAGAAAAGAAAAAACCCACACCCCACACCAAACTATTCCACAATAATAATATATCAAAACAATATCCATAATAATAATAATAATATGATAGACGAGAGTTGATATGGGGTGTGGGGTGTGTGGGTGGGGGGCTCAGTCAATCAGAAAATGAAACAGTGAATCTATCGCCCCGTCAGTCATTAATCTTCTGTATCGATGCATGCCTGGGAGCTAGCTATGTGCGGCAACAAACCAACACGCAATTGAGCGCTGAATAATAACGGTAAAGGAGAATGACAAGCACAGATTGAAAGGGGGGGGGGGGAGGATGAGGATGGTGGGGGTAGTAGCAGGTAGAAGCGGGGATTGGGGGGTTGGGGGATCTGGGATTGGGGCGGAAAGTTGCAAAGCTGGAGGGACAAACGGTAAAACAAAGACAGAAAAAAAGAAGATGGCGGAGCCATAATAAAAATATACCAATAAACGTGTGTGTGTGTGTGTGTGTGTGTGTGTGTGTGTGGGGGGGGGGGGTGATGGCAGAGCCATACTAAAAAAATATACACTGTACTCCCAATTCGAGGCAAATTTAGCTACAAATTACCTCCCTTGTCAAAGGAGTAAATGTTTTTATTCTAGGGTCATTGTGTTTTTGTGTTTAAAAAACAAATCCTGTACTGGTAGGGTGATACTGAGAAAGATGTTTATCATATGGTCTGTGCGGTGTGACGAGGTAATGGGTTAAAAGGCTAAGTCCCTAGGGAAGACTTTTAGTGTGTTAAATTTTCAAGTAGAAAATTTGCCTTTAGCCCACTTCTCTAGGGTATGGGAGATGAGCAACTTTCCCGGCCCCTTTTCATCTAATAAATTTATATTTGTGCCCGGGTTCTGGCTCGTATGGTTGTAAGAAATACAAGTGGTTGAATTGCTCTAAATGGCAGACAGAGAGAAGTAGGGTTTTACATGAAATTACAAGACTCCCACTCTCATCAGTCTGACCAAAGGGTTCAGGATTATTTGACACTTGTATTTTATTTACTCCCAAAATCTGCATAAGATTATGCAACAATAATAATAAAGCAGCTCAATGGCGCCAAAACAAAATGTGAATGAAAAACAATGGAATCCGAAAGGATTTACAAGACTTTTGTCTTTCTAGAAGGTTAGCCCCTAGCGAGAAGGGTTACTAATTCTCTTCATTGTCCGGAGGAAAGTTCAAATGATTGGCGCAGTCCGGGGGACTTAGCTGTGGTTGAGTTCCTCCGTAGTGATCGGCGAGTGCTGGGGTGGCTGGGCTTGCTCATCAGGTGAGAGTAGCTCCCAGTCGTTCCGGTTACGGCTTCGCGGGATGGCACGGTTCAGGCGTGGTCTCCTCGCGGATTCTGGGTGCGGGTCATCTTGGCGACGGTCCCGTCTTGGTGCTTGGTGGAGTCCGGGATGATCGTCCGGCCCACGATGCCCTGCTGATAATCACAGGAGAAGGTGGATGTAGATCTCTATGGCTTAGAGACAAGGGGCTTCAGTCGGCAGGGAATTAGTGAATCCCAACCGGCTAGAAGGCTTCCCTTGTACAATAGCACTAGTTAATAAATAAACTGAATTTCAGTTAACAAACTGAGATCAGTAAAACATAAAAGGTGATCAAGCCAACATCACTCTCCATCCAACACCTGGAAAGGAATGGTATCATAAAGTGCAAGATTGCGGCCCATAGGTTTCCTACTAAAAATAGACAAAAGGGTTAGTAGGCATAAACTCAGGTTCTGGTACCAAAAGTGTTAAAGTCAAAAACACACACACACAAATAATCAGTGCACATAAATAGAACAGAATGTTTACCACTTCTTTTCAATAACATATCTATCTACTCCTTATTCATCATTGAACATAGGATCTAGATCAAAAATAGGATCAAACAAACAAGTCTCAATCACCAGTCATCAATAATACTTACTAGTGGGCTTAGTATGACTGGTTGTGAGTGTTGCTCTAGCTACGTTTCAGCGTCTTGTGTGAAAACTTTTTCTCACCACTCCAATTATAGCCTTCACTTTCAAACAATGAAAGCCTGTCATTGGTTTATAGCAGTCGACACGTCACAAGATGATGCTATAATTTTATGCATACTAGTACCGAACAATCACGCGCCAGTTACATCCTTATCACGTGCCAACATTCAAATCCTTCTTGTGATTGGAAAGGACGAGTTGTCTCCAAAGGGAGCCAACTGTTGATATCACTATCTCGTGATGGAGAGATAGATCGTGCTTCAAAGAGATAACTGCCTTAATCGGTTTCTGTTTGAAGCTGCGGCTGGTCGAGAAATGAAAAGGAGAGAGGGGGGGGGGGAGAGGGAGAGGGGGGGGGGTGTAGATAAGAAAGAGGGGTCGCGCGGGACACTTACGTCACATGCGGTCTATGACCAACCGTTTGTCACAGAATTCACAGCACTCTAAGCATTCCACTCCAAAATGGGCTTCATTGCTTTCCTGGGGTGACGCTGATGAAGAATACAATGATTTGGGGAGTCTACGACCAACGGTTTTGACAGAATTTGCAGCATAATTAATAAACGCATTTCGGCCCCAGTTTTCCAGAATAGCTGTCAAAAAGAGCTTCACCGCATTCCAGGTGTGATGCTGATCAAAAATGTATGATTTTTGTTTAGGTCTATAACCAACGTTTGTGCACATAATTTGAACCGTTAAGCATAATATTAATAATAATAATAATAATAATAATAATAATTAGCATTCATAGCGCCAACTTAAAAAATCCCTAAGCGCTTACAATAATAAATGAATAAACCAGCAAACAATCATCATCATCATATAGTAAAAAAACAACTGTCCGTGTGTGTGTGTGTGTGTGTGTGTGTGTGTGGTGTGTGTGTGTGTGTCTGTCTGTCTGTCTGAAACACGAAACGGGCCTTATAACTCCGCCGTTTTTTTTCGACCGATTCGCTTCAAATTTGCTGTGAGCCCTAACGGGGCGATGGCAACGGCAACCGCAACCGAGGCGGCCGTGTCATTTGCGGATCGGTTCGGCAAATGCGCGAAACGCGCATCCAGAAACCGCGCGCTATACCTCTCGGCGCCGTTTACGTATCTCCGGTGTTTCTGGACCGATTGCCTTATAAATAAGATAAACGACATTTGGCAGGCAGATGACCGGGGACGGTGACCATCCGTGTACCAAACCGGCAAGCGAATCGGTTCGGAAACGCGCGCGCTATACGACTCCGCCGTTTCTTAACCGAATCGCTTCAAATTTGCTGTACCGGGGACACGTGACGATCTATGTATACCAAACCATGGAAGCGAATCGGTTCATGAAACGCGCGCGCTATACGACTCCGCCGTTACTTAACCGAAGTCGCTTCATAATTTGCTGTACTCAGCGTTACCGTTACTAGGCGTTACATCGTTACCGTTACTAGGCGTTACTGGTACTCGGCGTTGCGCTAGCATAAATAAAATAAACGACAAAAATATATTATATACACACACGCGCGCGCGCGCACGCACGCACGCACTAAACGCACGTACTAAGCAGACACACAGACACACACACACACACACACACGAACGCATTACACGCGCGCACATACACACAATCACACACACACACACACACAAACGCACACGCACAAACAACACGCATGCACACAAACACACGCGGATGGAAGGGGCACAGTACTTTGAAAAGAAATATAGCAGGCTATGATTTGAAAAGAGTAGTTTTGAGAGAAGACTTAAAAGAAGAAAGGGAGTTGGCAGAACGGAGAGGTAAAGGGAGTCGAGTTTATTCCAACCCAGCTCTACTTATTTTTGATAGCGATCAAGATGTTTCACTGCATCGGTGACGATGATAATAAACACACACAATTGTAATGGGTTGTTGTTGTGGTGTTTTTTTTTGGGGGTCTACGACCAAAGGTTGTGGCAATAAACGCGGACAAATCCACAAGCAAACGAACAGACAGGATCCTGCTTACTCCTTTATTTTTTCTGTATACTATGTCTCTGCCTTTGTTGTGTTGATTTGTTGATTGTTTTATTGCTGCCAAAGGAATTTCCTGTAAAAATGGACAATAACAAATATTGATTGATTGATTTGTATAGAAGATTTTATCATCAAATATTTTGTTCAAATGTGTTGTTTCTTTATGTTTGCGTGTGCCTGAGTTTCTGTTGTTATAATAATAATAATATAATAGGCTGAACGCAAGAAAAGGCATAATAGTAGTAAGGGAAAGGGATGGGAGGAGGGCGATGGAAGCGCCATGAC
>CM065681.1:44648891-44653891 GCA_017654935.2 Phymorhynchus buccinoides
CCGCAGCAAAAACCAAAAAAGGACAAAACAATCATGAAACACACACAAAGAACGGAATGGGCCATGCATGGCCAATACACTAATTTCACGAAACTGGACCCTGCTGGAAACCCACACCCCTAAGATAATCCCCGCTTCGTTCATAATTTACCCCCCCCCCCCCCTTTCATTTATAATCGTATGACACAGCTACCCACCCCGCCACACACCACTCCCTTCCCCCTGTCCGCTACTTCTCTCAAGTACCCACCACCCCCTCTTTCACCACTACCGCCACCAGCTACTTTTTTCTCTTCCTACCTGTACTGTCTCCCCCCCCTACCCCCCCCCCCCCCCCCCCCCCCCCCCCCCAACCACCCCACCTCTCTCGCCTCGTCTCCGCAAATCTGAATCGATAAAAAGGACCTATTTTCACGGGGACTGGCCTGGCGTAGTCGGTCTAGCATCTTTTTTCAATATTCTACCCCTCCCTCCCGTGGCCATTTCCATTTTATCACGCGCAATGCCCTCGCACGTGCGTTGCCAGGACGACGGCCCCGGCTCACGCGCCCGAGTCTAATAATGTTTCTCGCGGTAGGTTTGCGTGGGTAGGTATCACCAAAAACTGTTACCACCCAAACCCCTCTATATATAGGGTTTTTGGTACCACTATTTCGGCTAGTGGTCAAGAAACTAGAGATGGAGGTGCTACCGTCAAGTTGCGGGAACATACTGAAAGCGCGATTATTTTCCGTATACAAATTGCGCGAATTTCTGATAGTCAGATTGATTTCTGATTTCTGCCTTGAAGAAAACCACACTCCCGGCTAGGTGACCATCGAATACGATACAAAGGAGTCCTCGCGAAATGTCACCATGGGTGCACCAGCCACCCGTTTTTCATGACTGCAGAGCCCACCGGCAAAAGACACCCACTCAGAAGCCAGCACGCATCCAACAGCCCCCACCAAGGACAGGTGAAGCTAGTGGCTCTCTAGACAAAGCCACAGGCGAGAGAGAAAAATAGAGCTTTTACGCCTTCTGGGCCAAAAGGCCATTTGGAAAGCCACAGGCTCTCGCCTTACGGTCTTATAACATGCCTCAGAAGAGAGTCCCAGAATGTGGTCTTTTTTATATTCAATGAAAAATGAAAAAAATGAAAATGAAAAAAACATTTCACCACGTTTCACCCGATTATATGCTAACCGTACAATAAACAAGCAGCACGTCATAATATCAAATCAACACAATTGTGCTGTTGTGAAAATGAGCCATTCAGTCATTCGATCAATTGGAGGGGAAAAAAGAAGAAAACTTTTGCAGACGTTTGTTACTGTTTCTGGCTTCTCTTTTAATACAATGTTGTCTAACTTCCACCCCCTCCCCCACTACCCTACCCCCTCCCCTTCTAGTTTACCCCCACTTTCGACACAACGGGATAGTGAAGGAACAGAAGAGGACACACACAGGGCTCTGAAGACAAATCAACACTATTCTTCACATCAGACAAACTTAAGTTCCAAAAAACTTTTTTTTGTTTTCAACACAAATACCATTGAAAACTGATGTTTACTTAGAAAACAACATCAGTGCTGTCCCTGCGTGGAAAAGGAGAGGAAGAAATCTATTTTGCTGTCAGACCAAGGAAGGAAATGTGTTGCTACCACCTATCTTTTTTTCCGCTCTCTCTGAAATAAAAATAGAACTTATTTCCCACAAGAAAACACCCACCCACCCCCTCACCTTTTGCTATGCCCTCCATTCTTTCAAAGTGGAAATGACTGAGACAGCGAAGTTTTGAAATGGCCTGCACCAAATCTCATTTGGGCACACAATGTCACGACAACGCGATTTATAGATTGTAGGAAATGTGTTTATAAGTTTTTGTTTTAGTTCTTTCTGGTTTTACTTTCGTTAAAAAGGAGAAATATTGCAAATAAAACTGGGGGGGGGGGGGGGGGCAACAACAAACATTTCCTTCTTGTTTACTGTTTCTGGCTTCTCTTTTAATACAATGTTGTTCCTAACTTCCACTCCCTCCCCAACAACACGAGGCAGTATTTTTTACAGTTGGTAAACAAAAACAAGCGCGAAATCGCAATAGTTTGTGGCACGCGGTCTATTTTTACCACTCCAATCCTGAGTCTCCCCTGGCTTTTCAATAATTTTAATCTGTCAACCAGAATGTTATCTCTGCACCATTTCGTAACTTTTTATATCTTTTGGAAAACATTTAAAACTATGTATCCTACTTATACTCATCAAAAGAAGCACCGCTTACTCGTCGTGTCTGTTGTAGTGTCTGTATTACGTATGTTTATTATTTTGTACGCTTTTAAAATACATCATTTTAAAGAGCGGTCTCAATTTGAAGTGTAGCCTCGATTTGAAGTGCGACAATTTTGTGTGACGTGTGAAGATAATATTGGTATTATTGGTGTGTTGCAGTCAAAGTGTCAAGTGTGAAGATAATATTGGTATTATTAGTGTGTTAAACAGTAAAATGCCAAACATTTTTTTTTTTTTTTTTTTTTTTGGAAAAATGAGGGGCGGCCAGTATCCACGCTGAGTGAATGTAATATTGGTATTTTAGAATGACAAGCACGGTGTTAGTGTGTTACAGTAAAAAAGTGTGATGTACGAAGATAATATTGGTATTATTGGGGTGTGTTACAGTCAAAGTGTGATGTGCGAAGATAATATTGGTATTATTGGTGTGTTGCAGTCAAAGTGTCAAGTGTGAAGATAATATTGGTATTATTAGTGTGTTACAGTAAAATGTGACGTGTGAAGGTAATATTGGTATTATTAGTGTGTTACAGTAAAATGTGATGTACGAAGATAATATTGGTATTATTGGTGTGTTACAGTCAAAGTGTGATGTGCGAAGATAATATTGGTATTATTGGTGTGTTGCAGTCAAAGTGTCAAGTGTGAAGATACTATTGGTATTATTAGTGTGTTACAGTAAAATGTGACGTGTGAAGGTAATATTGGTATTATTAGTGTGTTACAGTAAAATGTGATGTACGAAGATAATATTGGTATTATTGGTGTGTTACAGTACAAGTGTGATGTGTGAAGATGATCTTAGTATTATTAGTGTGTTACAGTAAAAGTGTGACGTGTGAAGATAATACTAGTATTATTAGTGTGTTGCAGTAACATGTGATGTACGATGATAATATTGGTATTATTGGTGTGTTGCAGTCAAAGTGTCAAGTGTGAAGATAATATTGGTATTATTAGTGTGTTACAGTAAAATGTGACGTGTGAAGGTAATATTGGTATTATTAGTGCGTTACAGTAAAAGTGTGATGTGCGAAGATAGTATTGATATTATTAGTGTGTTACAGTCAAGTGTGATGTGTGAAGATAATATTGGTATTATTAGTGTGCTACAGTAAAGTGTGATGTGTGAAGGTAATATTGGTATTATTAGTGTACTACAGTAAAGTGTGATGTATGAAGATAATATTGATATTATTAGTGTGTTACAGTCAAGTGTGATGTGTGAAGATAATATTGGTATTATTAGTGTGCCACAGTAAAAGTGTGACGTGTGAAGATAATATTGGTATTATTAGTGTGCTACAGTAAAATGTGATGTGTGAAGGTAATATTGGTATTGTTAGTGTGTTGCAGTAAAGGTGTGACGTGTGAAGATAATATTGGTATTATTAGTGCGTTGCAGAAAAGTGTGATGTGTGAAGATAATATTGGTGTTATTGGTGTGTTGCAGTAAAGGTGTGACGTGTGAAGATAATATTGGTATTATTAGTGTGTTACAGTAAAGGTGTGACGTGTGAAGATAATATTGGTATTATTAGTGTGTTACAGTAAAGGTGTGACGTGTGAAGATAATATTGGTATTATTAGTGTGTTACAGTAAAATGTGATGTGTGAAGATAATATTGGTATTATTGGTGTGTTGCAGTAAAGGTGTGACGTGTAAAGATAATATTGGTATTATTAGTGCGTTGCAGTAAAAGTGTGACGTGTGAAGATAATATTGGTATTATTAGTGTGTTACAGTAAAAGTGTGACGTGTGAAGATAATATTGGTATTATTAGTGTGTTACAGTAAAAATGTGATGTGTGAAGATAATATTGGTGTTATTTGTGTGTTGCAGTAAAGGTGTGACGTGTGAAGATACTATTGGTATTATTAGTGTGTTACAGTAAAGGTGTGACGTGTGAAGATAATATTGGTATTATTAGTGTGTTACAGTAACATGTGATGTGTGAAGATAATATTGGTATTATTAGTGTGTTGCAGTAAAAGTGTGACGTGTGAAGATAATATTGATGTTATTGGTGTGTTACAGTAAAGGTGTGACGTGTGAAGATAATATTGGTATTATTAGTGTGTTGCAGTAAAAGTGTGACGTGTGAAGATAATATTGATGTTATTGGTGTGTTACAGTAAAAGTGTGACGTGTGAAGATAATATTGGTATTATTAGTGTGTTGCAGTAAAAGTGTGACGTGTGAAGATAATATTGATATTATTGGTGTGTTACAGTAAAAGTGTGACGTGTGAAGATAATATTGGTATTATTAGTGTGTTGCAGTAAAAGTGTGACGTGTGAAGATAATATTGATGTTAATAATATTGATGTTATTGGTGTGTTACAGTAAAAGTGTGACGTGTGAAGATAATATTGGTGTTATTAGTGTGTTACAGTAAAAGTGTGACGTGTGAAAGAGAGAGAGAGAGAGAGAGAGAGAGAGAGAGAGAGAGAGAGAGAGAGAGAGAGAGAGGAGAGAGAGAGAGAGAGAGATTTCTTTTACACCCTTGGAGAGAGAGAGAAGCGAGAGAGAGAGAGAGAGAGAGAGAGAGAGAGAGAGAGAGAGAGAGAGAGAGAGAGAGAGAAAGAGAGAGAGAGAGAGAGAGAGAGAGAGAGAAAGAGAGAGAGAGAGAGAGAGAGAGAGAGAGAGAGAGACGAGAGAGAGACAATGACAATGACAATGATTGATTCATTTAGGCCTTTGCCCCTCATGAAGGGGGTACAGGATAAA
>CM065681.1:44658891-44661391 GCA_017654935.2 Phymorhynchus buccinoides
CCGAGATCATGTGAACGAGCGCATGCTCAAGATCTTGCACGTTCTCTTATTGGCCGTGTAGTACTGGATGGATGGACGACAAGTATTCGCATAGCATGCCAAAGCAAACGTGAGTGGCGCGGCACTAGCGGCGACGCGCTCTCCAGGTGAGAGAAGCCCGAATTTCACAATCCAGAAAGTAATACCAATATCCAATAAACACACGCACACGCACGCACACACACATACACACACACACACACACACACACACACTCTGAGACACAGGTGTGGAATCTCAAACTAATCAAAGGGAGCTAACCAGTCGTTACGTTTTTCACAGTGTTCAGTACAGTACATGTATGTGTATTAGGTTGTGTCCCTTACTTTTTAAATACATGTACATGTACGCTTATGTCTGATGTCTCTCTCTCTCAAAGTAATAGTGAGAGATAATTTTGAGAGAGAGAGAGAGAGAGAGAGAGAGAGAGAGAGAGAGAGAGAGAGAGAGAGAGAGAGAGAGAGAGAGAGAGAGAGAGAGAGAGAAGCGGAATCGGAAGTTTAATCAGATAGGCCACAGCCCCTTCTGATGGGGTTACAAAACATCATGAATGCAAATGACAATAAACAATAGATACATAAGTATTGTTGAGAGAGATAGAGAGAGAGAGAGAGAGAGAGAGAGAGAGAGAGAGAGAGAGAGAGAGAGAGAGAGAGAGAGAGAGAGAGAGAGAGAGAGGCCTAACAGACAGATGCCCTAATAGGGAGATTGGCATCAAACAAAACAGAGTTGACGATGTGTTCCAATAATTATGTACACCAGGAACACATCAGAACATTTGTTGTATTTTTTTTATTATTGCCTTTTAAGTCAAATAAGCACAATCAGACTTATATATGGCACATAAAGAAAACCCAATAAGAACAGTAATAATCATAAACCAAAATTCTCAACACGTGTCCTTACTTTTCAATGTAAAAGCGAAACCCATTTAAATAATTTGTTTAACGTCCTCCGGCCTGGAACAGGCACCACGTGGGACATTAATACATATCATGAAAATGGCGGGACGATCCTGGAGGTATGCAAAACCCATACAACATCCATGACGTTAATTGAGTAGGCTATTACTTTTTGTTCGTTCTTTGAAACATTCATATCAATAAATGTCAGTATGGTTTTTTGGGGTAGCATAAAAAATATATTAACATTTTCACTAAAGAGAGTAAAGTAATGTGAAGTGATGATTTCTGTGTTATGGGGTGTGTTTTTTAGCGAGAGAGTAAAGTAACGTGTAGTGATGTTGTCTGTGTTATGTATGTTTTGTAGCGAGAGAGTAACGGAATGTGAAGTGATTATAAAACACACAAAAACATGTTCACTAACGTTCTTACATGACCCGTCATTGGAATAGTTTGATTTATTCTTTAATTGAATCGAAATGTTTTTTGTTAACCCTTTCACCGCCAGCCATATTTCAGCCAAAAAATTCCATTAAATTTACCTGGGTAGAGAACAAAATCCATCTGTAGTACTGGGGATTCTTCTGTGACATATATAAAATTAGGTATATCCTTACTTCCCAAAACTAAGACAATAGGGTCTTTGGATCATAGACCCCGATTTGATGCCTTT
Source organism: Phymorhynchus buccinoides (assembly GCA_017654935.2). Taxonomy (NCBI): domain Eukaryota; kingdom Metazoa; phylum Mollusca; class Gastropoda; order Neogastropoda; family Raphitomidae; genus Phymorhynchus; species Phymorhynchus buccinoides. Next base: position 44,660,506 of record CM065681.1, read on the forward strand.
TAGTGACATAGGTGTTAAATCACTGTGGTGCTAAAATGCGACTTTGGTGGTGAAAGGGTTAATTCGCCATACCTTCCTACATTAATTTTCATGTGAGAATTAAATAATGTCAGAACGTCTACGTAGTTTACTAAAAACGGAGGAATGTTGTGGGCTTGTTGTCGTTGTAGCAGACCTGTTTACTCTACTCTTTTCGAGTAGTATTCTACTCAATTTGGATGTCAACTAGGCCTACTTTTCAAACTTGAAAATAGTGCTCTTTAATTCTTGATTGCTACTCATTTTCAGTGAACTTTGTTTCTCGGTTAATTGCAATTTTCCGTTTTTGCCTTTCTTACCAAACATAAAGCATGTCTAACGTGGCCCTATCCTGACAACTTAGGCTCTGCCGTTTGTTGAGCATGCTGTCTACGGGACGGAATCCGTCGGTCGTGAGGATGTGAAGCTTACAGTATTAACCTTTTTAGCTAATAACCTTTTTTGGAATACTAACCCTATCCCTATCCCTAACCCTAGCCCTAGCCCTAACCCTAACCCTACCCCCCCCCCCCCACCCACCCACCCCCCCAACCCACCCACCACCCCTATACGACGGGAAAACGCAATGAACCACGACTGTGACAAATGACGCCGTGTACTGCAATAGATAGGGGGGGGGGGGGGGGGGGGGGGGGGGGGGGGGGGGGGGGGGGGGGGGGGGGGGGGGGGGTCCTATTAGATAATGGCCTAGGGTTAGTATTCCAAAAAGGCTATTACTATGACCGGCAAAGGGAAACACAGATTAAACAATTATTAACACCGGTATAATGCATTTGTATAGTTCGTTTTTAGTCAGTAAGGCTGTGTGCACACTACACGCGGAAACCTCACGCGCTTATCTGCAAAT
>CM065681.1:44666391-44668891 GCA_017654935.2 Phymorhynchus buccinoides
TTCTTTCACTACGCGTTGCTGTGCCTCTTCCACTAAGGCAGTTTCAGGGATGTTGATCAGCTCACGTGGATGGTCGAGTGGGAACGAAGCAGAAGCCGGATCAGCGTCGGCGACAGAAGGAAGGGCTTCCGAATACTCACGAGTTAGAGAAGATGAAAGTAAATCTGCACCCATTTCTCTTTCATCATATCCTCTTTCCAGTTTGTCTGCTTCTCTTTCCACGCCTCCTTCTTTTCTGCTTCTTCCTCCTCCCCAGCTTTTCCCTCCCGCTCTCATTCTGTGTTCCCTTTCTCTGCCAGCTTCCTGGAGGTCAGACTGGGAGGAGAGTGAAGAGTCCAGGTCCACCGAAGACGAGCAGCAGGGATGGCTGTCTGTTTCTGTGGTGCCTTCGTACCCGCTGTCCAACACACTTAGATTGCCCATCCTTCTGCCTTTAGGGCCGGGCCTCTGCGAGGTTGCTGGCTCCAACTCCAGACACCCCGAACTCGAAGGACCATCGTGTTCTGAAGAAAGAAGGACGTGCCTTGAACACGTCGGTTCTCTTCCACAGCAGCTGGCACACAGCGTTTCACCTCCCCTGTGTCTACTACCCCTGCGATGCTTTCTGCAGGCTTCTCTTCGGTTGAGTTCATCGTGAAATCCGTGGTGGTGATCTTCTCCATGACCTCGTGGTCTTCTACGATCCTCAGCTCGTCTTGCACAAGTTCTGCCTGCTTCTACCTCACACACGCTGCACAGACGGTTTCTGTTCCCCTCAGCATAATCGTCACCATCATCTCTGTCACATCTACTGCACGCTCCTTCCCCAGCACACCTTCCACACGCTTCCCCTTCTCTTATTCCTGCTCCACCTCCACCACCTGCCCATCTCTTAGGGCTTCTTCTCTTGCTTCTGGGCCTCCTGACTGGCGTTTTCCGATATCCTTCCTCTACTATGTTGGAATTTGTTCTACCTCCCACGACGCTACATCCACTCCGAGAATCTGATGTGAGGGACTCCCCGAGACCCGAAGTATTATTACAGCTACTGCTACTGCTGCTGGCCTTGATGCTGTCTTCCGTGGGGGACATCGTGCCGCCCGAAGCCTCGCTACTGGAGGAGGAACTGCCCAGCAAGGAGCGCAGCGCCTCTTTGTGCTGGGTGGTGAACTTGCTTCGGTCCAGCTCGCTGCAGTACTGCTGGATGCGTTGCACCTCCGCCTCTTCCGTGCCTTCCACCCGGTCTGGCAGAACGAACGCTGGAAAACACCAGCACATCCGCAACAACAAAAACAAAGCATGCAGGCATACAACCAGACACGCACGTACACACGCGCGCGCACACACACACGCACACACGCACACACACGCACGCACGCCCGACGCATGCGCGCACACGCACACGCACACACACACACACACACACACACGCACGCACACACACACACGCACACGCATACACGCGCGCGCGCGCGCGCGGCGCGCGCGCGCGCGCGCGCGCGGGGACACACACAGGGGTGATTCACGCACATGCACGCAGAGAGAGAGAGAGAGCAGAGCAAAGAGAGGAGAGAGAGAGAGAGAGAGAGAGAGAGAGAGAGAGAGAGAGAGAGAGAGAGAGAGAGAGAGAGAGAGAGAGTGAGAGAGAGAGAGAGAGAGAGAGAGAGAGAGAGGAGAGAGAGAGAGAGATGAATATTATCCATGACAAAAGTACTGATAAAGCAGTGTACGTTATGTGTACAACACTTATGTGTACTTTATGGCAAATGAACACGAGGATATGGTAGGGAGGTTACAGGGAAAATAATACCCAGCATCTCTCATTCAAGATAAGAAAATCTGTGATCTCAAATAAACTTATAACATTAGAAACATTTCCCTGAACAAAAGACACCCATAAAACCCCACCCAAAACCCGAAGAATTTCTGATCACCATCATAAATTATAACAAACATAATATATGTATTTCTAAGATATCGCCGAAATATCAAGGAGAGAAGGGGGGGCGGCGGAGAGATGGGGGGGGGGGGGGGGGGGGGGGGGGGGGGGGGGGGGGGGGGGGGGGGGGGGGGGGGGGGGGGGGGGGGGGGGGGGGGGGGGGGGGGGGGGGGGGGGGGGGGGGGGGGGGGGGGGGTGGCGGTCAGTGATACAGAATAGATATATAACCTACCTCTAAAAGATCCTGATGTAAGCGTCTGAAAAAAAGAAGAAGATAGTTATTAGTTGTTATGATCTGTTACAACTTAAAAATAATAAAACCCTATCGGCTTGACATACGCATGCACGCATGCACGTACGCGCGCGCGCACACGCACACACACACACACACACACACACACACACACACACACGCGCGCGCGCGCGCACACAGAGTGACTAACACATGCATAGCCCTACGTCCCCACACAACCCAAATGTAAAGAAAACACACGCATTTTCTTCGAACTTTTTCAACAATGATATAAATTATGTAGTATAGGTTTTCATTTCTTTTTTTTTAGACCAGTGTAATTTAGTATT
>CM065681.1:44673891-44676391 GCA_017654935.2 Phymorhynchus buccinoides
GCATATACTGGTCACTTGGCTATTGATTTGTGCATACACTGGTCACTTGGCTATTGATTTTTGCATACACTGGTCACTTTGCTATTGATGTTTGCATACACTGGTCACTTGGTTGTTGATGTTTGCATACACTGGTCACTTGGCTATTGATGTGTGCATACACTGGTCACTTGGCTATTGATTTGTGCATACACTGGTCACTTGGCTATAGATTGTTGCATACACTGGTCACTTGGCTATTGATTTTTGCATACTTGGTCACTTGGCTATTGCTTTTAAGTGCAACAATAAGCCTTGTCCGTGATACTATAAATGGTTGTTAGTAGGCCGTACCAACTGGAGCGGCACACTACATTACACTCACGTGATAAAACTCCTTACCAGTATTTCCTGCGGTCTCGGAATCGATGCTCATCAGTCCATCGACGAGTCGAGGTGAAACACAGTACCACGACGAAGACTTGCGCCTGAGGACACAGCAACCCAACTTCTAACACACTTGCCAGCCCAACGGTCACCACTAACAGGGGAAAATGTCGCAAGAAGCTATGTCAAAGAAATAAGTTGGCGGCTGACCAATTGAACCGATTGAACTCTGTTTTCGAACATAATGTCCAATGTAGCTTCCACACGCACTGCGGTCATTTGCGTTGGTAAAGTAGGAAACCTCTGCTAGGCTTACCAGTGCGTGAACGGCATATCCAAAGAGCATTTCGGTAAGCACAATTAATCTCCTTGACCTGGCCATTGACCTTAATCGGTGCCCTATCATCATAATCGCCATAACCCATGTACCTCCATGCCAAGTTTGAAGTTATGCCCCTTAAAGATTTTAGGTTTTCAAGGTCACACGCCAAGGTCAAGGTCACGATGGCGATAATGTTTGCGCGGATGCCTTCCTCTCATGGTGACACCCCCCCTCCCCCCACCCCCCACACACAAAACATTTGAAGCGATTCTGTCAAGCGGTTCAGGATATATTCTTGGGACAGACAGAGAAGCAACAAGGTCACGACGGCAATAATTTATGCGCGGATGCCTTCCTCCCATGGTGACACACCACCACACACAATTTGAAGCGATTCTGTAAAGCGGTTAGGAAGATATCCTTGGGACAATAAAAAGAACCGTGACAAACTCAAACTCCTTTGCCCGATCCATAGATCGGGGCAAAGGACAAAAACAAACATACAAACAACCAAACAAACAAAACAACAAACCGCGACTAACGCAGAATCCTTTCCAGTGTACAGCTGGGGCAAAGGACAAATATTAATGACCTTGGCGATACATTGATACTCACTATTGCCATGACAACCAGAGGCACCAGCAAACTTAAAAGCTGCCACTGTCCTGATGACCACCAGCACCTGTATAGTCAATCAATCACACACACACACACACACACACACACACACACACACACACACACACACACACACACACACACACACACACACACACACACGTGCAAGATATATCAACTCACCCACACATCCATTTAAGCCGATCATAAGATATCCATCAATCCTCTATAAAGACCTAGTTTTCAAATATTTGTGTTTGCCTGTAGTCGTCAGCAAGGTTTTCTTTGTTTACTTTTCAAATATTTGTGTTTGTTTATATTTGTCAGGAATATGTTATTCATTTGTCTCTGTCACTGTGCGTGTAAGTAGTACGATATAGGTTTTATTGAGCATAAGACTTTAAACAGGTGTAAAGAATGTCAGTGTCAGTTCATACGCCGTAGGCATACATGTAAATGCCTTTGGTGCAAAGTATTATCATCACCACCACCACCATCATCATACTCATCATCATCATCATCACCATTATCATCATCATCATGATGATCATTATCATCATCGTCATCATCAATAGCACTGTTGCCATTGTTGTCATCCATAACATCATCATCATCATCATCATCATTATCGTCAATATTGTAATTATTCTCACCACAGTCAAAATCAGCTTCATATCAGCGTTTATATTCTTATTGTCGTTATCAGAACTTTTTTTGCAAATATTGCCGTTATCAGCACTATTGCAACTATTGTCATTATGGAAACTATTGCAACTACTGTGATTATCAGAACTGTTGCAACTATTGTCGTTGTAGGACCTATTGCAACTCTGTTGTCGTTATCAGAACTATTGCAACTATTGTCGTTATCAGAACTATTGCAACTATATTGTCATTACCAGAACTATTGCAAGTATTGTCATTGTCAGAACTATTGCAACTCTATTGTCATTATCAGAACTATTGCAACTATTGTCGTTATCAGAACTATTGCAACTATTGTCGTTATCAGAGCTATTGCGACTCTACTGTCATTATCAGGACTGTTGCAATTATTGCCGTTATGAGAACTTGCAATTATTGCCGTTATCAGAACTATTGCAATTATTACCGTTATGAGAACTATTGCAACTATTGTCGTTATTAGAACAATTGCGACTCTATTGCCCAAACCAACCCCACTTACCATGTTGT
>CM065681.1:44681391-44733891 GCA_017654935.2 Phymorhynchus buccinoides
ATTCCCTCTTATGCTAGGACGATTTCTTAAGATTTATTACCAGCTATAAGATGGAAAACACGTGAAAATTATGATTTTGACACACGACGTGGGGGGTCTTTAAAACAATCGTATTCGTAGTGTTTCAAAATGCGTTACCTCACCTCCAATAGATGAAGAGCACGAGAAGGGTTGCACTCAGTCCACACACGCACAACAGGCATCCCACCAGCAGCGCCGTGTCTTGGTGCACGTGAAGCACCGGAGGCAACTGATTGAAGGAGAGAGAACAAACAACAAACACAGAAATACATTGCGTGTTTTGCTTTTTTTGTGTGCTTTTTTTTCTTTTCTCTTTAGGCACATACACAACACATTTCAACATAGTCATTGTTTACCAACATAGTTATATGACCATATCTGCATTTAGGTACCATGTAATACACTAAATTAAGCATGTAGTTCACAAATAGGGGAAGACGGGGTAAAAAGCCCATGTGCGGGTAAGAAGCCCATGTCAATTGTCTCACGAAATGAAGCCAATTTCAGTCACATTTTGCCCATGAGACGAACGCTAAACATTAACACTCGTCTCATGGGCAAAATGTGACTGAAATTGGCTTCATTTCATGAGCTAATTGGCATGGGCTTCTTACCCGCCCGTGGGCTTTTTACCCCGTCTTACCCCAATGACCACGCTAAGAACTCCTTATACTATAAGGGTACATACAATTCATTGTTGCCTATAGTGATAATCGATTTCTAGATTACTACACACGCGTCTTTGCCTTAAACTACACGTTAAGTACAGGTAAACAATGCATCTGTTATTTTAATTATTCAGGTTTGTATGTGTCAACCACTTGTTGTGGAATCGCGCAACATGCATTTCCATGCAGTGCACTATAATAATACATTTTATAGTATGTTTTTAGTTCATCTATAAACATAAAAGAACTCTTGGTATGCTTTGTTACGTTCGTGTAGCCTACACAGATGAAACAGAGAGAGAGAGAGAGAGAGAGAGAGAGAGAGAGAGAGAGAGAGAGAGAGAGAGAGAGAGAGAGAGAGAGAGAGAGAGAGAGAGAGAGAGAGAGAGAGAGAGAGAGAGACAAAAACAAATAGAGAGAGACAAGGAGACACCCCCGTGGTGATACCGGGGGAGGGGCTTTTATATAAATAGTTCCCTCACTTTCTGGAAGTTCTGTGCTTGTAACTTCCTCTAATCTGTCACTCTCTTTTGACTCTGCCTTTTCCCTTTTGCTTACTGTCTTTCTGCTGTCTTTCTGCCTTTCCGGTCCATTCTCCTTCCTGCCTTCTCTTCAAGAACCACTTTCGAAACGATTTCCTTCAGCCGAAGTCGGACATGCTGGGCCTAATTATTTCTTACTTAGGCGCGTAAGGGCAGCATGACGCATGCGGCATCTGCGCTCATAATTGACAGGGAACCGTCTGAGCTATCGAAGAAGAAGAAGAAGACGAAGAAGAAGAAGAAGAAGAAGAAGAAGAAGAAGAAGAAGAAGAAGAAGAAGAAGAAGAAGAAGAAGAAAAAGAAGAAGAAGAAGAGACAAGGTGAGAGACAGACAGACAGAGGCAGACAGAATGACCGAAAGGCAGGCGGACAGACAGAGACGCAGAGACAAGTATTAGATATTAGGCATTAGGTACTTTAATATAGTCACAGAGGCATCTCTGTGAAATTCGGGCTGCTCCCACCTGGAGAGCGTGTCGCAGCCAGAGGCGCGCCACCCTTTTTCTTTCTTTTTTGCTTTTTTTTTGCATGCGATTTTTGTTTGTGGCACAAGCCACAAACCTATAAATCACTTTGTCGGTCGGTCGGTCGGTCCAAAATTGTCGCACATATTGTAAAAGAGAACGAAAAGCGTGCCACAAACGATTGCGAATCCGCGCTTGTTTTTGTGTGACTGATGAGGAAGGAAAGGGGGGTGGGGGTCTTTTTTGTTGCCACTGGGTTTAAACGTGTGCTAAGTGCATGGGCAGACGGGACCTCGGTTTATCGTCTCATCCGAAAGTGGAATCCAACATGTACATACAACAGGCAAATAGGCTAAAGAATAAGCAATCAGATCGATTTGCACAAGAACAGAGACAGAGAGAGAGAGACAGACTTAGAAACAGACGAACATCAAAACTCTCAGACAGACAGTGGCGAAACAAAAACATTTCGTGACAGTGAAACGTTGAACATATTTGTCTTATCTTAATCGCTGTTTGCAGACCATTCTTCTCTCTCTCTCTCTCTCTCTCTCTCTCTCTCTCTCTCTCTCTCTCTCTCTCTCTCTCTCTCTCTCTCTCTCTCTCTCAAATCTTGATCCTTGAAAAATAAAGTTAAAGTTTTCAAAGTTCTCTCTCTCTCTCTCTCTCTCTCTCTCTCTCTCTCTCTCTCTCTCTCTCTCTCTCTCTCTCTCTCTCTCCCCATCTCTCTACCTTACCGAAGCATTGGTCGACGCCAGTACAACGGCATAGTGGCCAGGGATGGGGCACAGGCACCGGGTAAGATTAGTGCTCCTGAATATCACCTCGCACATCTCGCTGCTCCATTCGCCTTCCAGTTGTTGTCTGGAAGTAAAAAAGAAAACTTGGCAGGGCATATAAACGTTAGATCACCAGCCGCGTGACAGCATTTACTGCTCCAGTGACCTTGAGTTTTGACCAATGACCTTCATCTTCGACCTTGTCCTAAATATCCCCAACTACCTATCCGCGTGCCAAATGTGAAGGCCTTTAAGGTGCTAGGTTCTTCCGTTCAAACTCTATCGTGATGACATATAGATAGTCAGTCAGCCAGCCAGCCAACCAAGAACAAACAGACAGCGGTGAAAGCATTATCAAGAAAGAAACAAAACAAAGAAATGTACACATAAAGCTGAAAAATTCACGCATACCTTTCTGTTCGATCCCAGGACACACATTTGACAATATCATTGTCAGAAGAACGAATCTGGAACAGAAAAAAACATTTTTGGCTCACTCGTGTTAACACGAAGTTGATAGTTGTTCGGTTGTGTGTATTTGTGTGTGTGTGTGTGTGTGTGTGTGTGTGTGTGTGTGTGTGTGTGTGTGTGTGTGTGTGTGTGTGTGTGTGTGTGTGTGTGTGTGTGTGTGTGTTGCGTCCGTGGTCTAATATCCAAACCTTAACGTTGGCATTTTCTCGGGAAATAGAAGGCATACATTGTTCAAACTTTGCACACATATGCAAGCTTTCAAACAATAGTGGTTTGAATAATTAAATACGTAAAGCAACACTGTAAACAGGTAACAATCAGATAACATTTTATAACATATGGGTTAGAGAGTATTCAACAGGCAATATGAGTTAAGAAACTCATCAACACTGAAAGCCTCGATGGTTCACTGGTTCCAGGTCCGATTCTCGGCACAGGTAACTTTTTGTTGTTTTGGTTGTATCCATTAACGATAGTTTCATCTGTACTTTAAAATTGTATTGGCAATCTTGTACTTTAGACACCCTCATCAATCTTTGTTCGTTGTTGTCCCACATATGCCTGTTCGAGTGAGCCTTGAATGCTTTGTCTCTTGTTACTAATTCATTCAAATTACCAGAAGATGGGACATAAAAAGTAACAACAATCAATGTATTGCTCCTCTTGTTACTAGTTATTAGTCTGTCGAGTCTGACTGTGATTAACGGGAATACGAGAACGCAGCGGTTATTGTAAACTGGACCCTATTTAAAACTGAGAATGTTTGTAAACACAAAATGCCTATTCATTTTCTCAACCAAGAATAGTCAACATATGGCGATATTTTTCACGCCAGAGGGCAGTCAATGCACTAGGGGCTTATCACGCGATTTTCTTACTTGGGCGTAGTGAGAGAGAGAGTGATGGTAGGACCACTCACTGTCTCTCTCTCTCTTTCTTTATCCCCAACTAATAATATAGAGAGGATTAGCCCCACACGAGCGTCATGCCCTCTGGCGTGAGAAAAATCGCACTAAGTCTCTCATTGCCAAGGCAGTCGACTTGCGGGTTGTTTGGAAAGGCCACATTTTGAAACTATAATAGTCTCTGCACATACACTCAGCGCATTGCACAACTGCCAAGACTACCAGAGAGTAAACATTGCTTTTTCATAGTCTGTGCTGTTGACGATCTTTGTCACTGAACATGCAAACATTTTATACTACCAGAAAAGTGAAGATAATGCCATCAAACCTTATTGTCAGAATAGTACATATATACCTCAAGCATAAAGTCGTCTCTCTTTTTTTTTACAGGGCCGAGATCTGATCTGGGATGGATTAGATGGGGGGGGGGGGGGTTACAAGGAAGGGCGGGGGCCCCCAGTGGGGTCCAGGGGCAACGTCCCTGATGGGGATCAGGGGCGCGAGGCCCCCTGAAGCTGAAGTTTTTTTAAAGAAAATAAAGTGCAGCAACCCCTTTAAATAGCACCTAGGAACAATGAAACAGTCATAATGACTTCTTTTTCAATCTCTCTCCCTCTCATTCTCCCTCTTTTTTCTGTTCTTTTTTGTTTGGGTGGTAGAGGGGAGGGGATGGGGTTACGGAACCCAGGTAAGCCTCCTCTGGATCCGGCCCTATCTAAAATAAAGTACTATGGTAGTCGAGGCTTACGTGCTTTTGAGCATGACTGTGTCTGTAGCATGTGTAGGCTTCTCTCTCTCTCTCTCTCTCTCTCTCTCTCTCTCTCTCTCTCTCTCTCTCTCTCTCTCTCTCTCTCTCTCTGTGTGTGTGTGTGTGTGTGTGTGTGTGTGTGTGTGTGTGTGTGTGTGTGTGTGTGCGTGTGTGTGTGTGTGTGTGTGTGTGTGTGTGTGTGTGTGTGTGTGTGTTGTTGTTGTTCTTTAATTTAACGTCTTTTCACTTAGAAGTGATATTAGACATGAAAGTGTGTGTGTGAGTGTGTGCGCGTGGGAATGTGCATGTGTATCTGTGTGTGCTTAAAGTGCATATTTATAAGTAACATTAGGGGATGTATGCTTAGCTAAAACAGTTTAAAAAATTATTTTAAAAACACACAAAAAACATAATAATAATAATAATAATAAAATAAAATAAAAACTCCAGAATTGAACTATTATAAAATAAAAATGCAAACATTCTATCAACAAAAACCCAACAGCAATCATAGAAACGAGCCAAATGGACTTAACATTAAAGTTTGTACAAAATTCAAAAGAGATACGGCATCTTGGAATATACATTTGGATTCATCTTTTCTGAATTCTGAAAGGGCCGATTCGAAATAAGGGCAATAATATAGAATGTGTGTTGTTGTACAATTATCAATAGCACCGCAAACACATTGAAGATTTTTTGTGAATTTAGTTTTAAAAGCATTTAGCTTAAGTCTATAAAGTAGTGAAACAAACTTTTTAAGGCGTCTTGGATGTGTGTGTGTGTGTGTGTGTGTGTGTGTGTGTGTGTGTGTGTGTGTGTGTGTGTGTGTGTGTGTGTGTGTGTGTGTGTGTGTGCGCGTGCGTGTGCGTGCGTGTGCGTATGTGCGTGCGTGCGTGCGTGCGTGCGTGCGCGCGTGTGTGCATGTATGTGTGTATGCGTGCGTGCGTACATGCGCGCCTGCGCGCGCGTGTGTGCATGTGTTCCTGGGCGCTTAGTTGTGTACAGTTAGTTGGTTGTGTCCATGTGCGAACTCTCCAATAGATGCTACCTGCTTTAAGTGTACAAACTCAAGCTCCGTTCTGCCCATCGTGTCCTCATGGTCACCGTCCAAGTCATCCGCGTCGCCTTCCAGAGGGAGCAATGACACCAGTGGACCTAGGAACTCCTTGTAATCCGACCTAGTGGTGCAAACACGGGGAAGAAAGTAAGAATGGTGTGTTATTATTCGCTCGTCCGTCTCTATTATTCCTCTGTGTATCAGTTTGTCTCTGTCTGTCTGTCTGTCTGTCTCCCTCTCTCTCTCTCTCTCTCTCTGTCTGTCTGTCTCTCTCTCTCTCTCTCTCTCTCTCTCTCTCTCTCTCTCTCTCTCTCTCTCTCTCTCTCTCTCTCTCTCTCCATCCCTCTCTTTCTCACACACAATAAGCACGAACGCACACATGTACACACAAACATAAACACACACAATTACACACACACACACACGCGCGCGCGCGCGCGCGCGCGCGCGCGCGCGTCCATAAACGTGCCGTGCCATAGGCACAGCCCTTAGCATGCATCCATTCATACAAGCACATCGTGCGCACGTGCACACACATGCACATTGCACAACGTACCTGTGTGAACGCACCCGTATGATGGGAAAGATCGCAGGCGAAAAGGTCACTTGGAGGACTTCAATCTGCTCCTCCTTCGTCGTCAATGTTTCTGTACAATTGCAGCTGTGTGATTCGTTGTGCAACACACGAGATAGAAGACAACATAATAGGAGATGCGTTTCATAGCCTGCATAGCTCGGTTTATATATATCGCTTTATCGGCCATATTTTTCCTGGTCCCAAAAGTGGCCGATTAAGCGGATTCCACTGTATATCGGTTTATATATAGCTCGGTTTGTACGTGAAAACAACATAAGCTGCAGCCCCCACCCTTTTTCCTCCAAACAAAATTCATGTCGCAGATCGGCAGCTAAATTTCCTCGCGGGCTATACCTAGCACTCATCAGCACCACCAATTGATAGGTACTTAACGGTTCAAAACATGTTTCAATAGGGGTATGAACAGTAATGGCATTAGTCCTTTATTTCATGCCCAGATTGCACCAGATTGCACTATTTTGCTTATCGGATTAAAACAAATTTCGGGAGAGCATGCCCCCGGACCCCCCTAGGAGTCTTGGTGCTTCGCACCTTCGATGAATCAGCCCCCACCCCTTAAAAACTTAGGTCCGGCCCTGGTACGTATCAACAACAACAACAACAACAGACACACAAAAGCACGAATTCATCACACGCACGGGCATAAAATGAAATACGAACATTCACACGCATGCCTACACACAAAAGCATGCTTTTTATTAAAATATAGGGATTGCCCCCAAAATGCGTTATAAAATATTAATATAAATCAAGAGTTAACCAAATACAAATTACAGCAACGTGGGCGTACGAATCAGTCAACAACAATAATGTAGGCCCCTACTAGTTCACGGCTTATGATTGAAGGGGCACCCTGACGGATGAGGTTTTGCAAGAAACACATCGAGATCACAAGGAAAACACCCTATAGGCCTACAGAGATCGCAACACTCATTTTGCTCTGGTGTCCTGGAAATCAAACCGTCAAATCGGCGATTCCTGCTTGGCGGAGGAGCTGGAAGTCAAATTCTTTCAGTGAAAGAGAAGGCACGTGATTTCTCTTTTCTTTAATGGCCGCCTGAGTTTAGACCAAATCGTTTGCACGAAATTTCCACAATACAAGCCTTTTTATTTTTATTTATTTTATTTTATACAGTTTGCAAAAAGGAGTTTCGCTCACAACAAAAGAAATATCTCCATGTTTTTCTTACTGCACTACAAAGAAGAATAAGCTTCAACTACAACTGCATCCAAAATGACTTCTCTCTCCGGATCTTCGCCAAGGTGGAATCGCCGTTTTGACGGTGTGATTTATAGGAAACCAGAGCAAAGTGAGTGTTCCGATCCTTGAAAAGGCTGTCTTTCTGGTGCTCTCGACGCGTTTCTTGCAAACTCACCCGTCACGGTCCACCTTTACAAGGTATCTCGCATTGTCACTCTCAATCCTTCGCATACCTTCCAATCCCGTCCATTTCCGGCGCGTATTACTTCCTTCAAAGCTTGTGTTTGGGGACATCACTGTGGCATTTCTGACCACGAAGTCTGCGTGATAGTAAGCAAGAAGCAGATGCGCCTCATTTAATTAACCCATACACAAAACGTAGACCTACTAGTACATGTAAGCATAATTATGCACATACGTGCGTTTGCTTAGTTGTACGGGCCTACTGGTAGCAATGGCACGCACAGTTAGCACCACGACTAGAACAAGGTAAACTAATTAATTAATATCACTGATTGATTTCGAGAAATATTACACCAATATAAAAACAAGAGGCAAAGCCTTCAAGGCTCACTCGAACAGGCACATGTGGGACAACAACACAGATTGAGGGGTATCTCTAAGGCATAAGATTGCCAATAAAATGTTAAAGTACAAATGAAACTATCGTTAATGGATACAACTGACTGAAAATAAAAAAAATAAAAAGTGCCCATGTTTACAGTGTTGTTTTAAGTATTTAATTATTCTCATCATTATAGTTTGAAAGCTTGCATAAACATCTATATGCGTGCAAAGTTTGCACAATGTATGCCTTCTATTTCCCGCGAAAATGCCAACGTTAAAGTTTGGAAATTAGACCACGGACGCAACACACACACACACACACACACGAGTCAGCCAATGAGGCGCTTCTGGCCCAGTTATCTCTCTCTCTCTCTTTTTCTCTCTTTCTCTCTCTCTCTCTCTCTCTCTCTCTCTCTCTCTCTCTCTCTCTCTCTCTCTCTCTCTCTCTCACATACACACACACGCGCACGCACACGCACGCACGCACACGCGCACGCACACGCACACACACACACACACACACACACACACACACACACACACACGCTCCCCTTGCGATGGGCCACAAAGTGCCTAACACAATAAACCATTTCATTTAATTTCTCCCACATCTGTCTGTCTTCTCCGTCTGTCTGTCTGTCTTCTCTCTTTCTCCCTCTTAAAATACAGAGAGAGAGAGAGAGAGAGAGAGAGAGAGAGAGAGAGAGAGAGAGAGAGAGAGAGAGAGAGAGAGAGAGAGAGAGAGAGAGAGAGAGAGAGAGAGACGAGAGAGAGAGAGAAGAGAGACAGAGCGAAAAACTGACCTAGCCCAGGCAAAGTCAAACTGCTCAAAGGAATCAAGCCAGGGTGTTCTTGAGAGAGTTGAGCCAGTATTTCACAGATCAGGAGCAAACGGGATCCAACACTGAGGTCCTGGAAGCCATTAATTAATTAATTATTATTAATTGATTAATTATTGTTAATTGATTAATGATTAATAATTGAATAATTATTATTAATTGACTAATTATTATTAATTGAATATTTAATTAATCAAATAATTAATTAATTTTAACTAATTAATTAAATACATTATTTACCTAATTTTAAAAAAATATAAATAAATGAATTAATAATCGAACATGACAGTGCTACTATGTGAATACGACTCTTTCAACTATATATGAGGCACTTGCATTGGCTGAGTTACTGAATGAATGAATGAATGAATTAATTAATTAAATAATCTACTTATTGATTAATTTTGAAATAGATCACCAATTTTGTTCAAACAAAACACACTAAAACAACTAATCCAGATAGAAAGGCTGAGAGACAGATACAGAGATATAATGCCAATATAAAAATTCGAAAATGCTACGTACGTGAACACCGCCATAACCACTTTAGCACTAAGGCCGTGTACACATACACGCGGATGTTCAGCGCGAAACCCATGCGCAATCAGCACTTAAGTAAAATAAATAAAGAAAAAAAAGCGGATGAGTAGCATTTCCCTTGATCTGTATATTATCCTTTCTCTTCTTTCTTTAGATACGTATCGATTATTTCCGCGCGGAAAATCCGGATGCACTGTGTACCAGGCTTTGCGCGACTGAACGAACCACTCACGTTTCTCTCATACTTGTTTGCATGTCCCACTTCGTTCAACAGCATATTCATGAAAATGGCTACAGTCTGAAACAGAACCCATTACCATCATATCAGTATGCATTGTAAACAGCATCAGCAACGGCAATAACTACAAACAACAACAACAGCAGCAGCAGCAGCAGCAGTAACGCTTTTGTCAATGTCATCGTTATCGCTATAATGATGACAAAAATGACTTCGACGTGATCCTCATTGTCACTGGTGATAATTAATTATTAATCAGTGGCGTGGCGAAGCGATGCTGGCTATTGTTTTCAAGTCTGTGTGTCGGTGTATGTTGTTGTTAAGCGCATAGAGCTCCACATTTGGTGGAGGAGTGCGCTATATAAATGATTCACTATTATTATTATTATTATTATTATTATTATTATTATGTGTGTGTGTGTGTTTGTATGTGTCACGGAAGAGATCGCGATCTGGTACAATCGGCGATTCTACCAGTTTCTACCAGTAGAAACCACGATCGCCATTTTCTACCACGAATGTGTTGGTAGAGACTACGATCGGAGTTTCTTCTACTGGTAGAGACCCCGATCGTGGTTTCTACCAGCCTGCCGGTAGAGACGGCGATTTGGTAGAAACCACGATCGTGGTGGAAAGTTTGATTATTAGACATTTTACAAGCTGCATGCTGTGTATGTAAAGAGTGTGGCATTTCACGTGGATTGTGAAGATCTGAGTTGCCTTTTTGCTTGTTTATTTTTTTTTAAAACATGAGCTGACACGCGCGCACACGCACACACACACACACACACACACACACACACACACACACACACACACACACACACACACACACACACACACACACACACACACACACACACACACCGACAAGCGAAAGTCGTCATCATTGCCAGAAGCACTGGTAGGAGCCAGAGCGGGGAAGGCTCGTGAGATGTCCAACAGCGCGTGTAGGTTCACGGCGAACATCTCCACGTCCCCGGCCAGGGTCCTGTTCTGCGCCCTGTGCAGGATCTGATACATCGAACTCCACACCTCGCCCAACTCCCTCTGGTACCCCAGTCGACATAGCTCTAACTGGGAAAAACAACCACACACAAGCAACACACAAGACCAACGAGATTAAGATAGCGCTTCATTACTCTGCTTGGCCGTCCGTCACTAGTATTGTCTGTGTACCTTTTTTTCTTTAAGATAGGGCTTTATATAAGTTTTCTCGTTGCCCTATTTAAAGATCATTGTTGATTTTCATTTGTGACTTTCAGAAATAAAATGCGATTTAAACCAAGACCATTGAGAAAACATTTGTGACCTAGCACCACGAAAGGGACATTAAGTATCAAACTGACCATTGTGAGAAAATGATACGGTTAGAAACTTCAGACAATTCTCGTTCAAATGATATAAGAACCATTCTTGTAACTTGTTCCATTTTTGTTAGAGTTATGAGCATTTTGAAGGCGGTAGGGCGACTGTCGGCCATTTTGAGAAATCACAGTCTAAAGTTTAGCCTTGCTGGGAAAAAAAAGCATCAACCTACTCATTTTAAAGTACCTTTTGGAATATTTAGAGACCATAACAAAAATTGCCCTTTATAAATATGAAAGATGAGACGCTAGAGAGCACGAAAATACCCATAACTCAAAACTGATTAAAAATGATATTTTTGACTTTGGAAGCCTGTTGTGAGATACTAGCCCAGCGACTTAATGTCCCTTTCGTGGTGCTGGGCTACATTTATACTGACGTCCAACAAAAACACACACGCAAAAGTACAAAATAGTATTATGCAAGCTTGGCGTTTCTGGCTCTGTCTTCCAGATACTAGTGGAGGCAGTGGCTATTCTGGAGGACTGGGTTAATGATCATATATATATTTATAGTGGAGATGCCTAGCTCAAGGTGCACCCCCACTCTTTTGGGCCAAAAATGATTCAGGGTAGTGCTTGGTGTCAGGGGAGGTCCCCCCCAAAATCCAGCTAAGCCTTGTGGTTGTGGCCCTTACAGCCAATGCAAATGCCTTCTCGTTTTCGTGAAAATATGTCTTTTGAAGCACACAGAACACCATACAGTCACCATCACATCGCTGCAAGTGATAAGCTCCTTCATAGTGGGTGTGTATAACAAGCCAGAACTTAATGCGTGATGAAAATGCCATCAGAGGGGTCTCAGAGGAGGGGTAAGCTAGCAGCGGTTTGGGGCGACTAGAATACACAGAGGCAACTTCCGGCTGGCCGCGCCGGCCGGTTCTGGCCGGAATAAATGCAAGAGGGTTAAGAGTCGTAGTCTTTCACACAATACTAAGCCGTAGCGCCATATTTTCCGTCACTGTAGTAAAGCATTTAACGTCCATCACTCCCTTTACTATTGGTCCCAGCTTCAGGCTAATGTCAACCAGTGGTAGGGAGTCATTTGAGTAAAGGACTAAAAAACAAAATAGCATTGTTCATTAAAATGAACGTTTAGCAACAACGACAATCCAAAGAACGATTTTAAAATGGATACGCACACTAAAAATGCAAGTCAGCGGACAACTATGTTATTGGGTTACACGTGTTGCTACAGACCCCAGAGAGAACGTTGGTTGATCACAAAATGTTAGCTGATTCGTTTTTCTGATTTTTTTGATTTTTTTCGGAAGTCGGAAAGTTTAATCGTAAGGCCACCCGACCTGTATACAATGGGTACACGTTATTATGGGAGAACCAAAACGAATAACGAAAAAGGGATGTAACTTCTACATCATAATCAAATAGAATCAAGGGAATTAATTTGATATCTAAAAATAAGCAACAACATTATTTTTTTCAATTCAGTCACAAACAAAACAGTATTCAGCTCTTATTCAGTTATTGACATGGCTGATTTGTTTTTCGTTTTTATGGGAGTTAGTATGATGATTAGCTTGATAAACAAAAATTACAGGAATACAGAACATAGGCTAAAGATTTCCTGGGCATACAAACTATTCAGTACAAGTATGTCCTTTTTTTTAATATAGAAACAATGAACAAACCGAAAATAAGAAAAAAAATGTAGGAAGGAAAGGGGGACGGAAAGAAAGAAAGGAGTTAAGGAGGTATAAAGAAAGAAAGAAAGAGACAATGACAATGACAATTATTTATTCATTTAGGCCTTTGCCCCCCAAGAAAGAAAGAGAGCGAGAGTGAAACAAGCGCGAAATCGCAATAGTTTGTGGCACGCGGTCTATTTTTTACCACTCCAATCATGAGTTACCTCCCCTGGCTTTTCAATAATTTTAATCTGTAAACCAGAATGTTATCTCTGCACCATTTCGTAACTTTTTATATCTTTTGGAAAACATTTAAAACTATGTATCCTACTTATACTCATCGAAAGAAGCACCGCATACTCGTCGTGTCTGTTGTAGTGTCTGTATTACATATGTTTATTATTTTGTACGCTTTTAAAATACATCATTTTAAAGAGCGGCCAGAAGTGTAGCCTCGATTTGAAGTGCTTATGTTCAAATTCTGATCGCTTCTCGGCCTTTTGGCTAAGACAGTGATTCAGGAACATAAATTTTTGTTTATATCCTGGTTTGTTTGTTCAGCCCGTCGTACATGGCGAAAGCTGATACGCGACGTTAAACTGAACTTCCATTTGAAGTGCGACAATTTTGGACCGACAGACCGACCGACCGACAAAGTGAGTTATAGGTTTGTGGCTTGAGCCACAAACAAAAACGAAAGAGGCAAACCTAAATAGAAAAATAAAGAAACAAGAACGAAAAAAAAGAAGAATAAAACACAGATAACGGAAAGCTTCCAAGGAACAAACTGTAAACAACATAATATAGAAATGTTGATAGCATCTCACACCCAAACAGCATGCGTCTTAGTTTTCAACGCTCTAGCATTTGAAGAAACCTAATTATAAGATAAGGTCAGGTAGACAAGAGGAAAATGAGACGAAGATAGTTCGTATTGAACAAGATCAAATAAACAGCTAATTTAACGCTCGAATACCGGTGTCCTGATACTGCAGATTTCACGGCCAAATTTGATTTCGTACCTATTTGATTACAAATGAGTTTTAACCACTTCAAAATGAAGCAAACAACAAGAGGCAAAGCCTTCAAGGCTCATTCGAACAGGCACATGTAGGACAACAGCAAACAAAGATTGAGGGGGGTGTCCAA
Source organism: Phymorhynchus buccinoides (assembly GCA_017654935.2). Lineage (NCBI taxonomy): Eukaryota > Metazoa > Mollusca > Gastropoda > Neogastropoda > Raphitomidae > Phymorhynchus > Phymorhynchus buccinoides. The sequence goes on from CM065681.1 coordinate 44,695,195, forward strand.
AGTACAAGATTACCAATAAAATGTTAAAGTACAAATGAAACTATCGTTAATGGATACAACTTTTTTTTTTTAAAGAAAAAAAAGTGCCCGTGCCGCGGATCGAACCCGGAACCATTGGCATGACAGACAGACACTGAGGGGTGTGTCCAAAGTACAAGATTGCCAATAACATTTTAAAGTACAAATGAAACTATAGTCAATGGATACAACTTTTTTTTTAAAGAAAAAAAAGTGCCCGTGCCGAGAATCGAACGCGGAACCATTGGCATGACAGACAGACACTCTACCAATGAGCTATCAAGGCTTTCAGTGTTGATGAGTTTCTTAACTCATGTTGCCTGTTGAATACTCTCTAACCCACTAATCTAAAATGTTATATGTTTGTTATCTGTTTACAGTGTTGTTCTAAGTATTTAATTATTCAAATCATTATTGTTTAAAAGCTTGCATAAGTTTGAACAATGTTATGCCTTCTATTTCCCGAGAAAATGCCAACATTAAAATTTGGAGATTAGACCACACACACACACACACACACACATCGGGTATCCCCACGGGGGGGGGGGGGGGGGGGGGGGGTGACAAGCATTTTTAAGTACAATATTTCTAAAGAACACTTAAGGCTCTTGGAAATGTCCATCTTAGTCAACCACACAAACAGAAAAAAGGAAATAAAAGAAGAAGAAAAAATAAAAAATAAAAAGGAAAAAAAGAGAAGGAAAAAAAGAGAACAGGAAAAAAAGAGAAAAGGAAAAAAAGAGAAAATGAACAAGGACAAATGGAGAAAAGGAAGGACAAAAAGAAAAGAAAGGGTTAAAATTGAAGGCGGAAGTGGTGGTGGGTTGCATGATGAGTGAGCAAGATAGCGGAGAGCGGATGAATGATTGGGTGTGGTGTGAGAGTTACATGTTTGTTTTAATATACATTTATGTTTCATATGTTTATGTAATATTTTTATTTTGACATATCTCATCTTATTTTACATGGTGGAAGACAAGCTTCCGTGCGTGTTGTACAATGCCAATGGACAATAAAGAAACTTATGACTTATATGACTAGTCGTGGCGATTTGTGTCGGTTTGTCTTACCTGTTCATGGAGAAAGGCGAGGTGGACCGAATGGCACTTGGCATAATTGGGAGGCGCCCACTCACAGCTTTCGGCATCACACACACAGTCACGACGAGCATGGCCTGCAGCAGTAAACTATAATAATTAATATGAACTTGGAAGAAACTATCAATTGCGTCTGCCAAAAAGCGTTGCTTTGCTATGATGAAAATGATGTTTTACGTCCTCTCGGTCATAGACACATATATGGGACATTTGTAAATACAAAGATGGTGGGAACAATACTGGCTGCAATGCCCGGAGGCAGTGCAACACCAGTAAAGTCCCGAGTTATTAACAATATAGATAGGTGTAGCGGTAACCACGCCTCGGTTAAACCTCATAGGCTATGGTACCGCCACATTTAATAAAGTATATACAATATGCGTTTTGTTGTTGAGAAATCACAGTCAAATGTGGCTTAATGCGTACGTTGGCTCACGGTGATGCACAACACATCTCACCGATTATTTCCTTGACTTTGACCTTGGACTTTAACGATGTCAAATTATTCTTTGGGGCATATACTTACGCATAATAATTTGGAGTTACAGATTTTGAATTTGGTAGATTACTAGCTGAAGGTCAAGCATAGTGCAACATGTTGATGACCTTGATAAACTTGACCTTGACTTCTGACCTTGTCTATTTCAGCGGTGGCTACAATCCGTGAACCATTGGTCGCACACAAATAAAACCATACGATAGTATTGCTCTTTGTCTTCCTCTTCTTCTTGTTCTTCCTCTTCTGCTTGTTCTTGCTCCTCCTCCTCCTCCTCCTCCTCCTCTTCTTCTTCGTCTTGTTGTTCTTCGTTTTCTTCCTTTTTCTCGTCGATCTTCTCTACTTATTCCTTCTTCTCTACTGTCTCTTCCTCTCTACACCTTTCTTTTCTTCTCTTTTTCCATTTCCTCTTCATTTTATTTTATTTTTGATTATCCATATTGTGTTTTTCCGGTGTTTTTCATTTATTCCTCCTTCATCTCTTTATACCTTCGGTGTCTACTCTTCCTGGGTCTTCATCATCTGCCTGCATTTAATCAATCCCTTTCTTCTTTTTGTCTTATATTTCTTATTATTTTCGCAACGTTTCAAATTACTTGAACTTTCTCTCTCTCTTTTCTATTCCTGATCTTTGCAATCTGTGCTGATTCACTTAAAAAACCCCAATAACAAACAAACACGATCCATCTTTTGAGCAATTTCACGGCAGACAAAACTAGTTAAAGGATATCTCACTCACTCTCGCTGGCTTGATGTCAATTTAGAGGGGCTAGGAAATTAGTTATATTTCCACAAAGCCTGGGTTTTCGTCGACGAAGCCAAGCTGCTGTTTGCAAACAGGTAACCAACACTGATCAACGAAATGGAAAAATACACATCGATGGACACAGTGCACGAGCGTATGCACAGGCACATAATATATATGCATATGTATGCACTTGATGTGTACACACACGCGCACACACGCACTACACACACACATACACAAACACACACACACACACATACACTACACACATACACATACACACACACACACACACACACACACAGACCTATACAAACAACCGTAAACACACATACCTATGCACACGCAGGCACACATACAAACAGACACACACACACACACACACACACACACACACACACACACACACACACACACACACACACACACACACACACACACACACACACACACACACACACACGCACACACACACATGAAGAAATAGTACCTTCCCCGATTTCAACCACTTTAAACTCTGAAACAAGAAAAGGACACAGTCTTCATTAGTCCCAAGGATTTTACATTGCATTTACCCTGAATTTGTCTCTTGCTCACACACGCACGCACGCACACACACACACACACACACACACACACACACACACACACACACACACACACGACAGGGAGAGGAGAGAGAGGTGGGGGTGGTGGAGGGTGAGGGGGGGGGAGAATAGAAGAAGGAGGAGAGAGAATAATATCATAATACGAGTAAATATGCGTTCCAACACTAAACTTGTGTTTGTGTGCATCAGTGTCTGTGTGTGTGTATGTGTGTGTGTGTGAGAGTGTGTGAGTGTGTGTGTGTGTGTGTGTGTGTGTGTGTGTGTGTGTGTGTGTGTGTGTGTGTGTGTGCGTGTGTGTGCGCCTGTGTGTTCATCTATCGGTAACCGGAAAATACAATACAGTCACAGGAAAAAAAAAGCACAGAAAATAGAATGTCACAAAAAATACAAACAAAACACACATAATGTACACCCATATAATATTCTGGATCATCATCACTCATTTTGGGAGAGAGTGAGAGAGAGAGAGAGAGAGAGAGAGAGAGAGAGAGAGAGAGAGAGAGAGAGAGAGAGAGAGAGAGAGAGAGAGAGAGAGAGAGAGAGAGAGAGAGAGAGAGAGAGAGAGAGAGAGAGAGAGAGAGAGAGAGAGAGAGAGAGAGAGAGAGAGAGAGAGAGAGACAGAGAGAGAGACAGAGAGAGAGAGAGAGAGAGAGAGAGAGAGAGAGAGAGAGAGAGAGAGAGAGAGAGAGAGAGAGAGAGAGAGAGAGAGAGAGAGAGAGAGAGAAGAGACAGAGAGAGAGAGAGAGAGAGAGAGAGAGAAGATCAATGACCATTATTAACTTAATATAGCAGTCAATCAAATAACTAAATTTGGAATACATCTCGTCATCAACAACCAAAAAGCAATGCACATGATAATAGTATGTCCACACATGACAATTACTGCAGTCTCACCTGCCGAATCAATGGGGCACTGCTGCAGGTCAAAGTGACCGCCGTAGGTACGACTCCACTTCACTCCTTCCAGCAGCACGCTCTCACACGTGCGCCCGCTGTGACTGGCTGTCGTAAAGATGAACACAGTGAGAACGATTAGGCCGTGTACACACACAAGCGAATATTCCATGCGGAAGCCCGTGCGCAATCCATAAATAAGGCCGGGTTCACAATAGACGCGTAAGTTCCGTACGGAAAACCCTGAATAAGTGGAAGAAAGAAGGATAAAAAGTTTACGCATAGCTCGAGGAAATTCGGACACGTGCGCAAATCTTTTCCCTTCTTTGTTTCACTTATTTATGGATTGCGCACGGGTTTCCGCATGGAATATCCGCTTATGTGTAAGAGAAAAGACGGAGAGATGCGCGCAGGGGGGGGGGGGGGGGAGGAGAGGGAGAGAGAGAGAGAGAGAGAGAGAGAGAGAGAGAGAGAGAGAGAGAGAGAGAGAGAGAGGGTCAGAACGAACGAATTTGCATGTATACAGGGTAATAAGATAAGCATCAGTGCTTCTTACACTCAGCCCTGTGAGTGAGAGCCCTGAGAAAGAGAAGAGAGAGAGCGAGAGAGATAAACACAGAGAGAGGGAGGGAGAGAGAGAGAGAGAGAGAGAGAGAGAGAGAGAGAGAGAGAGAGAGAGAGAGAGAGAGAGAGAGAGAGAGAGAGAGAGAGAGAGAGAGAGAGAGAGAGAGAGAGAGAGAGAGAGAGAGAGAGAGAGAGAGAGAGAGAGAGAGAGAGAGATTTATACAAGTTATTGGCTATCGCAATGATTTCAATAATACGTCAATGGGCTATCTAAAGATAGTCCGTTTTGACTCCAAGCCATCGAATTATAATATAATCACTGACACTTATATATCGCTTACAGTGAACGAGAAAGACACGGGCCGTTTTCTGCGAGGTTCCAGCTTTGCTGAGCACGCGGCAGGTGTAGGTGGCACTGGCTCTCACGCTGGGGAGGAACAGGCGGCTCCCGCTGGGCCACAGGTCCTCCACCTGTTCCCCGTTCACCCAGCCCCCTCCTCCCTCATCACCCTGCTCCTCCCCGTGCCGCGTTGTAGGAAGGGCCTGTCCGTCTCTCAGCCACTGTAAGAAGCAATTGTAATAAATGATGAATGATATCAATTGGAATGGTCACGTTGTTTATACGAGTATGCGCGATGGTGCATGGGAAAAACCTACACAAGTCGCGACGACGAAAATGGTGTTTTACGTCCTCTTGGTCTGAATCAGACACATATGGGACATTTGTAAATACAAATATGGTGGGAACAATACTGGAAGCAATGCCCGGAGGCAGTACGAAACCAGTAAAGTCCCGATTTTTTATTAACACAGATAGGTGTAGCGGTAACCACGCCTCGGTTAAACCTCATCGGCTATGGCACCGCTACAAGTATTTTTGACTACATAAGTCGCTCAGAATGTTTTGAGCAAAAGACAAAAATAGTCAACAACCTTCAAAATATCCATTTTCTGTTTAGGGCATATTTATGTCTAATTGTATGTATTCTGCCAGTATCCACAACATCAAAGACGATGTGTGTGTGTGTGTGTGTATTTTATCGTTTTCTAAATCAAGTATCTTCTATTCCCGATTTTTGGAAAGGTTCTATTTCGAATGCCAAGCTTCATATTAAATAAAAACTAGGCAAGGTAACTCGATTCGGTTTTCTGTGTGTTAACAAGGAATGTTTGCTCCACCATGCAAAATTAAAATCTCAATGGTCAACCTATGGCGATATGTTTCACGCCAGAGGGCAGTCAATGCACTAGGGGCTTATCACGCGATTTTCTTACTTGGTAAGAGAACGTTCTCCTGTTTTCGTCGAGAGACAGGCATCGGAAGCTGAAGGAGTGTCCGGCCAGCACCGCGGCGGTGAGGGGGTTAATCTCTGCGTGGGGAACGGGCACCACGTCCACCCGCAGCGTCCTGTTCACAGCCTCCCCGAAGTCTTCCACCTCGCAGGAAAACGCGCCTGCACGTGGGATCAAACGCCATCACCAGAGTTAGTGTTCTTTGCGTTTTCCTTCTTCCTCTTCTTTGTGTTTCAGTATAGAATGTTTAAAAAATCACTGATAAAATCGCGATATTTCGGTTTATTCTTAACCCTTCGACGGGCAAAGCACCAGGGCAACTCTTCGTTGTGTTTCATTAGAGATACAATAGAACCTCCCTTATAAGACCTTTCAACAAATCATCCCAAATGAGGTCTTATAAGGGAGGGGTCTTTAATATAAGAGAGGTAATTTCAATACTTACAAAAGAAGGGCAATGTCTCCGAGAAGTAGGGTCTTATGTGGGAGGGAGTCTTGTAACGGGAGGTCTTATTAAGGGAGGCTTCACTGTACAGTCAAACCTCTAAATTATAAGACTTCCCCAAAAGTCATGGGAAATCGGCCTTAAATGGGAAGGGCTTATAACAGAGGTGGGTTTTATAAAACTATAATGTGGTGTGTTGTATTAAAGTCATGTTTGATGAATGATAAAGGAAACTATATGTGGTGTGTTGTATTAAAGTAATGTTTGATGAATGATAAAGGAAACTATATGTGGTGTGTTGTATTAAAGTCATGTTTGATGAATGATAAAGGAAACTATATGTGGTGTGTTGTATTAAAGTAATGTTTGATGAATGATGAAGGAAACTATATGTGGTGTGTTGTATTAAAGTAATGTTTGATGAATGATAAAGGAAACTATATGTGGTGTGTTGTATTAAAGTAATGTTTGATGAATGATAAAGGAAACTATATGTGGTGTGTTGTATTAAAGTAATGTTTGATGAATGATAAAGGAAACTATATGTGGTGTGTTGTATTAAAGTCATGTTTGATGAATAATGAAGGAAACTATATATGGTGTGTTGTATTAAAGTCATGTTTGATGAATGATAAAGGAAACTATATGTGGTGTGTTGTCTTAAAGTCATGTTTGATGAACGATCTTTTATATATATATAAAGAACACTGTCCTACCTTTGTCCAGCATGGTAAGGCTGTCGACATTGAAGATGGACATCAGCTTGGTTCTGTCGAACTCGTCGTGGAGTCGGACTTCCCAGGCGTTTCGAGAGGTGAGGGACGCGTTGAACAGGTACCGGTCCTTGTACCAGCGAAAGGTCAGCTGACGGGAGCCACGTGCGGTGCACACCAAGGTCAAGGACTTGCCTTCCGTGGGCGGGTCACGGTTGTAGTTTTCCAAGCTCAGCAACTTCATCGCTGCGAACGAAACCCAAAAGCGAACATGGGCCCCGAGATAGTACGTTTATAATCCCATGCATGCATGCACGTTTCAACCTGAGCTGGTAGCCTACAGACACATGTAGACACATAACACACACGCGCGATTTCGCAAAGGAGTTTTGCACACAACAGGCGTTTCGAGAGGTGAGGGACGCGTTGAACAGGTACCGGTCCTTGTACCAGCGAAAGGTCAGCTGACGGGAGCCACGTGCGGTGCACACCAATGTCAAGGACTTGCCTTCCGTGGGCGGGTCACGGTTGTAGTTTTCCAAGCTCAACAACTTCATCGCTGCGAACGAAACCCAAAAGCGAGCATGGGCCCCGAGATAGTACGTTCATAATCCCATGCATGCATGCACGTTTCATCCTGAGCTGGTAGCCTACAGACACATGTAGACACATAATACACACGCGCGCTTTCGCAAAGGAGTTTTGCTCACAACAAAGGAAATAGCTCCTTTTTTTTTTTTTACTGCACTACAAAAAAAGAAAACGCTTCAACCACAATGAGTGACCTCCACCCACCCCATCCAAAATGGCTTCTCTCTCCGGCATCTCCGCCAAGGATCGCCATTTTGACGGTTTAATTTCTAAGAAACCAGAGCAAAGTGAGTGTTCCGATCCTTGAAAAGGCTGTCTTTCTGGTGAGCTCGACGTGTTTCTTGCAAAGACTCACCCGTCAGGGTCCACCTTTAACTGCGATCATCCACTACTTAAATTAACAAACAAACAACAAAATCACACCTACACAGAAATAAGACCGTTTAAAATATAATGTGCAGGTCACCGGCATGTTATATGAAAGCAGAATGGGGATTAACAAACATTTCTTGGTTCTTGGTCAATATTTTGTTACTTTAGTTATTTTTTTTGCGGTTGGAAACTCGAACTCTAAATAGGACATCAAGGTGATTATTGTTTCCAAAACAACACAATAAAGAGAGTAGAATAACGCTGGGTTTAAACACTTCATTGCGCACACTTTTTAACAAATTGATTGTAGACAAGACGAGTCTCTGAAACATTAGATTATGTTCTTGTACCTGAAAGAAAACCGATGCAGATGAAATGCAAAAACAACAACAACAAAAAAGCAACTAATTTTATCGAGTAAAATTTTAAATAAAATATATTAGAAACAAAAGAGTTGTTTAAACGATCATATTTGCACGTGGCTGTTCTGCTGGGTTTTTTTCTAGATTATAAGGAGGCTCCAGTTAAAACTTAATAAGTGTGTGTGTGTGTGTGTGTGTGCGTGTGTGTGTGTGCGTGTGCGTGCGTGTGCGTGCGTGTGCGTGTGTGTGTGTGTGTGTGTGTGTGTGTGTGTGTGTGTGTGTGTGTGTGTGTGTGTGTGTGTGTGTGTGAGTGTGTGTGTGGGCGCGATTGCGCGTGTGTGTATGAAGAGGAGAAAGAGAAATAGGAGAGAGAAAGCCATAATACATACACTATGCATTCCAACAATACAATCGTTCTTCACACAGCATCAAAACTGCTTGTATTGCAAACGTTTAAATGTATTACTTTACAACTCGTAATCGACAACAAGATGTATTCCACGGCTGTCATTTATTGGATCTCTTGCGAAAGCTGATCAAAGTACTATCAAAAGACAGCAGCGCGAATTAAAATTCAGACGAGCGCCTGAATGTTTATCACGAATTGATATTTGGATTTGTTTCGTAGAAGACATGCTATAGCTCTTTTGATATCAGTGCATTGCGCGCGCGCTGAGTGTGTGTGTGTGTGTGTGTGTGTGTGTGTGTGTGTGTGTGTGTGTGTGTGTGTGTGTGTGTGTGTGTGTGCGCGCGCGTGTGTGCGTGCGTGCGTGTGTGTGCGTGCGTGTGTGTGCGTGCGTGTGCGCGCGCGTTAGTGTGCGTGTGTGCGTGTTGTGTGTGTGTGTGTGTGTGTGTGTGTGTGTGTGTATGTGTGTGTGTGTGTGTGTGTGTATGTGTGTGTGTATGCGCTCGCGCGTCCATGTGTTTGCATGTGTGCGTATATGTATGTGTGTGTGTGTGCGTGTGTGTACGCGTGCGTGTGTGTGTGTGTGTGTGCGTGTGTGTATGTGTGTGCGTGTGTGTGTGTGTGTGTGTGCGTGTGTGTGTGTGTATGTGCGTGTGCGTGTGTGTGTGGTATGTATGTGTATGTATGTGTGTATGTGTGTGTGTATGCATATGTGTGTGTGTTTGTGTGTGTATGAGTGAGTGTGTGTGTGTTGTGCGTGTATGTGTATGTGCGTGCTTGTGCTATGTGCATGCATACATGCGTGTGTGCGTGCGTTCGTGCGTGTGTTTTGGGATGTGTGCGAGTTTTTGGGTGAGTGCATTTGTGTATATATCTGGGTTGTGTCGTGGTGGCGGTAGAACGGGTGGGGAGTGGAAACCATTGGCTTTCTGTACAACCAAAGCTAGAAGGAAGAGTGGCTAAAGATGCTGTTGATATCGGAACCGAAATAAATCATTTGGCATCATGTCACGAAATGTAAAGTCAGCTCCGTTCCTTTCCACTAGGCTTATATTCTGAGTTCCTCGCATCATCATCTACCACCCCCTTCCCTAAAATCCCATTCACCATCTCTCTCTTCTCTCTGCCTTATTTCATTCACATAGATAATACATAACAAAATGATGGCATTTTGAGCCGTCCATCTGATATGAAGAAACAGGTAATATCAATTTCGTCTGTTGTTATGCAAAACTAAGAAAGATACGGATAATATTGTCTGTCTCTGTGTCGCAATATTCTATATAATCTCAGAAAGACGACCAAAACAAATGCAATAAAAATGAACTCAAACACAAACTGGCGATACATCGTATTGAAAATGTAAATCATGTAATCAGATGGAATTTTTTAAAAAAGCATTATGGAAAACAAATGAGAGAGACGTTTTAAGGAACAGGACTTTGTTTTATGATATCGCAGAAATAACAAAAGGGAATGGGGACTGTTGAAATAGATTCTAACACAAATAGTTATGGACAAATACTACAGACAAATATTTAGACAGAATATAAAAAAGGCATACAAATAGAATACAAGCTAAAATTTATTTTAAGATTTTATTTCTTTCTTTTCTTTGCTAGCCTTTTTTCTTGAATCATGCATGAACCTTAAAAAAGGGGGGGGGGGGGGGGGGGGGATATAAAACCACAAAGCCGACTGTATCAATGTGGTCATTGAATACACGATTCAAAACAACAAATTTACTTCTAAGTCATCAATTTGTCATCAATTTTTACAGACAATACAAACAGCAGTGTTCCATCCCGCTTTTGTTGTACATAATTTTTGTTGTCCCCCCCCCCCCCCCCCCCCCCCCCCCCCCGCCCCTCTGTTGTCGTTTATTGTTTTACAACAAGTAATATTTGTTTAAAAAGAAGAACAGAAAAAAGAATATTAGAATAAAAGCAACACAAAATGTTTGTTTTTCTTATCTTCTCATTTTGCCCTGATAAAAATTAAGTAAAAATAAAGTAAACGTACCGTTACAATACAATGCAAGATTAACGAACATGCATCATTATGCGCAGAGAGCGGTTTGTCAACAGATAATGTATAATCAGAATTATCGTTATCAAAAAAGTACATTATGTGCGAGAGAATGAGAGAGAGAGAGGGAGAGGGAGAGCGAGAGAGGGAGAGAGAGAGAGAGAGAGAGAGAGAGAGAGAGAGAGAGAGAGAGAGAGAGAGAGAGAGAGAGAGAGAGAGAGAGAGAGAGAGGGGAGAGAGGGAGAGAGAGAGAGAGAGAGAGAGAGAGAGAGAGAGAGAGAGAGAGAGATGGAGAGAGAGAGAGAGAGAGAGAGAGAGGAGAGAGAGAGACGCTTCAAAAACGCTTCAAAATGTTTTAATTGACATTGGCATAATAATACACCCTAATGTCACGGGGCCTCTTTTTTTTTCCCCCGCAGCGTATGCATTATATCATAACAAACAATAAGAATACAAACAAATAAATCAACTAAAGTGAAACTCATAACCATTATAGTAAACACAATCGTAATACATGACTACAACTTATCCTGGTCAATAATTGTTTATCGAACTACTCAAATAATAATGGTAGTAATCAAATAATGTAAAAAGGTACAAAAACTAAAAGAATAGCAACAGATCATCAAGCCAAATGATATTTATAATTATTCCTAACCATTCAGCAGGAGAAGGTTTCTTTTTCGCAATGTAAAAGCTTCTGCTACATATTTTGCAAATAACAATATTAATTCATCATCTTCCGAAGATAATAAATAGCATATGCTCTTCTGCCTCACCACATCCAAGGTAAATAGTTGGGATTTAGCTCTAATTCCATTATATGCTGTACATTGAAATACAAAATGTTCTTCATTTTCTTTCACACCATCTGTACATAAAACACATAAATTATCTACTGCATTTTCTCGTTCAAACCATCTTTTATTATTTCTAAAACCCAATGACCTATTTCTAAATCTAGCTAGCAAGCCCCTATGCCACTTATTATGAACTATCAACAGGAATTTTTCTGGTTGCAAAAAACTTTTAAATGATTGAAACCAGGAATATTTCTCACTTTCTTCTATCTTAGAGTGCCAATTTTGTTTATAACATGATGTAAGCCGATCTTTAAATTCGTACACGAATGATCTAACATCTCCAACTCCTTGGTTAAGCCAAACAAAGCCAAAACCATTAACTGTGAGAATACGTTTAACATTGCCTGCCCAGTTTTGATGCCCTGATTCAAAATGTTGAAGTAACATAGTATAGGCTTGTTTACATAATCTATTTCCGGGAAGTTGTGTCAGTTTTAGCCAGTATCTAATACACTTAGTAAATGTTCTAATATATAGCGGATACCTACCAGAATCACCATATGCCATTGTGTTACATGAGTGTAAAGGAACATTCATAAATCGCTTAATAGCCCAAGTATGCAATTTTTCCATTTGAATATTCTCTTCAAGACCCCACACTTCCGCTGCATATGTTAACATTGGTTCTATTTGTACGTTGAATAGCTTCCAAAACAAGTAATAGTCAGATGTGTTTAATTTTTTCATACATCTCATAATTTCTATTATACCTTTTTTCCCTTTTCTACACATTTCTAGCCAACCTGCAGTCAAGCTAAGTTTTGTCGTGAAAATCATGCCTAAATATTTATATGTATTACAAACACTTATTTCTGCGTTACCATATAGCCATTTCTCATGCTGTGACAGATGACCACCATTACGGAAAATAATAATGTTTGTCTTGTCCCGGTTAACTGTCAGCTGTAATTTGTCTGCTTCACATTTTAGTACATTAAGTTGATTCTGTAGGCCAACAACGGTATCAGAGATTAATATTACATCATCCGCGAATAGTAACATAAAAAATTCAACTGCACCCGATATTAACTGTATTCCATGTTTACCTTTAGTTGACATCTCTATGGCAAGTTCATTTATGAAGAAGGCAAACATTTGAGGGCTTAAGAGGCAACCTTGCTTTACGCCACGAGGGCAGTTGAAGTAATCAGTATATGTACCTTTATCTCGCACACATGCAAAAACTGTATCGTAAACGCCACGTAAAGCCATGTATAATTTTCCACTAACACCAGATTTCCTCAAGACATACCATAATACATTTCTATTTACAGAATCAAATGCCTTTCTAAAGTCAACGAAGGCGACATATAATTTTGTGTTTTTCGATAGAAATTTCTGAACTATGGCATACAATGTAAAAATATGGTCTACAGTGCTATACCCTGCCCTAAACCCAGCCTGTTCTTCTACTATTTTCCCCTCTATATCTGCCCATTTCGTTAACCTTTTGTTTAGAATATATGTATATGCTTTACTGACTACACTTGTTAAGGCTATTCCCCTATAATTATCTGGGGTATTCTTATCTCCCTTTTCATAAATTGGTATAATAATTGATTTCGCCCACTCAGCTGGAAAAATGCCTCGATCAAATAGTGTGTTGAATAAAGCAACCAAATATTCAATGACAGATTCATTTCCATGTTTCAATAACTCACTTACTATTTTGTCAGGTCCTGCGCTTTTACTACTTTTTAAATGCTTAATACTTCTCTGCACTTCTTCATTTGTAATAGGACTATCAAATAATGGTTCGTCTTTCTCATCTTCAACTTCAACCTCTCCTAGCTCTGTGTCTTCACTCGTGTGTTCAAACGAATTGAACACACTATAAAAATGATTGTGCCACTGCTCTGATGTGATATCATTATAAATAATTTCTTTTCTGTTAACAGATCTAATTGTCTTCCAAAATAATTTAGAGTCGTTACGGAGAGAGAGAGAGAGAGAGAGAGGGAGAGAGAGAGAGAGAGAGGCGAGAGGGAGAGAGAGAGAGAGAGAGGAGAGAGAGAGAGACGAGAGAGAGAGAGAGAGAGAGAGAGAGAGGAGAGAGAGAGAGAGAGAGAGAGAGAGAGAGAGAGAGAGAGAGAGAGAGACTCAGAGAGAGAGAGAGAGAGAGAGAGAGAGAGAGAGAGAGAGAGAGAGAGAGAGAGAGAGGAGAGAGAGAGAGAGAGAGAGAGAGAGAGAGATGAGAGAGAGAGAGAGAGAGAGAGAGAGAGAGAGAGAGAGAGAGAGAGAGAGAGAGAGAGAGAGAGAGAGAGAGAGATTGGCAAAATAGTCGATAAGTAGGCCCGCCAAAATCAATGAAATAGACATAGACAAAGATATATGATACAAGAAAAAAAGGAAAACTTGAAAAGGCTTATACAAAGCAACAGCAAGTGAGCAATTGAGAGAGGCAGACAGATAGACAGTCAGAGATAGAGGAAGAGATAGGAAAGGTTAGAGGAAGCAGTTTTTCCTTTTCTTCTAAGTTGATAAACTAGTCCAATGGTGATAAAGCCACGGTAGTTTTTGTGTGAAGCTAGTGTGGGTACCTAGTAGACTCAGCGTTGTACTTTAAACTAGTCCAATGGGGATAAAGCCACGGTAGGTTTTGTGTGAAGCCAGTGTGGGTACCTACTAGTAGACTCAGCGTTGTACTTTAAACTAGTCTATATTAAGCACCATTGAACTAAGGGATCTTTAAAAGCTAAACTACAGGGGGGAATCTTAAGTGGGCGGGCGCGCTGTGTGTGTGTGTGTGTGTGTGTGTGTGTGTGTGTGTGTGTGTGTGTGTGTGTGTGTGTGTGTGTGTGTGTGTGTGTGTGTGTGTGTGTGTGTGTGTGTGTGTGTGTGTGTGTGTGTGTGTGTGTGTGTGTGTGTGTGTGTGTGTATGTGCGCGCGTGTGAGCGTGCGTGCGTTTGTGCGTGTGTGTGTATGTGTGTGTGTGTGTGTGTGTGTGTGTGTGTGTGCGTGTGCGTGTGCGTGCGTGTGCGTGTGTGTGTGTGTGTGTGTGTCGTGTGCGTGCGCGCGCGCGCGCGCGTGTGTGTGTGTTTTAAAGTTAGTGAGATCTAGCACAAGAGGGACACAAGAGAAACAGTAAGAGGAAGGGAGGACAGCAGCAGGGACGGAGACAGAAGGAGAGGAAGAAATAGAGACCTAGAGAAGTAGTGAAAAAAGGATGTTAGACAGAAGGGGAGAGTGGACGTGTAGGTAGAAGGTACAGACTCAAAATAGGTGACAACTTAGTGTACAGAGATCACAGACCTATCTCGATCCTAGCATAGAAAGGCATAGAGTCAAAATGGGAGACAGCTTAGTGTACTGTTACAGAGAATCACAGACCTATCTCGATCCTATCTATCTATCTCGATCCTAGCACAGAGAGGCATAGAGTCAAAATGGGAGACAACTTAGTGTACTGTTACAGAGATTCACAGACCTATCTCGATCCTATCTATCTATCTCGATCCTAGCATAGAGAGGCATAGAGTCAAAATGGGAGACAACTTAGTGTACTGTTACAGAGAATCACAGACCTATCTCGATCCTAGCATAGAAAGGCATAGAGACAAAATGGGAGACAACTTAGTGAGCGTACAGAGAATCACAGACCTATCTCGATCCTAGCATAGAAAGGCATAGAGTCAAAATGGGAGACAACTTAGTGTACAGAGAGTCACAGACCTATCTCGATCTTATCTATCTATCTCGATCCTAGCATAGAGAGGCATAGAGTCAAAATGGGAGACAACTTAGCGTACAGAGAGTCACAGACCTATCTCGATCCTATCTATCTATCTCGAGCCTAGCATAGAGAGGCATAGAGTCAAAATGGGAGACAACTTAGCGTACAGAGAGTCACAGACCTATCTCGATCCTATCTATCTATCTCGATCCTAGCATAGAGAGGCATAGAGTCAAAATGGGAGACAACTTAGTGTACTGTTACAGAGAATCACAGACCTATCTCGATCCTAGTATAGAAAGGCATAGAGTCAAAATGGGAGACAACTTAGTGTACAGAGAGTCACAGACCTATCTCGATCCTATCTATCTATCTCGATCCTAGCATAGAGAGGCATAGAGTCAAAATGGGAGACAACTTAGTGTACTGTTACAGAGAATCACAGACCTCTCTCGATCCTAGCATAGAAAGGCATAGAGACAAAATGGGAGACAACTTAGTGAGCGTACAGAGAATCACAGACCTCTCTCGATCCTAGCAAAGAACGGTATAGAGTCAAAATGGGAGACAACTTAGTGTACCGTTACAGAGAATTACAGACCTATCTCGATCCTAGCAAAGAACGGTATAGAGTCAAAATGGGAGACAACTTAGTGTACCGTTACAGAGAATTACAGACCTATCTCGATCTTAACATAGAAAGGCATAGTCAAAATGGGAGACAACTTAGTGTACTGTTACAGAGAGTCACAGACCTATCTCGATCCTAGCCTACAAAGGTATCGAGTCAAAATGGGAGACAACTTAGTGTACCGTTACAGAGAGTCACAGACCTATCTCGATCCTAGCATACAAAGGTATAGAGTCAAAATGGGAGACAACTTAGTGTACCGTTACAGAGAATTACAGACCTATCTCGATCTTAACATAGAAAGGCATAGAGTAAAAATGGGAGACAACTTAGTGAGCGTACAGAGAATCACAGAACTATCTCGATCCTAAGCATAGAAAGGCATAGAGTCAAAATGGGAGACAACTTAGTGAGTGTACAGAGAATCACAGACATATCTCGATCCTAGCATAGAAAGGCATAGAGTCAAAATGGGAGACAACTTAGTGTGCAGAGAGTCACAGACCTATCTCGATCCTAGCATATAAAGGCATAGAGTCAAAATGGGAGACAACTTAGTGTGCCGAGAGTCACAGACCTATCCTGCCTTGGCATGAGGCTGTGTCAGACCAGTTGACATAAGCTAGAATGCCAAGGCTACATCAAAATGTTGTTATGCTCTGAATGGTTGTGTGGGGATTGTCTTAAGCCATGACAAGCTCCAAGCATAACATCATCAGTCTAAAATCCCCCGAAGACGGAGTGTGGCTGCTCACATGGCGGGGTAATCAAAAACGGTCACACACGTAATGTTCTCATCCCTAGCTGGTGCATTTGTACTGAATTGTTCAAGCGCTCTGGCTGTTGGGATGATCCCTGGAGTCGTTAAGCCAGGGAACAACAACAAGAACAACAACAACACAGACCTATCTCGATCCTAGCATAGAAAGGCATAGAGTCAAAATGGGAGACAACGCAGTGTACAGAGAGTCATAGACCTATCTCGATCCTAGCAAAGAACGGTATAGAGTCAAAATGGGAGACAACTTGTGTACAGAGAATCACATACCTATCTCGATCCTAGCAAAGAACGGAGTCATAGAGTCAACGCATGTACAGGAGACAACTTAGATCCTAGCAAAGAACGTACAGAGAATCAACTTAGTGTACAGACCTATCTATATCCTAGCATAGGAAAGGCATAGAGTCAAGATGGGAGACAACTTAGTGTACAGAGAGTCACAGAACTATCTCGATCCTAGCATAGAAATGTATAAGAGTCAAAATGGGAGACAACTCAATGTACAGATAATCACAGATCTTAGTATTTCATCTAATTAATTTTATCTTGGTACTTAATGATCGACTTAGCTGGCTCTTTTGTCCGCCAGGTGGCATAACGCTCGAGTGGGGCTAATTCTCTATATTCTTAGTTGGGGATAAAGAGAGAGAGAGAGAGAGAGAGAGAGAGAGAGAGAGAGAGAGAGGGGGGGGGGAGTCCCAGTCCCACCCTCCCCCTCTCTCTCAATACGTCCAACTAAGAATATAGCGTGATAAGCCCCTAGTGGATTGACTGCCCCCTGGCGGTCAAATTATCGCCATATGTCGACCATTAATAGCATTATGTTCTAATAATGTCTAAATTGTATGCTCTTCACCCATGTTTGTGACGCTTAATATTTCATTGTCTTGTTGTGTTTGTTTATGTGTATTGCACCTGCAACCAAGCTTCTCCACCAGAGATAATAAAGTATTCTTGACTTGACTTGACTTGACCTATCTCGATCCTAGCCTACAAAGCATATAATTATGCAATCAGCGCGGCGGCTGGGGTAATTACAAAGTCGACATTTAAATTAAAAAAATAATGAGATTGTCAATCAAAACCTGCTGGAAATGATTACGGCAAATGAAATGAAGTTCGGCGGGTGCAGGTTTCATTTCTATTCAGGTATGATAGGCTATTAAATCAAATTAAGTTTGGCAACATGTTTGCTTGGTTTTTCTTCGTTTCTTATGTCAAATCAACACTACCCTTTATCATTGCTTTATTGTTTGTGGCTCAAGCCACAAACCTAGACTCACTTTGTCGGTCGGTCGGTCTGTCTGTCTGTCTGTCGGTCGGTCGGTCCAAAATTGTCGCACATTTTGACAAAATTGTCGCACTTCAAATCGAGGCGAAAATGGTGTTTTACGTCCTCTTGGTCTGAATCAGACACATAATTATGGGACAAATATGGTGGGAACTATACTGGAGGCAATGCCCGGAGGCAGTACGAAACCAGTAAAGTCCCGATTTTTTTATTAATACAGATAGCTGTAGCGGTGACCACGCCTCGGTTAAACCTCATCGGCTATGGTACCGGTAAGTATAAAAGTATTCAAATCGAGGCGAGAGAAAATGGAGTTTTACGTCCTCTTGGTCTGAATCAGACACATATGGGACATTTGTAAATACAAATATGGTTGGAACAATACTGGAGGCAATGCCCGGAGGCAGTACGAAACCAGTAAAGTCCCGATTTTTTTAATTAATACAGATAGCTGTAGCGGTGACCACGCCTCGGTTAAACCTCATCGGCTATGGCACCGCTACAAGTACAAATCTTCTTAAAAAATTAGACATTCAAATCGAGGCTACACTTCAAATTGAGGCCGCTCTTTAAAATGATGTATTTTAAAAGCGTACAAAATAATAAACATACGTAATACAGACACTACAACAGACACGACGAGTATGCGGTGCTTCTTTTGATGAGTATAAGTAGGATACATAGTTTTAAATGTTTTCCAAAAGATATAAAAAGTTACGAAATGGTGCAGAGATAACATTCTGGTTTACAGATTAAAATTATTGAAAAGCCAGGGGAGGTGACTCATGATTGTATTGGTTAAAATAGACCGCGTGCCACAAACTATTGCGATTTCGCGCTTGTTTATTTATTTGCTTGAATTGTGGTTGTTTGTATGTGGGTTTTTGTGGGGGGTTTTTTAATGCTCAAATAACATTCAGTTTGATTTCATGTCCACGTTCTTGGCTTTAACCGTAACATTAACCCAATATTTCGGTAAACAATGTTTTATTATAATGTGTCACACTAAATTACCCCACAGTTAGGACATAGTGTAGTTTGGCGTAATTTAAATACGTTTTTTGTATTTGGTATTTTGGTACTTTATAGTCACAGAGATGTCTTCTTGAAATTCGGGTTGCTCCCACCTGGAAAGTGCGTCACCCTTTTTGTTTTTGCATGCGACTTTTGGGTGACTGATGAGGAAGGAAGGGGGGGGGGGGCAGGTAAATTTTGACCAGATGACAACTTTTCCGTTGCCATTGGGCTTAAAGTCTGCTAAGTGCATGGGCACACGGGACCTCGGTTTATCGTCTCATCCGAATGGTATATGGAACAAGTACTACTGCGAAAAATAACCACAAGAGAAGAGGGTCTGTCTATTCATACAGAAAGAAAAAAGAAAGACCGGGGGAGACATTGGCGGAGATTATGCTTAAACAAAACAGAAATTGTCCCTGGCAAGTGTATTACATTATTTGTTTGATGTTGCCTGTCTGTCGTTTCCGACAATGACTGCTACATAGCAGAGGGGGGCAGCTGCTATTCCGACGGGCTGGGCTACAATTTGCTTACAGTGAAGAAGCCTTGCCCAGGGTATATCCCCACTCTCGGCCAAAGGGATTTGAGGACGAGAGTTGGCGTTGGGGAAGGTCCCCAAAGGCCAACCAATCCAATTGGCTGCAGCACTAGAAGACAGTGCAAATGCCCCCCTAGTTAGAGAGTCATAATCTTCATTATAAGTCCACGAAAGATTAGGCTGTACTATGATATTCCAATACTGTAGAAAATCATATTATTATAGTGCAGCTCCCATTTACTATTGGCCCTTTCTACAGGCTGATGTCAACCAGTAATAAAAGCCATTCGATGCAATTGCACTAATTACGTATTTGTGTTTATTTCACTACTTCCTCAAAGCATACTAGAAGAAGCTTACCTCCTTAACGTAACATTCAGACACACACACACACGCACACACTGGACTGGACTGGAACCAATTTATTGTCAGATTAACTATATAAGCTGTACTGACAACACGCACACACACATACACACACAAACATACACGCACACACACACACTACACACACACACACACACACACACACACACACACACACACACACACACACACACACACACACACACACACACAAACACACACACACATACACACACACACATATATATACACACACACACACACACACACACACACACACACACCTTCACACACACACACACACACACACACACACACACACACATACACACACACACACACACACACACACACACACACACACAAACACAACACACACACACACACACACACACACACACACACACACACACACACACACACCTAAAAAAACACCACAGGTGTCTGTACACGTTAACAAATTCACAAAATATCACTATTTCCCCCATGGCAGCACACACTGTTAGGCCACTCATAAATATGACTTACAACTCACTGTGTTGCCACGGGGAAATAGTGATATGTTGTGAATAATTATGTTAGCGTATACAGAGACCTTTACCAGGGTCCAGTTGAAGAGTGTAGTTGCCGGGCAGAACCGTGACGTTGACGAAGGCATCTCCGAGCACCCATTTCGCCACTCCCTCTCTCGCCAACTCCACCTCGCTTTCGTCCACGTAGAAGTGAAACACGAGCTCGTCCTGATCTCCCGAAGAACTGTCGCCAAAACAACGAACATGAGCAGAAACTCGACAGGAAATACGGTCAAAGGGAATCCAATAAATCGCTAGACTGTGTAATAGTATTATAAATCAAATTGATACTAATTCGATGGCATGGAGTCTAAACGGACTATCTTTAGACAGTCCATTGACATGTTATTGGATTTATTACAAAAACTAATAACTTGTATCAAACAATGACTGCAGAAATATACAAAGGGTTTTTGTTTTGTTTTTTGATATTTCAGCAGTCTTTTTTTCGTAATATTTTTTTTATTTTTTTATTATATAGCACAGGAAAACCAGGCAAATGTCGTAAATGATCACTTTTGACTTATTCATATTTTCAGAAAGGCCAGAGACAACAGATTAACAGGCAAAAAGCAGAATTCATCTATCTCTAATAGTTTATTTTGAACAATTTTTCAATCAATCAAATCTCTCTCTCTTTCTCTCTTTCTTTCTTTCTTTCTCTCTCTCTTTCTCTCTCTTATGGCTGGCCGACTTTAGCTGGGTATTCGCGTACTGCATCACTGAGTACTGTTAATTTATTAAGTTCAATAATATGTCAATGGACTATCTAAAGATAGTCCGTTTTGACTCCAAGCCATTATCATACATGTGTTGATGATATTCCAGTTTCATGAGACTATGGAGTAGCGCTGGAATGTGTCATTCTCCCATTTTCCTCGGGTGGCAATAGAGGTCATCTCTACAATAACATTCGCCTCAACATTGGCTAAAAATGATTGGGAGGTGGTGGGGGGGGGGTGGGGGGGGGGGGGGGGAAAGGCTGAGAAGGGCCGCACGTGCTGACTGACAAACCGTCACACGCAAAAGTTAAATCCCCAGTTATTGTTTGTTTAATTAATCGGTCTTCTTCCTCGTTCGCTCAGACAGTTTTCTGTCATATGAGCGTAGATGCGTCACGCTGCCGTTATGCGCCTACAAAAATAGTTAAGCCCAGCACGTCCGACTTCGGCTGAAGAAATCTTCGTAAGAATTTATAGAAAAAAAAGGCAGGAGAATGGACCATAGAGATAGAAAGATAGCAGATGATAGTAAGCAAAGGGAAAAGGCAGAGTCAAAGAGAATGACAGAATTAGGGCATTTGCCACGAGTGTTGGTTATCTATACTAGACGATTAATTTGCCCGCACTCGTTATGCCCGAGTTACGCTGACCTTTCTAATTGAACTCTCTAAATTCAACTTGGTGAAACTCAAGGTCGCCCTCACGTGGCAAATGCCGTATTCAGAACATCCAGAAGGTGGGGGAACTATTTGTACAAAGTAACCACCCCACCCACACCGGTAGGGGAAGACGGGGTGAAAAGCCCATGGGCGGGTAAGAAGCCCAGGGCCAATAGGGCATTTGTCACGTGAGGACGACCTTGAAATTCACTGAGTTGAATTTAGAGAGTTGAATTAGTAAGGACAGCGTAACTCGGGCATAATGAGTGCGGGCAAATTAGTAGTCTAGTATACAGAACGAACACTCGTGGCACATGCCCTATTATCTCATGAAAAAAAGCAAATTTCAATCAAATTTGTCCATGAGACGAATGCTAAACATTAACACTCGTCTCATAGTGGGCAAAATGTGACTGACATTTGCTTCTTTTCATGAGATAATTGGCATGGGCTTCTTACCCGCCCATGGGCTTTTTACCCCGTCTTCACCTATCCCCACGGGGGGTAGTTAATCAGTCACCTTAACTTCTTTTATATCATTGCACGTAAAATGTACACGTCTACAAGATTAACGCCCATCTATCCCTGTGGTTCGCACCCTCCATAGCTTCATTAAAAATACCCCCCCCAAAAAAAACCCAGTTCATCCCCAATATTCATTAATGCAAAGCCATGGATTGACGGATCTTGTTTGCTTACACTACATGCTTTTCATACACAGGCTTGCAATGATATTCATTTATCCTTCCCTTCAACATAATTCACATTTTTTTCTAGGCTCAATTCATCCCCCCTCTCTCTCTCCCTATCCCATTGAATCATATTGGTGTAATGTTAGGTTGCTGTTGTTGGTGTGTTTTTTTCATCCAGTATATCATGATAACTCAGCCGTTTCAGCCTTAATCATTCCTTGAAATAATTCAGTCTAACTAAATCAAATTTTGGATATATTGTTTTCTCCGCGTGTCTGATACATTCATAATATTACATTTGTTTATAAACATAACAGGATATTTTGTTTCAGTAATTATTCATTTTAACTCATCATAATTAATCTGAAAACTCATCGATCAGTATTAGTATTAGTATTAGGTACTTTATAGTCATAGAGGCGTCTCTGTGAGATTCGGGTTGCTCCCACCTGGAGAGCGCGTCGCAGCCAGAGGCGCGCCACCCAATTGTTTGTTGTTGTTTTTTGTATGCGATTTTTGTGTGTGTGACTGATGAGGAAGTAAAGGGGGGGTGGTGGTAAATTTTGACCTAATGACAACTTTTTCGTTGCCACTGGGTTTAACGTGTGCTAAGTGCATGGGCACACGGGACCTCAGTTTATCGTCTCATCCGAAAGACTCCACGTTCAGACCGTAAGGCCTAGTGCAAAGTGATAAAAAAAATCCCCTTGTACCCAGGGTTCGAACTCGGGTGTACTTGACACGAAGCGAACGCGCTACCACTATGCCACTCTGCACCTACAGGAACAAGCCAGTGTCAAACCATAGCCCCTTCATCAATCATGGCACTGCCCCTAGGACATAGTGCAGAAGTTCAGATCTAATGATCGAATCCAGTGATAACTAGGGGGGGGGGGGGGGGGGGGGGGGGGGGGGGGGGGGGGGGGGGGGGGGGGGGGGTCACCTTCTGGGGATTTCTAGGGCTCCCCGTTACAAAGCTACCACCGAATCCCTTCACCGCTTATCAGAAATCAACTGTGCAAAACGTGATGGTGAAACAAGGCACACAAAAAGACACGTTAGCGCTGGGTTCGTCGTTATTGCTGTTGGTTTCAATAGCATTTTTATTTCTCAAAGTCACAAATAAAAATCAACGATGATCAACAAGAAAACTTATATAAAGCCCTACCTTTAAAGAAAGAAAAAAAAGTGCACAGACAATAATAGTGACGGACGGCTAGGCAGAGTAATGAAGCGCTATCTTAATAATTTTCAAATATGTTTTATATATTAATGTAATACATAGACAATCGGTTGCTCTTGTTGTTGTTGTTTTGTCTGTTATTCCCTGTAAGGGCCTGTGCACATTGGATCCGCAATCCGCAAGTTCCATACATAAACCCCATTCGCTTACATAAAAAAATAAGCGGACACGGAAACCCATCCGCATAGTTCTCGCATAAGCGAGTGGGGTTTCCGTACCCTATCATGTTGTAACCATTAAAAGGTTTTAAATACGAACGTTTCCTTGAAACTCTTCATTTCGTACAGGGATAAAGGAGAGGGAAAGAGGTACTAGAGTAAGGCAAAGATATAAACAGAGAAAGAACATGACCAGGGCTCCCAGGGACCCCCATTTGGGGGTCTATGAAGCCATAACATTCTCAAGGAACCCTTAAAAGAATATGCAGGGGGTCCCAGGGATGCACTAGAAACATTCGTTTTAGCATTCGCAATGCCACTGGGACCATCTATCCCGCCTCTAGGACCTTCTATATTGTAAGTGAAGGAGTCCCTGGGACCCCTTGTTTTGCGGGACGATTGGGAGCCCTGGATGACTCAGTATATTAGGGGGAGAAAGAGCATTGGGAACAAAAAGGCCGTGTACACATACACGCGGATGTTCCGCGCGGAAACCCATGCGCAATCCGTAAATAAGTAAAGGAAAGAAGGGGGAAAAATATACGCACGTGTCCGAATTTCCCCTAATCCGTATATTTGTTTCCTCTTTCTTTTACTTATTGATTATTTCCGCGCGGAAAATCCGGATGTACTGTGTACCAGGCCTAAGGGTTAATTTGCAAAGAACTGTCATATCAGAGGGATGCGTGTGTTTGGAGAGGGCGGGGGGAGTTTGGGGGATTTCACAAGCAAATACATAATAAATAACATAATGCGGCAAAGACAGCACGACATTGCACGATTAATATAACAGCACGTAGTAAGCATTATGACAAGATCTGAAATTTAGGTGATGATGCCCAATTGTTGTGTGACCTAATCTTAATGATCCTTACAACAACAAAAAAGAACCGACATGAAATGCTGGCGGCAATGCTTTATAGGATTTAACCCCGATAAGAAAGCTATGATTTATCTGTCAGTTAAAAACGCCCCTGTCAGGAAAAAAAAGCAAGCAAACAAACACGCAGCGTTTTGCCATGGTCCTGAGTTATCATAGCGAATTTGCTGTACACTTTAGGCACTTATGTCCTTATGCGCACATTAGTCTAAAATGACCATGTTTTCTGGGGTTTTTTATTATTTATTTATTGCAAGCACGTGTTTCATTACTCGCCATGTTACATTACCACACGAAATTACAATTCAACACATTGGTTCATGATATTGTTTTTTTTATTTTGATCTTGGTTTTTTGCTCCTTTTGTTGCCTGCTTTTTGCTCCTTTTGCTATATTTGCTGTTTGCTGTTTCATTGTTTGTCTGTGTTGTTGATAAAGGCGCATTCGCCGAAATATCCAGTAGTTTTGTTTTGTCTCTTGTGAATAAAATAACGTCACTTTACCCTTGTCGTGTAGTTGTTTGCTTAATTTAGGCACTGTTAGCAAAGACTGTACAGGGGAAGATAAACATCCGGTCTCTTTTCCCTATAAATGAGTAGTGAGGACAGAAGCACTGGTTATGTCCCTTTGAAACGTGACACATTTTACACATCGGTAGGCCAGTTGAATTCTCCGTTCAAGTTCCAGTCCGAGTTTTTGGATAGCCTCCACTGTGAATAGTGTACACGTTTCCCACTAACGATAACTCCATCAGCCCGGTTCGCCGAGCTTTTAAGTAATCCATCTTACCCTTTTAGAATATCTTTGCTGTTAGTCAGAAGTACGTCTACCACCGCAAGAGATACGGACTAGGTATTCATGCAATTGTTAGTGCATGCTACCACCAGTAACAATTACTGAGCCAGCAATTAGCCTGCGATTCAAGTTGATAATTAAAACGAATCATGTTGGACAAAGCAGAACCCCACAGTAAACCATTGTTTCTTTGTTTCGCTTGTGTTTGTCTAATGACCTTTGGTTTTTTTACAAAAGCATGAAAACGGTCAAAGAAAACTTCGTTTAAAATGTAGAACAAATAATTGAAAAGAATAGTGAAGAAAACTCGTTTTCTTAGAATACTCGTAACAGAATTGTGATAGAAAGCAATAGAAGACAGAAAGAATATATGAAGAAAAAGGGACACTAGTGTTAAGTCCTCTCGCGGTCTTTTTGTCCTTATGTGCACATTAGTCTAAAATTACCATGTTTCTGGGTGGTTTTTTTTTAAATTGGAAGCATTTGTTTCACTATTCGCCATGTTACATTAATACACACAATCTGATGCCATTCAGCTCACTGGTTCATGAGATACAGCTCGGACATGAAGGAAGGAAATTTCGGTTTTGTGAGTCTTCCTTGGCGGAGGTGTGCACTGGCGGTTCAAAATTCAGGATCTAAATAAGTTGTGACATGCTGATCAAGAATATAATTATATGGATATGGCAAACCCTAGGCTTATTGTAGATCATGGTATCCGCGAGAGGACAAAATGTTCGCGAAAGGACTTAACACACGAGAATAAAAGGTGAGCTCGCACGCACGCACGTACGTACACACGCATGCACGCACGCACACCGTCATGCAGTCGATACTTACTTCACTACGTCATATTGGAATCTCTGAGCGGTGCTTAGACCATTAAGCTTCAGTAGGTTCAGCGCCTGAAATCAATTAGTGAAATGTTAACTGCACGCTACACCAGACCCTTAGGTGGAAAAACCCCGCTTAAAATTATTTTTAAAAAACGGAAAAAACAAAATTGCAGCAGAAAAGCGGAGAGAACGACGGAGAGATAGAAAGGTCTCTCTCTCTCTCTCTCTCTCTCTCTCTCTCTCTCTCTCTCTCTCTCTCTCTCTCTCTCTCTCTCTCTCTCTCACATTTTATGCGAGCGATTATTATTTATATTTCATTTTTCAGTTATTTTTTTGTTTGTTTGTGCATTATGTTCGTGCAAATTGTATGAAAAAAGTTCAATAAACAAAATAAAAAAATAAAAGTAGGAGAAAGAAAAAACTATATGTACACAAACCTTTAATTCAAAGATTGGCAAAGGGAAATGCAATTAATACATAATTATGTTGTTTCTTGTATTGTTAACTTTACAGATGGATTTTGATGACATTTCGTATTAAGTTGATATGATTACAGAAGCAGAAGAAAAAGACGACGACGACGAAGAAGAAGAAGAACAAGAAGAACAAGAATAAGAACAAGAACAAGAACAAGAGGAACTCAAGACTCAAGACTACTTTCTTATCTCATAAAGGGAAATTATGTTGTGGCACGGCATACAATCACATACATCTAAGAAGATAATATTATATAAACAAACACATAGCATTTTAAATAATATGTAAAACGGAGAAGAATTTGTTTTTACTATAACAATGCATCTGCACATCTCATAACAACAAAGGCAACAGCAACAACAACCAACAACCGCAACCTAATCAACATCATCATCTGTACAATGTTCAGCAACAACATCAATTAGAGCAACAGCATAGTCATCATCAACAACAGTATACAGACCACCATCATCATCACCACCACCATCAATAACTACAACAGCAGTGGCAGCAAATGCACTACAAATGTGCAGATTGTGTCCGAAATAAAGATGCTAGCGCTAGCTAGCCATTGGTCACTCACCTCTTCCCCAACGGTGTGGGCATCCCAGGTATCTGGACGCTTGACCAATGGCATCGTCACTGTCACTCGGTACATTTCTGGATAGCAAACCAAACTGTTTTGTGTGTACATTTCTGGATAGCAAACCAAACAACTGTGCACATTTCTGAATAGCAAATCAAACAACCCTGTGTGTACATTTCTGGATAGCAAACCAAACTGTTTTGTGTGTACATTTCTGAATAGCAAATCAAACAACTTTGTGTGTGCATTTCTGGATAGCAAACCAAACAACATTGTGTGTGCATTTCTGGATAGTAAGGCAAAACGACCTTGTGTACGTTTCTGGATAGTAAAGCAAAACAACTTTGTGTGTACCTTTCGGGATAGCAAATCCAACAACTATGTGTGTACATTTATGGATAGCAAATCCAACAACTTTGTGTGTACATTTATGGATAGTAAAGCAAAACAACTTTGTGTGTACAGTTCTGGATAGCAAACCAAACAACTTTGTGTGTACATTTATGGATAGCAAACCAAACAACTTTGTGTGTACATTTATGGATAGCAAACCAAACAACTTTGTGTGTACTTTTTCTGGATAGCAAACCAAACAACTTTGTGTGTACATTTCTGGATAGCAAACCAAACAACTCTGTGTGTACATTTCTGGATAGCAAATCAAACAACTGTGTGAAAATACAGCCTTAATAAATGAACAGAAGATTGCTTTTAAGACATGAGGGGAGGGGGACAGAGTGAGACAAAAATAGAGAGAGACAGTAAGGTAGAGATAGAGGGAGAAGCAGGGAGAGAGAGAGAGAGAGAGAGAGAAAGAGGGAGAGAGAGATAGAGAGAGAGAGAGATAGAGAGAGAGAGAGAGAGAGAGAGAGAGAGAGAGAGAGAGAGAGAGAGAGAGAGAGAGAGAGAGAGAGAGAGAGAGAGAGAGAGAGAGAGAGAGAGAAACCTGGTAGAACCAACAAAAGTGGATTTATTCAAAACATATTTATACACAAAAGAAGATAATGTAAGAGAAAAGATAATCGGATAAATAGATAGCACTATATAGTTATAAAACTCAAATACTCATTTTCTCGCTGTGCCTCTGTCTCTCTGTCTCTGTCTGTCTGTCTGTCTGTCTGTCTGTCTGTCTGTCTGTCTGTCTGTCTGTCTGTCTGTCTCTCTCTCTCTCTCTCTCTCTCTCTCTCTCTCTCTCTCTCTCTCTCTCTCTCTCTCTCTCTCTCTCAAAACCTATATTGGTAATGGCAATAAACATCAATTGTAAAATTATCAATTCTCTCTCTCTCTCTCTCTCTCTCTCTCTCTCTCTCTCTCTCTCTCTCTCTCTCTCTCTCTCTCTCTCTCTCTCTCTCTCTCTCTCTCTCTGAGACAGTCACATAACCCGACGCACGAAGAGAGAATCATGACATCAAGGAAGTTATCTGTTATCTTGTATTTCTAACACATTTGAAAGACAGTTCGGAGAGTTTTCTTCCGGCTTGTAGCTAGCTGTTAGATCAAGGTCGCTGCCCGTCTGCGTGCATGCTTGTACCTGTCTATATGTCTTGTTGCCCATCTCTCTTATAAGGAAAGTAAGTTCATCGACGTAATAAAGATTATTAACCCTTTCACCACCAAAGTCGCATTTTAGCACCACAATGATTTAACACCTATGTTACTAAAAAGGCATCAAATTGGGGTCTATTATCCAAAGACCCTAATGTCTCAGTTTTGGGAAGTAAGGATATACCTTATTTTATATATGTCACAAAAGAATACTGCAGACAGATTCTGTTCTCTACCCAAGTACATTTAATGTAAATTTTTGGCTGAAATGTGGCTCGCGGTGAAAGGGTTAAAGTTTCATGTTTACGACTCTCAAAATCCGGTTCTTTCAGTTTTGCGACAATAACTCTAGGCTGATCCTAACCCTATTCCTTTCCCCCAAGAACGGCAGATTGTTGATTCTCAATTATTTAAAATAAATAATTCAAATTTCGAAAATGTTGATGGGAGTGGGGGGAGGGGGGAGTGGTTAAACTGCAACTTAGAATATCTTAACTTTTTATGAAAGATGTTTATCGTAATGAAATTGCCATGCCTGTACCATAAGTAGCTTTTAAAAAATACAAAAATAAACGAAAAAGCCAGAAACATCCATTTCACTTACCATAAGTGTTAGTTGCTAAATCTAATAGAGATTTCCGGAAAATGAACAGCGACCGAGGATATGTCTGCCGCTGGGCGACAATTTAACGTTTGTTTGTTTGTTTAGGTTGAATTTCGTTGAAGGAATCAGATTCTTATCTTCATTAAAAAAAAAATTCTGAACCTTTTTTTGTTGTGTGAATTTAAAAGAAAATCGTTGCGAATTTGTGAACATTATGCAGTAAAATATAATGTTTGGTGGAGGTGTATTCTATCGCAACAAACAATATATTACACGACGAAACCTTTAAAAAAAACCAATTATCAAAGTTTTGCTGTCTTCAGACCGTTCACTTCTGGCAATTATTTAAACTTTATCCCATAATTTCTTCCTTCTTTTATTGTTTGTGGCTCAAGCCACAAACCTATAACTCACTTGTCGGTCTGTCGGTCTGTCGGTCCGTCCAAAATTGTCGCACATTTTGACAAAATTGTCGCACTTCAAATCGAGGCTACAGAAGAAGAATTTTGGTGTTTTACGTCCTCTCGACCCGGGAAGGCACATATGGGACATTAAATCGAGGCTACGCTTCAAATTAATTGAGGCCGCTCTTTAAAATGATGTATTTTAAAAGCGTACAAAATAATAAACATACGTAATACAGACACTACAACAGACACGACGAGTATGCGGTGCTTCTTTTGATGAGTATAAGTAGGATACATAGTTTTAAATGTTTTCCAAAAGATATAAAAAGTTACGAAATGGTGCAGAGATAACATTCTGGTTTACAGATTAAAATTATTGAAAAGCCAGGGGAGGTAACTCATGATTGGAGTGGTAAAAATAGACCGCGTGCCACAAACTATTGCGATTTCGCGCTTGTTTATTTATGTATTTATTTATTTCCGCGCAAGTGAGTGGGTTGTGAGTGTGCGTGCATGTACATTTGCGTTGTAAAACCCGTGCATTCCTATTAAACATAATGTATACAAATTTGATATTTTACTTACAGTGTCTTAGCGTACTCAAAAGAACATTATTTAGTTTTAATAGTTTTAATAGTTTTAATAGTTTCATTAGTTACTAGCTCTGTGATATGTTTTTTTTATTGCGCTACAAATAAGAAACTAAGTTGTTGTTTTCTCTGGTAACTAAGTTGTTGTTTTCTAAACAAAATAAATGTATCATCGTGAAATATTACATTCATTCGGTTTACGCTAATATGGCTTGTCGTCATCTTACCTTAAAAAAATTGTTTTTAAAAACCCGAAAAAACATGTTCTTGTTGAAAGGCACTGCGGGAAAGACGTTTCTTTCAATGTAAGTTTATTGATGGACAGTTAAGCAGTTGGCTCGGTATGTCAGTTTCTTTGGGGGTGGGGGGGGGGGGGGGGGGGGGGGGGGGGGGGGGGGGAGGGGGGGGGGGGGGGGGGGGGGGGGGGGTCTAAATCATTTTAGTTTTCTTTCCTTAGCTTGAGTTTCTTGCTTGTTGTTGTTTTTTGTTTTGTTTATTTTTGTCGTTGTTTTATTTTAGTTCATTTTTTTTGGTCTTGACTTGTTATTGTTGTTGTTTTGTTGGTATATAATTACGTCAGTCTATAACAGAGACTGATACAAAAACAAACAAATAAACTGGCACATAGGCAAAAGCAGCAAAGCAAGCAAGCGCGCGCAGAGAGAGAGAGAGAGAGAGAGAGAGAGAGAGAGAGAGAGAGAGAGAGAGAGAGAGAGAGAGAGAGAGAGAGAGAGAGAGAGAGAGAGAGAGAGAGAGAGAGAGAGAGAGAGAGAGAGAGAGAGAGAGAGAGGAGAGAGAGAGAGAGAGAGAGAGGGAGAGAGAGAGAGAGATAGAGGGAGAGAGAGACCGAGATATGGGGAGAGACTTCGGAAGAGAGAGAGAGAGCACGTACATAAACACACAGAAATACGCTTTCACCCAGACGGACATAAACCTACGCACACGCATGCACACACATGCATATTATACACAAGTACATATCATGCGGGAGCATAAGCACACACACATATACACACATAGAACAACAAAGATCAAGAGACAGACAAGCAGACAGATGAAACGGACTGACAGGCATACAGAGAGACAGACAGTGACAGAAAGACACCAGCACAAAAACGAACTTGCTTTTGAGAAAAAGAATCACTGACAAATGTATAGACGAAAAAGATAAGCATCATCATCACCACCACCACCATCATCATCATCATCGTCGTCATCATCATCATCATCATCATCATAAACGGATATTTATATAGCGCTTTTTATCGAGCACAAAGCGCTTTACAATCAGTATTGAAACACTCACACACGCACACACACGCAAAACAGACACACACGCACGTACGTGCACGCACGAGCGTGAACGCGTTCTTGCACACAGACATACACACACATACCCACACACATTTCATCAAACACACAGAAAACACATTCTCACTGAAACGCACACAAACTTACTCAAGCATACACTTGTACAAACACGCGCACACACACGCACACACATACACACACGCGCACTCACATACACAAAGCACTCACGTGTACTCACACTAACAGACACATACTCACACATACTCCTCTCCCCCCCCCCCCCCCCCCCCCCCTCTTGTGAACACAATCTCTCCTGCGCACGCATACACTCATACACATGCAAGCAGATATACCCACACAGAACCCACACAACACACTCACACACACACACATCATCATCATCATCGCCATCGCCATCGCCATCGCCATCATCATCATCATCATCATCGCCATCATCATCTTCATCACCATCATCATCATCATCATTATCAATAACAAAAACGACAACACTAGAGCATCATCGTCATCAATAAAAACGTAACACATGTTGATGTTCTGAGGCGATTTATGAGCTATACTTTGTATCAGGAAAAATAACCACGTTTATTAATTAAAACCGACAACACTTACTGTGCTCAATGCAAGTCTCGTTATCCTTTGCCAGTTGAAATCCCTCTCGGCAGATGCATTGCGGATGCCCGTCGCTGTTTCTCTCGCAACCATCAGTGCACCTCAGCTCTTGACATTCTGAAAGAGAGAGCGAGAGACAGAAAACAAGAAAGAAAGAAAGAAAGAAAGAAAGAAAGAAAGAAACTTTACAGACAGGTACACTACAGGATCCGACATGTAGGGGAAGATGGGGTAAAAAGCCCATGGGCGGGTACAAAGCCCATGCCAATTATCTCATGAAATAAAGCAAATTTCAGTCACATTTTGCCCATGAGACGAGTGTTAATGTTTAGCATTCGTCTCATGGGCAAATGCGACTGAAATGTGCTTTATTACATGAGATAATTGGCATGGGCTTCTTACCCGCCCATGGGCTTTTTACCTCGTTTTCCCCTACACGATGCTGGATAAAAGTTGATACTTAATACTGACAATCTTCTGCGTCTGAACAGCAAATAAGATAAACTCAAACACAGAAAGGGTAGTTATAACCCACAGCAAATGTGGCTGAAGTCGGTCCTTACTAATCCTTCAGTTATGGCTAAAACGGTCGGGCAGATGGGAAAACAGACAAACAGAAACCCAGCTTCCTTGTCGGAGGGAAACCTCTGGAATGACTTCATTAGAAGAGGGTACAGTAGAACATGAAAACAAAGTGGAGCAAAGATGAACTCTGTGGGTGGGGTAGAGAAGGGGTAGGTGGGTGGGGTAGAGAAGGGGTAGGTGGGTGGGGTAGAGAAGGCCCAGGTGGGTGGGGTAGAGAAGGGGTAGGTGGGTGGGGTAGAGAAGGGGTGGGTTGGTGATTCAAACAATTGGCTTTGTGTGGAGACAGGATTACCGGAAAATGTGACAAAATAGAAATTTTTAAAACGCAAAATATGGTTTTTTTTTAAATTCTTCTTGAGTCTAAGTACGATGCCCACAGATCTTTTCCATGTTCCCTTAAAGAGAAGCATTTTCCAACAACAAGAAAAAACCCAAGCAAAAAAGCAGTTCGCAACGACAATTTCTAAACTTTCTTTTATAGAAACGTATTGTAGTTTAATTTGAACAGCGTTATTTCTTTATTAGGCATAATAAATTAGTCATCAGCAAAAGAACACACTTAATGCGCTTCTAACAAGAAAGGACTATAATTATTTTTCAGTGAAAGCTTTTCAGTTCCAGGAAAAAGCTATCACACTAATGGCTTAACAAAAGGGTGACACTTAAAAGAAAAAACATCAGCGCAACAAATCATTCCGCAATCAAATTGTTTGTTTGTTGCTGGGGTCTGTGTTTCTCATTGCACGACGTAAGGGTTACCCAAATAATGATTACGGAGCGTAATCTTGCAATTAAGTCGTGCTGATGTGGAACAAAGAAAAGAAAAATAAAGAAACAGCTTGTACGTGTTTGCATAGAATCAAAGATATTCTAAAGGGGAAGATAAGCATCCGGTCTCTTTTCCCTATATTAGTAGTGAGGACAGAAACACTGGTTATGTCCCTTTTTAATAGGACACATTTTACACATCGATAGGCCAGTTGAATTCTCCGTTCAAATTCCAGTCTGAGTTTTTGGATAGCCTCCACTGTGAAGAGTGTACTGTCCCCACTAACGATAACTCTATCAGCCCGGTTCGCCGAGCTCTTAAGTAATCCATCTTACTCTTTTAGAATATCTTTGATGTAATTGACTAGTTGTTTCTTAAACTATAATGCACGTATTACATGGCAACAGGAAATTAAGCCTATAATGAAAAACAACAACAAGAATGGGCTAATGTTAAGATCAGCTCCCGCCACTGTTCCAGGGTGAAGTTGGCCAATCAGCTCCCTCCGAATGACCTTTTCCGTTAAGCTGATTGGCCAACTTTACCCTGGAACAGCGGAGGGAGCTGATCTTAACATTTGCCCAAGAATGACTAAAACCCTTAAAACCCTTTCATCGCCACTGTCGCCACTTGGCATCAAATGAGGGTCTGCTGACCAATGACCTTATGTTCTTAATTTTGGGAGGTAAGGACAGGCCCTATTTCATGCATGTTATTATAGGAATCCCCAATATTGCAGATGAAATCTTTTCTCTGCCAGGGTAAGTTTAATGGTCAATTTTGGCCGAAGAATGGCTAGCGTTGAAAGGGTTAAATGTATGGAAGACAAATTAATAATGACCTTGATACGAAAATAATAAGATTGATATGTATGCAGACAGGGAGGATGTTGGGGGGGGTTTCAACGTAAAAGCGGAAGAGCCAATGATCATTCATTCTCATTTGCTTTACTATGTTTATTGTCCAAATGTCCTTGGAACAAATGTTTAAATGTGAATATGGTAGACCATTTTTTTCACCTAATAATTGTGTCTTTCTTTGTTTTAACTGTCGATGTCGGATTTTGGGGCAGTGGGTGGATGCCTTGTGCCTCCATACGGGGAGCTGGACAACCCCGCCCCCTCCACGAGTCTCTCCCCGTGGGGATACCGAGGGGGGAGGGGAGGGTGTTTTTCGTAAAAAAGAGTCCCCCCCACTTTCTGGAAGTTCAGTGCTTGTAACTTCCTCTAATCTGCCACTCTCTTTGACTCTGCCTTTTCCATTTACTTTGCTTTCAATTATCTACTATCTTTCTGACTCGAAATACATTGGCCTATTAATAAAGAAACAAGAGGGAAACAAGAACAGGATGAGAAAAAAGAACAGAATGATAAAATTAAGGAAATGAGCACTCATTCATAATATATATGCTTAATAGGAGACAGGAATTGGATAGCAGCAGCAGCAATCAGCAACAGATGAAAATATCAATAATTAAAGAGCACAATTAACACTGCATCACAACAGATATCACCCAATCATCACCACACTGTTTTAAGAAATCAACGTTTGCCTTCTAGACAAAATTAACAGGAAAATATTATAACATCGATGCTTTACAAAACTCATACCTGGAGTTTCCTCCACAGATGAACTTGAGGTACTGGTGTTCCCAGCTACACCAACAGATACAGAATAAATGGTGTAACAGCATAAATCTGACAGTAATCATATTAAGTGAAGTCGACATTTAACTCTTAGGTTTCTGTATTTAGAGAAGTGTCAACTACTGTTCATTCGTGAGAACCTCTTTAGCTGCTGATAAATTTTATCCCGTTGATTCCTACGGGCCTCTTTTGCTCGTGATATCATGCAACATGATACAACTGTTATTACTTTGCTCTTCTATAATTGCAATGCAATGAGGGTTTTTCCCTTTTCTTACTGGGGCAAGTATTGTTTATGAAAGAGAAACAGGCTGCTGAAAACATGCCACATATTCACAATAACACTTTATGCAGTTTTACTCTCTCTGGAAACCCAGGTATAGGGAGATAGAGAGCTCTATAAAGCTAGGAATCTGCAGTTGCTCCCATTCAACCTCAAAAGCGGTTCTCAGGAACACAAGAGTTAAGCGGAGTACAAGACACGGATGATAGGGAGATTGGTATTAGGTGGACCCTGACGGATGAGTTTTTTCAAGAAACACGTCGAGATCACCAGAAAGACAGCATTTCCAAGGATCGGAGCACTCAATTTGCTCTGGTTTCCTAAAATTCAAACCGTCAAAACGGCGATTCCTCCTTGGCGGAGATGCTGGAGAGAGAGAAACCAGTTTGGATGGAGTGGTTGAAGCTTTTTCTTGTTTGTAGTGCAGTAACAAATATTGAAGCTATTTCATTTGTTGTGAGCGAAACTCCTTTAGATAAACTGCATAAAATTTAAAAATTAAAAATTAAAAGCCTTGTATTGCCAACATTTCGTGCAAACAATTTGGTCTAAACTCAGGCGGCCATTAGAAAAGAGACAGAACACGCCTTCTCTTTCAGTGAAAGAATTTGACTTCCAGCACCTCCGCCAAGGAGGAATCGCCGATCTGACGGTTTGATTTCTAGTAAACCAGAGCAAAATGAGTGTTGCGATCTCTGTAAAGGGTTTTTTCATGGTGATCTTGACGTGTTTCTTGCAAAACCACATCCGTCAGGGTCCACCTTTTTTTTTTAAAATGACAGAAAGATGGGGAAACATACACAGAGTCAGAGACGTGAAGGCATGAACACACATAGACAGGGAGGCACAGGGTCTGTTATAGAAACAGTGTAGGGGGTGTGCGTGCAAGAAACGTGAAAGGTACAACATTTGAAACAATCCTGCAAATTTAAAAAAAAAACATCCTAAAAACATTATGCATGAAAAAAAACACCAGGCTGGGCCCGTATTCACATTGAGATAGCATGAGACTTATCAGATGTCATTCTAAAGTAGGATGATTTAAGAGGACCTTAGAAGGACTTCTAAGATACCATCATGATAAGTCTCATACTATCTCAATGCGAATACAGGCCCTGGAATTTACTTCAAAACTGGCTTCTTTGTGTGTGTGTGTGTGTGTGTGTGTGTGTGTGTGTGTGTGTGTGTGTGTGTGTGTGTGTGTGTGTGTGTGTGTGTGTGTGTGTGTGTGTGTGTGTGTGTGTGTGTGTGTGTGTGTAGGCAATGCATAAACTTTTCTGAATGAAAAATTGTGTTTTACGTCCTCTCGGTCATAGACACATATGGGACATTTGTAAATACAAAGATGGTGGGAACAATGCTGGCCGCAATGCCCAGAGGCAGTGCAACACCAGTAAAGTTCCGAGTTTTTATCAATATAGATAGGTGTAGCGGTAACCACGCCTCGGATAAACCTCATCGGCTATGGTACCGCCACAATGATTGTTATTAAGGCATATCTACAGTCAATAAAAATCTGACATAAACTTTTCTTAATTCGAAGTTCGAATCTCTTGAAACGTGTTGGGTAAGAAAAACAAAAGTCGTTCACGTAGACAGAAGAGCGCAGAAACCGCCGCAACCAACTCAGTCATATTCTTCTTCTTCTTCTTTTGCGTTCCCAGGCCATATGGCCATAATGGGTAAGGTACATAAATGTGTCCGGTGTTCAGTTTTCACTGGTCTCCCCAATGCGTACAGCCGACACATTCCGATTTCGGAGGAGCTCAAAGGAGAACATTTATTTGGAAGATTTGTTTTTAAAAAAGGCAGGAGAATAAGTCAGAAAGATAGTAGACGATAGAAAGCAAAGAGAAAAAGGCAGAGTAAAAAAAAAAAGAGTGGCAGATTAGAGGAAGTTACAAGCACATAACTTCCAGAAGGTGGGGGAACTATTACGAAAGACCACCCCCCGGTATCCCCACGGGGAGATTCAGTCATATAGCATCGGCTCTTTGGTGAAGGCAGCCAAAAGGAAAGCAAGACCTCACCTGCTAGCAAACTGTCCTCGCGATGCTCGCATTTGGGGCCAACATACCCCGGTGGGCACTCGCACACGTTCACCATGGACCCGTAGAAATATCTGGACAACAGGAAGGGACAAAAAAACAATAAGAGTCCAGTAATAGGGGAAGACGGGGTAAAAAGCCCATGGGCGGGTAAGAAACCCATGCCAATTATCTCATGAAATAAAGCACATTTCAGTCACATTTTGCCCATGAGACGAGTGTTAATGTTTAGCATTCGTCTCATGGGCAGTTTTGACTGAAATGTTCTTTATTTCATGAGATAATTGGCACGGGCTTCTTACCCGCCCATGGGCGTTTTACCCCGTCTTCACCTATTTGTGTTTATCAACACGTTATTGCTTCTTGTGGTGATACAATGCAATGCTGTCTGTGTCTTGGAAACAGAGCTGTTTAGATGAAGTTATGGTCCTCAGCCCCCAGACATCAGGTGGCATTCCATTTGAAAGGAGACTCTCCCCCCCCCCCCCCCCCCCCCCCCCCCCCCCCCCCCCCCACCCCCATATTCCCAACCCTACGCGGCAAAAAAAAAGAAAAAGAGATTCCGCCTTCTATTTGACAAAGGGAAATAATATAAGCCAGCGGAGTCATCTTCCGTTCCGAGGCCAGAATCGCTAATTTCAAATGGAGTCCTACCAAAAAAAAGTGTAAAATTAGTGTTTGAAAAAACCCAACCCAGCCAACTCTACAAACAAATAAAACGTAAAGACAGACGAATCGCTGTTAAACTTAGCAACCAGATTGGTCCAATAAGAAATAAAAAATGTAGGAGCACTTTTGTATAAGGTAAACAATTTCAAATCAAAAACAGTATAATATTGGTACCAACAAAAATAAATGATT
>CM065681.1:44746391-44748891 GCA_017654935.2 Phymorhynchus buccinoides
CATATAACTCCGCCGTTGTTCGACCGAATCGCTTCAAATTTGCTGTGAGCCCTAACGGGGCGATGGCAACGGCAACCGAGGCGGCCGTATCATTTGCGCGGTTTCGCAAATGCGCGAAACGCGCATCCGCCGGCCTCTCGGCGCCCGTATCTCCGGCGTTTCTGGGCCGATTGCCTTCGAATTTGGCAGGCAGATGACTGGGGCCGGGGAATATCTGTGTGCCAAACCGGAAGCGAATCGATTCATAAACGCGCGCGCTAGACGCCGCTTCACCTTTTTACAAATAACTCCGCCGTTTCGTAACCGAATCGCTTCAAATTTGCTGTCAGGCTTGCTATGGCCAGGGCAAAGCCTGGCAGGAAATTTAAAGAGAATCAGGAGAACGCGTCACTTTCAGAGCAGCGCCAACGGGAAACGGGGCCTTATAACCGGCCTCTCGACGCCCGTATCTCCGGTATTTCTGGGCGGTAGATGACCGGGGACGTTGACTATCCGTGTGCCAAACTGGAATCGAATCGATTAAATAACGCGCGCGATATACGCCGCTTCACTTTGTTACAAACCACGGCATAACCAGAACCGACATTGACTCGAGATTTGGAACGTGCATGACCAGGGATCATGACTATCGTCGCGCAAAATTGCAACAACATCCGTTCATAAACACGCGCGATATGCACCGATTAAATTTCATGAATTCGGCAAAACGGGATTCATCCAAACGTGCTATTATTAAGATAATTCATCCTATCTATTTCAAGGCCCCCCCCCCCCCCCCCCCCCCCGCGGCAACTAACACTTTACCCACAAAGCGCAGGAGCTGTGAGCGTGGAGGGGGGGGGGGATAGGAGGGGGATGGGGGTTGAGGGAGGGGATGAGGGATCGCTTCAAATTTGCTGTGAGCCCTAACGCGGCGATGGCGATGGCAATCGCAACCGGGCGGCAACTAACAACTTTACCCACAAAGCGCAGGAGCTGTGAGCGTCGAGGGGGGGGATAGGAGGGGGATGGGGGTTGAGGGAGGGGATGAGGGATCGCTTCAAATTTGCTGTGAGCCCTAACGCGGCGATGGCAATGGCAACCGGGGCGGCCGTGTCATTTGCGCGGTTTCGCAAATGCGCGAAACGCGTATCCGCCGGACTCTCCGGCATTTCTGAACCGATTGCCTTCACATTTGGCAGGTACATGACCGGGGCCAGTGACTATCAGTGTGCCATAATAACCTTCGGTGCATAAAACTGTGTCTTGCACCTGCCAATGTCCTTTTCGATGTTACTGTTTTTATTTTTTAAGCTATTGTGATTTTCTCTGCTGGTATAGTCAGGCGAATGCTAAATAAAATGAGATGTTGTAAAAGGACGATTGATGATTGACTGTGTTGAGATAAAATATCAAAAGCGAGCTTTTATATATAGGGCCTATAATATAACAACAAATAATCTGAATAAATTTAGAAATCACTCCAGCTTAGATCTCTCTCTCTCTCTCTCTCTCTCTCTCTCTCTCTCTCTCTCTCTCTCTCTCTCTCTCTCTCTCTCTCTCTTTCTGTGGTAATGACAATAAACCAGTGTCAGTGTCAGTCTCTCTCCCTGCCAGTGTCACTCACTCTCTCTCTCTCTCTCTCTCTCTCTCTCTCTCTCTCTCTCTCTCTCTCTCTCTCTCTCTCTCTCTCAAAATGTCTAAATTCTCTACTTTTCTACTGAAGTCGAATCTCAAAAACTGTTTCAAACCCTGATCCGTTTAGCTGTCTCCTGTTGTTGTATGTGTAAGAGCAGTATCAACAAGCTGAATAGCCCAATACTCACAATCACAATTACAATCATTTATTGGTCCCCCAATTTGAATTTTGTTTCTTTTCCGTTCATTTTCTTCCAATGTTTCTTTTTTTTAATTCCATGTACCCCCAAGGGGCTTTCGGAAATAAACCTTGAAACTTAAAAACTTGAAAACTTGAAACCCATGGGTATATGCTGGGGTTGCACGTAAAATACAAAGAAAATAACTTAGCAAAACGTTAAAATATTAAAACATCCACGCAAACCTTGCGCACATGCAGTCGGAACACGCACTCCAAAATCGAGGTAACCTACCATCCAAGTGATTAAGTAACCAATCCACATGTGGATGGAGACCTAAAGGTCTTTAAACACTTGCTACTTATACAGCTGGTACGTTTGATGAGGTTAACCCTTTCACCGCCAAAGTCGCATTTTA
This sequence comes from Phymorhynchus buccinoides, assembly GCA_017654935.2. Taxonomy (NCBI): domain Eukaryota; kingdom Metazoa; phylum Mollusca; class Gastropoda; order Neogastropoda; family Raphitomidae; genus Phymorhynchus; species Phymorhynchus buccinoides. The sequence continues at coordinate 44,748,606 of CM065681.1, forward strand.
GCACCACGGTGAATTAACACCTATGTCACTAAAAGGCATCAAATTGGGGTCTATTATCCAAAGACCCTATTGTCTTAGTTTTGGGAAGTAAGGATAGACCTTATTTTATATATGTCACAGAAGAATCCCCAATACTGCAGATGGACTTTGTTCTCTACCCAGGTAAATTTGATGGACATTTTTGGCAGAAATATGGCTGGCGGTGAAAGGGTTAAAGTTATTATATACAACAACGCGTTACCATAGCCGATGAGGTTTAGCCGAGGCGTGGTTGCTGCTACACATA
>CM065681.1:44753891-44766391 GCA_017654935.2 Phymorhynchus buccinoides
ATGTTTTATTCTGCTTAATTGGAATACTTAGAGAGAGAGAGAGAGAGAGAGAGAGAGAGATGTGAGAGAGAGAGAGAGAGAGAGAGAGGAGAGAGAGAGAGAGAGAGAGAGAGAGAGAGAGAGAGAGAGAGAGAGAGAGAGAGAGAAAAATGAAAACTGACACTAAGAGAGATGTATGGAGGGAATGATAAAACCCAGGAGACAGAAAAGAAAAACGAAAGAAAGAAGACTCGAACAAAAAACCCGCGAAAACAGAATGAAAGGAAATCACAGAAAATATGTCTAATCAAAGTTGAACGAAATGAATACAGTGACAGTCAAAACTCCGTGGTACTCCTCACAAACGCCAGCTGATATAATCACAAACCATTTATAACGATCATCATAAACGCACAATATTAATCAAAGCTTTTACAGAGTGTCTTAACTTTGCTGGATGTCATAAATGAACCCCATGCGGATGGTGTCTAAAAAGATTCTTTAATACAAAGACATGCGAAAATCCAAACAAGCTGGAACTCGTAAAATGGTGTCAAGAGTACTTGAAATAAAAAGCACGAGAAACGAAATGTGCAGATACAGATTGGATGCGATTTGTGCGCGCTTAATCATCATTACCATTAGAATTAATTATCAGCTATGAAAGAATTTATTTTTATTTTTTCCATTTTTCAACAGCGCACCCAAAAGCACAGGACTGTCACCACGTGGAAACGTCGACCACTCTATTACAAAACACTCATCAATGTTTCTTTTTTTTTTTTTTTAAAACGTTCAAAAACCTGTAAACAACAAACACATAGGGGAAGACGGGGTCAAAACATGGGCGGGTATCATTGCCACCCTTATAGCAAATAAGATGACACCTCCATCATTGGACCCAATAGCACATGTCCACACAGTGCTGTTAACGTTGAGCCACTCTACTCTATTTATAGGATCCAGGGGGTTTTTTAAAGTAAAAAAAGGATAACGAACACATAGGGGAAGACGGGGTAAAAAGCGCATGGGCGGGTAAGAAGCCCACCCCAATTATCTCATGAAATAAAGAAAATGTCAGTCAAATTTTCCCCATGAGACGAATGCTAGACATTAACTTCCGTCTCATGGGCAAAATGAGTGAAATTGCTTCATTTCATGAGATAATTGGGGTGGGCTTCTTACCCGCCCATGCGCTTTTTACCCCGTCTTCCTCTAGTCCACTTCCACCCCTGCCCTCACCTTTCCTCCACTGGGCTCTCACTTTATGCTTGTCCGCTGCCACTTCCAGATTTCTGGGAAGAACTCATCAAGGTTTAGTTAAGAGAAGGATATAAAAAGACGATGCAACAAAAACAGTTCTTTAGTGGGGGTGTCACGATAAAGAAGTAGTATGAAATATTTTTATTTTATTTTTTTATTCATGTTTTTGCATTTTATAATTTCAAAACAATTCACAACACAAATTCGTATGAAATATTTACCTCTGCGCATGCGCATTAGAACAGTTACTTATCTCACGTGATTACTACTAACCCTAACCCTATCCCTAACCACGGAAAGAACCAACAAATAGAGCAGGAGGGTGTAAATCTACATATTTGCAGAGACATCGATGTACAAAGCCATGCACTTAGTTTCGTAATGATTCACAATGGCGGACAAACAAGCGATTCTGATTGGCTACGCGTCTAGGACTACTTATCTCATAGAGGTAGCATATTCTCTTCACAGCGGTTTGAACCTGCTCTCCTTCGTTCTAAAAAAAAGAAAGAAATCCCTTTCAAATATGAGAATTTGTTTTGATACTATCGGTCCACAAAAGGTTTGCTAAAGGTCTCTGTATAGGGGAAGACGGGGTAAAAAGCGCATGGGCGGGTAAGAAGCCCACCCCAATTATCTCATGAAATAAAGAAAATTTCAGTCAAATTTGCCCATGAGACGAATGCTAGACGTTAACGCTCGTCTCATGGGCAAAATGAGACTGAAATTTGCTTCATTTCATGAGATAATTGGGGTGGGCTTCTTACCCGCCCATGCGCTTTTTACCCCGTCTTCCCCTATGCACGTTAAGGTCTCTGTAAAGTGAACATTTTTCACTCCCCCACCCCCCCATGGCAACACAGTGATGTGTGAGTCATAGCATAACTGGCCTATCACTGTGTTGCTATAGGGAAAGAGTGAAAAATGTTCAAACGTATTGAGACCGAGACCGAGACCATTACCATTCATTCACAAAATACATCTATTTCCCCATGGCAACACAGTGCTAGGCCACCCATACAGGTCTCTGTACACGTTAACATTTTTCACCTAATATCTCTATTTCCAGACCAATCCGGAGTCGGAAAGTATCTTTCCTCAAGTCTATTTCCAGTGTTGTGGAAATAGCAATATTTTTGGAATAATGTTAACGTGTAGGCCCACACAGACCTTTATTCGTTTTTAATGTTCGTTTCACAAAAATGAGATTATAATATTGTTCGGGCGTCTGTTTCGTGTCAGTTTAATGGCTCGCTGCGATACATGCATGCACGTGTTAGTCATGCTATGCATGCACTGCGCTGAACTCGCAAAAAACACACCACAGTACCTAATTATAATTAGGTCATCGTGACACAGACAACCTGATGAATCGAGACTGCGGGTCAAGATCAGGAACGCCCTGTACGACTTTGGACTTCTTTTTTTTTTACCCGGCCAAAGGCAGGGGTTTTTGCGACTGTTGGAATGTGTGTTCTTGTTTTTGTTACCCCGTGTGTTTTGTGTTTGTGTGTGTGTGTGTGTGTGTGCGTGTGCGTGTGTGCGTGCGTGTGCGTGTGTGTGTGTGTGTGTGTGTGTGTGTCTGTGTGTGTGTGTGTGTGTGTGTGTGTGTGTGTGTGTATCGATTATCTTAAAAACTACTGTTTGGACTTTGATTAAAATTGGCAGAGGGGTAGACAGCTTGAAAAGGAAGCTTCCTTTCGTTAATCAACACCGTGCTGACCTTGACCTTGAAGTTTGACCATGAAAACCGAAATTTCCTTCTTTGGGCTAATTCCCCCCCCCCCCCCCCCCCCCCCCCCCCCCCCCCCCCCCTTTATTTTTCGTGAACTAGTGAACAGAATCGCTTCAAATTTTGTGTGGTGGTGTACCATGGTGCAAGGAAGTTTGCATAAAAGTTCAGCTGTATCTCGTGAACTAGTGAACAGAATCGCTTCAAATTTTGGGCTATGTATTTTATGCGTTCTGTAAGGGTGGAAAGTGGTGTGTTTATTGGGGGGTGTGGGGGGGGGGGGAGAGGACATAACTCTGGCCGGGTTTGCATTGTCACAATACCTTGCTGCCGCTCGGCGATACCCTTGTTTCTTTTTCTTTTTTTATAATTAACGCGTTTTACATTATGCACCTCATCTTTTAATTTAGACTTTGGGTAAAGTTTGTAAGTGACTGCACGATTTATTGCGCAGCTTATCATTATCGGTTGTAAATACCCTCAACAGTTATGAGATTTTTAACTCTGGTGGGGTTGTTGTTTCACTTTATGAATCTATCTCCTCCTTTGTAGTCTCTACCGCACTTGTCGAGACATTTAGGTATTATGTATTGCTGCCGCTCGGCGATACCCTTGTTTCTTTTCTTTTTTTTATAATTAACGCGTTTTACATTATGCACCTCATCTTTTAATTTAGACTTTGGGTAAAGTTTGTAAGTGACTGCACGATACCATCCATATTGCGCAGCTTATCATTATCGGTTAATACCCTCAACAGTTAGGAGATTTTTAACTCTGGTGGGGTTGTTGTTTCACTTTATGAATCTATCTCCTCCTTTGTAGTCTCTACCGCACTTGACGAGACATTTAGGTATTATGTATTAGGTACTTTATAGTCACAGAAGCGTCTCAGTGAAATTCGGGGTTGGAGAGCGCGCCGCAGCTAGAGGCGCGCCACCAATTTTTTTTTTTTCAAATCTATTCTATCTAAGGGGGGGATTTTTTGCATGCGAAATTTGTGTGACTGATGAGGAAGGAAAGGTAGGGGTGGGGACTAGCCATCAAAAGCTGGGGGGGGGGTACATTTTGACCAAATGACAACTTTTTTGTTGCCACTGGGTTTAACGTGTGCATGGGCACACCGGTCCTCGGTTTATCGTCTCATCCGAAAGACTCCACGTTCAGACCGTAAGGCCTAGTGTAAAGTGAGAGGGAAAATCCCACCTACCCAGGTTCGAACTCGGGTTTGCTTGACACGAGGCGAACGCGATACCTCCGTGCCACTCTACACCAATGCGATACCTCTGTGCCACTCTACATTTCGAACCGTGCTTGTTGCAATGTGTTTGATAAGAAGGGAACAACATCAACAACTTTTTTCTTTTTCTTTTTGATTATATACTTCAAATGTAAAATGTGTTATCCGAATATGGACACACACGAGACATTTTATTCGGATCATAGTTGGATCATATGCATGTGTCGTCTTCTCAACACACAACGAGTCATTAACTGGTATTACTTTCAGCTTATAAAAAGCAAGTCTTGTCCTCACCATATTTCTAAAATTGACGATTGTTCTCGTGTGGTTAGTTATTACAACTAGAATTAGTGATTGTAATTAAATTGTTGTAGCGAACTCCATCATCAAACAATTACCCAGACGAGATACTAATTTCAATTATAGCAGGGGTTTTTCTGTCATCTCCATTCTAATTGCGAAATCTCTCTTTGAAAAAACCCGGAATCTGTCTTTCGATCTCAGCTTCTCCTACCCGTGTTTATCTATTCCTTAACAAACTGATCATGATTAACCTAACACTATTTTCAGCATCTAACCCTCTTTGAGTTTACTACTGTATGCTAGTCTTGTCGTTTCCGACAATGACTGCCAGATAGCAGAGGGGCAGACACTATTCTGGCGGGCTGGGCCAGAATTTGTTTATAGCGAGATGCCTTGGGAAGACGGGGTAAAAAGCGCATGGGCGGGTAAGAAGCCCACCCCAATTATTTCATGAAATAAAGAAAATTTCAGTCAAATTTGCCCATGAGACGAATGATAGACATTAACGCTCGTCTCATGGGCAAAATGAGACTGAAATTTGCTTCATTTCATGAGATAATTGGGGTGGGCTTCTTACCCGCCCATGCGCTTTTTACCCCGTCTTCCCCTACTAGTTTTATGTTAAAACTACAGCTTAGAGACCGAGGAACTGTTTGCTAAGTGAACATTTTAGCTCTCCTAGTGGTGTAGAGTGGCACAGAGGTATCGCGTTCGCCTCGTGTCAAGTAAACCCGAGTTCGAACCTGGGTACAGGGGATTTTTCCTCTCACTTTGCACTAGGCCTTGCGGTCTGAACGTGGAGTCTTTCGGATGAGACGATAAACCGAGGTTCCGTGTGCCCATGCACTTAGCACACGTTAAACCCAGTGGCAACAAAAAAGTTGTCATTTGGTCAAAATGTACCCCCCCCCCCCCCCCCCCCTTCCTTCTTCATCAGTCACACAAAGATCGCATGCAAAAAAGTTATAAAATTGGGTGGCCTCTGGCTGCGACACGCTCATCAGGTGGGAGCAACCCGAATTTCACAGAGACGCCTCTGTGACTATAAAGTACCTAATACCTAAAAAGAATAGTGCTTCGAATTCCTTTTTTTTTACATGTTCAGCCACGGTTGTTGTTTGTCCCTGTAACGGCCGGTCATTTACTGTGAATCTTAATCATTTATGCATACATATCATGCATACATGTTATGCAAAGCCACACACAAACACACAATGCACATACGCGCGCGCCCAGTTACGCAATCGCACATGCTCTCCGGCACACATACCCACTTTACAGACTCACACCATAAACAGCTCTACATCATTTAGACCATTAGACCAGTCCACACACACACAAAAAGTACATTAACGCACAAGCTCAGCACATTAATTTTCCTTCCGCTCCAGTACAGCTGGTGGGTTAGCAATTATTTAGAGAACGACAAACAACGTTAATAGGCCTAATGACCATAAATCTCAACAAGCAGTATCAAACAGTATCACCATTTTTCTGACAAATTAAAACGGCGGTCGAATTCCATCAATATTGATTTTGATATCAACCATAGCGAATAATTAACCTATAAGGCATGTGGTACCTTTTCCACACAAAAAAAAACCAGAGTGAAAAACAGACAATTGCACAAACAAGCAGACAGACAGACAAAGGGATACAGAAAAACATATAACCCCTTTGGCGGAGGAAACGAAGGGCCAAGTCGGAGACAACTAAACGTCTTTTGGGCTTTAACCCTTTCGCCGCCAGTCATTTTTCAGCCAACAAATACCATTAAGCTTAACTGGGTAGAGAAAATAAGATATCTGCAATATTGCGAATTCGTCTGTGACATATATAACATTAGACCTATCCTTACTTCCCAAAATTAAGAAAATAGGGTCTTCAGATAACAGGCCTTGATTTGATGCTTTTTAGTGACATGGGTGTTAAACCATTGTGGTGCAAAAATGCGACATTGGTGGTGAAAGGGTTAACCCTTTCGCCGCCAGTCATTTTTCAGCCAACAAATACCATTAACTTAACTGGGTAGAGAAAATAAGGTATCTGCAATATTGCATTAGGCCTATCCTTACCTCCCAAAATTAAGAAAATAGGGTCTTTGGATAACAGGTCCTGATTTGATGCCTTCAGTTAAACCATTGTGGTGCTAAAATGCGATATTGGCGGTGAAAGGGTTCATCTAAGTTCTAGCGCGCACTACACTACACAACAAAATGCCCACGAAACTCACATTGCGGTGTCAGTGCGGCTGCGCAACGTTGCGCATGAATTCAGCGTCAGTTGCAGTCACAGTATATGTATGCCTCCGGGCGGTTTGTTTTCAGCAACGTAAACCACCAAAATGTCCTTGTTTTCAGCAATATGATTAATTCTGATCGCTTCTCGGCCTTTTGGCTAAGACAGTGATTCGGGAACATAAATTTTTGTTTATACCCTGGTTGGTTTGTCCAGCCCGTCGTACATGGCGAAAGCCGATACGCGACGTTAAACTGAACTTCCATCCTTGTTTTCAGCAAGATAATGAAGACCTTTTGATACCGGTCGTTGACTGTGACAGCTGATAGTATGGCAATAACTGGGAAATAACACAAACATAGTAAACGAAAAGAAACTACCGACATATTAAGTTTAAAGGGGCACCCTGGCGGATGTTTGTTTTGTAAGAAACACGTCCGGATCACCAGGAAAACACCCTTTACAGAGATTGCAACACTCACTTTGCTCTGGTTTCCTACAAAATCAAACCGTCAAATCGGCGATTCCTCCTTGGCGGAGGTCCTAGCTGGAAATCAAATTATTTCACCCAAAGAGAAGGCGTGTGCCGTCTCTTTTCTAATGGCCGCCTGCGTTTAGACCAAATCGTTTGAAAGACGTTTTTGCAATACAAGCCTTTTTATTTATTTAAAAAAAATGTTATACAGTTTATCTAAAGGAGTTTCGTTCACAACAAAGGAAATGGCTCCAATTTGTTTTTTTACTGCACTACAAAAAAAGGAAACGCTTCAACCACAATGAGTGACCTCCACCCACCCCATCCAAAATGGCTCCTCTCTCCGGCATCCCCGCCAAGAAGGAATCGCCGTTTTGACGGTTTAATTTCTAGGAAACCAGAGCAAAGTGAGTGTTCCGATGCTTGAAAAGGCTGTCTTTCTGGTGATCTCGACGGGTTTATTGCAAAAACTCATCCGTCAGGGTCCACCTTTAAGAGAGAAAAAAAGACAACCAAACACAAGCAAAGGCACTATGTTTAATTAAGCAGGCATTTTTGTAAACAGATTGTGCTCCTAAAAGCGTTATCGGAAACTTACACAACACGGAAGAATCTATACCTATGTAATAAATTGAAGTGTGTGTGTGTGTGTGTGTGTGTGTGTGTGTGTGTGTGTGTGTGTGTGTGTGTGTGTGTGTGTGTGTGTATGTGTGTGTGTGTGTGTGTGTGTGTGTGTGTGTGTGTGTGTGTGTGTGTGTGTGTGTGTGTGTGTGTGTGTGTGTGTGTGTGTGTGTGTGTGTGTGTGTGTGTGCTATGTGTCCCACATGTCTTGCGATATGCTTATTTGACCATCGGAAGCTAATATAAGCCACTGCAGTGATCTCCCGTCGGGCCACCAGAAAGCCTAACGCAAGGTACAAAACAACTCACTCTCTCTCTCTCTCTCTCTCTCTCTCTCTCTCTCTCTCTCTCTCTCTCTCTCTCTCTCTCTCTCCATGTTTAGCAAAACATGGTATGATTCCCAGTGCCGTCTGAACTTCCCAATTAAGTAAGAGCAAAAACCATTTCGTCGCGGAAATAATAAAGCTTTTAACAAACTAATAATTAACAAAAAAAACTGTTCTTTCTTTATCACAATCCAGAACGATTTGGCTACACATGCTGTTTTCGTAGGGCATTGATTTTAATGATTGAAGTTTGTTGCACAAAAAGCCCCCCAGCGATTCGTGGGCAGATTCTGTTCTCCAATAATCATCTTTAAAGCCCTCCGGTGTGTATACAGCATGTCCCTTTCATGACCTTTCTATAGACCCACCTCCCTCTCTGTCTCTGTCTGTCTGTCTGTCTGTGTGTGTGTTCCTGCTGGTCCCTGTCTCTCTCTTTCTCTCCCTCTCTCTCTCTCTAGTCTCTCTCTCTCTCTCTCTCTCTCTCTCTCTCTCTCTCTCTCTCTCTCTCTCTCTCTCTCTCTCTCTTTCTTTATCTCGCTCTGCGTGGGTTTGTGTGCATAATTATTGCGTGTGTTCCTGCTGGTCCCTGTCTCTCTCTTTCTCCCCCCCCTCTCTCTCTCTCTCTCTCTCTCTCTCTCTCTCTCTCTCTCTCTCTCTCTCTCTCTCACTAGAAATCAACATGTGCATTTTTAGTCCCCGAGCCGAAGGTTCGGGGAGCTATTGTTTTTGTCTGGTCCGTCCGTCCGGTCCGTCCGTCCGTCCGTCCGTTGTCCGGCGTGCCTCCGTCCATTCGTCCATTTTTCTCAAAAACTATTCAGTCTATCATCATCAAATTTGGCATACTAGTTTCCCAAGATGCAAGCTATCCACTGATGTATTTAGTTTTACATTAAGGTCAAGGTCGCGCCAGTTACGGGGTTCAAACCCCGAAAAACATAATCGCTAATATCTCGCGAAGTTTTGCATGTATTTTAATGCAGTTTTTTTCCACAACAATTCTTGATGAATGGTCTATAACGCAGTTGTCATGAATTTTTCTGTGCGCGCGTGTGCGCATGATCGCGCGCGCTCAAATCACGGGTCCGAACCCCAAGGCTATATATAAAAAAAACTATTCAGTTACGTGCTGTTTTGATGTAGTTACGTGCTGTTTTGATGCGTGTTTATGTATGTGCACAGCCGACACATTCCGATTTCGGAGTAGCTCGGCGATGCTGCGAGGGGACTTTGCAGCCGCTCGGAGTTGCACTTGTTTTTTTCTGCAACCGTTTTTATCCTCGTCAAAGGTCTCCTCCATATTCAGTCCTCAGAGGCTAGTTTAAAGACCCAGTGACGCACCGCGATTATGTCCCATGGGTTTTGTTTGGGTTGCTGTGACCCACCTACAAATTTCCCCAACTTCAAATTGAGGCTGCTCTTTAAGCTGATGTTTAGGTTTGAATTTGGGGCCATTTATATGGAAGTCAGATTTGGTCAAAACAAGATTTTTATTTCCAGTTTATAAGGGAAAACACGTGAATCCCGTGATTTTGACACGTGATGTGGTGGATCTTTAAAACACTCAACACGGACCACGATGTCAGGTGATTGATTCATGTTAATGTAATCCGTGGTATCGGCCACTCATGTTCTTAACAATTATTGTCGATAACGCTTGTTCGCTTTGGTTTTATTTTATTTTATTTTTTTGACAAAAAACAATTTTTTTTTATTGCCAAGTGGGATTTCAAATGTTAATGCGGCCACAGTCGTGTTCATGAAACAAGGGTTGGCAATATTAACATTTCTTCCCCTCAACCCCAAACGGTACAAGTGCAGTTGCAGTGCACGCGCACTATAACTTCACTTGCGCTCCAAGTGTCAAGTGTACTATCCGGGACAGAACATATTGGTGATTGTTTTGACGGAAAAAGTGATATTTTCATTCTTCAAATCCCCTATAGAGACAGCACTTTTTCAGTCTAAGATGGTTCAGATAGTGTTGTGAGGGAAAGAAATGTTAATATTGCCTCAGGGTTCACGAAAATTCCTTTTTAAGGACCGTGAGAGGAGGGGGCGAGAATGAATGTCATAAATTTATATGAAACAAATTACGTACATCATTTCATCAAAACATCTAGTAGGCCTCAGTAGTCGTTCGGGTAAAGGTAAAGATGTGCCACCCCCCTCCCTTCTATTTCTCGGTTAATTCCATTTTTCCGTTTTTGCCTTTCTTACCAAACATAGAGCGGTATTTGATTAACCTTTTCAGCTAATTATCTTTTTGGAATACTAACCCTAACCCTAACCCTATCCCTACCCCTACCCCCCGCCCCCCTATAAGACGGGAAAACGCAATGAACCACGACTGTGACAAATGCTGCGGTGTACTGCAGTACATAGGGGGGGGTGGGGTGGGGTCCTATTAGATAATGGCCTTTATCATGACTGCAATTAATTATTGAAGAAAGATAATTAGCTGAAAATGTTCATAAAATACCGCTTCATGTTTGGTAAGAAAGGCAAAAACTGACAAATGAAAATAACCGAGAAATGTAGGGGAGGGGGGTGAATCTTGAGACCGGCCCTTTGCCACCCTGGGCCTCGTTCCCCCTCTTCAGTCCCTTATGACGAGCGTTAATGTCTAGCATTCGTCTCATGGGCAAAATTGACTGAAATTTTCTTTATTTCATGAGATAATTGGGGTGGGCTTCTTACCCGCCCATGCGCTTTTTACTCCGTCTTCCCCTACAACTTAATAAGTATGATATTTTTCTTGTCCTGTACATGTGGAAACATAATAATATGCTAGTTATGAAGACACAGAGCTAAGCGCAGGATACCGTGCCAGCAACTTGCAATTTCATTGAATGGCGTCAATTTAAGCGGCCATTTTGGGTTTTTTTGTTCTAACCCTAGCCCTATCCCTTTCCCGGCCGTTCAATCTAACCCTATCTCTATCTCGACCTGGGGGCCGTTTCACAAGGTACTGTGCTGTGCCATTTAGTTTTATTAGTGGTGGGATCATGGAATTGCATTCCTAAGAAGTTTATATAAACTTTATCTTCTTCATAGTCAATTAAAGAAATGAATGTTGGGGGTGGGGTGGGCGGTGGAATTGATGGAGGAAACGGGGTAGGGTGGGATGGGGGTGAAGTCTCTCGTAGCGTAAGCTCAAATCGGCATGAACGGTCCTTCTTTTGCCGGTGGTTTCGCAAGCGTTTTGTGGCTCCTTTCGAGGTAGCAAGCGACACACTATTTGAAGAATCATGGGAAATATCATTACTTCCGGCTTTATGTTTATATATCGCGTGAACGTGACTTTCACTTTCAAAATGGAAGACCAAGTAAACAAGCTCACAGACAAAATTCTGAATGAAACAATACGCGATGATTTGAGCAAATTAAACGAACGCAAGTGTTTCTGAGTGCTCTTTCTTAATTTGTCATCATGTTGGATGACATAATGTAGTGCAGATTTAATTTTCTGCACATACATAGGCTGACAATGAAATCGAAACATTTGTACAACCTGTCAGAGAGGTATGATTTATCTCCCTTTTGATAGCAACCCTTTTCTCTCTCTCTCTCTCTGAAAGTGAAGAGTAAGCTATTAGAGCTGTCTTTACTTAGCTAACGTTATTCACGGTTATTGGTGTTTCTTGGGCCCCTTTTGGCGTAACAGTTTTTCGCGAGGCGACCGTCTTCTAGAGAAACTCACCCTGAAGAAAGGGATAGGTGTAGCAGTGAGTTCAAAACTTGAAGAAAAAACCCCATTGGCACGAAGTCGTGCATTGTTGCCATTTTGTTTTATTATGAAGCAGTCACGAGGTCGTGAGGCAGCTGAGAAAGATGAATATGAAACATGCATACCACATTTGTATCCACGTCCACAGACAAAATGTCATGCTTTACTATCACTATAACTGCCGGTGAGACAGCATCCAACAGTTTGTGCAGATAAAGATGTCATTCTTACCTTTATGAGACGGTTCAAAAGAAGAATCCTCTCTGCATGCGTCCGCGGCAGGTAACTTCGGAAGTGGGAGAAAAATAAAAGTAAAACTTAGCACGCCCTGTTTCAACTCAAAACGTTTCCTTTATGGACGTATACGATAAACAACTAGAACTGCAAGGAAGAACGTGTCCAGACTTTGTTTTGTCTATATCGAAGCTACGTCCAAAATCGAAATGTGACCCATCACCACGAAATGGACGGTAATTAAACTTCAAAATGACCATCCTGAGAAAATGCTACAATTGAACACTTCAGACAATTCTCTTTCTAATGATATAAGATCGATTCTAACATCTTTTTCCCTTCCAGAGTTATGAGCATTTATA
>CM065681.1:44768891-44778891 GCA_017654935.2 Phymorhynchus buccinoides
CTCTCTCTCTCTCTCTCTCTCTCTCTCTCTCTCTCTCTCTCTCTCTCTCTCTCTCTCAGCTTTGAAAGTTAGGCAAGATTTACGTAGTGTTTTGTAATGTCAAGTTAATGATGTAATATTAATTTGTTGTTGTTGTCAAACTCACTTCATTGTATGGGCATGTCCTAACAATTAAAATGTCCCTGACTCCCTCTCTCTCTCTCTCTCTCTCTCTCTCTCTCTCTCTCTCTCTCTCTCTCTCTCTCTCTCTCTCTCTCTCTCTCTCTCTCTCTCTCTCTCTCTCTCTCTCTCTCTCTCTCTCTCTCTCTCTCTTTCTCTCACACACACACACACACACACACACACACACACACACCATTATATATACACACATTTAGTCATTTGAAATTACTTATGTTTTGTGTTCCTGCCATTCACCCCCCCCCCCCCCCCCCCCCCCCTCTAAATGCTCGCTGCCATTCCATTGAGATGCATGCCATGAGGTGCCACCTAGGCCTGCCTGTCATTGTTCGTGGTTAGTTGTCGACCACAACGTCACATTAACAGATTTGAATATTCTCTGAATCTGTTATCATAAGCTTTGGTATCAGATACTCCATAGGGTGGTTGGTCTTGATGGCAGTCATTAAAGAAATTGTGTCTATCTTTGCTTCTTCTTAGGATCGGGTCCAGACGCTGAATGTAGGGGAAGACGGGGTAAAAAGCGCATGGGCGGGTAAGAAGCCCACCCCAATTATCTCATGAAATGAAGCAAATTTCAGTCTCATTTTGCCCATGAGACGAGCGTTAACAGATTTGAATACTCTCTGAATCTGTTATCATAAGCTTTGGTATCAGATACTCCATAGGGTGGTTGGTCTTGATGGCAGTCATTAAAGAAATTGTGTCTATCTTTGCTTCTTCTTAGGATCGGGTCCAGACGCTGAATGTAGGGGAAGACGGGGTAAAAAGCGCATGGGCGGGTAAGAAGCCCACCCCAATTATCTCATGAAATGAAGCAAATTTCAGTCTCATTTTGCCCATGAGACGAGCGTTAATGTCTAGCATTCGTCTCATGGGCAAATTTGACTGAAATATTCTTTATTTCAAGAGATAATTGGGGTGGGCTTCTTACCCGCCCATGTGCTTTTTACCCCGTCTTCCCCTACAGACTGAGGCACTGTTTGACTTCTCCATCATTATACGCTATATTTCAGTGCTCGTTATTTTCCATCCCGATAATAAAGTGGCATTGAACACGAAATGTGTATGGTGTTCTGTAAAAAGCACGGTGACATTCTGTTTTTGTGTGTTTAGTATGGAGAATATACATTATTTCATCTATTATAAAAAAATTAAAGACTAGAATGATTTCATCGTTGAGTTGTTTTTTACAGGCATTTGAACAATAACATTTAGGGAAATAGCCTATGTGTCAAATTTCCTATTGACTAAATTATATTTCCTTACCATTTGACATAGATTCTGACACTACGTAGGTTGCAGTATCAGGCAAGATTAATTGAAAGTTTTTAATAACTTAAGTGTATGAAAGGTGTCCAGTTTCCAGTAGACCTGATTTTACCCGAAAATTGTCCACCACCCCACATTTCGACCGCGAATTACAAGAAAAGTAGCACGGTGACCCTGTGTTTTCTTTTCAGTTTTGACCTTAGAAGTATGTGTAGATGCTATGACAAAAGTCTTGATCATTTGTCATCGTGGGAAGTAAAAGGCGCGTGTCCCCTTAAATATCATTTTTATTGTTTAGTTAAACACGTCACCTACCCGTTAAAGTATTATTTTCTTTCGTCGTTTTCCCGAATGAATGAAAAATGGTGTTTTACGTCCTCTCGGTCATAGACACATATGGGACATTTGTAAATACAAAGATGGTGGGAACAATACTGGAGGCAATGCCCAGAGGCAGTGCAACACCAGTACAGTCCCGATTGTTTTCAACAATACAGATATGTGTAGCAGTACCCACGCCTCGGTTAAACCCTGTGGGATATGGTACTGCCACAGGTCTGCGATTATATAGTTGCCGTTTTCCCTTTCTCACTCTTAGCATTTATAGTCAATGAATGAGTGTTGTTGTTATGTTTTATGTTTGTTGTTATTCTAAATATATGAACTATGCAAACTGGTTTGTTATTCCTTGCACACAATTGACACGTTCTTGCTGCATGCCCCCCCCCCCCCCCCCCCCCCCCCCCCCCCCCCCCCTCTCCCCGCCCGACGTATTAATGAGAGTAAAATACAAAGTGTCAAAGTTTTTGAATGAATGAAAAATGGTGTTTTACGTCCTCTCGGTTTGGAACAGACACATACGGGACATTTGTAAATACAAAGATGGTGGGAACGATACTGGAGGCAATGCCCGGAGGCAATGCAACACCAGCAAAGTCCCGATTTTTTAACAATACAGATAAGTATTGCAAAGTGTGAAAGTTTTTATATTTGTTTTTGCCTTTTATACTCTGTACTCTTTCTACTAGGGATGTTCGTGTGGTCGCCAATCACTGTTACCATGGAATATAATGGACTGCAATTGATTTTGTGTTCTTCATAGATAATTATTGATGTTTACTTTGTGTCTGTTCATAACAATGACTATCCCTTTGCCTACATGTTTTACGTACTTGGTCTGGGACACTGAAAGACCGGAGTAAGAGCTGTAAAACAGTCGCAGGGTATTTATAAAAAATAAATGAGACTCTATCAACATACCTAATGCGCTCTTTTGAAGACTTGATGAGGAATGTGACAACAATAAAACTAGCATGGTATGGGGACATCTTTTGATAATCCAACCTAATAACATCGAGTTGGAAGGGCACAGAGACAGAAAACAGAACAAGAGGAAATTAAGCTAGAAATGGGCAAAACACCACAATTTGTGAGTATGTAAGTTGTATCCAAACATTGCAAAAATAAAACCAAAAACACAAAGGTGTGACTTTGAAAGCCTAACGGCTATATTATTTTGTCCCTGTTTCCTAATCCTAATCCATTACCAAGGTGTGACTTTGAAAGCCTAACGGCTATATTATTTTGTCCCTGTTTGGTTTAAACAAATCTTTATTCACTCACTCGGTTTCCTAATCCTAATCCATTACCTCTAAATGGAAGACAAGGGCTATCTTAGAAAACAGGGATGACATTTGTTTATGTGATGATAAACGTGTTAACAGTGAAGATAGTCTAGCTGTGTGTACATCTCCACATCTCCATATATCCACCAAGAGGACTTGTACTCTCCACTCTTTCTACTAGGGGTGTTCGTGTGATCGCCCAATCACTGTTACCTTGGAATCTAATAGGCTGCGATTGATTTTGTGTCATTTCTTTGTTTGGACAATCAGAGTTGGAGGCGGTCCCCAACGGTCAACTAATCCTGAAGGCTGTGGGCACTAAGATTCAGTGCCCAAACCCCCACTTTGAATGTCATAGTCATTTACAAAAGACTGAGCCATTACACGATTTTCTGGATAATGTAGAAGGTCATTAGTGATGTGGCTCTGGGTCTCTCTATAATTAGCCCAAAACTTAGTCTGACATTAAGCAGCAATGGATGTCATTTGAGTGGCCACCGAGACAGTATAATATGCGGGAATTATCAGGGATTTTCGCCAAAAGGACAGTACATGACAGTCATGGATGGATTCAGATTGTCAGTTCCAGTCATGCGGCAGCCTTCAGTCTATGACAGTGATGCTTATAAATACTGATAACGATGATAACATAATGACAACAATCTGAAGCCCACTATCACCGTGTAAGGACACAGCTGTGTTTGGAAGGTAAAGGTCGAGACGTGTGAAACCGAGTCTCGGCAAAGATAAAGAAACAAGATAGCACGAAGGGGGTATCATATATCAGACGTTTGTAATGAATTGTTACCAAAAAAAACCATCTGGATGTTTTTTCTTCTAATCAAGATGGTTACACGACATTACACAATACACACTACCCGCCATCATAAATTATGATAATATAGCCGTATTATACTGAGTTTTGTAAACGCTTTGTTTTCCACTAGTATGCTTATTAGGTATTAGGTACTACTTTATTGTCACATAGGCGTCTCTGTGAAATTCGGGTTGCTCCCACCTGGAGAGCGCGTTGCAGCCAGAGGCGCGCCACCTATTTTTCTATTTTTTGCATGCAATTTTTAAGTGACTGGTGAGGCAGGAAAGGGGGAAGGGGGTAAATTTTGACGAAACGACAACTTTTTCGTTGCCACTAGGTTTAACGTGTGCTAAGTACATGGGCACACGGGACCTCGGTTTATCGTCTCATCCGAAAGACTCCACGTTCAGACCGTAAGGCCTAGTGCACAGTGAGAGAGAAACACAAATCCCCTGTACCCAGGTTCGAACTGGGGTTTACTTGACACAAGGCGAACGCGTTACCTCGGTGCCACTCTACACCTATATGCTTATCTCCTTTCAAATGGCTATTATCACTTGTCATTGAAAACGCGGTTTAAGAGGGGGAAATCTCAACAACAACAGAAATAATAGGCAGAGGCTCGGGGTACGGGCCCGTGTCTCACATTCTCCAGGCTACGGGTACGGCGCACAATCATGGGACGCATAAATTGTGCGCAAATGTCTTCAACAACTACTAACATTAACGCTGACATGTTCCTAACCCTATCCCTAACCCTATTCCTTACCAAGATGCGTTAAATATGCGAAATAAGGAAATGCATTTTGTTGACGAAAACTTCGACTAGGAAGAGTTAATATCCCTGAACATGGTCTGAGTGTTGCAATAATGACGTAGGGGAAGACGGGGTAAAAAGCGCATGGGCGGGTAAGAAGCCCACCCCAATTATCTCATGAAATAAAGAAAATTTCAGTCAAATTTGCCCATGAGACGAATGCTAGACATTAACGCTCGTCTCATGGGCAAAATGAGACTGAAATTTGCTTCATTTCATGAGATAATTGGGGTGGGCTTCTTACCCGCCCATGCGCTTTTTACCCCGTCTTCCCCTACCTCTCGCCACTGTGAAAATAATAACTTTTAACTAGTAGAAAATAAAAGAATTTGAGCCTAGAGGCCTGTGGAGGGCTTAACATGCGACTATGCGGTTTCTCGTGAGGCAGGTGTTCTATTTTACTGCTGCACCTCGTAAAGGTCACCATGACCTACTGTAAGGAGAGACAGAACGCAACGAGGACAATCTAATCAGATGAGAGAGAGAAAGATGGAGAGAGTGATATATATATATATATATATATATATATATATATATATATATATATATATATATATATTATATATATATATATATATATATAGAGAGAGAGAGAGAGAGAGAGAGAGAGAGAGAGAGAGAGAGTGTGTGTGTGTGTGTGTGTGGGGGGGGGGTGCTCGTGCACGAAGGGAAGAGAAGGAACTAGTGTGGTGTTAAAGACGACACCCCACTCCCACCCCTACGTCACGTGTCACATTCCCTCTTATGTTTGGAAGATTTCTTCAGGTTTATTACCAGCCATAAGGGGGGAAACACGTGAAAAACCATGATTTTGACACGTGACGTGGTGGGTCTTTACGAGACATAAGCATGACTATGAAATGTGCGGGATACAATACTTTTTTTTAATATATTCTTCTTCTTCTTTGATCGCTCAGACAGTTTCCTGTCAATTATGAGCGCAGATGCATCATGCTGCCGTTATGCACCTAACTAAAAAAATAGTTGCTCCCAGCAAGTCCCACTTCGGCTAGAGGGAATCTTTCTGAAAGTGTTTCTTGAAAAAAGGCAGAAGAATGAACCGGTAAGTCAGAAATATAGTAGATGACAGTAAGCAAAAGGAAAGGCAGAGTCAAACAGGGTGACAGATTAGAGGAAGTTCAAGCACAGAACTTCCAGAAGGTGGGGGAACTGTTTATACAAAAGACCCCCCCCCCCCCCCCGGTATCCCCACGGGGTGAATTTATATATATATATATAACTATCTAAAAACAATGCCCCCCATTGCGGTATTTTGTTTCTCACAACTATGTCACTGTGTGCTGTATTAAATTCTTCATGTAAACAATAAACGCAAACTGTAACCGCGACCTGTGGACAATTGCGTGTGAGATATTTTACAATGCACACTCAATCGGTCGATATAATTGTTGCCAGAATACTCATGCGAGTGGTATATCTAATGATTTGTTTGTATAGTCTAAATGCAATTGTGGAAAGAGAAAAACTTGCTTATTAACTGCTGTCAAACAAGTAGGCTATGCCTATAAAAATAAAAAGTCAGACCAAAAATGTATTTGGTGCACACCCCTAAGCTAAACAAAAGCCTGCTTAGACTACATTTATACCATGCATACTGGCCAAAAATCCTTATTATACACGCAAAATTATTTAATCATTAATTCCTTTCTAGTATATATACTTCAAGAATAAACTTCCTCAACCAAGCACCAGAAATATTACCAGTATCATCATATTTATTTTTAATCATATATAGACAGTGGGTGTCATTTTAACTGTCTCTGTTAGCGTAGACCATAATAATGATAATAATAATAATAATAATCTATTTGCTATAGCGCTAACAATCCACACAATGAACATGCTCTGTGCGCTTTACAAATTGATATATAAATAGAACATTAGACATGAAGGTAATTCAAAAAATAACAAATAACGAATAACATACACTTGATAAGAAAATACAAGATAGCATGGTCCACATAATACCACAACCGATAACACATTCATAAGATAACAACAGATTAAAACTTACTTACTAAAACACAATAGGCATATAACATACACTTCGTAATAGCACACATGAAAACGTAAGATAACATGATTTACAAACATACAATAGACCACACATTCGGAGATAGTTAAATCTTGCGTGTTAAAACATAATAACTATATGAAGCATTTTTAATAGGATCACACATAAACAATATACATGCAACATGATTCACATACCCACAATAGACAAGACATTCCTAAGATAACAACAGATTAAGACGAGCCGACTAAAAAACATAGGAATGCAAAAATACACGCCCACACCAACAGATGCGGGCATACACATATACTCCCAATACAAACACACATGCGCGCGCACACGCACACGTGTACACACACACACACACACACACACACACACACACACACACACACACACACACACACACACACACACACACACACACACACACGTAGGCTACGCATGCAAGCACACATGCATGCAGACACATACCCAAGCCATCTTTTCCCTCACTCTGGTGGATCAGTCAAAGTATTTATGGAAGAGGTAGGTTTTCAGCTGAGATTTGAAGGTCTGGAGGGAGGTGTGTTTTCTGATAGAAAGAGGTAGAGAGTTCCAATTTGTAGGTCAGGACACAGAGAAAGATTGCTTACCACAGGAATTCAAAGAGTATCTAGGGACAGTAAGCAGAGAAGAGTCTTGTGATCTCAGTGCTCTAGAAGGCATGTAAGGCTGAAGGAGGTCAGAAAGATACGAGGGCGCAGATTCAGAGTTGAGGCATTGAAAGCAGAGAGTGGCAGTTAAGCATAGGCCTACACATACAAGGATACAAAATGTATATATAATAATCGTTTCCTCGTTCTGGTTTCAAGGTACTCTCGCGGTTAAAAAATGGGAGCACAAAATGAAAAGGGGTTGCGGGACTATAGTTTGTGGGATAAGTAAAGGTGGAATGGGGGTGGGGGATGGGGGATTGTAATCCACACGCAATGCATATGTATAGATAACAGCATGGGTTGAGTGACTGTGCCTTTCCTCGACAGGAGCAAAATAATGAAAGATGGGGAAAGTAAAACAAAATAAAAATGATTAAAAAAAACCACTGGGTTTGTGAGCAACTAGGTCAGTGGGATAAAACTATCATCCGGGGTCAAAATACTGTGCAGTCATACCCATTAGTTTCAGGGGCGGATACAGGGTTTCCAAACCCCCACCCCCACCCACACCCCGGCCAAAAATAAAAAGGAGGACCTTTACAATGGAAATAAAAGTAGAAAAGAAACGTTATGCTCCCATACAGTGGTAGGGCCTACATTTCAAAAAATCTCCATTGACCTTCACCAACTAAGACCTACTAATGAAAGTCGATGAGATCAGATAAGTTATGACTCTTGAATCGTAGTGGGGTTTTTGTGTTTAAAAACAAATCCATGTATCGGTATGGCAATGACGAGTATTGTTTGTTTTTCTTAGGTTACACTTTTTATGCCATTCTTGAATAAATGTTGATTTGTTTGTGCATCCAGGATCGTGCCACTATCTATATATTTACTAATGTCCCACGTGTACCTGCTCCAGGTCGGAGGACGTTAAACGGATTGAACGAATATTGGGTTTAACGTCCTCCCGGTCCCTACAAGGACACATGTGGGACATTATCAGTTATTAGGACTTTGCAGTTTGATCTTGCATTTATAAAATCTCAACCTCGAGAAAGAGAATAAATGCAATATCAAACTGCAAAGTAACGGATATATATACCGATATTTTACCTCTTTCAGATAAAATCAGCTGATAATCAAACATGCAACGAAGAAGGCAAACGTCATGCATGCATATTTAAATAATCCTAACCACTGCACCTTAGCAAATCCCACCCATCCGCAAAAAAATATTGTTCTCCAAGTTATGATTTTATATCCCTCTCTTGGCAGCCTTCTTTGCTTGTCTTGAAGATCGGTATAATATTAGTTCTTATTTCGTTTTGGGGGAATTGAGGGGGAGAGGATATCATAAACGGACTTTCGTTCATCACATTGTGGATGATGATGTTTTCGTTTGCCTCCCTGTGGCTGTTACCCATGCTGTGCTAGGCGTCGTCGTAAATAACCTTGGTGCAGGTAGTTTGTTATGCGCTAAGACCGTGCTATGTCACACATTTCTTTCAACCTGTTAATGTCCGGGTGCTTTCCTTCTTGTGCAGCATTCGTTTGATTTGAAGTATGATCTTCCATTACTGTTAGGGGAAGACGGGGTAAAAAGCGCATGGGCGGGTAAGAAGCCCACCCCAATTATTTCATGAAATGAAGCGAATTTCAGTCTCATTTTGCCCATGAGACGAGCGTTAATGTCTAGCATTCGTCTCATGGGCAAATTTGACTGAAATTTTCTTTATTTCATGAGATAATTGGGGTGGGCTTCTTACCCGCCCATGCGCTTTTTACCCCGTCTTCCCCTACGTGCAGTTTTCACAATCTGAACTTTGGGTCTACAGTACAGTTGGCCTAAAATGTCCAATAATAAAGAAAACAATTCGTGTTGTAGCCTACCAACACATGCTGCACAGAGCACATACAAAAAATACAGGTGATTAAGAATAAACACATACAATAGGCCTAACTCATTCTCCGGAATTTATGAATTTAGATAATCATTAGCATCGGTCATGAAAGAAACAACAATCGTGTTGAATTTTAAGAAAGCTATTTTTTTTTAAAAGTTACTACATTTTGTGTCTATTGCATTTCTTATGCACAACTGTCTTTTAGCGGCCTGATTACCATCCGCGGAGCGAAGCTGGTGATGTTTTCAGTGACGTTTGTCTGTCTGTTCCTGGCTGGCTGATTGGCTGACTATGTATATATATATATGTTGACACGATAACGTTTGAACGGAAGGACCTAGGAGGCTCATATTGTGCACGCGCATAGGTATAGTTAGGATACCCGGGCCAAGGTTGAAAAGGAAGGTCATTTGTCAAAGGCCAAGGTCACTGGAGCAAAACATTTACCATTTTGGAAGTGAAGATATGTCCCGCGCGGCTGGTGATATAGCGTCTTAACGCTCTGGTTCTAGGCTAACGTCACAACGATTACTTCTTAATAATGTTACTGCCAGTGTGATCTTCATCAGCGATTTTACTTGACGAAGGTCACCACAATAAAACGAAGCAATCGATTTTTCGCCCACAGACAAGAAAAATGATATCGTATAGCCGAGGACGGTCCATCTCTCCTGCTACTTTTATAGGGTAAGACGGGGTAAAAAGCCCA
>CM065681.1:44786391-44838891 GCA_017654935.2 Phymorhynchus buccinoides
CATGTGATATGATCATGTGATACGTGTCGTCATATCCGGCCACAAGGAGCGCCATATTATGGGAGACCGCCATCTTAGTCCTTACCTTTTTTTGAAAAATGCCAGATCGATGCTGCGTATTTGGCTGTTCCAATTCGAAGCTTATCTAAACTGTATTTATAACATCTGGATGTTTTCTTTACACATTTAGATAACATTTTCACTTTGTTTACACACATATAAGGACTAAGATGGCGACACTTCCGTTGGAATGGTCGAGATGCGCACGCAGGTGGGTTGGAGCCATAACACAAATATGTGGCTAGGAACACGATCATGAGACTGAGACTGAATATTTTGTTCTGCTAAAGACAGAATCGGGCCTTAACTCATCAATCATTGCCGATTGCTGTGGTAATTGGTTTCACTATCAATATAGCCACAGTAAGCAAGACAAAATGACACGCGTGAGTATTTTATAATTTATGAAAGTAACCCAGACTCCACATTAATTAAACGCCCCCCTCCCCCACCCACCCCCACCCCTCATTCCTTCCTTCCCCCTGTCCTCACCTTTCGGTTGTCTCAACGGAGTCAAATCCATACCCCCTATCCGGGCCTCTCCCCCAAATCATGCCCACCCCCCTCTCGCCCCCTCCCATTCAATCCCGCATTGTGCCATTGAGCTGATCGTCCGGGCAGCAACTGACTACTTACTGAGCAAGTCCTTCACACAAGTCTCTTGATTAATTGGAAACCCCCCACATCGTAAGCGTCATAAGACTATATTCACATTTATACCTGTCAACCCGGTCAAGAACGATAATCTGTTGACTGAAAAAGCAATCACTATGTTCTTTTCTGTTACAAATTATCGTTCTTGACGCCAGCAGACAGGCATAAATGTGAATATAGCCCGTCATAATCATCAAATTGTTGATGGAGGACGCTATATGCAAGAAGAACAAGAAGAAGAAATCTGTATCTGACTATCTGTAATTAATCTGAGTGTAACTGTATTAGTTACGTTGAAGGAGCCTATGAAGACTCAACGGAAAGGGGAGAGCGCTTTGCAAGTTTTAAATTAAAAGTACAGTCCTGATAGTATGACTATGACAGCGAGTTAAAATTATACTGTCCTGGTGATATGACATTGACAGTAACTAGTAAGACAATGGGCCATAGACCTTTCTTTTACGGCATCTAGGCAAGACCACTCCGGCTAGCGTAGCGTTCACCGGGGACAAGCCCCGATTGGCACAGCTTGTGCCCTTTATTTACCACTACTCTGATCTATGGCCCCATCTCCCTAATTTAGTCTTTCTTTGGAGCAGGCCCCAGAGGTGTACCGCCTGGCACTAGTGATGCTGCGCTTGCGGGGCCTGCTGCGATGGAGGCGTCAGTTTGCTGATTCCACTCCACTATTGTCATTACGAAGAAGGAGTTCTTGTACTGTTCTGTGTGGCAAATTCTTACTTTAAAATTAAAGCAGCGGGAATTACATAATGCTTGTCTTTTCATGATATCGTTTGTACAATCCTTGAACTTGAAGTGTGTCGTCTGATCCTACGACGGTTGGAGGCAACTGGGATTAGGAAGGCCTCATGAGGCAACGCTGGATTTTGAT
Source organism: Phymorhynchus buccinoides (assembly GCA_017654935.2). NCBI lineage: Eukaryota > Metazoa > Mollusca > Gastropoda > Neogastropoda > Raphitomidae > Phymorhynchus > Phymorhynchus buccinoides. The sequence continues at coordinate 44,787,998 of CM065681.1, forward strand.
TTTCAGCTATCTTGTAAAGCAGGTTTAGCCGCTGCTTGCTCCGCCGTTCTTCTACTAGTCTACTACTAGTGATGGTAGGCCCAAGTCTGCCAGCATCTTCGATACGCAGCCCGGATTCCTAGACTTGTAGTCTTTGGTGATGAAGCAGGCTACCTGTCTCTGAATTCGCTCCAACCTGTCCATGTCCTGTTTGTTGTATGGATCCCACACTGTTGCTGCATATTCTAGTCTGGATCTGACTAGAGAGATGTAGGCAAGATCTTACTTAGTCTAGGGCAAATCATGCAAACTACTATACTATAGGGATACTTCCCTTTTGGTATGATGTTACGAAAATTTGAAGGCAAATATTTTGCAAGATAATCTTCTATTTTAGAGGATGACACACGCTGTTCGTTGTTAAAGTTAAACTAACTCAAAAGTAGAGAACTCTATGAGAATTCGAAAGAATCTCAAAGTTCAGAAGCACATTCAGAAGCACATCCAATAAAATTTATTTTTCAAACAAAATTATAAATAGAATTAGAAAGCCAATGGAAAACATACGCACAGACACGCCTTCTCTCTCTCTCTCTCTCTCTCTCTCTCTCTCTCTCTCTCTCTCTCTCTCTCTCTCTCTCTCTCTCTCTCTCTCTCTCTCTCTCTCTCTCTCTCTCTCTCTCTCTCTCTCTCTCTCTCTCTCTCTCTCTCTCTCTCTCTCTCTCTCTCTCTCTCTCTCTCACGCACGCAACCCACGAGACATGCACGCGCACTTTCCTGGAATTTTATTGGATTACGAGGTCAACCTCGTGAAAGAGCTATCTGCCGTCTCCTTTCATGATCTTATAGAGTCCGTTATTTATTTTAGCAAGGTTGTCAAGGGAAACAGCGGGGAACAGCGTGTGTCATCCTCTAAATTAAAACCTGACATTTCACAAAACATTCGCCTTCAAAGTTCAAATGTTCAGAACATCGTACCAAACGGGAAGTATGATTTCAATTTTACCCTACACTCAGTAACAGGTCTTCTTCTTCTTCTCCTAGGCAGCCAACTTCATTACGTTGAAGATTCTGCTGCACTTCAGGGTCCCTTCTACTCACGGCTTCTATAGTTCTAAGTTCTACTTCTAGGCTCTAGTCTAATTTGTCCCAAATCTGGCCCTGCCTGGTGTGTGTGTGTGTGTGTGTGTGTGTGTGTGTGTGTGTGTGTGTGTGTGTGCGCGCGCGCTTGCGCTTGTAAATGCATATCTTTCTTGAATGTGAATCTATTGGAGTTTTTGGAGTCAGTCTTTCTGACATGAACAAGAATGTTAAATGATAATGTTAATGCTCTTTTCTTTCAGGTCTTTTCTTTGCAGGTACTTTTATTGCTGTGCATCTGTCTCATCAAAACCTCAGCAGTGGGTAAGGAAACTTTCACTTGTTTAGTGTGTTTGTGTGTGTTTGGGGTGGTGGTGTTTTTGTTGTTGTTTCTTTTGTTAGAATGGATAAGGTTTGAAATTGAACAAAAGGATTTTTTTAAGCTTTCTTCACACATGCAGTGACGCACCCACCTTTCTAGTTTCTTTTTTCTTAATGAAGTTAAGCTTAAACTAGTTAAACTTTAACTAAGTTTAAGTTAAAGGTGTCTTTTTATTCATGAATGTACTACACTACATAAATTTGTATGCACATTTGTTTTATAGGAAAAAACAAGTAAATAACACTACCACTCTTACAGTTACACCACCCAAAAAAATAAAACTATCAGTAACCTTCCTGCCTCACGCACGCACGCACACGCACATGCACACACACACACACACACACACACACACACACACACACACACACACACACACACACACACACACACACACACACACACACACACGCGCGCGCATGCGCATGCTCATGCCCTCGTGAGGAGGTTCTTCCAAGTCATGCACCTTTTGTAATTAAATCAATTGAAACTGTGTTGCTGATATACTTGCTTAGCTGTGATTACCTTAAAGTTGTTTGCTTTGTGTGTTTAGTATTTGTTATTTTAAGCTTTTAAGCTTTTTTTTATTTATTTTTTTTACTTCAGTTTGGATTTTGAGCAAGTGAGAAAGCAGGCAGAAATGGCATACTTTATAAGACACTGTTAGTAAACACACATATGAGGTGCAGTCAATATATTTTGCAATGTTCAGTTAAGGTTTTGTTCACATTAGAAATTTTTTATTTTGAAAATTAAATTGACCATTGTTAATATACTTGTAAGACACATTTTCATGATTTTCCCCCCAAGCCATAACCCTTGGGCAAAGCAAAATATTCATCACAATCACAAGCTTTGAAAATCTTAGTGATACCATTGTACATCACAATCACAAGCTTTGAGAATCTTAGCGAAAATCTTAGTGATACCAAAGTTTGATGTTTGTTTTTGTTGTTGTCCATGACATCCTAGTTAAACTGAACTTGGTTGCAAAATGCTCAAGAAAAGACATTCTGATTCAAGCCAAACCATATCAAATGTTGATCAATTGTTTGTGATCCACCTTGCTCAGTCAGAAACGAAGGTTCACAACTACTGAACAAACTCAAGGATTTCCAGTTCGGCACAACAACCTTTGAACTTTGAAGAGAGTGACCATTACAGTCCTCAAGTGGCCCTATGGCCTCAGTTCCTCTCCTACAGAGAAGAGCTAGATGCGTGTATGCTAGTGGTTGTCCACTGTCCAGTTTTACTGTTTATTTGTTCGTTGTAACTTGTTGTGTGCTTGTTCAGAAGTCATCATTTTGTCAAACGTTTTGGGCTCATTTGAGGTGCAGCGCTACATGAATACTCAAAATATTATTTTGTTGCATGTTTTTCATGAAAAGCTTAATTATATAATTAAACTGTTTTGTGCATCAGTGGTTTATTTCTGTGCACAGAATTTGAGGCATTGAATCGACTGCGCAGCAAGACTCCAGATGCTGTGCAAGCTGCTACAGTGTCTGCCATGATTCAGCGTGTCCTTGGAGACAGAGCTTCAGAATTCTCTGTTTTTGTCGACTCAGGGTTGTCTAATTCAGGAAAAGATGCTTTCAAGGTATGCAGAGAAACATCAGTTATACTTATTCCCACAAATACAAATACTAATACTTGCATGCAAGGGGAATGCCTTCACATCGCTGTAAAGCATTATGTAATACATTACAAGTAAACCTTTTAGTTGTTTTTTGTGGGGTGGGGGGTTCTGCTTGAAATTTGAACGCAGCACTTCATTGTTTTTACACATATATCAGGTATATATATTATTTTTGTAAGTTTTTGATCTCCTGTTCATAATTATTGTTTGTGATTGCAGTGTAGCTTGGTAGTTTGGTGTTGTGTAGTGCTCAACCACTTTTAAGATTATGGAATGTTCAGTGAGGTTGTTTGCCATTTGAGTTGGACATAGATTTATAAATTGTTTAAATATGACCAATGATATGTTGCAGTGATCAGGAAATATTCCAACTCCAAGGTGGTATCACTTTAACTCTTCTAGTACCCTGGGCGAATGTGTTCGCCCAGTACATCACTCAACACTCCCACTAGATTCAAAGACATTCGCTGGCAAGCACCCTGCCCTGTGTTTGTTTATTTTCAGAGCTTATGTCACTGTTTCTTCCATTAAAGCAACGCGTGCACGGTCGGGAACAAAATAGTTACTCCCCTCTTGTCGGTTGAGATGCAACGGACAGCCAAGAACGTACAAAAAAATACAAGGTGCTAGAAGAGTTAAAAGTGTGTGTCAAGTCAAGTCAAGTCAAAATGATCTGTGTGTGCGCGCGCGTGTGTGTGTGTGTGTGTGTGTGTGTGTGTGTGTGTGTACACGTGCGCACATGACAGATTCAAACGGTGGACTCCCGGCTGGAGATCACGGGCACGACAGGTGTGGCGGCGGCCATGGGTGTGTACTACTACCTGAAGACCTACTGCCACAGTCAGTTCACCTGGGCCGGGCAGCACATCGACCTGCCCTCGCCCCTGCCCCCTGTCTCCGCGCCCTTGATTGTCAACGTCTTGGACAGGTAAACTGTCTCTGTGTCATGATGTCAAAAAAACAGCAACAACCAGGCATCAGAATAGGAATTGTTCGGAAATAATTAAGGGGAGTAATTTCATGGTGTGTGGGAGTGATTTTGCCTAATTCAATCGGTCAAACAGGGGAAGTCACTCTGCTATCAGCTCTCATAGCCTATCGACTCGTGTGTTTGAGCAGACATGCAGCACTTAGAACACCGTGCGTCATTCTAAAAATGTATGTCATTTATATTTTTACCGTCACTCTTTGCAAGTTTTATCAGTTTGTGGCCACTGGCCACCCCTATTTTTCTAAAAAAAAATGTTTGCAAGTCACTGACTGGCATCCTGCAGTTTCAAGCTTTGACGTCATTGCTGCATTGCTGCTATGGCATTTGACCGAGTAATGGAGGTAAGCAACTCTAAATTTCACGAAGTGCTCTCACCTAGTTTTTTCCGAAAATCGTCTATTGTCAGAGGATTCAGAATTTCTGACAGAGGATTGGCTTCTCTTGTCAGAGGTTTTGCCTTTTTATGGAGTTATTTTTTTCTTGTTAGTGTTATACATATAGCATTTTAAAGTAATTTCTCACTGTATGAAATCTGTTTTGGTGGTGTTGGGAACTCATTTGAGTGATGTCCTTCTCAGTCAAGGGCCTTGATGGCCCTTTTACTGTGGTTTTCAGAGGATTGGTCGTAAGACTATTCTCATGCCTGAACAACAATGATCGTTCTCACATATTTTATTGTCCATTGGCCTCTTCTGCATAGTCAGTCTAATTCATTGTCTCTTTCTGTCTGTCTGTATCTCTTTTTGTCGATATTTCTTGCTTCTTTCTCTCTCTGTCTCTCTCTGTCTGTCGTTTTCTCTAAGTTCTGATCTCTCTCTTTAGTTTTACATATATATTGTGCAAAATGTGGTTTAAAAACTTTAATCTGTATTTTAAAGATGAGGTTTTTTTTAATTTATTATTTTCATTTGTTTCGGCACACTTCTATTTCTAGTAACATTGGATTGCTTGGCCGAAGATATGTAAAAAAAAGTACCTGGAACAAGTGGAAGAAAAAATACATTACCGGTATCTATAATTATAAATGTAAATTTTGATTGCTTTCTTATAAAGTTTCTATTCTCTGTCGCTCCGGTATTTACTTTTACCAGAATTGTATACAATGTAGTTATGTTCAAATTTTAACTAAGCATCGGCAAAGGTAGAGTTTAGCTACTTCTCCCGTTCTTAGCTTTCAATCTCAGTTTCTTGTACAGTAGTTGTCGTACCCTGGCTTAAGGACTCCAGGGATCATCCCAACAGCCGAAGCACTTGAACACTATGGCTCAAATGCACCAGCTAGGGATGAGAACATTATGTGTATGACCGTTTTGTATTACCCCGCCACGTGTGCAGCCACACTCCGACTTTGTGGGATTTGGGAAATGATGATGCTATGAGAGCTTGTCATGGCTAAAGCCAAAGGCTATCCCCGCATGCAGAGCTTAACAACATTTTGATGTAGCCTTGGTGTTCTAGCCTTTGTCAGTTGATCTGACACAGCCTTAAGCCAAGGAGAATCTCAGTGTGTTCTTTCTGTTCAGTAAAACAAATAGCCATGAACTAATCCTAACCCTATCCATGACTTGAACAAGACAAGAGGTTGCATCTTAATGAACATTTGCAATGAGGAAATTTGGCTTGGGATAGCGAAATTATCCCAAATACAGTGCATGGGGAAAACAGACATAATGGAACCTTGGCGTAAATTGAGATCTTAATGTTTCATGATGGAGCATGGATTCCTTGTTAATGCACAGAAAAGCAAATTGAGTTATCTTAGTCTAGTTTTCATTTTAAAATTATTTTATGTTTGGCATTGCAGAAATCGAACATACAAGACAGAATTTTGCCTCTTTCTTTCGATTGACTTGATTAAAAAACAACAGTCAAATAAACAAATAAATCATTAAAATTGTCTTGTTGTGGATACTGGTAGAATACATAAAAAATAGACATAAACATACCCTAAATAGAAAATTAATGTTTTGGGGGGTTGTTGACTATTTAGTATTTGTGGCTTTAGCTCAAAAACAATCTGAGCGACTTATGTAGGTTTTTCCCATGCTCCATCACTCTGCTTTCTGTGGAAGTTCAGTTTAACGTCGCGTATCGGCTTTCGCCATGTACGACGGGCTGAACAAACCAACCAGGGTATAAACAAAAATTTATGTTCCTGAATCACTGTCTTAGCCAAAAAGCCGAGAAGCGATCAGAATTCCATAATCCTTTCTGTAGAGCTTCTGTACACTTTGTACTATATAATATGTATACATTTTTGTTTGTCTCCAGGTTTCGCTACTACCAGAATGTGTGCACGGTGAGCTATTCCTCAGTGTTCTGGAACTGGACGCAGTGGGAGCGGCACCTGGACTGGATGGCCATGAGCGGCATCAACCTGCCCCTGGCTTTCACTGGACAGGAGGCCATCTTCCAGAGAGTGAGTGGTTCTCTCTTGGTTTTGTGTGTGTGTTTTTGTTGTTGCTGCTGGCTTAAGTTGTTGGTTTACCGTATCTTTCGGACTATAAGACGTACCCCTGAAATTTTACTCAAAATTTAAATTGTGTTACTATTATTAAAAGTATTATACAGTGAAAATCGCTTAAGTCAAAATTGAAAGGACTGAAATTTTATTTTGAGATAGCCAATATTTTGAGTTAAAAAGACTTTTCAACATAAAGGTTAAACTGAGACCCGAAAATTATTGAGTTTTCCAGTGTTTTTTAGTTGCCCGTTTTTGAGTTAACAGCAATGCTTTACTAAATTGCAAGTCATTATTATGAAGCACAGGGGTCTCTCTATGGGAAAAAAGTACAGTGTATTGCCTTATAGTCTGTAAAAAAACTACTTTAAGTTTAATTTCAGTAGTTATCTTTTGTGGCTTCTTTATTGGCTGTAATAGTCATTGAATGATTTGTATTGAACTTTGTAGACGCTTTGTCATAAAATAATTTCTACCTTATGAAAAAGCTCAGGTTTAGAGGAAACATTTTTTGTTTCTGGTCTCAAGAGCAGGGATGAAGCTTTTCCAAAGTTGTGTTTGTTTGGTTGTTGTTGTTTTTTCTCTCTAGTTTTCCTTTCTTCTGATTTTCTTGGGAGTAGTTCTTGATGGGCTTTATCTTATTCTTGTTTGTGTTTATTGATGCAAGACTTAAGTTTGTGTATGTTAGGTACATGTGATAATGCGTATGCTGTGTTAATGTATACATGTATTATGTCCACATTGTCATTTGCTTGATAGCAACTCTCTCTCTCTCTCTCTCTCTCTCTCTCTCTCTCTCTCTCTCTCTCTCTCTCTCTCTCTCTCTCTCTCTCTCTCTCTCTCTCTCTCTCTCTCTCTCTCTCTCTCTCTCTCTCTCTCTCTCTCTCTCTCTCTCTCTCTCTCTCTCTCTCTCTCTCTCTCTCTCTCTCTCTCTCTCTCTCTCTCTCTCTCTCTCTCTCTCTCTCTCTCTCTCTCTCTCTCTCTCTCTCTCTCTCTCTCTCTCTCTCTCTCTCTCTCTCTCTCTCTCTCTCTCTCTCTCTCTCTCTCTCTCTCCATGATGCCATGATGTGTGAGAGCAAATGTAACCAGTATTTTTCAAATTCCAACAATAATGCTTAATTATGTCTATGCTATTGTGTGTGTCTCTCCAGTTGTACATGGAAATGGGCTTTTCCAACAAAGACATGGATCAGTTCTTCGGTGGACCAGCCTTCCTGGCATGGTGAGAATAAGTGTTCTTATTAAGCTTTGCTAGCCTAAGCAGGCTGAAGGTGTATGCTTAGTGCCTTGATTTTAAAATTAAGAAAAACAAATATTGGATGCCTTTTTGTTTTGACTGAAAATCTACAGAAAGGGAAAAATATACCAGAGAAAGAGTAAAACAATTATGCCTTTACACTGAGGCATAGGTGTCAACCCAATTTTCCTTTCTTCAAAACTTCCCTTATTGAAAAATAATTTTCCCCTTATTTCAAGCCTGAAAACCATATAAATTTCAGAACACGCAAAACCATGAAAAAGTTGCAGTGAATACATTATATTCAGACATCGTTTTCATGCAGTTTTGTTATATACAGTGGAATCCGCTTAATCGGCCACTTTTGGGACCAGGAAAAATATGGCCGATAAAGCGAATCGGCCGATAAAACGAACATCGAGATACTGTATGACGCAATTATGCAAGTCAAAAGCAATGACGTCAAAATTAAATGTTGCAGTTCAAATTCAAATTCTTTCCCTTTTTGTGATGTGTGTGTGTGTGTGTTTATTAATCCTACAACTTGACAGAAGCACGAGTAAAAGACAATGATTTTGTTTTCTTGAGTGATTTTAACGCCATGTAGGGTCTTTCAATTGACAACAGCTCACCTTTCAACTTCACACTCAACCATGTAAACGTCAAAAGCGTGTTGTCAGTTTGTCTGCCTCTGTTGTTCTCCCTCTCAAAAAGGGGTAAAGAGGAAAAATTAGAGAGAAAAAGTGGCCAGTAAAGCAAAATTGAAAATTTCAGCTTTGGCCGTAAAAACGAACAAAATAACATGCTTAAGAAGAAAAAATTCCGTTCCAGAGGAAATTGGCCGATTAAGCGGCTTTGGACGATTATCCGATGGCCAATTAAAGGGATTCCACTGTATATTGAAAAATGGGCAGGGGAGCGTACCTTCCTTTCTCAAAGGACAGGTTTTCCAATTCTTTCAAGTGTCTCCCACTCCCAACTCGTGCCTTTTGGGCCACAGGGGGGTTCGTAGAACTGGAAGAATTAGCGTCCGCCATTTTCGATTCAAACAGCGCTCACACGAAAGTTCTGAAGAAACCACGCATGCGCAGATTACCAGAACAAATCAAACAAATCGCTCTCTGCGCATGACCGATCATCTAGCCTACTGCTTTCGTTTTCCTGTTCGGCTGCTTGGCATCCGCGTTTTGTCGTCTGTTATCACAAAATTCTATCACTTCGTGGTTTGTCTCTGATTTCTGATCTGCCCATATAAATCAGTTTTACCCGTATTGAAACTTATACAGCCGTACAGACCCAAAATCGTGGTTTTCCTGTACAGCAATACAGGAAAACAGTATAGGTTGACACCTATGCTGAGGGATTAGCAGTTCCAGCCTTGCCGAGTTTGGTGCAGTTGTTGATGGTGAATTCATTAACCTCTTTGATTGGCTGTGTGTGTGTTTTGTGTCCTGTTGAAACGGTACCAATCCATCAGCTTTTATAACCAGTCACTAACTGCAGCCACTATAGTATGAGCCCAGCTGGGGTAAATCCTCCCTCATGCGCGACAAAGAGTTCTCAGCTGTTTGTTTGTTACTCGTAGCAACAACACTCCTGTTGCTTAGTTATCATGCACTCTAATTTACAAGCCATAATAATATACCAAAAAGCATAACAAGTAATGAAATGATTTGAGTCTTTAGAACAAACAAACAACTACACGACAAGTGCTCCTTTTGTTGCCTGCTATTTGCTATATTTGCTGTTTGCTGTTTTCTTGTTTGTCTATGTTGATAAAGGCGCATTCGCCGAAATATCCAGTAGTTTTGCTTTGCCTCTTGTGAATAAAATAACATCACTTTACACTTGTGTAGTTGTTTGTTTGTTGCATGTTCCAGTGACGTTGCAGTCTGTTTCAGTTTTTTGAGTCTTTAGAAGACAAAAAAAAGAAAGAATTGAAGTGGCACTGAGAATTGTGTGTACAGGTCCCGGATGGGCAATATCCAGGGGTGGGGAGGCCCTCTGCCTCAGAGCTGGATCATCAAGAAGCTGCTGCTGCAGCACCAGATCCTGCACAGGATGCGCGACTTTGGCATGATTCCTGTGCTGCCTGGCTTTGCCGGCCATGTGCCTGCATCCATTGTCAAGTGAGTGTCATTGTGTGTGTGTGTGACATTTATACTGGCTTCCTGTCGCAGACAGAACTGAGTATCAGTTGAACACCCTTTGCTATAAATCTATCCATAAAGCTGCTCCATCTTACGTCTGCAACAAATTTCCATCTATGCGCCAGCTCGCACTTTACGTTCAGTTTCTAACCCTCTTTCTCTCCAGATCCCTAGGTATAAGCTTTCAACTGTTGGTCGGCGCTCTTTTGCTGTCTCAGGACCGACCTCCTGGAGCAAACTCTTTTTCCCTCCGTCAGCGACCGACCCTCTCTGCTTTCAAAGCTAACCTCAAAACCCACCTGTTCCCCGGTCATTAAAGCTCCACTCTCTTTCTCTTCTCTCTTGCCATTAGGTCTGTTTCTGCTTAACATTAAGGCTGCACCTAACATAAATATATTCAAAAATCTTCTGGACAAAGACACAAATAAATTGAATTATGTCAATTTTTTATACTACTTTCGATGAATAAAAAAAAGTCCATTCCATATTTTTGTTAAATTTTATAGTTTAGCTGTAGCAAGTAAGCCATCCTGAAACCAATCAAAGTAACAAATGAGAAAGGGCGTAAAAGGGCCGCGAGTCCCACTTCTAGCCCTAATTACTACTACTACTACTGCTGTATTCCATTTATGTCATCCGCGTGTTTTCGGTTTGTATTGCGTTTTTGTTTGAATGCGTTATGAATACTAACGTGTGCGCTTTGATTTGATTTATATCAAGATTCAGTGCCGTATAAATACTGTATGTTGTGCGCATGCATCTGTATTAAGTTTGGATGTTAGATTACTGTCTGAAAGGAGTTGGCGTGTGTGTAGAGGGGATGTCACCATGCTCACCTGTACGCATTGGTGTTTCTTCTGGTATTCAAGAATTATACTTTTTTGTTGTTGTTATTGAGAACTTGAATTGAAAACAAATGCTTGTTATAGGATGTGAATAGTATTTTCGGAGCAGAACTAACAAAAAACTAGTTTTTCTAGGAGTTGTTTGTATGTTTTCATTCAAAGTGCAAAGTAAGTACCATATTTTTCTGACTATAAGTATACGGCGATACTTTTTTTTCTCACAGACTTAGACCCCTGCACCTTATAATGTGATGAATTCACGGATTTCCTGGGACGCCGTATGGTGGCTGCCATTAGTGTTGCTAAAATTAAGAATATGTTTCCCACTTCCGTTCCAATTAACCCTTTCACCGCCAATGTCACATTTATGCACCACAATGGTTTAACACCCATGTCACCGACAGGCATGAAATTAGGGCGAAAGGGTTAAAATAATCACTCAAACAACCAAAAAAAAGAAAGGTTGACAGCTCGAGGACACACGTGGTTACCATGACTTAATACAAAAAAGGTGACCGGTCAAATCGTCCCTTCCCCAACTCGTCCCCGACAGACAATCAAACAAACAGACAAGAGAGATGGGGGAGAGGGACAAGTTGGTAGAAGAACGAGTTGACTTGCAACCAATGTCACAGTTCACAGATGCCTTCGTAAAACCGGAAGTTTCAAGCATACAGGTGAAAGGTCAGGAAAGTTGTCAATAATATGGTAAGAAAATAGAATAACAAAATCTGAATTTTGTGTCAAATTTGGGGGGTGCACCTTGTAATAAGGTGCACGTTATAGTCTGAAAAATACAGTATTTATGAAGCTTTTGCCATCAAAATCTTGTATTCATAAAAGTTTCATGAATCTTGTATTCATTGGAAATCAGGAAATGTGTGAGTTTTAAGATTGTAAATTCTCATGAACCCGAAAGTTTAGTTCTACAGTACATGATTAATTTCAATCTGAAGTTTTTGTTTTAATTTTGGAGTAAGCTGTCATGGGCAAGACGTTCCCCAAACATGCAAACTGTATTGAAATATCCAACTAAGTTGAAAAGTAGTCTTGATGGGAAGAAAAGTACCTTATTTTTCGGACCATTAGGCGCTTGTGTGCGCACAAAGCAAATCCTGCTCTTTTCAAGAAAAATCTGGAAAAAAATCCAAGAACAAGTTGCCTTGCTTATAACAGGTGATACAAACCTGGCAAAAGAAAGTCATTAGTCAAAGTTTGAAGCCTGTGCGCGTTTGGTAAACGTTTGCCAACCACCATTATTACAGTCATAAACGAGAGTATGCTCCCCTTTCAAATCAGCGAAGTTCCGTTTGTGTAGCTTCCTGTTGTGTTTGTGCTTTGTGAATACTGGTAGAATTATGGTATTTGAAGCTCTTCAACAATTATTTTAACGTCTGATGAAGGGTTATAATATACTTGTGGCATCTGTTGGATGGTATCTCAGACAATAATAGGGATTTTGAAAGATTTTAAACTGAGTATCCGTCTTAGTGGCAACTCCTGGACACTTTCGATGTCTAGTGTACGGTGCATGGCAATCTTTGCCTCCCTCTTCTCATGTTTTTGTTCACAAATAAGGTGCCCTCATACATTAGGTGCATGGGTTAAAATATGAGGAAAAAAAAAATATTGCTTAAGGCCGGGTACACATTAGACATGTATGTGCTGTACAAAAAAAACTAAATAAGTGGAAGAAAGAAGGATAAAAGGTTACGCATATAGGGGAAATTCGGACACGCGCCCAAATCTTTTCCCTTCTTTGTTTCATTTATTTATAGATTGCGCTCGGGTTTCCGCATGAGATATCCGCTTATGTGTGTACACGGCCTTATTGTCCGAAAATTACAGTATGTGATCGGTATACATTGTATTTTCTGTGTGTGGGGTGTTGTTTTTTCCTTGCTAAATTCTTGACGCTGCATACGTGTGCTCAGGTTGTACCCGAAGGCCAACGTCACCCGTCTAGGAACATGGGCCGGATTTAACACTACGTTTTCTGCGTGAGTATCGACATTTTCTTGTTCCTTTCTTCCTGTTTTATTTTCGTTAAGGTATTTTGTGATACTATGAGTATGATATATACTGCTCACAAAAAGTAGGGGATATTGTGTTTTGTAATTGTAAGATCAACATAATGTAATTTACGGCCCATAAGGCGACACAGCGCATAAAAAAATCATAATTTGAACAAAGATAGGGCACATACACCCGATAAGGCGCAAAGAAACCAAAGAAATCAAAAAAAGGAAGAACGAAATGATCAGCGAAAGTAACATACAGGGCCAGTGACGGAAGTGGAAGCCTAACTATATAACTATATTTTAATGCAATGTGAGTGAACTGTTGTCGGTTTGTTGTGGAAGCTACCAGAGCATGGTGAGTTGTTCATTTCAACTCTCGACCCCCTTACTTTTTTGTGTTTAAAGTATAGAAAGGGCGCATGCGCCGGATTGGGCGCAGGGGTCACAGTTCAGTAAAAAAAAAGTTGCGCCTAATAGGCCGTAAATTACGGTAGGTTCAATAACGAAATTATAAGTTCTATTCAATTTGAAAACAAAAGTATGTTATTCCTTGAACATAAAATCGAAGACTAAAATTAATTTTGAAACATCACATGATTGTCAGAGAAGACGGACATCAATGGGTGCTATGTCCAAAAGTCACAAAAATAGTCATAAAACAGTTGAAAACGTGTTGGGCCACTGTTTCCTGCAAGGCATAGCGGCATTTGACTGAGTGAAAATGGTCAGGGGACCTTGTACACCATGAGATGATCTGGGTTTCGTGGTTTCGTGCATAAAATGTGGTCAGTGGAGACACGAATTATCATTTTGGAGGTTAAAATCTGCCCAACGCTGGCGTTTTTCAATTTCACATAAGAGGATCTAGGGACGCAGAGAAAAACCCATTAATCCTCCAGAAAATCTTCAGGAGACTGTTCCAGAGCTTGAGAAAGCATTACCTTGAATGCCTGGTAGCAAACAGTAGCCCAACAATCTGTCGACTGTGTAAAGGTGTTTTGTGATTCTGAATAACACACCCACTGATGTTTATCGCCTCCGGCAGTCACGTGACATTTTAACATTGATTTTTGTTTTCGATTTTACAGCCAAGTAAGGCTGAACTATCATTTTTACAAGAAATGAAATGTATGGTCTGGTTGAACCCATGGTGATATTGCAAAGTCAATATCCCCTACTTTTTGTGAGCAGTATATATATATATATATGTCTTTCTATGGTTTCCTGTTGCTGTTTTTGTTTGTTGTTGTTTTTTAAGAAGTTTATTAAAGTTATTCAAATGAAAAAAGATGGTAATGCCATTCTGACTATATTTGTTTGGAGCAAATAGAACTTTGTAATTTGAAACGCCAACCCCTATTGACAAGATGTAAGATAAATCATTAAAGTTTGCTTACTACAATTGAAAGCCTTATTGATAATTTATGTATTTTCTCTTGTTATTTTATTTATTTATTACTAATTTTTTTAATTTATCATTTAGTTTTGTTTTTCTCTTTCACGCATTTCATATGTCACTAAAAGGCATCAACTCAGGACCTGTTATCCAAAGACCCTGGTTTTTTTAATTTTGGGAGGTAAGGATAGGCCTAATGTTATATATGTCACAGAGGAATTCGCAATATTGCAGATATTTTATTTTCTCTACCCAGTTAAGTTTAATGGTCTTTTTTGGCTAAAATTGGCTGGCGGCGAAAGAGTATAATACACAAAGCCCTGTGGATGTTTTCATTTTTATTTTTTTTAATGGAACAAGTGTCAATAATGATTCTATTCACAATGATTTGTTATTGTTGTTTTCTTTCCCAGTACATACCTTTTGGACTTCAGTGACCCTTTGTTTGAGAAACTGGGATCAAGGTTCATTCAGCTGGTGAGTTGACATTTTTGGTTTTGCTGTTGTTGTTTTGTTTGTTTGTTTGTTTATGTGAGTGTATAAGACAGTGCCAGGATCTTTGTGGGCTGGAAGCCTTCATACTTGGTGGGTTTGATCCTGTGACGCTTTATATTTGCTGGAGCGAGAAACTTTTCCGCTGGGAGTGCAGGAATGTGGCCCTCAGCTATCCTGTAGAAAAGGCTGAGACGTTGCTGCCTGTGACATTCTACCAGAGGAGGGAGGTTCAGTTCTGTTAGCATGTTGCTTACGCATCCTGGATTTCTGGTCTTGTAATCCCTTGTGATGAATCAGGCTGCCTGGCGCTGAACTCTTTCAAGTTCCTCTATGTCTTGCTTCAGGTGCGGGTCCCACACTGTTGCTCCATAGTCCAGTTTGGATCGAGCCAATGCTGTGTACTCCAGGCGACTGCAAGTTTCTGATAAATATTATTTGGTGTGGATGAAGCATTCATGATAACTATTCTGCAGGCAATTATTTGGAGGTAACAAACTGTGTTATTAATTAAGCATAACTTATAAAGTTAAAAGGCAAAGTAAGATGTAAATTCCCAATAACATTGAGTGGATAGCACACATATATTTATGGGTCTTTCCTGGTATTGCAGTACCTCCAGGATCAACCCACTATCTGTACATTCATGGATGTCTATATGTACCTGTACCAGGTCGGAGGACATTAACCCTTTCACCGCCAATGTCGCATTTATGCACCACAATGATTTAACACCCATGTCACTAAAACAAAAGGCATCATCAAATCCAAGGCCTGCTATCCAAAGACCCAATTCTTGAACTTTGTGAGGTAAAGATAGGCCTAGTGTTATGCATGTCACCGAAGAATTCCTAATATTGCAGATACAATGTTTTCTCTACCCAGCTAAGTTTAATGGAATGTTTGGCTGAAACAATGGCTGGCGGTGAAAGGGTTAAGCATATTTGCTTTTGTATAGCTTGGCTTGGTGACTCGTAGAAAGCATCATGTGGACTAAATGCAAAATTTTAGAAAGCCAAAGTGTTGATTGTTAATATTAAACAGAAAAATAGCAGCTAAAGGTAAGTTCAGTGACTACCACTACCAGCATTAATTTTGTTTTCCCAGATAACGATGTAAGCGTCATTTGCATTTATCCTCATATTTCATGGTTTCAGATGGAGAGCGAGTTTGGGGTGGACCATGTCTACAATGCTGACACGTTCAATGAAATGACGCCCGCCTCAAAGTAAGCATTGGGCTCATTCATCAGGGTATGAATGACTGCTATATTGTTTTGTGACATATCAGGCTGCCCCGATTCCAAATTCCAAATACTGTATTGTCCTTGTTACAGGATATCTTTTTTATGCAACAATATCAAGCATTAAGACAATACAAGACGAAGACTTTATGTATAACAAAAATAAAATTTACAGCAATACTGATCAACACCACACATGCACACACACACACACACACCATTACGATCAAGAAAATTTCCAAATAAAAACTCACAAGATAAGAAAATATTTTTGAAATCATCCAGCTAATTGATATATTCTGGATATGTAGGCCTACAGATCCACACATCTAAATTAAACAAACAGACACACTCTGTAGTTCTCAGGCCTGGTTAACGCTGGGATATTATTATGAAAGGAAGCATAGAATACAGCCCTGTCATGTAGTCTCAGACCGATACGGAACTCCATAGCATCATCATCATCATCATCATAGTCATCCGCCTCATTTCCATCAATCATTAAAAAGAAAAATTTCCAAATTCTGTGGCTTTGCATGCCCTGCTCTCATGGTGACCTCAGTTTCGGTTTCCAATCCAGTCTATGCCATGGTGCATTCGGGTCAAAGTCATGGAGATCAGTGTGTTCTGGGGATGTGAACAAGCAGAGCTGTGGCTGCGAGTTGGGACTCGGAATGAGCGGCATGGGAGCAACGCCACTGTACGACCCAGAAGATGGGACAGCAACAAAAACAAAACAAAAAAAGAGAACTTCTTAACAAGCCTTCAGGATTCACGATTGGGACAATGTTTTTTTGTATTTGAAAGGGGAGGGGGTTAAATCTAAAGAGAAATAGACAAGAAAATTGTAGCTTTATGGACAAATGTGAGCTACATAGCAATCTATGCTACTTAATGAAATAATGTGCGCGCGTGTGTCTGTGCGTGTGCGTGCTATGTGTGTGCTGTGTTCAGTTCTACAAAGTACCTGGCCTCTGCAGGTCGAGCTGTGTTCAACGCCATGCAGAAAGCAGACCCTGACGCTGTTTGGTAAGAATAAACTGATAAAACTTTTATGTTAGTGTATTTCGAATTTGCTTGCATGTATTCGGGCACTCTTGTATACCAGAGAAATTATGCGTACTCGTGAAAACAGAATTGTAAGTACATGTGCAGACGCTATATTTTACTAGGCAGACATTAAGCATTTCTATTATCCACTCTCTTTCCACTTCTATTTTCCATGCTCTTGTATGCATGTGCAGAAGGTGCCCTTACAAGTGACATACAAAGTTATGCAAAGAAGGTGCCCTTACAAGTGACATACAAATTTATACAAAGAAGGTGCCCTTACAAGTAACATACATTCTGTTTAACAGAACACACAGTGAAACAAGCTTAGCAGATATCCTTGTACATACAACACACACAGTGCATAATTGTGACTCAGCACCACAGAGGCACATTAAGTGTTAAACTGACCATTCTGAGAAAATGTAAAATTTGAAAACTTCAGACAATTCTCTTTCTAACAATGCAAGAGACATTCTTGTATCTTTTTCTGTCCCTGAGTTATGAGCTAAATTTTAAAGTTAGTAGGGTGAGCGTTGGCCATTTTTGAAAAAACACAGTCTAAAGTCTAGATTAGGTGAAGAAAACGCATTGACCTACTCGTTTCAAAGCACTTATAAGACCATCTAGAGACTACATGAAAGATTGTCCATTCTAGAAAGATAACATGTAAGAGAACACGAAAATACCCATAACTTGAATTGACAAAAAATGAGATTTTTTACTTTCCAAGCCTGTTGTTAGAAACTAGCCCAGCGACTTAATGTCCCTTTCATGGTGCTGGGTCACAATTGTGCTCTCTCTTACTCCCTGTCTGTCTGACTGACTGTCTCAATCTCTCTCTCTCTCTCTCTCTCTCTCTCTCTCTCTCTCCCCCCTCTCTCTCTCTCTCTCTCTCTCTCTCTCTCTCTCTCTCTCTCTCTCTCTCTCTCTCTCTCTCTCTCTCTCTCTCTCTCTCCTCTCTCTCATTCATGCCTCTCTCTCTCTCTCTCTCTCTCTCTCTCTCTCTCTCTCTCTCTCTCTCTCTCTCTCTCTCTCTCTCTCTCTCTCTCTCTCTCTCCCCCTCTCTCTCATTCATGCCTGCTCTCTACTTTTACAAAAAAGGTGTTGGAAATTCAAAGACTTTTTCATTTTAAGCTCATATGACATTGATTTTAACCATCACCAAAATATGTTCAAATTTTATAGGTAATTGTGTGTATGTCATACCGTGTGTGTGTGTGTGCGCATGCACGCACGCAGGTTGATGCAAGGCTGGCTGTTCATGAATGGAGCCTTTTGGAAAGAACCCCAGATTAACGCTCTTGTCAACTCTGTTCCTCGGGTAATTATATTGTTACTATTGAGTATGCATATTGATTTTGTGAGTTAAAATGACAATAATGCCCAAAACTGAAATGAGATTGATCTCTCAGAGCTTCACACAGTGTTCATAGGGGCCTTACCAGTCCTTATAAGTCTTGACCAATTGAAATCTCCAAGTAAGGCCTTACAAGTGCTTACATTCACTTCAAGGTCCTTACAAGTCCTGACAGCTGCCCAAAACTGCCCTGAGCAGCAAGACCATACTCAAAATAGATCACAGAAGCAGCACTTTTACACTTGAGAAACATCGCTCAGTACCTACTTCACCTTACCCACCTTCCCGTTTCAACTGACCGCTTAGCAGACGAACGATGCACCGCGAGTTGTCAAGAGAAATTGGACTGAAATCTCGTTCTTTATCCTTGTGTGGTTTTGCACGAAAACACGTATATCTGTGTCAGCCATAATTTTTCTGTCTGCTTAGACATTGTTCACTATGCTGGGAAAGTGTCCCTTTCAAGATCGTTGGCTAAAAGATGCAGATTATCCTTAGGCCTACAGGTCCTTACAAGGTCTTTACTTGGGGATAGCTGAAAGCCCTGGGAACCCTGTTCACATTCCGCTCTCTTGTTCTCACAGAACGGCTGTGTCCTCACGTTATCTTGATAATGTTGCCTTGTCCAGTAACAGGTTTTTTTTCCCTTATTCTTTCTTGTTTGGATGATTTTTTAAGATTCAGAGGCATTTTAACATGCTTTCAAAGCGATGTTATGTTCTCTGCTTTGTGTATGTAAATCATAGAGGCTGCCACTCTTCAATTCTCCCGGAGATGAATAGAGTTGTTTGAGTCAAGTTAACTCAATGGAGTCATGTCGGAGACGTCATTCCGACACTGTTCCCATCTTTTGGAGTCATGTCGGAGGTTTTTTTCCCCGACATATTTTGACGGTTTTGACTGTTGCAAAACCTAATGAAAGGGAAATAACTCACTATTCCTATTAATCCTGAGACCTTCCCATTGTAGTTGCTTTCCTTAGACTGTCTCCAGTGTGTCCTATTTTAGTTTTTTACATCTTTAAATTGAACTATTCATCATCTTCGAATTTGCTTCATTCAATATGGCGGCGACCATATACAGTGGAATCCGTTTAATTGGCCATCGGATAATCGGCCAATTTCCTCTGGAACAGAATTTTTTCTTCTTAAGCATGTGTTATTTTGTTCGTTTTTACAGCCATAGCTGAAATCTTCAATTTCGCTTTATTGGCCACTTTTTCTCTCTAATTTTTCCTCTTTACCCCTTTTTGAGAGGGAGAACAACAGAGGCAGACAAACTGACAACACGCTTTTGACGTTTACATGGTTGAGTGTGAAGTTGGAAGGTGAGCCGTTGTCAATTGAAAGACCCTGCATGGCGTTAAAATCACTCAAGAAAACAAAATCATTGTCTTTTATTTGTGCTTCTGTCAAGTTGTAGGATTAATAAACACACACACACACACACACACACACACACACACACACACACACATCACAAAAAGGGAAAAAATTTGAATTTGAACTGCAACATTTAATTTTGACGTCATTGCTTTTGACTTGCATAATTGCGTCATACAATATCTCGATGTTCGTTTTATCGGCCGATTCGCTTTATCGGCCATGTTTTTCCTGGTCCCAAAAGTGGCCGATTAAGCGGATTCCACTGTAGCTCGCTTTATTCAAACATTAAATAAACAAATGTTTATAGTTTATGTTATGCTTTTTACAATCTTTTGTTTATAAAAATTATACTAAACCAAGTCTATCAAAACTTGAGTGGCTTTGTGATACTAGATCAAGATCATACATACATACATAAGAAAGTGGTCAGCCCATGGAGTTGGAAGTTTTTGTTTTCCTGATGAAGTGCATTTCATCAGATCATTTACATCGTGAAATATATGCAGCTCACTCGTTCAAAGTAAGAAGTCTCCAAAAATATACTGATTTATCTTTCACTCAGTACATGTTGCATGTTTGTATGTGTGCATTTGATTTTAAAAAACCAATGCGATCTCAGGGAGAAACTACATCATTTTGTATGTGACTCAGTTGAGTTAAGATGAGTTTGCCCTTAAAGGTGCACCCTGACGGATGAGGTTTTGCAAGAAACACGTCGAGATCACCAGAAAGACAGCACTCACTTTGCTCTGGTTTCCTAGAAATTAAACCGTCAAAACGGCGATTCCTCCTTGGCAGAGATGCCGGAGAGAGTAGCCATTTTGGACTGGATGGGTGAAGGTCACTCATTGTAGTTGAAGTGTTTTCTTTTTTTGTAGTGCAGTAAAAAAAAAAAATTGAAGCTATTTCCTTTGTTGTGAGCGAAACTCCTTTACATAAACTGTATAACATTTTTTTATAAATAAATAAAAAGGCTTGTATTGCGAACATTTCGTGCAAACGATTTGGCGGCCATTAGAAAAGAGACGGCACACGCCTTCTCTTTGGGTGAAAGAATTTGACATCCAGCACGATTTCTAGCAAACCAGAGCAAAGTGAGTGTTGCAATCTGTGTAAAGGGTGTTTCTCTGGTGATCTCGATGTGTTTCTTGCAAAAAACATTCTGTCAGGGTGCCCCTTTAAGATTTTTTTAATTTTCTCCCACCATTTTGGTTTTTTTTAGTGTTGAGGTTTTCGCTGTTGACAGGGTCGGATGATCATCCTGGATCTGATGTCGGAGCTCAGCCCCATTTATTTCCGCACCAACTCCTACTACGGCCAGCCCTTCATCTGGTGCATGCTGCATAACTTTGGTGGAACCATGGAACTCTACGGGGCTCTGGACAATGTCAATAATGTAGGAGACAGAATGGGGAGAGAGAGAGAGAGGGAGGAAGAGAAAGAGAGTGTCAACTGTAATTTTCGGACTATAAGGTGATATTTTTTTCTCCAATTTCAACCTATGCCGCCTAATAAACGAGGGCACCCTATTAGTGAACAAAATTGTGAGAAGAGAGGCAACAATTGCCGTGCTTAGTACAGTCTACTGTGAGTCACAACATCGAAAGTGGTAACGAGTCGCCGGTACGACAAATACGTTAATATGCTTCACTATTATCATCCGAGATACCGTCCAACAGATGCTATAACCCTTCATTGGACGTAAAAAGCATCGTTGTAGAGCTTAAAATGCCATAATTCTACTAGTTTTCGCGAAGAAAAGTCCAAACACAACAACCGGAAGTCGCAAAAACGGAAGTTCAATTATTTGAGAAGGGAGCCAACTCTCATTTATGACAGCAGTAATGGCGGTCGGTAAGCGTTTACAGGACGTGTATGGGCTTCAAACTTCGACTTTCTTCTGTGAGGTGCGTTTAGCGCCTTATAAACGAGGGCGCCTTTTACTTTATTTTTTTCAGATTTTTCTTAAAAATTGCCCTATTCACCTTATGCTAAGAGGAGACTCGTGGAGGGGGCGGTGTCATCCCATCCAGCTCCCCGTATGGAGGCAAGAGACATCCACCCACTGCCCCAGATTCATTTAGCAGCGCCTAATGATCCGAAAAATACTGTATATGGGTGTGCATGTTGTGGGTGGGTGTCTAAGTATATGACAGAGACACAGAAAAAAATGGAGATAGACATCTGGTGCATGCTGCACATCTTCGGAGGAACCATGGAACATGGAAGATGTTTTTGAAAAAGCAGGAGAATGGACCAATAAATCAGAAAGATAGTAGATGACAGAAAGCAAAGAGAAAAGGCAGAGTCAAAGAGAGTGGCAGATTAAAGGAAGTTAGAAGCACAGAACTTCAATAAGGTGGGGGAACTATTTTTTACGAAAGACCCCTCCCACCCCCGGTATCCCCACGGGGAGAGACTCGTGGAGGGGGCGGTGTCATCCCATCCAGCTCCCCGTATGGAGGCAAGAGACATCCACCCACTGCCCCAGATTTATTTTCAACATTGCTTGTGTCCAGGGCCCCAGTTTTGGGCGTCACTTCATGGCCAACTCCAGCATGGTGGGCCTGGGCCTGACCATGGAAGGCATCTTCCAGAACGAGGTCGTCTACGAGTTCATGATGGAGAATGCCTGGACGCCTCAGCCGCGCAACATCTCCTCATGGTGAGAGGCCTGGGGTCTTTGTTTGGAGAAAACGCTTTGTGACAGTGTACACTTCTGTTTTCCGTTTGGGTTTTCTGTTTTTTTTGTTTTTGCATTGAGATTTTGTGTTCGTTTTAATGAGGGCTGCTCTCAGGTTGGTAGAACATGTGGAGTTAGTGTATCTCTCGGTCCCACCTTCGGATGTTTCTCGTCTTCTGTGTTCATTTAATGAAATGGTATGTGTGCATTTGTGTTTTTTAAACCTTTGTTTTTAATCTTGAAACAAAAGACCCTAGGGAGGGGAGTCACACCCAAAAGTTGATTTGTTGGAGGGGGGGGGGGGGGGGGGGGGGTGATGACGATGTACCAAAAATGTGCTGAAATGACTGGCAGTTTAAGAAATTGTTTTCCTTAAAACTCTAACATTTAGTACATACGTATTGATGATCTTTCTGTATTGTGTTTAGCTGCCTGTGTGTATAACTATAAGAAGTTGGTGAGTTTGGTGACAAATGCCGTTTTATATGTGTTATGTGTTTGGGTGTGCGTCTTATGATATTGTAACTTATGACTGTGTGTGCACTCAATTTAGCTTGATGTTGACTTGTGACACAGTGTGTGGGCATTGTGTATAAAACTGTTGGTTTTCGCTTATTAATGCTTGTAGGATTTCCGAGTACCCCAGAAAGAGGTATGGCTTTACAAGTGCTGAGGTTGACAAAGCATGGCAGCTTTTGAAGGTATGTACACCTGGAAAGGGGGCTTTGGAGCACTGTCTAATCTTTAAGAGATTTGCTACTCTATAAAGTATTACAAACAAAATACTGCATTGTTTATTAACCCTTTCGCCGCCAGTCATTTTTCAGCAAAAAATGTCCATTAAACTTACCTGGGTAGAGAAAAAAAATTGTTTGCAATATTGGGGATTCCTCTATGACATGTATATAAAGTAAGGCCTATCCTTACCTCCCAAAATTAAGAGAATAGGCTCTTTGGATAACAGACCCTGGTTTGAGGCCATTTCGTGACATGGGTGTTAAATCGTTGTGGTGCTAAAATGCGACATTGGCGGTGAAAGGGTTAAGCGCATTTATGTTCATTTGAGCTGTAATTTTGGTCAAACAAATTATGTTAGTTAAGTCTCTAAGGTTCAGATTGTATGGGTTTATGAATTTTTTGTATTGTAATGATGCAAAAGTGTAAAGAAGCCACATGTTTGTTTATGGTTTCTTTTTTTAACATTATATGTTTCTACATTGATCATATTCATTGTCATGCTGAACCTGTTTGGCTCTGATAATAATGTTGCTTATGAATGCTGTGTAGTTTGCAAGCAAAATTGAAGACTATCATTATTATTGGATGATAATATTATCGGATAATAATACAAATACCAAATTGTTTAGGGAGAAAAGACACGGTACATGATTAAATTGTTCAAAATAATTGCTTCATATTATTGGATATAACTATATGTTTTATGTTTCGTCTTTGCAAACATAACAGATACACAATTGTGTTCTTGCTTTTAACTTAAAGAACAGGATAAATCTACGCATAGACAAAGAAGAAAATAGAAAAAAAAGTTTTTAAAAAGTACTTCTGTTTGTGAATTCATGGTTAAGGTGAAATGTATGCCGAGTTGAGAAATGGAATGCCCTGTGTGTGCTAATCGCACACACATTCACACAAATGCAATGTCTTAAATATGTGTGCATGTGTTTCTACTCTTTACAGGTACTACTATGTTTATAAATAAGTTATGAATAGTCTTTTTTTCATTTTGAAAGGTCTACTATGTTTATAAATAAGTTAGGAATAGTCTTTTTTTCATTTTGAAAGGTCTACTAAGTTTATAAATAAGTTAGGAATAGTCTTTTTTCATTTTGAAAGGTCTCTACCCAGTACCATGTCATGAAACTAGGGTTGTCAATCATTATTTAATCAGTCAAAACAAGTTTGATGGGAATAGGTATCTTTGAAGAAGCCTCTGACCACTCTTGGAATATTGTTGTTCTGCATTTGCCCATTATCAGGTGTGTGTGTTTTCTGATATGATTAAAACAATGCTCAAATTCATATAAATAATAAAAGCCATGTCACCAAAATTATATGTAATACTCAAATTCAGAGTTTTTTTGGTGGGTTTTTGCTAACAAATTTTAAAAAGTAACTAAAGACATGTCTGAATGTACCTGTTGATTGTGGGGAAAACTTTAAATTTCATAAATAGTTACATATTTTTTATTGCCATTGAGCAGGGAAGCGTGTACAGATATAACCACACTGTGCGGTTCCACGGCAAAACTGGCTTTGTCAAAAGACCAACTACCAAGCCTCATGTTAAAGTGCCGGTAAAATAACAAGACTACATTGTTTTCAGTCGCTGGAGGGGCAATCTTTTTTTGTGTGTGCTTGAATATTCCTAACCATATAACAGCGCCACCACTATCAAAAATCTCTATCATGAAATATATTCCGAATCAATTTGTAAAAAATCACATCTATCTAAGGCTATAACATAACAAATTTGGCTGTCGTGTCACTTTTCTGTTGTTTGTTTTCTTTTTGTTGTCGTGTTTGTTGCATTGCATGGTTTAACTCACTCAGGATGAATGAGCCGGATCTGGCTCATGGCTCGCACAACCGTTTAGGACGAATGGCCCGGATCCGGCTCATAAGAGTTTTCAAGAGGTTTTGATTTCTGGCGTGTAACCAGCTTTCCGGTGCGACGTCATAACCTATTTTCAGTTTGCTTTGACCTTGCCTCTCTTGAAATCAACCAATCATTGCAGACTTTACATTCAGGTAGAGGGGAGTCAAAGATCGGAATGTGAAATTTTCCTTCTTTCTATGTGTTAGCTGTTTTTGTCAATAGGAAACAAACGACGAAGGTATGGAATCTGATATTTTACGACCATTTAGTGCATGGTGTTAGTAATCTTATCTGAAAATATCAGTCCATAACTTTTCATAGCTTTTTTGTGGTGATGGGTTTTCGAACCTAGTCGAATGGCCCGTCCTAAACGGTTGTAAGGGGAAGCAACTGGCCAGTGCCGAGTGAGTTAAGATACAGGTGTGTCATTTCTAATTCTTACAGTTTCAGCTTTTATCTTTCATTTATCAAGCTCTCGTGTCTATGTATTTCTGCTCACCCAGCGTAATTATCATCGTCATGATTTCTTCTTAATCTTTGTAGCCTGTCTATGTGAACTTGAAAGATATAAAAAAAAAGAATTGGCATAACCGCCAGATACCAGTGTTTCCATTGTGCCACGGCCAGAGTACTGTCAGTGCCAGGTTTCCTCTGAGCTTGCATTGCTTTATTAAGCTCAAAGTTTTAAGTTAAAGTAAAGGTTATCAAATTTGCAATTTTCTAGTCATTCTCGTACAACCTTGACTACTTTGTTAATCCTGACTACTTACTACCATTGTGAAACACTATCAAATAAGCTACTGGAACACTATCAAATAATCATGAAAATATGAAACGAAAAACACACCAAAAAAACATTAATTGCCTGTAGATAGTTGTGCTGTCATTGCACTGGCTGTTGTTGCTAGCATGATGTGGGTGGGTGTTCATGTCAGGGCTTCTGATCTTTTAACGGGTATTTTCACCCCCAGTTGCAAATTTTAAGGAGTAAAGGCTCCATCCCCTGCAAAATCCCCACCCCCACCCCATGCGCAATGAGTTATCAACGATTTGGGCTTTCTGCGCGATCCAGCATTTTATATCTAGCCCGACAGCTTGTGGCAGAAAGGCCTAACACAGTAACAGATGGTTGAAATACAAAGAACGTCATTAAATTACTGATAAGTAACGGTTGTGTTCACGCACGCGCCATCATTTTAATGCGTCATCTCACCCCCTAAATGAGATTTTAAGGGGTAAGTCCCACGTACAATTTCAGAGTCTAGGGGACGATTTGAGAGCTCTAGTGCATAAATATATACGCACAATTTGTACGTTTTCAGAAGCCCTGCGTGTACGTGTATGTGCATGGTCATACAGGTCTGCTCCTCTTTCTTTCTTCAGTCTCTGAGCATGTCACTGCTTTTGTTTTCTTTATAAAGTCAGCAAGATGAGGTTGAATGCCCTAAATACACTCGCTTCTATGAAATATTCATGTGACTTGAAACTAGTAGTATTACATTAAATCTTAAAACCATATGGATTTTTTCACATATTCTTCTAATATGATATTACAAAGGTGCTCATTTTGTTGTTGCTTTTTACTCTTCTTTCTAATGAGGTTGACAAGCCCTTTTGATCCATGGTACTGGGTAGAACAAACAAAAAACAAACAGAAATAAAGATACGAAATATTAATGTCCTTTTTTTTTTTTCCTTCTCATTTGTGATGTTGTAGTTGAGTGTGTATAATTGCACCAACTCTCATCATGACAACGACTATACCATGATCACGAATCGACCGCGGATGGATTTTAACATAATGAGCGACGTGAGTGAAAACATTTTTTTGTAATTTTCTTGTGAACACTTTTGTAAATTTGCTCCCTCTTCCTGTGTGTCTTTATTTTAGTCGAGTGTCTATGACTGCAAGACGGGGCACCGAGATTTTGACACAGTGCTTGTGACCAAACGTCCGAGGACAAATTATAACGTTAAAGCTGTAAGCGTTCAAAGAAAATTTCTGATGAGTATTTTTTTTGTGTTGTGAGGCTGTATGCTGCTGTTGGGAAGATACATTTGAACACGAGTCGCATGCGCGGTCTTGTTGTTAGTTTAGAAAAAGGGCCATGTTTGAACAGAAGGACAATCTGATGTCATAGATGATGTCATAACTTTTGATGGCACAACTCTGGAATGCTGGTGTTTGCTTTAGAACAGTCAAGAGGGAGGTTTCTCCACACCATGCTGAATCTAACTGGTCTCTCTTTTTTTAAAATTTCAAATGAAATAAATGATGATCTCTCAACTTTTGTGTGGCAGTGAAGGGGTTTAGGATCTTGGTTTTTATTGCCTCTTCTTTTTAAAAATTTCTGATGATGATAGTAAGTGACCCGTTGACACTTTGTGAACAGAATCCTTTACAGATTATATATAATAATTAACGTAATGATAGGCAGAAAGGAAATAAAGAGGTAGAAGGGAGTGATAAAGAGCTTAAGAAGTGGTGGGTATTTTGCTAATAATTCTGAAAAGGAGCCAGGTCTTGGTTCTTGTGTATTCTCCCAAGAGCAGTCTGTGGCTTAGCGCTCTGTGTTTATATTTATATTTCTCCAAATATCTTATTCTTTATGCATGTGTTTTAACAAGTTTAGTTTCATATTTTCTTTCATTTTTCTTCTCTTTGCATTCTCTATTTTACTGTTATGGAAAACAAGTTAAGACAGTTTAATCATTTTGATGCATTTATTCAATCAGTCATTTATTTACGGGTTTTTTGTCATGCAAATTATCTATCATAACACATAAAATTATTTGTGAACGATTTCAAGATTTAATTATTAAAAGAAAGTGGGTCAGCTTTATTTAACTAATGATTACAATGCCATTCCAATTTAAGTTCATTAGCTTGACACTCAGTTACTAACAGTAAGTAATTTGAATAACAGGTAAACTAGTATTAGATACTTTTATAGTCACAGAGGCATCTCTGTGAAATTCAGGTTGCTCCCACCTGGAGAGCGCGTCACAACCAGAGGCGCGCCACCCAATTTAAAAAAAAAATTGCATGCAATATTTTTGTGTGTGATCAGGAAGGAAAGAGGGGGGGGGGGGGGTTAATTTTGACCAAATGACAACTTTTTCGTCACCACTGGGTTTAACATGTGCTAAGTGCATGGGCACACAGGACCTCGGTTTATCGTCTCATCCGAAAGAGTACAATAACTGTAAAGAAGAAATGAAAGTTAGTGTTTGTATGCTATGAAAAGACGCACAAATAATAATGTTTGAAGTAAACAGCCGATTAAAACAAAGTTGTAATCAGCAAGGACTGTTATGGTGTATGCATTTCTAATACATTTAATTGACAAAAAATAAGTTAAGATGATAGATAGTATGGTGAAATAATTTTTTAGGACAAAAGCCAAAGGAGTGGTAAAAGAGATAGAAAGAGTTAGTGATAGTGTGTTCAGGGAAACACAAATGAAAGCAGTGACTTGTCCGTGTTCTCATGTACCGTATTTTACGGACTACAGGGCGATACTTTTTTCCTCAGTTGAGACCCCAGCGCCTTAAAATGCGTTGCGCCTAGTGTATGACTGAAATCTGATCAAACAAAGTTGTGAATTCCATTCATATCGTACCTATTGAGATAGATTATCAGGCCAAAATCGTGAATGAAGCCACAAATGCAGATGACATTCAAAGTAAAAAGGGTGGGGTTTGAAGCAGGATATGACATCACAGCCTCGGTTTCAACAGTAAAAGCCATAACAATCATGGCGGAAAAGTATGTCGCTGCTCAAGGCGAGCAAAGCTCATAGTAGAAATCTACTCCATGTTTTTCAATTCCGACTTTTCTGGGCTCTCTGACTCGGACGATTCGTAAAAGTGCTTCATCATATGGAAAACCGGATAGCGGCGTGAGTGTAACTTCTGTCGTTCTGAAGATTGTTTTGACAGAACTAGGCAAAATACGACCTCCTTTGTTTGAGTCGATCTCATGTTTTCGATCTATTTTTTTGCTTTTGTTTGAACATTTTGCATGCACCTTAAAATATGTTGCGCCTTGTGTATGTTTAGATTCACATTTTTAGTTAAGTTCAGGGGGTGTGCCCTATAATTAGAGGTGCCTTGTAGTCCGTATAATACGGTACACAAAAAGTATGACTATGCCCTCGAAATCCTGTACACTAGTATTATGTGAATGCTCTTTTTCCTTTATTTATCTATTTATTTACGTTTTGCTTTGGATGATTGTGTTGATGTTGTTTTGGTTGGTGGCTTGCGTCTTTTCTTTCTGGGCAGCCTTTTAGTTTTAACAATGTTTGCTTTTGCTTGCTTTCTTCAACACAGAAATGTATGTAATAACCTGTTCTTTATGTTCTCATTTTTGCTTATTGCTTGAGTATCATATTCATAACCTTCTTACTAGTTACTACCTGAACTTGTGCATTATTCACCTTTAACACATTTTATCCCATCCGTGCAGCCGCATTTATTTTCCCTTGCCCAGCTATGTGAAGAGCTCTGAGAATTACTATGATCATGTTTAGAAAAATTGATGTAACTTTGAAACTACTCACTGTATTGCTTTATAAATTTGAAGTGCTATTGTCAAATACATGTTTTAAAAGTCTACAAAGTTTTATGGAATTTGAAATACGCTTTGTTCTAAAATTAGTTCTTCTGCACACTAAAAAAACCCCAAGTAATATATAAACTGTTGGTTCTTTATGACATGATCGATACTAGAGCTTTCTACTTCACCTAGATTCACTAAAAACTCAATAGAATCACTACTTTTGTCATTATCATAGTCCTCAATCCATCCAAATATGATCTTACTTGCCGTTTTATTACTCAGACTTATCATGGTTGTCAATCCATCATTGAAACAAATTGGGGGGAAACGGGAAATCTGCTCCAAGATCAATCAAATCTAAGTGTGACTGGAAAGAAAGCACTGGTAAACAGTTTAAATCTACTAAAGTGAACAATTTGAGAATGAGGACCAAGCTAGAAGCTTCAGTTTGAGGATAGGTTTGTGTTACGAGTTAACTCGTAAGCAGGCAGATATGAATGGAGCAAATTTATGAGTACCGGGTATACTTGTAGACGGGGTAGAATGAGTTAATCATCTTCTTAATATTTGAAACAAACAGTACATTTTATTCACCTTTTGTCCTTCTTCATTATGTTTTCTTATCCCTGTGAACAAAATTTGTGTCTTGGCTAAAATGTTAAATGCTATTATCGCCTCCATTTGTTTGTTTTAAAATGTGTTTCTTTGTCGCTAACTGCATGAATCAAGTTTGCTATATGCATGGTGGCAATGTTTAGTAACATTTTTACTTATATGATAAACTCATGCTTTTAGAATGTTTAATCCCTTGGTGAAGTAAGTTAAAATTGTTCTGCTAGTACCTATAATTTTACAAATCAATTTGGTTATGACTAATATGAGCATTTGACTTTTCAAAGTCGAGAATTTATTTTTTAGGCTTGTCATCAATAATTATATGTGCTTAAAGCTCAAATATTATTATCTTATGAAAAGATTGTTCAACGACTTGTAGAAAAGAAAAGGATAAAAACAATTTTATGGCATATTGTGGTGAGAAGAATTATTAAACTATTTTAAAGAGGACTGTGGGAGTGTAGAATTAATGCATCAGATTCAAAAACATATGTATCTATTAGTCATTTAATACCCCCAAAAGGTAAATTAAAGCAGTGTGTTTATGACATACCTTTTGTTTTAAACCTTTGCATCAAAACTCTAATTTATTGACAATTTGAGGAAACATGGAATGTGTTTATACTGTTTGAAAACAACAATAGAACAATTTTAGTTGTTTCAGTTTTTATATTTACCATTCATGCGAATTTGATGAATGCGCATATAACAATAATAGACATAATGAGGCACTGTTCTTGCAATCTGCTGAAAATCTTTGTTCATTATTGTGTTGTTGATGTTGATGTTGATTATTAAGTTATTTGTAGTGGGGATGCCTTGCCCAAGGTACCATATTTTTCAGACGATAAGGCAATATTTCCCCCCTCCCCCCAGACTGAGGCCCCCTGCACCTTATAACGTGACTAATAATATAGTAAGACAATATAATAATCTGAATATTTGTATAAACTGTTTTGGGGGTGACTTATAGTAAGGTGCGCCTTATAGTCCGAAAAATAGGGTACATCCACACTCTCATGGCCAACAGGACTTTAGGATACTGGCATTGGGGATGACCCCCCAAAGTCCATTGAATCACATTGGGTGCAGCTCTAAAAATAGGGTACATCCACACTCTCATGGCCAACAGGACTTTAGGATACTGGCATTGGGGATGACCCCCCAAAGTCCATCGAATCACATTGGGTGCAGCTCTAAAAATAGGGTACATCCACACTCTCATGGCCAACAGGACTTTAGGATACTGGCATTGGGGATGACCCCCCAAAGTCCATCGAATCACATTGGGTGCAGCTCTAAAAATAGGGTACATCCACACTCTCATGGCCAACAGGACTTTAGGATACTGGCATTGGGGATGACCCCCCAAAGTCCATCGAATCACATTGGGTGCAGCTCTAAAAATAGGGTACATCCACACTCTCATGGCCAACAGGACTTTAGGATACTGGCATTGGGGATGACCCCCCAAAGTCCATCGAATCACATTGGGTGCAGCTCTAAAAATAGGGTACATCCACACTCTCATGGCCAACAGGACTTTAGGATACTGGCATTGGGGATGACCCCCCAAAGTCCATCGAATCACATTGGGTGCAGCTCTAAAAATAGGGTACATCCACACTCTCATGGCCAACAGGACTTTAGGATACTGGCATTGGGGATGACCCCCCAAAGTCCATCGAATCACATTGGGTGCAGCTCTAAAAATAGGGTACATCCACACTCTCATGGCCAACAGGACTTTAGGATTCTGGCATTGGGGATGACCTCCCAAAGTCCATCGAATCACATTGGGTGCAGCTCTAAAAATAGGGTACATCCACACTCTCATGGCCAACAGGACTTTAGGATACTGGCATTGGGGATGACCCCCCAAAGTCCATCGAATCACATTGGGTGCAGCTCTAAAAATAGGGTACATCCACACTCTCATGGCCAACAGGACTTTAGGATACTGGCATTGGGGATGACCCCCCAAAGTCCATCGAATCACATTGGGTGCAGCTCTAAAAATAGGGTACACCCACACTCTCATGGCCAACAGGACTTTAGGATACTGGCATTGGGGATGACCCCCCAAAGTCCATTGAATCACATTGGGTGCAGCTCTAAAGGCAAGTGCTAATGCCTCCAAATTTGAGAGTCATAGTCTTTCACAAAAGACTAAGCTGTACCATGGTTTTTAAAGTGTACATGCAAAAATCATTTACTTTTGGCCACAATGTCAGGCTAATGTCAACCAATGATAAAAGCCATTTGAGTACAGTGGAACCTCCCTTATAAGACCTCCCATTATAAGACTCCCTCCCAAATAAGACCTACTTCTCTGAGACATAAACATTACCTCCCTTATAAGACCCCTCTCTTATAAGACCTCATTTGGGATGATTTTTGAAAGTCTTATAAGGGAGGTTCCACTGTACTAGAATGGTAAAGCTGAATGTGCTCAACTCAGGAACATAGTTTACATAGCATGGTTGTGTGAGGATTGATGTGTGGTGCCTTTGTGGGTTGTTTTTTTCCAGCTGTGGTATGACCCTAACCAGCTGCTGGAGGCCTGGGATAACCTGGTGTTAGCTGCTGATCAGTTTTCACCCAACGAACTATTCCTGTGAGTCTCTCTCTCTCTCTCTCCCTCCCTCTCTGTCTGTCTGTCTGTCAGTCATTATCTTTTTGTCTGTGTCTCTCATTCTCCCTCTCTCCCTCTCTCTCTCTCTTTCAAAGAGTCTTTGTGTGTGTGTGTGTGTGTGTGTGTGCATGCATTCGTGAGTGGGTGCATTGATGTGTGTGTATATGCGTGGGTCTGTATGTGCATACACAAGCATGTGTGTGTAAGTGTGTAGAATTCCAGGTAGGTAAGCAGTTAACATCTAGGTCAAAATTGCAAAGTGTGATGCTGGAAAATATTGGAGCAATGACATTTTTGGCATTGTATCACAATTTTGGCATGCAGTTGTTTGGGGAGAAAAAAAGCTTTCAATTATAGAAGGAAAAAAAGACAGTTTTTGATCATTCTATTTATATAATAATAATGTATAGTATGAAAGGATTGCTTGTATATGTGCTCTCTGCTGGCATTGCTGGCAAAAATTGTCATTTCTGTAGAGGTTTTACTGAATGAGTGAATCGCATGATAGTATGTGCTCTGCTGGCATTGCTGGCAAAAATTGTCATTTTTGTAGAGCTTTTACTGAATGAGTGAATCGCATGATAGTTAGTATGTGCTCTGCTGGCATTGCTGGCAAAAAATGTCGTTTCTGTAGAGCTTTTACTGAATGAGTGAATCGCATGATTGTTAGTATGTGCTCTGTGCTGGCATTGCTGGCAAAAATGGTCATTTCTGTAGAACGTTTACTGAATAGCTGCAGGATTGTTTGTGTGTGCTCTGTGCTGGCATTGCTGGCAAAAATTGTCAGTTCTGTAGAGCTTTTACTGAATAGATGCAGGATTTTTAGTATGTGCTCTCTGCTGCCATTGCTAGCAAAAATTGTCATTTCTGTAGAGCTTTTACTGAATCACATAATTGTTAGTATGTGCTCTCTGCTGGCATTGCTGGCAAAAAATTTTGTTTCTGTAGAACTTTTACTGAATAGCTGCAGGATTGTTTGTGCATGCTCTCTGTTCTCATTGCTGGCAAACAAAATTGTTTCTGTAGAACTTTTACTAATTCACAGGCATCTCTTTTTCTTTTTTTCTCCAGTTATGACCTGGTGGATGTAACTCGCAACAGCCTGCAGGTGATATCCCTGATCTACTACACTGACATCATCAACTTTTTTGACTCCAACTACACACAGGGTGTGCAGTAAGTGTCTCAGTGTCTGTAAGAGTATGACACGTGCTAGATTCAAGTGTGAATTATTGCGTTTTTTATAGCTTGCGAGTAAACGAGAGAGCTTATATGCTCACGATTATTCGGTTTTGTCACGCTAATCTCATCATCTCCACTCCATTCGCACCGTCCACAAGGGTCTCCTACCAATTGGACACTAATCCCATCATCTCCGGTTTTGTCTGTCTGGGTGTTCGTCCGTCCGTGGTAACTTTAACGTTGGCTTTTTCTCTGGACTTGCAATGTGTTTGTTAATCAAATTTGGTACACATATTGATATTTAATTTATGCAATTTTTCACACAATAATGATTTGAATTATTAAATACATAAAACAACACCGTAAACAGATAGCATTTTAGATTTGTGGGTTTAAAGAGTATTAGAATAACCTACTCAATGAATATACTCTGTAATTTCAGAATTAAAACAATTCATGTAGTCCCTAAATTCATGCAAGAAGATGTTTAAGCAAAAACGCGTATAGATCTAGCTCTTGCTAGCAACAAACAGTGGGGGAGAGGGGACAGGATTGTTAGTTTGGACTCTTCGATGTCCCCATGCACAAGAATACATGAGACTTTGTTCTGTTGACTTTTCTGAAATAACATGGCTGCCACACACACACACATGGACAGTAGATTCATTCGCATGTATATGGTTTCAGTTACATTACAGATCTTATTTTAGTTCAACTAACAGTAAATGAGGGAAAATAGAATGAGTTGTATTTTCCACTAGTGGGAGAACAGCCATGGCTCAGGTCACTGCAGATGAAAGAAGGTAAAGCACAACATATTCGTGAGTGATGAAAACAGGCTGCAAAGAAATGTACATGAAAGTAAGGAAGAGCTTTTCTGAAGGATATTTGATGAGATTCTACAGTCCTTTTCACAAAAATCACAGCTGAAATCTGTCAATGGGGATCTTCTTTCCTCTACAATCATCTTCGTGGTTATTCTTTTTCTTTGCCTCAGGCAGCCATCTTCATCAGGGTGAAGAATTATTAAAATTTAGTATGGTCCTCTGAATTAACCTTGTGGCTGAAATACGTATAAAATCAGGATTACCCCATAACATGATTAATTTAATCATTTCAGTGAACAAACGAACAGTAGACTACAACGAAGCGAATTTAATGAGCAGCTGCACAGATTTGCCACGACGTTTCAGCTTATAACGCTACAATTAAGTCATTCGCAAATGAGAAGTCAAGCATGGCTGAGCTGGTAGCATGCTTGCCTTTCACGCCAATGGTGCGGGGTTCATTCCTGACCTCAGGCTGTTTTTATTTACCTTCTTCTTCTTCTTCCCTGTATTAATTACAGACGTTTTTGTTTTCATCTCAATGTGTTTCATTTTATTCTGTGAAAAAACAAAGTCTGAGTTCCAAAGCTCCTAAGCTTATAAAAGCATGTCAACCTTGCCCCTCTCGAGTGAGAGAGAGAGAGAGAGCAATTGGGCTGTTGCAGGCTTCACTCTTCTACCGTTGAGTATCCACAATCATCAGTTTGATTTTATGATACTATATGCGGTTGAGGTCCGAAGCCGGGCATAAAAAAGAAACAAACATTTATTTTGTTTTTGATTATGCATAATATGATACTCGGTAATTATGTTGTTTTTCAATGTGAATGTTGATCTCGATGTATGTTATTTTCAAGAATTCTACCTTCGTTCTGTCAGTATTTTCCACAGTTTTGTTGTATGTGGGTTTGGTTTTTTTAATAACTCTGGATTTCTTGTCATATTTACTCATTTAGAAGATGTAAGCCACACAAAATAGTAATGATCCTGATTATCAAAGTTTGAGCCATTGATATGTAAACTTTTTTTCACAGAATGTCAGGACAGCAGATGGTGGATTTGCTGACTGACATGGAGAAGCTGCTGGCATCAGATCGGCATTTTCTGCTGGGTAATTGGATTCACGACGCAATTAGCTACGCCTCGGACATGAGCGAGAGTTTCCAGCTGCAAAACAACGCCCGTAACCAAATCACCATTTGGGGACCCGACGGGGAGGTAGGATTTCTTTTTGACGATGGTTTAAAATATACAACAAACAAACAACTGTACGACAATTGTAAAGTGACGTTATTTTATTCACAAGAGACAAAGCAAAACTACTGGATATTTCGGCGAATGCGCCTTTATCAACACAGACAAACAAGAAAACAGCAAATATAGCAAAATGAGCAAAAAGCAGGCAACAAAAGGAGCAAAAAACCAACAAGATCAACAACAACAAAAAACAATACTTCCCCTCTACAGTTCAATGCGTTAAAAAACCCCAAAGGCATTAAAAATATAATTACAAAACATTAATAATCAAATGCTTTTGGTATTTGGTATATTCTAGTCACAGAGACTTACTTATCTGTGTGAAATTCGGGCTGTTCCCACCTGGAGAGCGCGTCACCGCAAGCGCAGTGCCACACATTTTTTTATTTTATGGGGGGAGGAAGGGAGGGTGACTTTAGAAACCTAGCTATCAGTTTGGTCATACCAGACAGCGGGGTTTCTCCATGCTATTACCGACTTTTAACTGCTGTTGATAGTTTTACGTACATAAAGTGCGCGGGTCACACTAGCTTTATGTCCCCATCCGAAGGACTCGACGTTCAGTTCGATTTTCCCGTCAAACTAGAAAGAAAGGGCGAGGCAGGGATTCGAACCCGGGTCACTCATGCATTGAAATTGGCAGGCTGCTCTGCCACCTTCCATCCTGTGCCCAAATGTCTATTTGCAGGATAGTTTTCACTGCATTTTTAACTTTAAAAATATAATCCAGGCTGAACGTCAGTTCGGAAATATTTAACCCGGTCAGTAAAGGCGGCATTTGTTTTAATATATAATTTTGTTATCATTAGTTATGATTTTCTTCTCTAGGCATAAATGTTTCAAAATTCAATATTTATTTTGTAGCTTATATGTGCGCTTAAAAGACTTTCATATAATTATTGTCTGGACTTTTTTTTAAAAATCTATTTATTTATTTTGTGGTCTCAAGCCCCATATATTTGTTATACCATACAGACTGGTTGTGTGTGACATAAGACTTCATTGTGTTTTATAAATGTGACAGTGCATGGGAAAAACAAACAAACAATGACATTTTGGCATAAATTGAGATTTTAAATTTTCGTGGTGGAGCAAACATTCCTTGTTAATACACAGAAAACCGAATTGAGCTATCTTATTTTATAATTATTTGATGTTTGGCGTTTGAAATAGATCATTATTTTTCAGAAATTGGGCATAGAAGATACAACTTTGCCTCTTTGCCTCTTTTGACTTGATTTAGAAAACAATCAAATAAACAAAGAAATCATTAAAAATTGTCTTTCATGTTGTGGATACTGGTAGAACACATACAAATAGACGTAAATATGCCCTAAATAGAAAATTGATATTTTGGGGGTTGTTGACTATTTTTTATTTATTTTTCCTAAAAACATTCTGAGCGACTTATGTAGGTTTTTCCCATGCACCATCACAAATTATTAATAGGGCTAAAGTAATGATGCCACTCTCTTGGTGTTTGCATGGCACTGGATAGATTTCTCCCTTTCTTTTGTAGATTGTGGACTATGCTGCTAAGCAATGGTCTGGGCTTTTCAAGAGGTAAGCGTTATTTGCTTTTGCTTCAATTTTTCTGCTGTTAACAAAGGAATTATTTTTGTAAGGTTTATTGTTTAACGAGAAGAAATGTTGCAACATCACCCATAGATACTTCAACAGAAAAGCAAACTTCAAGCAAAAATAAAACATCACAAATATATAAACAGACACATACACACACACACACATGCGCACACGCACACGCACACGCACACACACACGCACACACACACACACAACCAGCAACGAATTAGCTAAAATATGCAACCAGGCTAGGTTTTATTTGCAGAGGGAAATACTAGTAATACTTTATACATTATTTAGATATTTCATTTATTTATTTTTCAGTTACTATGTTCCTCGATGGAAGTTCTTTGCTGACTGGCTGGTGCAAGTGATTGAGAATGTAAGGCTTTTTTATTATTTTTTGTGTGTGCTTTAAATGTGCTTATTTGACCATATTAAAGAGTGTCCTTTATAAATATGAAAAATTACATGTAAGAGAACACGGAAATACCCACAACTCAAAATTGACAAAAAATGAGATTTTGTTGACTTTCCAATCCTGTTGTTAGAAACTAGCCCAGCGACTTAATGTCCCTTTCGTGGTGCTCACATATTGATATTGTGACATGTGAACTATCCCCTACCTAAAATATTGAATAGGCACGTTATAATTCCAAGTGAACAAAATATTATGTTGCTTCTTCTTTTTACAGATGCCCAAATTCTTTTTTATGATGATTTTTATTTCTACAAGTTTTTGAAAAAAAATTCTGCTTTATTGTCATAACCAATGAGACAGCATACTGTGTGTACAGATTGCTTCGAATACATGCACATGTTCACACACATATGTGTACATACACATTCACACACGCACACACACACAGACACATGTGCGTGCACGCACACGCACACATACACACACACACACGCACGCATACACACACACACACGCACGCACACACACTTCTGTGTGATTGTTATAGTGCTTTGCCTGTTGTTTTTTTATTCAAGAATTTCTTAGTAAATATTATGACTTTTTTTTCCCTCTCGTAGCTTTTTGCTTTGTCTGTGCACCCCTGTTTTATTTTTGTTGTTGTTTTATATCAAGAATGCAATGGGGCTTTTGCAGCGAACAGTGTTTGATGCTGGCAAGTTCAACCAGCAGATTCTACAGCAAGTGGAGCTGCCTTTTACCCTGTCCCTGGATCTCTATCCAACACAACCCAAAGGTTAAAAACGCCCCCCCCACCTCTCTCTCTCTCTTTCTTTCCATCTCTCTTCTCTCCCCTCTCTCTCTCTCTCTCTCTCTCTCTCTCTCTCTCTCTCTCTCTCTCTCTCTCTCTCTCTCTCTCTCTCTCTCTCTCTCTCTCTCTCTCACACACACACTTTTTAAAATAAAAAATGTAAGGTTGTTTTTACCAAATTTTAGATTAGATAGAGATTTCATTTCATTTCTGAATGTCATAAACTGCGAGATAGAGATTTCATTTCATTTCTGAATGTCAAACTGCCGTACAGAATTTACAAAAAGAACAAAAAAGAAGCATGCATCATATTCATTGTTTGAAAATTGTCGTCTGTTTATGCACTTAAAATACTCAGACTTTCACTTTGTCTTTTACAATTTCAACAGTGTATTGTGTATTTCTTTCGAGCAGGGGATTCCGTTGCCATTGTCAAAGAACTCCACGCCAAGTACAGGCACAAACACACAGGCGAAGTCCTCCGCAAGCTTGCCTTCACTGCTTCCCACTCTTCAAACAAGCCTCTTACCAGCACAGTTTCCCCCTTTTCATGGCAACGTGGAGGCTACAGCCAAGGCCAGCAGAAATGGAAAAGCTCTCGTGCCAAGGGAAATATCGAAGTGGAGAAGCAGACCGCTGAGTGGTTGAATTATGTAGCTAAGAGAGAGCAGGGCCCGTTTCGAGAAGTGGGTGCCAGAAAAACTGTAATGATGGTTTGAGTTTTTATTTAAAAGTAGTGGATATGTTATGCGCCCAATCCGTGAAATTGCCCATTTCATGAAATGGGCAAATTGACTTGCGCATTTAGAAAATCAGTAGTAATGAAAATTAGTTTTTGTTCATTAACACACAGAGATTAAATATTGGTTCAAACGAAAGAGAAATCACGCCTGTAGATATGTGTAACAATCTTTGAATCAGACTTAATTTGATAAAACGTCTGATACAACATGTGGCTCAGGCATGCCCCAGAGTAGCATTTGGTAGTGTTTGGGGGGTAGGATGGGGGTGAAAATACAATGTAGGAAAGTATGCTACTGTTGAATCAACCTTAATCAATGCCTGTGTGAATAGAAATTGAAAAAATGTGATATACATTTCATGAATTGGGCAAAGTATTTTGCAATTTCACAGATTGGGCGTAACAGATGCAAAGTCATTCCACATTATTGTAACTCAGGCATGAACACAGCTCCGCCGTTTCCGTCGTCTCCACAGATTTGTTTTTCGAAATCGAGCGATCTCCGCCGAAAAAGAAAAAAAAATCTCCGCTGAAAAAAAACAAAAAAAAAACTTACCAAAATTGTCTTTGCACGGCACAATCTTCATTTCGCGCCTTTTTGCTCTTCCGCCGTTGTCATTTCCAAGATGGCGTCCGCCGAGAACGCATGTATCGAGTTGGTGAAACCGAAAATCCGGGTGGAAGAATTTCTCGGCTGAAAAAATCTCCTCTTTTTTTTGGGAACAGTAGTTTTCATGCCTGGTAACTAGTCTCTTAAAATGCTGATTCGGGCTATGTGTGCATTTGCAAGCATCAGAATTGTCAGAGGATCTGCTAATTTCAGAGGATTAAGAATTTCTGACCAGAGGATTGGCTTCTCTTGTCAGAGGTTTTGCCTTTTCATCCAGTGTTATAGCATTTGGATAGCATTTTAATCAGTAATTTTTCATTATATTGAGCCGTTTTGGTCAGACAGGGAACTCATTTCAGTGTTGTCTCTGTTCAGTCTGGGGCCTTCGTGGCCTTTTTACTGCGGTTTTCAGAGGATTGGACTTCAGACTATTCTGACACATGATTTGGTGGATTGTCTGGAAGTTAGTTGTGTGAGTTGTAATGTTGGTTGTGTAGCTATTATCCAAGCACGTGTTTGATTTTCATATCATATCATCCATATTGACCGTCTTTAGCCCTGGAACCTTACGCTATGTGTGGTATGGTATGGTGTTATTTCCTAGTCTGTGAAATTTGGGCTGTTCCCACATGGAGAGCATGTCATCGCTAGCACAGCGCCATTCGCATTTGTTTAAAATTCTGTTTTTCGATCTTATTTCCATGCATTTGGTTGATAGTTGCAAGAAGTTGATGCTTCTGAGAAAATATTGCTTGCACAGAACTTCTGTGTCACTGTCAGAGGTATTAATTAGAGGATTGTTTGAGGTAAGCCTGTATTTTGCAGATGAAAAATGAGTATGATTTCCTTTTCTTTACTGAACTTCCTTGCTTGTTCTTACATAAAATGTATCCAATTCTGTGTTAGTGTTATCAGCTTTTCATTTCATGCACATTTTTTCAGTTTTGTTTTTCTTTTTCTTCTTTTTAAGTTGATAGAAAAATGTGTTTCACAGTTGGACTTAGCTGTCTTAACATTACAACGTCTTTTTGTGCCATTTATAACCTGGTCTAATGATAAATGAAAATGTATGCCATGGTTTCTACCACCATTATTGGCTGTTCTCTCTCGCATTTCTCAAAGAGGAACTGGTGAGGATTAACATCTGAGGAAGCTGCTACTTTATTTAATGCATATAATGTAGCATGTGTGTGGGTGTGTGCATTTTAATTATTTGTGAATTTATAAATTGTATGTGTGTACACATTTGTAGTTCAGTTTCCTTCATGAAACAAGAGATATCTGAACTTTTGCTATTATGTGTACTTAGACTGTAAGAAGGAAAAAAAATAATTGTTGTTGATTTTAAAGACTGGAATGTCTGCTGTTAGTATGTGCAGCTTTTTTACCAAAGGAAAGCAATGATTTGTTGGGTGGGTTTTTTCTGTAACCATGGATTATACAGACATAATTATTGTTATCTTTACCAGGACCTGTATTCACGTTGAGATAGCATGAGACTTAGCATGATGCTCTTCCAATGTCCTATCTATAGGATTTAATAGGACTTTTGGAAGAGCTTCTAAGTTAGCATGATGCTAAGTCTCATGCTGTCTCAACGTGAATACAGGCCCTGAATGATTTCATGCAATTATCCTTTTTTATTCTGCATTCATTTTTCCGACCCTTTGAATTTTACATTTGATTTGCATGATCCAATGATTTTGTATATTATTTTATTTGAAATGTTAAGTTTCATGGATCGGACTACCGATTTATTGAATATTTGAATCCTTTCTTAATTGACATAATGATTGATTGCCAATCTTATGCCTGCTTGAAATTATGTGAATAGACAAGTTGCAACAAATGTTTTAATTTAACCCGAATGTGTTTTTCAAATTAAAGCTTATTAATTACCATTGTAGTATTACTTTATTTTTGGATGCCAGGAAGAACATTTCTATTCTCTTTAAGAGCACACACACACAACACAACACAACACACACACAACACAACACACACACACATACATTCAGACAGAGAGAGAGAGAGAACACACACACACCCCCAAAAAAACCGAGAGATGAGAGAAATGTGTTCCCTATATGTACACACATACAGTATTCTATGCTTTGCATTCATAGTTACTGTCTATGATAAAGATGTGCATAAAACTAGAACAGACACCAATATCTTACGTTGTC
Source organism: Phymorhynchus buccinoides (assembly GCA_017654935.2). Taxonomy (NCBI): domain Eukaryota; kingdom Metazoa; phylum Mollusca; class Gastropoda; order Neogastropoda; family Raphitomidae; genus Phymorhynchus; species Phymorhynchus buccinoides. The sequence goes on from CM065681.1 coordinate 44,830,440, forward strand.
CAATCCATTCAGCAAGACGGAAATATCAGTTGTAGCATATTTAGATTGTGTCAGTAAAGTTTTTTTGTTTTTTTTAATTTAGTTAGATTTATCAAAATGAATGGGAAAATTGCTTCCTTTTTTGTGTGGTCAATTTAGCATGAGAAAGGCAATCTACATAATTATTCAGAAGCCATAGTCTATCCATTTATTCCATCTGAAAGAAAAACGTTTTGTAATTTAACTTAATAATGATTTTCTATTCGGCACCAACTTTGTTTTTCTCTCTTTTGTAGAGAGTGGTGTTCTCGGGTTAGGAAAAAGCAAAGTAGGTAGAGTAGGCATATGAAGTTGTGATTGTAGAAAATGAAGAAGAAGATGCATTTAAGACACTGCTGATCATTGAACACACCCCAGTATTCATACGTCTGTTAACTATGAGGAAATAGTACATGAACATGAAATAACATCCATAAATGAATAAACACTGCAACATTTTAAAGCGTACGTTCTTTCAACTTCCCCTCTTTGGGGGAAAAAGGGGTGGGGAGGGAGAGAAAATATTTACAGAATGCAAAACTTCCTTCGCCAAGGGAGACTTGTCAGATCTTGAGGATCCCTCTGTTTCCATGAGAGGCTTACCGAATTTGTTGTTCCCTCCCAAGCCCTGACCTCCTCACCCCACCTACCACCTACCACCACCACCACGATTATCTGCTTTGAACGTTGAGCAACCCGTAGGAAGATGGACACTGCATAATCGAGTTTTATTAAAAAATACACTGTCTGATATAATGGATTATGTTTCTCAAATTGTCTAACCATATATACAGATGTGTGTATCCCTCTTACGCCTTGTGGATTTCGAGATGCGTTACAAAGGGGAAGTATGTCTAGAAGTAGTTTGCTCTTATCATGATCTCTGGCCAGACTAGCATCCTCACCTTTGCCGGTTCACAGAACATCCCCCAAACAAGAATCCCTTCAAAGACTGATCAAACCTCTTTTCTGATATTTTATATTTAGTTTCATTTCCACGATTATTCTTTGTAGAGTTATTATGATAGAACCATAACGTCTTTGCCCTGCATAGCTTATTTTGGGCTTGAGTTGTTGGAATCCAATGCTTTAAAGGGGCACCCGGACGGATGAGGTTTTGCAAGAAACACGTCGAGATCACCAGGAAAACACCCTTTACAGAGATCGCAACACACTTTGCTCTGGTTTCCTAAAAATCAAATTGGTGATTCCTCCTTCGCGGAGGTGCTGAAGTCAAATTATTTCAGTGAAATTATTTCTTATGGCCGCCTGAGTTTAGACCAAATCGTTTGCATGAAATTTTCACAATACAAGCCTTTTTTCTTTCTTTTTTTAAAATAATTTTATACAGTACCTAAAGGAGTTTCGCTCGCAACAAAAGAAATAGTTCCGATTTTTTGTTTTGCCTCACTACAAAAAAAGAAAAAGCTTCAACCTCAATGCGTGGCCTCCACCCACCCCATCCAAAATGGCTTCTCTCTCTCTGGCATCTCCGCCAAGGAGGAATAGCCGTTTTGACGGTTTGATTTCTACTGAGGAAACCAGAGCAAAGTGAGTGCTCGGTGCTTGATTTTATCACGGATTCTATATTTACTCAATGTGTAGTGTCCATGATTTTATGAAGTTCTACTAAAGCTAAGTGGGAAACTAAACGTTGTTACTTTATAAATTTAATTAAGTAAATCGATTTACTGAATTTAGAAAGTAACAATGTTTAGTTTCCCACTTAAGCTTTAGTAGAACTTCATAAAATTAAGGGCAGCATCCTCGTGATCTCGACGTGTTTCTTACAAAAACTCAATCGTGAGGATATGGTAGTGCCTCTCTCTCTCTCTCTCTCTCTCTCTCTCTCTCTCTCTCTCTCTCTCTCTCTCTCTCTCTCTCTCTCTCTCTCTCTCTCTCTCCCCCCTCTCCCCCCCTCTCTCCTCTCTCTCTGTCTCTCTCCCTCTCCCCCTCCTCTCTCTCCCTCTCTCTCTCTCTCTCTCTCTCTCTCTCTCTCTCTCCCTCCCTCTCTCTCTCTCTCTCTCTATCTCTCTCTCTCAGTCTCTCTCTCTCTCCCCCCCTCTCTCTCTCTGGATCCAATACTTAAGCAATCGTATATCATTTCGAGTTGGACTTCGTGCAACTTCCCTACAATGAAGCCTCTTCGTTAGACTTTTGGGTAAAGGTAAAGATGTGCCGGTAAAGGTAAAGATCCCCCCCCCTGCATTTCTCGGTTAATTCTATTTTTCCGTTTTTGCCTTTCTTACCATACATAAAGCTGTATTTTAGGGACATTTTTAGCTAATAACCTTTTTGGAATACTAACCCTAACCCTAGCCCTAAACCTAACCCAACCCCCCTCTATGTACTGCAGTACACCGCGATTTGTCACAGTTGTGGTTCGTTGCGTTTTTCCCGTCTTATAGGGTGATATACGAAATGATATACGATTGCTTAAGTATTGGAGCCAGAGAAAGAGAGAGAGGGGGAGAGAGAGAGGGTTAGGCTTACGGCTAGGATTAGGGATAGGGTTAGTATTCCAAAACAAAAAGGTTATTAGCTAAAAATGTTCCTAAAATACAGCTTTATGTATGGTAAGAAAGGCAAAAACGGACAAATACAATTAACCAAGAAATGCAGGGGGGGTGGCACATCTTTACCTTTACCGGATATGCTCTTTCTGTAGTCTAAGGCCTATCATAAAACGTTCCTTACGTGACTCAGAAGCAGTGCAATGTCTCTTTTCGCGGGCTGCTTTATGACAGCGTGATAATTATCATGGTATTAACTTGCTCCTGATGAATTACGAATCGATCAGATCTGCAGAAAGACAATTATTCGGGGATCATTGGCCATGTTTTGGAATGAGCAGCGTGGGAGTAACTTCATACCACCGCTGTAATGCCATGGGAAACGAGACAGCTTAAAGACAACAGCAACAAACAAGGCAATCACATAAACGCACTCCCAGTAAATATCATAAAAGAGTCTGAAAGGGAGAAAACAAAAGTAGAGTGCAGAAGAACAGCAACGCATACGGTCAATGCAAGGGTAAGCTGTGGTAACTCTGGCTAAGAACTTGGACACGTATAAACAAACATATTTTTGTTAACTTGCATTATGATAGCAAAAGACACAAAAAGTAATGGCCAAAATTAGACATGTAGCATATTAATAGGATAATTTTTATGCAATAAAATGTAGTCTTTCAAATGATTTGTAAATATTGACCCGACACACACACACACAACTCTCCCGAAAGGTGAATTATTGGGGTTTTGTTTTTAGCCTTTTCTATTGAATTTAACAATGAATTGAGATGACAGACATTCCGCCTTTGAACAACAGAATCAAGTCTGTTACACTTCTAGTGTCTCATAGGGGAAGACGGGGTAAAAAGCGCATGGGCGGGTAAGAAGCCCACCCCAATTATCTTATGAAATAAAGAAAATGTCAGTCAAATTTGCCCATGAGACGAATGCTAGACATTAACGCTCGTCTCATGGGCAAAATGAGACTGAAATTTGCTTCATTTCATGAGATAATTGGGGTGGGCTTCTTACCCGCCCATGCGCTTTTTACCCCGTCTTCCCCTAGTCTATGCAGATAGATACACACAGCGATGTGGATAAAATGCTTCGAGAATTGAACGGGGGGGAAAAGTAACAGGAAAAATATAGACTGGATGACAATCTGTTTAACGTCCTCCTGTCTGGAATAGACACGTATCATGAGACATTAGTGCATATCAAAGATGGTGGGAACGATCCTGGAGGCAATGCCGGGAGGCTGTGCAACACCACCAGTAAAGTTCCCGAGTTTTTAACAATACATATAATTGTAAAATATAGATTGATGGACAAATATGCAATATAATTATATGGCTGCCACCTCATACCGGAATTCGTCACAGCTCATACTAAATCTTCCGTCTGTTGTCGATCATAAAATATAATTCTTGCTCTGCCCGCCCACCCACCAACCCCCATCAACACCCAATGTTTTGCACAAAATCCCCTTTTATTACTACGTGGGAGTGTTCAGAGCTCGGATATGTTTTACGGCAAGGATTCTACAGTCTTTGATGCATGGCAGCTCGTAAATATGATGCAGTAGGGCAAACGCATGCTTAGCCTACTATGTGCCCAGCGCACGCGCGCGCGCGTGTATGTGTTTATGTATGCGTGTGTGTGTGGTGTGTGATTGAAGATATCGCACAACAAAATCAGTCACTTTCACACTCACATAGCTGAGGCCGGAGAGAGAGAGAGAGAGAGAGAGAGAGAGAGAGAGAGAGAGAGAGAGAGAGAGAGAGAGAGAGAGAGAGAGAGAGAGAGAGAGAGAGAGAGAGAGAGAAGAGAGAGAGAGAGACGGACAGAGAGAGAGAGAGAGAGAGAGAGAGAGAGAGAGAGAGAGAGAGAAGAGGCTTTATTACAGATATGAACGAAAGGGACTGAGTCATATATTATTATTATTATTATTATTATGTATATGATTGGAAAAACCAGCTTGCCACTAAAAGGAATTTTGTTGTTCCTTTCCGCAAAGGGAGAAGCTTGGGGAGGGTGAGGGGATGTTTTAACAGAACAACTGAAAAAGACATGCACGTGAAACCTTTTGATAAAACTGCAGTCTCCTGTACACGTGAACATTTTTCAGTCTTTCTCCGTAGCAACACGTTACAGTGATAGACCACTCATAATATGACTTGCATATACCACTGGGTTGCCATGGGGAAAGCGTGAAAAAGGTTCACGTGTACAGAGACCATAAGATTACTTGGTTTAAACGAATTTGTATTGAGTAACACATAGTAAAGCAGCAACATAAACAAATGAAAACGAGCACAAGCTTAAAGCTTATACAAACACAAGTAGATTATACAATATTGGCTGCCATAAGTAATAATACAATGGAACAGAACATGATAATGTAAATGATGGCATACAAGTGTTCACGAACAAGCAAGCAGCAAGAACAAATAACATAGAAATTGAAAATGAAATGAAATGGAAATCAAATTGAAATTTGAAATTGAGGGGGCAAGAGGCATTTAACTCCAAAAACTATGAAACCATTTGTGATTCAGTGTCAAGACAATCAATTATTTTAAGCACATTCTCAGCATTATTTTCAGCCAGGACCACATAAGATTACTTGCATATTACTGTGTTGCCATGGCGACAGTGTGACAAAATTTAACTTGTACCGAGACCATTTAGTGAACATAACTAAATTAAGAGAGAACGTTAAGGTCTCTGTACACGTTAACATTATTCACAAAACATATCTATTTCCCCATGGCAACACAGTGTTTCTGACCCTCTTTCTCTCCAGATTCCTAGGTATATAAGCTTTCAACTGTTGGTCGGCGCTCTTTTGCTGTCTCGGGACCGACATCTTGGAACAAACTTCCTCTTTCCCTCCGCCAGCGACCGACCCTCTCTGCTTTCAAAGCTAACCTATATATAAAAAAAAACACCTGTTCCCCCGTCATTTAAGATCCGCTCTCTTTCTCTTCCCTCCCTTGCCTTTAGGTCTGTTTCTGTTGTATTCCATTTTGTGTCATACGTGTGTGTTCGCTTTGTATTACTGTTTTGATTGAATGCGTTATGAATGCCAATGTGTGTGTGTGTGTGTGTGTGTGTGTGTGTGTGTGTGTGTGTGTGTGTGTGTGCTTTGATTTGATTTCTATCAAGATTCAGCGCCGTATAAATACTGTATGTTATTGTTGTTGTTGTTGTTGTTGCTGTTAGGCCACTCATAATAATGACTTACAACTCACTGTGTTGCCATAGGGGAAACAGTGATATTTTGTGAATATTGTTAACGTGTACAGTGACCTTTATGAAGGCAATGATCGGGAGAAAAAATGTGTTGAGCCAAAGGGGATGAAAGAAAAGCTGCAGTTAAAATATGTTCGCAATCTTAATACAGAAAAGAAGGAATGGGATATGGATGGGATGGGGTGGGGGGGGGGTGGGGGGGTGGGGGTGGGGGGGGGGGGGTGGGGGGGGTGGGGGGGGGGGGTCTGCGACAGTCTAGTGTATATTTGAACCACAATTTCATATACACATATACGTGCGCGCGCCCAATGATAGGCCTACACACACAGTCGTACGTATGCGCACACACACAACTACTAGTGCAAGCAAAAACACTCATAAAAGGAGACAGTGATATGTGTTTTTGTGGTTTACAATTTTTTTATAATTTATGAACGTGCATCTGTAGGCCCTAGGCCCTCTTCATGTTCTCTTTCACTCCTCGAGTTACTTATTTATTTATTTTGACATTGCTTATAGTCCTGTCAACAGCAATGGTCTTCTCAGGACTGTACTCCTCAAGTTAAGGGGGAACCCGAACGGATACGTTTTTGCAAAAATCACCCCCTCAAAAATCAGGTCATGTCAGGCTCTTATGGCAGGCAGCTAGGCCTCGCGGCCTCTTGATGTGCCCTTTCTTTTGATTGTGAATGGCGGGTCTTCTTGTCGATCAGGTGTATTATCACGCCTTTTAACGAATTATTATTTTTAAAAATGGACGCAGAATGTTTCTAATAGAATAAATAAGAAGAGGTTTATTCACCAAAAGAAGAGTGTTTTCGGACCCAGTTTCGTGATTTGGCTCGGGTGCCCCTTTAAAGCCCTTGCACTTAGGTATTGTTAAAAATTCGGGACAATCCTGGTGTTGCACTGCCTCCGGGCATTGCCTCCAGGGTCGTTCTCACCATCACCATGTTCCAGACCGGAGGACGTTAAGCAGAATTTCATCAACCATCAATCGCAGCATTTTCGGGGAGCTATTGTTTTTGTCTGGTCCGTCCGGCGGCGTGCCTCCGTCCGTCCGGCTATTCGTCCGTTTTTCTCAAAAACTATTCAGTCTATCATCATCAAATTTGGTATACTAGTTTGCCAAGATGCCAGCTATCCACTGATGTATTCAGTTTTACATTAAGGTCAAGGTCGCGCCAGTTACGGGGTTCAACCCCCGAAACACATAATCGCTAATATCTCGCGAAGTTTTGCATGTATTTTAATGCAGTTTTTTCACAACATTTCTTGATGAATGGTCTATAACACAGTTGTCATGAATTTTTTCTGTGTGCGCGTGTGCGCATGATCACGCGCGCTCAAATCACGGGCCCGAACCCCAAGGCTATATATAAAAAAACCTATTCAGTTACGTGCTGTTTTCATGCGTTTTTAGGTAGTTACGTGCTGTTTTGATGCGTTTTTATGTATGTGTACAGCCGACACATTCCGATTTCGGAGTAGCTCGGCGATGCTGCAAGGGGACTTTGCAGCCGCTCGGAGTTGCACTTGTTCTTCTTCTTCCGGGTGCTTGGATGTTGAGACATGAAAGAATAATGAAATCAAACAACATTAGAGGCAGCGAGCTGATAAAAAAAATGTGTACACACCCTCAGCCTCTCAAATTAAAAATACCTCTGCGCCTTAGATCTTTAAAATAAATTTCCTAAATAAGATTAAGTGAGAGATTCGCAGACAGAGAGAGAGAGAGAGAGAGAGAGAGAGAGAGAGAGAGAGAGAGAGAGAGAGAGAGAGAGAGAGAGAGAGAGAGAGAGAGAGAGAGAGAGAGAGAGAGAGACAGACAAACAGACATAGAGAGATAAAGAGAAAGAGAGAGAGTTGCGCGGATGCACACACATACACACATAGTGAGATACGCAGAGACAGAAAAATACAAAGTGAAACGAACTTTCAATTTGAATTTCCATCAAAATTCCTTTATAATTATTACATTAATAGGCCTATATTGCAAACAAAAAATAAGCAACCGGATTACAATTACAATTGGCTTCTTTCTTCTTTTTTGTTACATGCAGGAGAGGGGCAACGATGGATGGAGATCTGTTTAACGTCCTCCGGTCTGGAACAGACACATATTATGGGACACTAGTAGATATAAAGATGGTGGGAGCGATCATGGAGGCAGTGCAACACCAGGAAAGTCCCGAATTGTTATCAATAATAGATATATATGCAGGGGCAACGAAGTAAGGCCGAATCTATAAAGCCGACATTATGCAAGCTAAGTGTCTTTTGGGGCCACTGAGGTCGAATCTTCGAACACAATGTACCTGCTTCGTACACATCGCACTTTAAAGACACACTGACGCATCACGGTTAAGTCCCTTGGTTTTTTTCTAGGTAGCTGTGACCCACAATCAAATGTCCCCAACTTCAAATTGAGGCTGCTCTTTAAAATGATATTTCGTTTTCAATTTGGGGACAATTTGTATGTGAGTCAAACCTGGTCAAAACAAGATTTCTTACCAGCTATAAGAGGGAAAACACGTGAAACCCGTGATTTTGACACGTGATCTGATGGGTCTTTAAAGTGGAATTTTGTATGTGAGTCAGACCTGGTCAAAACAAGATTTCTTACCAGCTACAAGAGGGAAAACACGTGAAACCCGTGATTTTGA
>CM065681.1:44846391-44851391 GCA_017654935.2 Phymorhynchus buccinoides
ATCCTGGAGGCAATGCCCGGAGGCAGTGCAACACCAGTAATGTCCCGCCTTTTTTTTTAACAATGCAGATAAGTATAATTATATAAGTTAGATCGCAGGATTACTTGAAATTATACCATCCCACCCCCGTCCTCCGCACCCATTTAGGCCTCTATGCCCCTTACGCCACCTGCAAATAAACGTCTTATTATGTTTGGGAGGTCATACGGATCCTCATCCGCATAAAGGAACTCGTACTTGTGCTGAGGAGTTACCGTCCATAAGGGTCTCTGACCGATTGGACGCTAATCTCATCATCATTATCATCATGCTGAGGGGTTGATTGTGTTTTTAGTTTGTTTGATTGTGGGGGGTTTCTGTCTCTCAGTCTGCCTTCCTGTCTTTGAACGACATTACTATAAACATCCATCCCACTAAAAAATCTTATTACATTTTGAGTAAATCTGGAGTGTTATTCCACGATAGGAATTTTCTTTTTATTACTATGTCAAGTATTGGCAGTATTTTCCTGAAACTGCTTGGGTAAATTGGGGTACCATGCTACCATTCAAATAAACTTTTTTTCCCCCGTCCATAAGCTTATAAACTCGAGGGCAAAAGAAACGTAAATGAAACGCTTAGCATAATCAAACGTTGTTTTCTGTGCGTTAGTCAACCATTTAAAAACTTTGTGATCGGAAGTGATATTGTATTTAGTAGAGTTACATCTGTATTGTTAAACTTCGGGACTTTCCTGGTGTTGCACTGCCTCCGGGCATTGCCTCCAGGATCGTTCCCACCATCTTTATATCTACTAATGTCCCGTATGCGTCTGTTCAAGACCCGGAGGACGTTAAACAGAATTTCATTCAAGCGATATTGTAGCCCAACGTCTGAACGTTTCACTAATAACATTAGTAATATAAAAAAAATATCATGCACAGCATTAAAAATGCGCCGGTGGGAGACCGTTTGAGACAGAGCGTGAAATGTGAGTGAAAAGTTCAAATGTAATGCACTTGCACATCGTGCCGATGGCATTTAATGGTATGGCAGTGCTCAGGGTAGAGTTTCTCTAGATAACAGTCGCCGCGCGAATAACGCTTACGCCAAACGGAGCCTAAGAAACACCCTATACGTTTGCTAAGGTCAGATAACTCTTTAAGCTTACTCTTCATTTTTTGGAGAGAGAAAGGGGTTGCTATCATAAGGGAGATAAATCATACCTCTCTGTGAGTTTGTACAAAGTTTTCCCACGTCTATTTGTGTGCAGAAAATTAAATGGGCACTATATTATGCCATCTAACATGATGAAAATTAAGAAAGAGCACTCCAAACCCCTTGCATTTGTTTAATTTGCTAAAAATCATCCCGTATTTTTTACAATAGACTAAATAATATTAATTTGCTGTGGCAAGCTTGTTGTTTTGGTCTTCCATTTTTAAAGTTCAAGTCTCGTCACACGAGATATATAAAAAAAGCCGGAAGTATTAATATTTCCCATGATCCTTCAAATAGTTTGTCGCTTGCTACCTCGATCACAGCCACAAAACGTTTTCGACAAACGTCGGCAAAAGACGTGTTTCTTAGTTTCGGTTTTGCCGATTTTCGCACACGCTACGTAACGTTAGCCCTTGTGTTTCACTAATGTCCCAGCCCCCCGTTTCGGCCCCCATATAATGACTAATGAATAAAAACCGCGACCTAAATTTTCAACTGACCCCTGTCAATAGCAATTGTTCGGAAATAATTAAGGAGAGTAATCTTATGGTGTAAGGGAGTGATCTTGCCTAATTCAATCGGTCCAACAGGGGAAGTTACTCTACCATCAGGTAGGTCTCCAAAATATGGATGATTACCATCGGGGGGGGGGGGGGGGGGGGGGGGGGGGCAATTGCTATTATGTATATGTTTGACATCTGTAGATTCATCGCTTTCACAAAAATGCATGATAGCAATCTGAAAGTGGTAACTTTCTGTCCGTTAACGTGTGATTTATAATGGTAAGGGTAACCCTACAGATGTCAAGACTGTATGGTAGTATTATAGCAATTGCCCCCCCGCTTTGCAAATCGTTCACTAGCTTCGCTTCGCTCTTCCCCCATGGATGTTTTACCCCATGGGGGTACCGGGGGGTCTTTTGTATAAATAGTTCCCCCACCTTCAGGAATTTCTGTGCTTGTAACTTCCTCTAATCTGTCACTCTCTTTGACTCTGCCTTTTCCCCGTTGCTTATTGTCTTCTACTCTCTTTCTGCCTTACCAGTCCATTCTCCTGCCTTTTTTTCACGAAACACTTTCCAAAAACATTTCCTCCAGCCGAAGTCGGACTTGCTGGACCTATTTCTTAGTTAGGCACATAAGGGCAGCATGACGCATCTGCACTCATAATTGACAGAAACCTGTCTGAGTGATCGAAGAAGAAAAAGAAGAAGAAGAAGCTTCACTCTTCCACACCATTCTTGCTAGGGTATTTGACCGAGTAGGTCGAGGTAAACAACTCTAATTTTCAAGAAGCGCTCTCCCCTTTTTTTCTCTCTCCGCAAATCGTCTGTTACGCGTAAAAGAATTATTCATAGAGGTGACACATGCTATGAAAGACATTACTATCTTCCTCCTTTTTCCTTTAGTAGTCCTTGACCAGGGATCATCAGGTCGTTCATGTCCATGTTTATTCTTTGATGTTGTTAGCCCAGCTCTGACATCCGGGCTGAATAATGACAACCACTGGTATTTCGACTCCAATAAGGGACTGCGATAAAAACTGAAAACATTGCACTGGATCGCCATATGCTGCATCGGGGATGTTAATTGGCTTTTAATATAAAAACCATCATCAATATTGATAGCCCCGAAGCCCTCTTCAGAGAGATGGGTGGATGTATCTTAGAAGAAGCACTCTGTACAATAAACCAGCATCCCTTGTATTTCTACTCCAATAAGGGACTGCGATAAAAACAGAAAACATTGCACTGGATCGCCACGCTTGCATCGTGGATGTTAATCGGCTTTTAATGTAAAAACCATCATCAATATTGATTGCCCCGAAGCTCTCTTCAGAGAGATGGGTGGATGTATCTTAGAAGAAGCACTCTGTACAATAAACCAGCATCCCTTGTATTTCGATCCCAATAAGGGACTGCGATAAAAACAGAAAACATTGCACATTGCACTGGATCGCCACGCTTGCATCGTGGATGTTAATCGGCTTTTAATATAAAAACCATCATCAATATTGATTGCCCCGAAGCCTTCTTCAGAGAGATGGGTGGATGTATCTTAGAAGAAGCACTCTATAAAATAAACAAGCATCAACCAAAACCTGGTTCTCCAAAAACAAGTTATGTGCTCTTCCGCATTTGTCTCCACTTTTTTTTTTTTTTTTTTTTTTTTTCTCCCAAGGAACATCGCATAATTCAACAAATACAGAGTTTGAGACATGGTAATGCGACAGCAACATATTAATAAACAATAATGTATGCATTGTATATCTTTATATATTCCTCAGCATATGAATAGCATGTTGCATCATTTGTCTCCCCTTGTTATCCCCGAGATGATTCATTATTCGGACGCGACTGACCAACCCAGAAGCAAAACAACTAGGTCTTTTCATGCTTATGCACTTTTATCCACTTATGGGGTTTGATCGGTTTGTGTGCGGGTGCCAGTTGTGTGTGGCCCTTCTTTTTTGTCTCCCCTTTTTGTCCCTGTGATCCCATTTGTATGTAAATGGTATGAAGGAATTCAATCTTCAATAACAAATTAGCATTGCGTCTCTCTGTCACTTCTCTTCTTTTTTTTTCCTGTCTTGTTATCAGTCTGGGCCTGTATTCACGTTGCGATAGCATGCGACTTAGCATCACGCTAACTTAGAAGCTCTTCCAAAAGTCCTATTAAATCCTATAGGACATTGGAAGAGCTTCTAAGTTAGCATCATGCTAAGTCTCATGCTATCTCAACGTGAATACAGGCCCTGGTCTCTTTCGGTCTCTGAGTCTCTCAGTATGCCCCCCCCCCCACCCCCCACCCCCCACCCCTTTCTGTGTGTGGCTCTCTCAATGTGTCTCTGTACCTGTCTCTGTCTCTCTGTCTGTATTTTCCTAAGTCATACCACTTTTTAAACCTGGAAATAAACAAGACCCCTCAAATTATTGACCCATTTTAATAGTTTATCTTCTTTCTCAACCTTTTGAAAAGCACATAAATAAATACATTACATTACCACATTACCAAATTACGAATTACTTCATCCCAATCAATCTGGATGTCAGTCCAACCATTCATGTCACACTAATCTGGTACCAAATAGATTTAAAGTTCACCGGAGCTTAGCTTATCTTAATATGGTATATTAAGAAATGCTATTAAATACCCTGATTAAAGAACATCTCGTTCGTTCGTTCGTCCTGTCTCATTCTGTGCCCCCCCCCCCCCTTCCCGTCTCTCTCTATCACTCCCTCTGTGTCTCTCTGTTTCTGTATCTGTCTCTCTCTGTATCTCTGTCTCTCTCTGTATGTCTGTCTCTCTCTCTCTCTCTCTCTCTCTCTCTCTCTCTCTCTCTCTCTCTCTCTCTCTCTCTCTCTCTCTCTCTCTCTCTCTCTCTCTCTCTCTATCTCTCTCTGTCTCTCTCTCTCTCTCTCACTCTCCGTCCCCTACTACTACTACTACTACTACTACTACTACTACTACTACTACTGCTGCTGCTGCTGCTGCTGCTGCTGCTGCTGCTGCTGCTGCTGCTGCTGCTGCTGCTGCTGCTGCTGCTACTACTACTACTACTACTACTAGTACTGCTGCTGCTGCTGCTGACTGCTGCTGCTACTACTACTACTACTACTACTACTACTACTACTACTACTACTACTACAATACTACTACTACTACTACTACTACTACTACTACTACTACTACTACTACTACTACTACAACTACTACTACTACTACTACTACTACTGTTACTACAACTACTATTACTACAACTACAACTACAACTACTACTACTACTACTACTACTACTAC
>CM065681.1:44853891-44863891 GCA_017654935.2 Phymorhynchus buccinoides
GAAGAGAGAGAGAGAGAGAGAGAGAGAGAGAGAGAGCTGTGGTGGGTGAGATGGGGGGCAGGAGATGGAGGGGTGGGGTTGACAGCAGACAGATGTCACAGCTGATAACAAATATTGAGGGTGTCAGGAAAGGGATGGGGGAAGGAGAGGAGAGGAGAGAGAGAGAGAGAGAGAGAGAGAGAGAGAGAGAGAGAGAGAGAGAGACAGACAGACAGACAGAGTCAGAGACAGAGAGAGTGTGTGTGTTTATGTGTGTGTGCGTGCGTGTGCGTGTGCGCGCACACGTGCGCGTGTGTGTGTGTGAGTATGAACGTGAGCGCATAAGTGTGCGTATATTATGCGGGTGGGGGTGGGGGTGGGATCCAAGTTTTGAATGAGTATCCAAATGGAATGAATTAGGGTATGTTTATTGCATAATCGATTTATTCTTTAAAAACACCTCTTGGTAATTAACAGTCTTCGAGCAACACTTTCTTTCATAAACTTGAACTAATGACACAAATTGCAGGTAAACGGGCTAAACACATTCAAAATGTCAAAAGTCAGACAAATGCATGCTATAGTAGGCCAATTGTCATTTTTTTTCAGATTTCGTATTTAGTTTTAATGGGTACATGTCTACAATTTTAATATAGCACGAAAATTCACCCGAAACGACTCAATGACAGTATACCCACGGCAGTTGAAAGTCCGGTAAGAGCAGGGAGAAATCCCGCTGCCTGGCATAGCCAAATTGATAGCTAGGTTTTCCAAGTGTGCCCACACCCCCTCCTCACCCTGTGCCCCCCCCCCCCCCCACGAAAAAACAAACAAACCCAAAACAATTGGTAGGCGCTGCACTTGCGGCGACGCTCTCTCCGGAGGAGAGCAGTCCGAATTTCACAGAGCTAAGTAATTTTGGAACTAGAATATACAAAATACCAAACACCCCAAAAATAACATTTTGGATAATGTTCTGCAACATGACATTATGATGACAATTATAGGCTACGCAATTTATTTTCCATAATATACAGAGAGACAGAAAAAGCGCAAGGTTTTGCTTTGATTATCAAGAAAACCCCGTTTAAATAAATTTTAAAAAATCTAAAAAAAATATCTGGGGATGCACCTATTAACATTTTGAACAATAGGATATTGTGTATGTTTCATAGACGTGTTGAACAAGTCCCCAATCCATAGACTCAACTATATAATGATGACATCCACCCTTCTCTCCAACCTTAATTCACCAAATTTACCATGTAGTAAATCTGTTTAACGTCCTCCGGTCTGGAACAGACACATATATGGGACACTAGTAGATGTAAAGATGGTGGGAACGATACTGGAGGCAATGCCCGAAGGCAGTGCAACACCAGTAAAGTTTCGACTTTGTTTTAGCAATACAGATAGTTTTGCTACAACGTTACCATCTCCGCTTCTCTTTTCTTATAGTCCAGGGCCTGTATTCACGTTGAGATAGCATGAGACTTAGCATCATGCTAACTTAGAAGCTCTTCCAAAAGTCCTATTAAATCCTATAGGACATTGGAAGAGCTTCTAAGTTAGCATGATGCTAAGTCTCATGCTATCTCAACGTGAATACAGGCCCAGGAGAAGTTTATATTATCAGCATTAGGCGTGCCATAATAAGAGGGTGTGGTCGTTTCTTAGTCAAGTTAAACGAACCCGAAGGTAACTAAAGTAAGCAGCCTAAGCCTGACTTTACTTCACGACATTCTGATATACGCCAGATGAAGGCGACACGCGTCTAGAGTGTTGTGCCTTATACTGACATTTTGTACTATAATTGGCGCAAACGACAATTTTCCAACGCGGCTTACAATGGTGTCAAGACTGACACTTCGGTGGATTTTTTTTTCTTTTAACAGTAGAAGGGAAATCACTCGCTCCCTCCTTCTGCTGCACTGGAATTCCTTTCCTCCACCCCCCCCCCCCCCACCCCCACCCCCCCCACCCCCTCTCCTTATTTCGACACTGGTTTTATGATAACCACATTTTGCCCATTTTCTTCTCGTCTTAGTACCCTTTCCAAAAAATTCCAATCTTATTATTTGTGTGTGTGTGTGTGTGTGTGTGTGTGTGTGTGTGTGTGTGCGTGTGTGTGTGTGTGTGTGTGTGCGTGTGTGTGTTTGTGTGTGTGTGTGTGTGCGTGCGTGCGTGCGCGTGTGCGCGTGCTTCTCATTTCAAGCTATTGCTTATCTTCATCTTTCAATTACCATATATATATATCTCTCTCCCTCTTCCCCCCCCTCTCTCTCTCTTACTGTCTGTCTACCTGAGTCTCTCTCTCTCTCTCTCTCTCTCTCTCTCTCTCTCTCTCTCTCTCTCTCTCTCTCTCTCTCTCTCTCTCTCTCTCTCTCCTCTCTCTCTCTCTCTCTCTCTCTCTCTCTCTCTCTCTCTCTCTCTCTCTCTCTTTCTTACAATTCTTCATGCCTGGCCTCTCTTTCTCAATGTTATGCCGCTATCTGTTCCGTCAGTCGCTCATTTTCTCTATATCATGTGTCTCTCTCCCTCTGTCTGTCTGCCTGTCTCTGTGTATCACGCACGCGCACACGCACGCACACGCACGCACACGCACACACACGCACACGCACACACACACACACACACACACACACACACACACACACACACATCCTTATGCTGTATGTATCTATGTGACCACATCCTTATGTTGTATGTATCTATGTGACCTGTGTAATCCTAAAAAATATGTATTTTATGCTCATGCATGCCAAATGTCAATATCCTTATGCATTTTGTTCATCTTTGTAATACTCATTCATCTTTGTAATTCTCATGTGACTTGTCATCCAAAATTGTGCTTATATTTATGCATGCTGAATGTCAATGTTTCCTTTGTACGGCACCTGGACGAAATTTCCCCTCGAGAGATAATACAGTGACTTTGAATTTGAATTTGAATTTGAAGATTAACAAACAAACAAGACAGAACAGAAAGGGCATAGGCGCATCCTCAGTAGGCTTAAATACAGCATAGCCGAGTTTTAAAACAGGTATCGTGTCTGAGTTCTATTTTTCCCCATGACGCAAAATAGCCTGAATTCTATTTTGCCATATGAGGTTAAATAGCCACTGTCTTACCATTTGCATAAGATGAAAATAAATTCCCCACGTGACTAGTCTTGGCGTCTCTGACAATCACGGTTAGCCGAGAGAGTAGAAAATGAATTTTGCGTTGTTTCTGACTGTTTCTCGGCCTTTTGAAATGATTCAGGAACATAAATTTTTGTTTATACCCTGGGTTGGTTTGTTCAGCCCGTCCATTCTTTACGGTTTCGACTATTTAATAATACTTTACGGATATTATTAAATAGAAGGAGACGGTTATGTGAAAAGAACAGTATTTCTTTCTACTCTATGTTCACTAGAAGTATTAAATAGATATTGAAACCATTTAATAGATTTGTTTTGGTATTCAATAAAGAATGGCTTGTGCAGGCTCGAATTCTATTCTTTACTTTAGCATTTTATGTTCTACTCTACTGAGCTTGCATTATGTGAACAGATACCCAATATTCTGTACATTGGAAGAGTATGCGGCTTTCGCCATGTACGACGGGCTGAACAAACCAACCAGGGTATATAGAGGTGCGCCGGCTTATATAGAGGTGCGCCCCTCTCTCCCCCCCCCCCCCCCCCCCCCTTCTCTTTCAGTTATTTGTTTATATCATGTATTGTATGTCATTGTGCATGTCCATATAATTATCTGTTTGCCTTATCGTTTTGTATTAGTCTTGTTTCCGTCCCAAGGACATATTGTAAGAATAGGCTTGCCTTATCGTTTTGTATTCTCCACATCCCCTTCGTCTCGTCTTTAACCCTTTCACCGCCAAAGTCGCATTTCAGCACCACAGTGATCCCAAGGACAAAGACCCTATTGTAAGAATAGGGCTAAGGATAGTCTAAAATCTCCAATCTGCAGATTGCTCTACCGTAATAAACTTTTCAAGTGGACAAGTTTCTCTCTCTCGCAAACACCCCCTTTCTAATTCTCGTCTCTAAGTACTAGGTGGAGGTGAGGGAGGAAGGGCTGTGAGGGTGGGTGGAGGGAGTGAGGTCGTCAGTGAGGTCGTCAGGGTTTTGGGGCGGGGAGGGGTGAAGTTTTAGGGCGCTGTCCTTTAAAAAATGGTAATGTGGAAAAAAGATACCACTGCTTTGTTCTCTGTCTTCAAAAGCTTATTTGTCTGCTTAACTTTCTTTGTTCGTTTACTTGTATGTCTGTCTGTCTATTCTCGTATGCACATCAACATACGACTAGTACGCTAACGCGTTTGCACTCAAACAAGCACAGAAACGTATCCCTCCAGCATACAAAAAGCGCCCACAAAAGTTATCCAGCGCGCAAAAGCACACAAACACACGCGCATGCGTACAAGCCCGTGTGAATAAACGCACGGTTATGCATTCCACCTATCCCTTACCCAAGGTATCTGGTGTAAACCAATAGCAGTGTAGTATATTAAAAACATACAAACAATACCCAAAAACACACCACAGCGGTGATAATAATAACGAAACAATAACCGTGAAAGGTTGTGTTTGTCATTGAGGGGAACTTAAAACCCGCTTGAGAGGTAGAGATACATCATATTCATCATAATGTATTGGGGAAGTTGGTGGATGCCTCGTGCCTCCATTCGGGGAGCTGGACGACCCCGCCCCCTCCACGAATCTCCCCCCGTGGGGATATTGGGGGGTCTTTTGTACAAATAGTTCCCCCACCTTCTGGAAATTATGTGTTCTGTGTATGCCTTTTACCTTTATTTACTGTCATCTGCTATCTTTCTGACTTATTGGTTCATTCTCCTGTCTTTAAAAACAATTCTTCCAAGTAATTTATTTCCTTTCAGCTCCTCCGAAATCGGAATGTGTCGGCTGTACGCAGCGGGGAGACCAGTGGAAACTGAAAACCAGATGCATACGTGCCTTACCCATAATGGCCATATGGCCTGGGAACGCAGAAAGAGAAGAAGAAGATCAAAATGTATAATATAACTCAGGCACAGCATCATGGTGTGGCCGATCACTCTTTCATTCACAGCCAAAACTTTTTTCCTGAACGAATTAAAGTACCCGTTAAGTGATGTACGGACAAAGGGTGTTTTCAAGCCGTAAAAACCAACAACTCTGAAGACGGAATAATTATGCATAACAGGGCTTTCACATCCCTCATTCATTGTGTTCCCAAAATTAAAACCCCGCCTCCAACCAAACCGCAGGGCTGCTTTAATTTTTAAAACCCTTTCATCGCCACTGTCGCCTCTTGGCACCACAATGATTTAACACTATGTCACTGAAAGGCATCAAATGAGGGTCTGGTATCCAGTGACCTTATGTTCTTCATTTTGGGAGGTAAGGATAGGCCCTATTGTATGCATATCACAAAGGAATCCTCAATATTGCAGACAAATGTTTTTCTCTACCCAGGTAAGTTTAATGGAAAGTTTTGGCTGAAAAATGGCTAACGTTGAAATTAAACGCAGCGTTTCCTGACGCTTTGCGCGAGACAGTTGGGAAACTGTCTATTTGTGCATCTTCGGTCGTTTCTATTTATAAAAAGCATCAGGACATTGTTTGCTGCACGAAGGAAGATGGCGACGGGCATGCTTAGCATTGAATTTCAAGTGAATGAACAATTATGAGGCTCGATTTGTAAGTTTGGAGTAGGTAGACTACTATAATTATTACAAACTTACAACCATACAGCTGATAGTTGTCAGATTTTGATTTTTGTTTAAAACTCTTCGTGCAGCTTGAATAGTAAAGAAAGGAAAACAGCGGCCAGTTACTGATAACGTTAGTTAACATCCTGTTCATTCTGTAGGCCTATGTGTGTTCTTATATAGCTCTGCATTCAGAATAGTTGGTACAAAAAACAACCACAACCCTCTATCACACATTCTACCAATCTTAAACTTTTCTCACTGAACCCTTACCCTTACCTTACAATAACAGTGACTCTAAAAAGTCCTATATTGCGTTGATAATCAGTCTTGTATGAGCTAAGCATAAAAAGGAAAGATGTCAAACATCCAGTGTCCATATTCTAGTCTATGTCAATCAAAATAATCTCTCTCTCTTTCCAATCTTTTCAATATTTTTTTTCTGTATTCAGCATCTCTCTCTCTCTCTCTCTCTCTCTCTCTCTCTCTCTCTCTCTCTCTCTCTCTCTCCTCTCTCTCTCTCTCTCTCTCTCTCTCTCTCTCTCTCTCTCTCTCTCTCTCTCTCTCCCTCTCTCTCCCTCTCTCTCTCTCTCTCTCTCTCTCTCTCTCTCTCTCTCTCTCTCTCTCTCTCTCTCTCTCTCTCTCTCTCTCTCTCTCTCTCTCTCTCTCTCTCTCTCTCTCTCTCTCTCTCTCTCTCTCTTAGTGGAAAAGACATACTAAAAGAGTAGAACACGTGTATAATGTTGCGTTTTCTCTTTTCCTTATACCAGTCTTTTTTTCTTTTTCATTCTGTCTTGCTTTTCTCTTCGTTTTTTGTCTGTCATCCTTCATTTTTCTTTTTCTACTTTTCTATATATAAAATAAAACATGAAAAACATTTACCAACAAAATATTTTTCTTTTCCCCAGAATTATTTTCATCTTTTTTTTTTTTTGTATCTTCATGTCACACTTTTGTGCATAGAGGTGTTTTGGTTTTTTTTTTATATACATTTTTCGTCTTTCCTTACTTTGTTTCTACTTCGAGGGGGTGGGTTTTTTTTAT
This sequence comes from Phymorhynchus buccinoides, assembly GCA_017654935.2. Lineage (NCBI taxonomy): Eukaryota > Metazoa > Mollusca > Gastropoda > Neogastropoda > Raphitomidae > Phymorhynchus > Phymorhynchus buccinoides. The sequence continues at coordinate 44,860,629 of CM065681.1, forward strand.
GCCCTAGAAGGAAAAGCTACAGGTTTTACGATCCCACCAATGTCTATGATTATTGCGAACTGCTCTGAACAGGCCATGTTCTAAAACAGGGACAATGGAAGACCTCCACCCCCACCCATATTCTCTGTGATTGTGTGCGTGTGCGTGTGTGTGTGTGTGCGTGTGTGCGTGTGCGTGTGCGTGTGTGCGTGTGCGTGTGCGTGTGCGTGTGTGCGTGTGTGTGTGTGCGTGTGCGTGCGTACGCGCGTGCGTGCGTGCGTACGTGCGTGTGTATGTATGTGTGTGTGTGTGTTGTCTCTCTCTCTCTCTCTCTCTCTCTCTCTCTCCTCTCTTCTCTCTCTCTCTCTCTCTCTCTCTCTCTCTCTCTCTCTCTCTCTCTCTCTCTCTCTCTCTCTCTCTCTCTCTCTCTCTCTCTGTGTTTGCCATGCATGTTGTGTTTCCAGTTGATCTTCACCATTGAACATGTGTAGGCCTATGGATAAACAATCCAACACATCAACTAGAAATGCATTGTGACAGTACAAATCCCGCCAGACTTAGGCTTAGTATGTTTGAAGCCAATATAAATTTTACCAATCACGTAGGCTATATGCCAGCACTATATACGTTTGCATATCCTTGCTTCGTGTGCTTACATGCATATACGCACATGTGCATGTTTGCTCTCTCTTGCCTTGCATTGCGAGAGGGTGGTGGTGGTTAAACTAGTATGAACGTAGACTATGCAAACAGCCAATAGACTTGTTAGTTAGCGCTGTATCTTTAATTAACATAGTATAACCTAAGTCTGGCAGGGTTGACACGGCCCCGGTGCATTTGTAGGTTCTTTTATTGCTTCATTCTAATGTACTCCTTTATTTTATCATAATTATATCATTTAAATATATTATTTACCTTTTTTTAATTCAGTATTGCTTCCTCTTTTCTCTTTACCTCATTCTCTTTTGGTGTCTCTCATTTTCCCCACTGCCCCCCACACCTCTCTTTCTCTGTATTTTGCTTGTTTATTAACCTTTATTACCCCCCAAAACAACACCAACAACAACAATATAACACCATACCCTAAACACAGCCATTCATACACTTAATCACTCCCCACCTCCCCACTGTCCCAAGCATTTGACCTTTCTTTCATCCTCCCCTTTCCTTTGTTCTTATCACATAATTATACCTTGTTAAAGGGATGCTATTCTTCCTTTACCCAATTCTGGTCTGAGTTATTTCCCTTTGAACTTTCACTATTCAGTGTCCATGAGCAGCACTTGGACAAACACAAAATCCTTCAACAAATAAATGACAATCAGCAAGATCATGGTAATTTAAAGGAAGTGAAACTTTGCTTAAATGGTGCGGATTCCTCTACCAAAATATGAATAAAATCCGCCCAGTAGTGTTACAGAAAATCCATACACAGACACACAGACAGACCCGAATACATCAATTCCTTCCTGACTCTGACTGGCGGGACAACTTATCAATGTATTATGAATGTAGCGGTACCATAGCCGATGAGGTTTAACCAAGGCATGGTTACCGCTACACCTATCTATATTGTTAAAAACTCGGGACTTTACTGGTGTTGCACTGCCTCCGGGCATTGCAGCCAGTATTGTTCCCACCATCTTTGTATTTACAAATGTCCCATATGTGTCTATGACCGAGAGGACGTAAAACACCATTTTTCTTCTTCTCTGACTGGCGGGACAACAAGACTGTAGTTTAAAGCGACTGGTTGCTGAATTGTTGTATTCCTGGTGTTAGTGGTCACTGCGGTCAATTGGCAGAAGGTTTTTTAAGTTTATGGGCGATACTTCGCCTTGTTAGGTTTTAGTGGGCAGTTTGGACGGAGGTACAATGTGGCGCGAATTTTATCGTATTGGTCGGGAGGTGTGTTTTGCAAGGACGCGAGCTGTCTGAGAGAGAGAGAGAGAGATGAGAGAGAGAGAGTGGAGAGAGAGAGATTAGAGAGAGAGAGAGATGAGAGAGAGAGAGAGAGAGAGAGAGAGATAGAAGAGAGGAGAGAGAGAGAGATGATGAACAACGTGGAGGTTTCATTAGCGGGAGGCTAAGAGTCGAGTAGCTGGTCATAAACAGGGCTCGTATTATGCTTATTGGGTACACCCCCGTTAGTCCTTTCCCTCTTCGCCCCTTCTTGTTTCATTCTTTCCCATTTCGACTTCACATGTGTGTGTGTGTGTGTGTGTGTGTGTGTGTGTGTGTGTGTGTGTGTGTGTGTGTGTGTGTGTGCGTGTGCGTGTGTGTGTGTGCGTGTGGTGCGCGTGCGTGTGCGTGCGCTGCGCGCGTGCGTGCGTGTGTGTGTGTGCTGTGTGTGTGTGTGTGTGTGTCCAAAAGCAAGAATCAAAACCAGGAAAAAACACAGCTGGGTCGGCGGAATAATATGCTCTATACTGGAAATCCCACCCTTTGGTTAATAGCCTAGATTTATCCACACACTGTTCGTTAAAAATCACGAATCGTTACGAATACGTTTGTACGGCTTGTCATTTTGAGAAAATTGACATTGCTGAGAGTACAGTTCTTCTAATTATCATTCTGATCAGTTCAGAATCATTAACAATAATATGCATTGTCATGAACATTCAAACTCACTGGGGTTACGTGGTACACGGCTTGCCGTTTGGGGCAAAACGACATAACGGGCTTCAGTGTTGGATCATCGGGAATAATTTTGCCAAGTTGCCGCCGTACAGGCTGTAGAGGCCTGAACAGAAATATAGACCAATTACACGTGCTCGAACAGATGCAGAAACTCAATGCAATCCCACTGTGGAAGAACTGCGAATATTTGAAAAAGGGGGAAATAAATTGGTTACATTGGATAAATAAATTGCACTTTGTACTTCTATCTGACTTAACCCTTTCACCGCCCACAATGGTTGAACACCCATGTCACTAAGCCCTCTGCGTGGGTGCTTATTGCAATATAAACAGTGTAGTGAAAGTAAACTGAATTTGAGAGGGGAGTAGGGGGCAGAGAGAGAGAGGGAGAGAGAGAGAGAGAGAGAGAGAGAGAGAGAGAGAAGAGAGAGAGAGAGAGAGAGAGAGAGAGAGAGAGAGAGAGAGAGAGAGAGAGAGAGAGAGAGAGAGAGAGAGAGAGAGAGAGAGAGAGAGAGAGAGAGAGAGAGAGAGAGAGAGAGAGAGAGAGAGAGAGAGAGAGAGAGAGAGAGAGAGAGAGAGAGAGAGAGAGAGAGAGAGAGAGAGAGAGAGAGAGAGAGAGAGAGAGAATATAATTTTGCCGCAGC
>CM065681.1:44868891-44871391 GCA_017654935.2 Phymorhynchus buccinoides
CCATGCTCAAGCCGTGACACCTTTTACATACATACAGGAAAAAGGATTATTCTCGTTTAAAACCCCTTGACTGCCGTATAACGTATCAGGTACTGACTTGATGACATAACTGATGACGTCATCATATGAAGAGGAATAACTCTGATATGCTGGCTTTTGTTCTAGCACAGTCAAGAGAGTTATACCCCCAGACCATGTTGCCAGATTGGCTCTATCGGTTGTCTTTTTCATGTCAAGATTTGTACAATTATTTTGTCTTTAATTTTCTTTGGCAGTTAAGGGAAGCCAACGAAGTTTTTTTGCAACGCGTCCAAACATATTCAAAAAATATGACAGTAACGCCCGTGACCACATGACAAAAACTTCTAGAAAAGGACAGATCTGTTATAAATTTATGTAAGCTGAAATGGTTTATTAGCTAAGAGCAGCCGATAAGTCAATAACTCAGTAAATGTTTTTAATACATAGGCCCTGTATATGTATTATACACAAAGAAAAAAGTTAAGCACCCCTTAGCTATTACAAGGCTACCATTATTCCGTTATAAGCAGGGTTGAAGCAGTCATTCAGGCACAGGGAGGAAACACACGCTACTGAACTTTGATTTGCCAAATGAGTTTTGGACACTCCTCATGACGTTTTCCCACAATAATTAACTTTTCAGATAGCCATATGAAATTGTTACATTGATGATTAAACATGGTATTTTTTAATTTGAACATGACAACCCTTTTTGTTTCAGAATATCAGAATGCATTTGTAAAACCATGCATTAAATTATGCGTTTTCTTATAGTATGATAGTCAAACTTTCATTTACCAATCAATGTTGTTTCATTCTTTATTGATTATTTGCAATAAATCTCGATTTCATCTCATGTACAGCAAAAAAAGTGGTGGGGTGCTTAACTTTCTTCTTGGTGTATATTTTTAAGACCGGTATGTTTTTTTGTTGTTGTTGACAGCGATCATCGGCAGGTACCCTGTCTGTCCGCGTGGCTGCACGAGCTGTTCGCCTGTCAACGGGTGCGTCACGTGCGAGCCTCGCTACTTCATGTTCCTGTACCGGCAGAACATGCGTCAGATCGGCCTCTGCACCCCTTCGTGTCCCCTAGGCTACTACGGCGTGCGCCATCAGTATTACAGCACGTGCAACCGTACGTTGGATTACAACACATTATACACAGTACACCAATTACCCTCTTGGCTCCTTTCAGTTTTCTACAGAGAGCTATTTGTTTCAATTTATTTCTTTTAACAGAGGCAAATATTCTTAGGCTATAACTGATGTTGGTTAGGGATAGGAAAAGACTTTACAAGTGGCATACCACCATAAATCAACGTAAGCCTAATGAATAAAACATTTTAAATTATGCTGGTGACGAGTGTTAACGAAAGGCATGAACTGAAAGGAGCTGGGAAAAGCTACTGTGTATAGAGTCATAATTAGAGTAATTGAACAACAATGTTCAAAAATTACGAAAACATTTTCATAGCAAAATGTCTTTCGCGTTTAACAGCTAAATTGTTATTTCGATCCAGATCAGACCTTGGATATTCTGGGGGGTTTTCTCCATTTTATTGAAACTTATGGTAAACTAGTTTGCAATTGTGGTCGGATGTGTTGTAAATATAATGCTTGTAAGAATGGCGATAGCAACAGTCTCTCACCCACTCTACTGTGTTGGTGGAGGGTCATAAAAGACGAACTTGGCACATTCTTTTCTTTTGGAGAATGATGCTTTGTTTTGTCTCCCTTTGGCTCTGATCCACGCATTGCTAGATGATTGGTATCGTAATCAACTTTGGTGGAGGGGGAGTTATGATTAGAAAGAAAGTTCTCCCCCTTTGTTCAGTTTCGATAGCAACAGTAATAATAGCAACACACGTTCGTGATGGCAGCGCTGACAACGACGACGACAACGACGATGACGACGGAGATGATGATGCAGGCTAAGTATATTGGCGATGGTGACCACGACACGACAAACCGACCAACAGGAGGACATACGTAAACTTAATTGTCTTGACGATTGTTGTGTGATGATGAAGAGCACGACAACGATATGATTATGCCTATAACATCAACAACTTATGATGATATCAATTATGCTGATCACGACGACAATGATGTTGACTATTGTTGTGTGATGGTGACCACGATATGATTATGCCTATAACATCAACAACTTGTGATGATATCAATTATGCTGATCACGACGACAATGATGTTGACTATTGTTGTGTGATGATGAAGAGCACGACAACGATATGATTATGCCTATAACATCAACAACTTATGATGATATCAATTATGCTGATCACGACGACAATGATGTTGACTATTGTTGTGTGATGGTGACCACGATATGATTATGCCTATAACATCAACAACTTGTGATGATATCAATTATGCTGATCACGACGACAATGATGCTGACTATTGTTTTGTGATGGTGACCACGATATGATTATGCCTATAACATCAACAACTTGTGATT
>CM065681.1:44881391-44921391 GCA_017654935.2 Phymorhynchus buccinoides
ACCTTGTTATTGTTTTCTTTTTAAAAGTGCTATTATTATGTAGAAGAATTGTCATGTTTCAAAAAACTTTTTCTATTTCAATTCAAACCACCACTTCAAATTAACCATAGCTCATGTTTGTATCCATATTTGCATTAATTCAATTCCACCTCTTTTTTTTCAATTATTTCATTCTGCTCATGTTTGTCATTGCTTTTTTCCCCTAAGTTGCTAGACTTGATTGGTTTTTGTCAGCTCAATTTTTTTTCGCTTGATGCATGATGTGTGTGTGTGTGTGAGTGAGAGGGCATTGCGCAAAGAAACTATAATTGTAGCTCATCCATTTTACGCTCAATAAAACATTCGTATTTGTAATATATATCTCACTTACTCTATTTTACCCTCAATAAAACATTCGTATTTGTAATATATATCTCACTTACTCTCTCTCTCTCTCTCTCTCTCTCTCTCTCTCTCTCTCTCTCTCCGCAACAGATAGGAAGAATAGGCGTTGCCTAAAATCTATATCCTTGGAAGATAAAGTTTCAAATTTTCAAGTTCTCTCTCTCTCTCTCTCTCTCTCTCTCTCTCTCTCTCTCTCGCATTTCCATAGACGATTAGCCGTGCATTATACTACTGTTCGACTTCGTTCTTTCCTGCCATCGCTAGATTCGCTAATAACTTTCCTTCAGTCTTTAAACGCTGCTGGAAACTTCAGTTCCACTTCAAGTCGAAGAGTCTGTTGCCTGTGGCTTTTCCATACAGGCAGGAAATATGGACTGCAGGTTCTGTAGGTTCAGGTGGGCAAGATAAGCTTTGAAAGGTGTCAGCCATTGAACCGAATCTGCTCATCGGCTGGATGCTGCTGGCTCAGGCTGGCTGGCTGGCTGCGTGGCTAAACGCTTTCCAAGGAATCATAAGGATAGGAGATGATGTTCACTGACAGTGTGATGTGTTTTAAAGACCCACCAGATCACGTGTCCAAATCACGGGTTTCACGTGTTTTCCCTCTTATAGCTTGTAAGAAATCTTGTTACAAATGCCCCCAAATTCAAATCGAAATATCTTTTTTAAAGAGCAGCCTCAATTTGAAATTGGGGACATTTGTATGTGGGTCACAGCTACCTAGAACCCCCCCCCCCCCCCAGGGGACTTAATCGTGGTGCATCAGTGTCTTTAAATTAAGTTTTAAAAAAGGCTTGCTTACTCTCTCTCTCTCTCTCTCTCTCTCTCTCTCTCTCTCTCTCTCTCTCTCTCTCTCTATGTGTCTGTGATCTGTCCGTCTATCATCATGAGGTGCGCATGTGCACGCATGAACACTTGGGCAAAACGCACATATTCCTAAACACATGCGAACCTAATCGGCAACATTGAAGTGGAAATCCCATGGTAGGCTTAATGTGCAAAAAGAACAAAAAATGTCTGAGCGACTTAGCTGCTCATCAGTTCACCGCCAGGTGGCGACAAACTCAAGTGGGGCTAATCCTAGTGATATCCTTTGTTGGGGGAGAGAGAGAGAGAGAGAGAGAGAGAGAGAGAGAGAGAGAGAGAGAGAGAGAGAGAGAGAGAGAGAGAGAGAGAGAGAGAGAGAGAGAGAGAGAGAGAGAGAGAGAGAGAGAGACTCCTCTCCCTCTCGTTAAAGGTGAAGATCACCCCACCCCCCACGCTTCAATTTATCGGTTCTTTCCGGGGGGGGGTTTCAGTCTTGCCTTTTACTGCAGATTGAGCGCTTCAACCTCTATCGCTTGCTATATTTAACGTTAATGTTCATCCATTTACCATATTTAAAATATGCATTCAATAATAGTAGAAGATAATAAAGGTAAGACGGAAAGAACGCTATGAACCAAGACTGTGACCAACGCTCAGCGACAGTTGTGTGTATTGCGCTGCATAGGGGGGTGGGAGTGGGGCTATTAAATAATGGCCTATATTATGACTACGCTTAATTATTCAACAAAAATAATTAGCTCAAAAAGTTGATAAAATACAGCTAAATATTTGCTAAGAAAGGCAAGTCTGAAAATGCCGGGAGAGCTAAGAAATCGAAAGGAGGGGTGGGGGTGGGAGTGTTGATCTTCACCTTTACCTCCCTCTCTCCCTAACAAAGGATATCACTAGGATTATTAGCCCCACTTGAGTTTGTCACCACCTGGCGGTGAAATCAGCAGCTAAGTCGACCAAAAGCACTCGCACCTGGCTTTGTTTCAAGTAGGCCTATTATAACGTTAAACTCACTAGCAGAGCTTTATGTGTTTACTTTGAGGGCAAACGACAATACAATTACAAACTAGTCTATATTCCTCACAGACGGGGGGAAAATAACATAATTCTGTTAAGAGCTGTATAGCATCCTCCGCTATTAGACACGCACGCACGCACGCACGCGCGCGTGCACACACATACACATGCTTTTACAGCAGCTCAGTGTTGGGTTAACAATACAAATTCACGCAATCAGTGTTTTCCTGATCGGAATCAAAGTAAAAATGTGGAACATGATAACTATTTTACTCTGAAGAACCAACAGAATAAATTGCGCGCAGGTCCTATTTACACAAGAAGCTATTAATTAAAGAGTGTAAACTTCCAAAACAGCAGTAGGTCTTTGTCCTTATTTGTCTGTGGCTCAAGCCACAAACCTATAACTCACTTTGTCGGTCGGTCGGTCGGTCGGTCGAAAATTGTCGCACATGTTGACAAAATTGTCGCACTTCAAATCGAGGCGACGACGAAAATGGTGTTTTACGTCCTCTTGGTCTGAATCAGACACATATGGGACATTTGTAAATACAAATATGTTGGGAACAATACTGGAGGCAATGCCCGGAGGCAGTACGAAACCAGTAAAGTCCCGATTTTTTTATTAATGCAGATAGGTGTAGCGGTAACCACGCCTCAGTTAAATCTGAATTTCTTCAAATCGAGGAATGAAGAATGAAAAATGGTGTTTTACGTCCTCTCTGTCATAGACACATATGGGACATTTGTAAATACAAAGATGGTGGGAACAATACTGGCTGCAATGCCCGGAGGCAGTGCAACACCAGTAAAGTCCCGAGTTTTTATCAATATAGATATGTGTAGCGGTAACCACGCCTCGGATAAACCTCATCGGCTATGGTACCGCCACATTAATTTGGTAAAAAATTACGTCCCTGGGTGGACTTCAAATCGAGGAAATGAATGAAATATAGTGTTTTACGTCCTCTCGGCCCGGCAGGGCACATATGGGACATACTTCAAATCGAGGCTGCACTTCAAATTGAGGTCGCTCTTTAAAATGATGTTTTTTAAAGCGTACAAAATAATAAACATACGTAATACAGACACTACAACAGACACGACGAGTATGCGGTGCTTTTTCGATGAGTATAAGTAGGATACATAGTTTTAAATGTTTTCCAAAAGATATAAAAAGTTACGAAATGGTGCAGAGATAACATTCTGGTTTACAGATTTAAATTATTGAAAAGCCAGGGGAAGTGACTCATGATTGGAGTGGTAAAAATAGACCGCGTGCCACAAACTATTGCGAATTCGCGCTTGTTTTAGCCCCAGTTCTATAAGAACGGGACCACATTAGAATGGGAACAAGGGCCTGCAAGTATTTCTGTATGTGTGCGTGATCAAAATATGTTCCTCTTCGTAGCGCCTAAACCAGTGAACCAATATTAACAAAACTTATCAGTATTGTTCTTTAGGTAGGGCATGACGGGGTAAAAAGCCCATGGGCGGGTAAGAAGCCCATGATGATGAAAATGTTTTACGTCCTCTCGGTCATAGACACATATGGGACATTTGTAAATAGAAAGATGGTGGGAACAATACTGGCTGCAATGCCCGGAGGCAGTGCAACACCAGTAAAGTCCCGAGTTTTTAACAATATAGATAGGTGCAGCGGTAACCACGCCTCGGTTAAACCTCATCGGCTATGGTACCGCCACATTAAATATTCTAAATGTGAAAAGTTGATGTAAGAAGCCCATGCCAATTATCTCATGAAATAAAGCAAATTTCAGTCGCATTTTCCCGCCCATGGGCTTTTTACCCCGTCTTCATCTACTCTTGTTGTGGGCGGTGGTGACAGATGTATTAAATGGCAAGCGCCATATCAACACAATAGGGAATAGGGTAAGGCATAACGCGACCTGTGGGTGGTGAAATGGGGCGAAGGACATGCTTGCCGCTCAGTCACAACTTTGTTGAATTTTAGGGTGTTTTTTTCTCAAACTGTCGCACGCATTTTTAGCTTGTGTGTTTTTGCGTTGTTCCTTTTGACGGCAGCTAAAAGCAACACATTCTTAGTTTATTTTCCCCTGCATATAAATGAAGCCTTAAGAAAACACTACCTGGTGGTGTAATTGCAAGATAATTCAGATAACATTTGGAAAGGTAGTTTACATCTCTTCAATATATGCGTTGTGGCTGTTAAGCATGTACTAGTAATACTGGAGCTGTGTGGTAGAAATTTCAGTCCACACTGTAAACATGTCTCCGATGCTGTTGAAGTTCTCCAAATAACGAACCCCGCAGTACGCATGCGTCCCTAAACGTGTAAAAAGAAAATGTAACGCATGTAATAATAATACGTTTTTGATGTGCCTAGATTTCTAATAAACCGATTTCATTACCCGGCCAGACAGTCTGACAGGTTTTATTTCTGGGCTGTCTGTCCATCGATTATCTTAAAAACTACTGGACGGGTTTTGATCAAATTTGACAGAGGGGTAAACATCTTGAAAAGACAGCTTCCTTTCAAGATTCATGACAGTGCTGACCTTGACCTTAAAGCTTGACCTTGAAAACCAAAATTTCATTCTTTGGGCTATATATTTTGTTTCTGAGCTGTAGCTGATGAACCAGTGAACAGAATCGCTTCAAATTTTGTGTGGTGGGGCATCACAATGCCGGGAGGGTTCTGTAAAATATATTGAAGTTTTGTTTGGATTTTTTGTGTCCAAACACTAACATTCAAATGTTCTGAAATAGTCAAAGGGAAACAACCACTTGTCTTTGACAAAAACGTAATCTTGAGTATTGCCCACAAACAACTACATGACAAGTTGTATTGCCCCTTTGACAAAATGAATATAGTACAGGTGAGAGAGAGAGAGAGAGAGAGAGAGAGAGAGAGAGAGAGAGAGAGAGAGAGAGAGAGAGAGAGAGAGAGAGAGAGAGAGAGAGAGAGAGAGAGAGAATTAGGGTGGATTGATAGAGTGGTCATGTGCTTGTGATGTAATAGAGTGGGGGTGGTTGGAAAGGGACGTGTGGTGTCTTGTGACCAGGTGAATGAATGAAAAATGGTGTTTTACGTCCTCTCGGTCTGGAACAGACACATATGGGACATTTGTAGATACAAAGATGGTGGGAACAATACTGGAGGCAATGCCCGGAGGCAGTGCAACACAAGTACAGTCCCGATTTTTTAACAATACAGATCTGATTTGATACTGTTTTGTGACCAGGTGTCTGAGGCCTGGTGCATCTAGGTTTGGATGGAGGGGGGAGAAGGGAAAAACATCTTCTGATTACCTGGCCAGAGGACATGTATTGAGACAGGTCTATGTGTTTGTGTGCGAGTACAAAAATATAAACACATGGACTTACTCTATGCAAACTATATCCTATCAGACTGGCTAGTTGCTTTAAGCGTACGCTACGAAACACGACTCTAGCCGGGTTTGCACTGTTGCAGTGCGTATCTGCCGCTCGGCGATGCCCTTGTTACAAGATAAAATTTGTGACTAATTCTCCCTTATTGACCTGCTTTGCGTTTCAGCTCTACAATCTGTTACAAACACGTTCACGGGGAAGAATTATTGAGCAAACGAAAAAATGCTCTTTGGTTATAAGGGAATGCCGGTAACTACTAAATTATGTCTGTAAATCAGAACAGGTACCAAATTACCAATCAACATCAATACAAAGCTGGGTGATCTACGTTTTTGGCTCACTCGTGTTAACGAAGTGAGTCTATGTTCTCATGACTGTTCGGATGTGCATCCATGTGTGTGTATATGTATATGTATGTATGTATGTGCATCTGTGGTCCTAATTTTAACGTTAGCTTTTTTGGGGGGAATTACAAGGTACACATTGTTCAAACTTTGCATACACGTAAGTGCTTATGGAAGCTTTCAAGAAATATGATTTACATAATAAAATCAACCAACGACCTTGACCTTTAGCATGTAATTTTTTTTTTTCACATTTTCAGTCATAGTCCCCAAATTTGGCATATTGGTGTATTTGCTTAGGTGAAATGGTATGTTGGGTTACTTTTACCCTCTTGACCTTAACCTTCAACATCGTCGCTTATTTGTTTGGGCCATATCTTTTACATCATGGCAGATACAGTCCCTACATTTGGCAAGTAGGTAAACTAGCTTAACCCTCTTGCATTCACATTTGTTACAGAAAAAAACCTTTTCTAATATTCAGATATTTTCTCACAATTTCGTGAAAATTTGTTTTAAAGCACACAGATTACAATACAGTTACCATCGCATCATTGCAAATGAGAAACTTCTTCATATTATAGTGTACAAGCCTGAACTTTATGCGTGATGGAAATCAGGCAATCAGAAGGCAGAGTGGATTTTGGGGCCTTTTTGAATACACAGTGGGAACTTCTGGCCAGCCGAATTTGGCTTTGGCCGACTTGAATGCAAGCTTATGTGTGTACCCTTTCTGACCTGGACCTTGGGAATGCATTTGAAAGTGAACAATCTGACATTTAGATCTACATGTATCTCCAAAAACATAAAGCAAGCAAGCCTTAAAAGCTTTGCCTCTTATTAAGCAGTAAAGCAGCAATATGATGCTTTGTCAGTGTATGGTAAATCTAAATGTATTGACAACCTCAGCAGTTATGGCTGGAGTAGAATCTGCAGCTGTGTGTGTGTGTGTCTCCCTCTGTCAGCAACTGACCCTCTTTGCTTTGAAATCAAACCTCAAAACCCACCTGTTTCCCCCGTAATTGAAGCTAATTCTATTTTCCCCTCCTCTTTATTGCCTTTAGCTCTATTTCTCAAACGCGTGTGCGTTATCTTCTTGTTCGTCTTTGTATAGCGTCTTTGTTTGAATGTGCTCAGATTGTTTTTAGCGTTTTTGAAATCAAAAGTTTCATTTTGGGGGAAAACAAACACTGTATTTAAAACTACAATTAATGCGGGCATCTGTAATGAGAGATGAGAGTCTGAAAAAGTCCAAAAAGGTGGAAACAAAATTTGTTTTGTGGGTCCCGGGTGCTGCCGAAGGTCCCCGGTGGGGTCCAGGAGCAAAGCCCCTGGTGGGGGTCAGGGGGCTTTGCCCCCTGAAGCTGAAGAATTTTGGCTTTTAATCAATAAAAGATCATCACTCAGGACAGTAAAGTATAAAAATATAAGTTGCCTTAACTTATTAAAAAAATGTCTATTTCTTACGTTATCTTATGTGCATCAGGAAATCACACGAACCATCATCATGAACTGGGCCTTTGGAACTGGGTATCATCACTTTAGCGCTAACTTCGACCTCCATCCACTTCCAACTCCACTTAATTTTAACTGAAGAGTCGATTTTCTTCGCAAACAATTTTTCACTTTCTTTCAGCTGACGAAACATTGTGATTTTCGTTTGTGAAACCGACCTCGTGATGGCGCTTCCTGGAAAAATTTATCAAACGTCATCGTTCTTTCTCAAACATCAACTTCCGCTTTTATTGTCTCGGTTAACCATAGAGTGGTAACAAAGAGAGCAGTCTTGGTCGGCCCAATGAGAAACCGGAAACGTCCATTTGAGAACAGACTGATCGAGAACAAAACATCGATCGTTCGTCCAGTCATCCTGCCAATGGTGTCCGGTGCCGATCATCAAAAAACCTAACCCTACCCCCCAAAACAATTTCTCAACGGATTTACACTGATCTCAAAAATGATCCCTGGGGCCATCCAAAAGGCGGAAAATCCGCCGTTCGACGGATAAATCTCATCTCTGTGTAATGGCAACAGCTATCCAAATAAAGAAAAAAATCAATAGACTATGAGTGACTAATAGTAAAATAACAGTTAATTTCTTGCTTTTTGTTTGTTTGTATCTTTGATTTCGTTTACGTACGTGTGAAGTGTGCATGGTAAGAAATAGGTTAATAAAAGTTAAAACCTGAAATTTAGGCAGAGGCCTGGGAATGCATAATACTGCACCAGTACAGTATTTCGCCGCCTGAAAATTAAACTATCGCAAGTCAGAGTTGGTCAACTTCAAAGTGTTGGACTTACCAGTTGATCGAGGCAAGATGCTTCATCTAAGCTGTAAAAAAGAATTTGCAAAGATACAGTACCGATGGTAACGCTAAATGAACAAAAGATTACATAATTTGAATTAAAATGACCGAAATGTTGAGTTTTTTATTTCTCATGTGAAGCGGTCTTTCATCTGTATGATTTGCACACGGCGATTTGTTTCAATCCACATTCATTTTAATTTTAATGATCAAAAACGGGATAACATCTGCAGTGAAAAATGAAAGTGTGCAATGACATGGTCTTATAATTTTTATCTTTATTGATTAGCATATTTTACTGACTGTAAGTGTAACTGTAAGGCGATACTTTTCCCCCAGACCGAGACACATAAATAAGACCCCCCATTATATGACTCCCTCCCTATTGGCCACTGCAAGTGCAACGACCACCTTTTGCACGAGTCAATGCCCTTGGTTGATGCTTGAGTACTGACCAAACAAGGGAATAACTTGCCAATAACCCTATTTGAGGCCACTAAATCAAATGGCTGCCTTTTGCAAGAGTGAATGCCCTTTTGGATACTGACCAACAAGGGCTTAACTCTCGCTGTCAAGGGTGTTAATAACCCTAATTGCAGTGGCCAATAAGACCCCACAGTACACGGATTCCCCTCATTCTAGCTGCTTTCAGTTTTCAACAGAGAGCTATTTGTTTCTTGTTATTTCTTTTAACAGAGGCAAATATTCTTATAATTGATTTTGGTTAGGGATAGGAAAAGACCTTACAAGTGGCATACCACCATAAAACAATGTAAGCCTAATAGATAAAACACTTTAAATTGGATTATGCTTGTGACGAGTGTTAACAAAAGGCATGGACTGAAAGGAGCTGAAAAAAGCTACTGTGACCCTCCCTTTTAAGACCCACTTCTCTGAGCCTGAGACATTGCCCTTCTTTGTAAGTATTAAAATCACCTCCCTTACACAACTACCTCCCATTTAACCCTTTCACCGCCAGTCATATTTCAGCCAAAAATGTCCATTAACATTTACCTGGGTAGAGAACAAAATCCATCTGCAGTATTGGGGATTCTTCTGTGACATATATAAAATAAGGTCTATCCTTACTTCCCACAACTATGACAATAGGGTCTTTGGATAATAGACCCCAATTTGATGCCTTTTAGTGACATGGGTGTTAAATCACTGTGGTGCTAAAATGCGACTCCGGCGGTGAAAGGGTTAAGACCTCATTCTGGATGATTTTTGAAGGTCTTATAAGTGACGCATAACTATCACTATAGTAAGAAATCATACCGTATTTTACAGACTATAAGGCGATACTTTTTCCCCAGACTGAGACCCCTGCGCCTTATAATGTGACTGATAACATAGTAAGGAAATAGAGTAACAAAATCTGAATTTGGGGTCAAATTTGGGGGTGCGCCTATAGTCCGTAAAATACGGCAGTAACATGAATTTTGTGTAAAATTGCCTTTTAGTCCGAAAAATATGGTAAAAATCAATATAATGAAACAGACAAGTTAGAGAAAGAGAGAGAGAAGAGAGGTAGAAGGGCAGATTTTTCAATCACTGAGGGATAACAAAATATAAAACAAGGCCTATCGATCTCCCTGACCTTGACCTTGACGCCATCATCGAACGGCCATAAGCCAAAGTACCTACATGCCAAATTTGAAGACTCTAAGACCAACGGTGTAATAATAATAATAGTGTTTTACGCCCTCTTTGGCCTTTCGGCCATGTGGGGCATAGACCAACGGTGTGGAAGTTATGGCCCCTTAAATATTTTCAGTTTTCAAGGTCATACACCAAGGTCAAGACGGCGATAATTTATGCGCAGATGCCTTCCTCTCATGGTGACATAGCACCACACAAAATTTGAAGCGATTCGGTCAAGCGGTTCGAGAGATAATTATCCTTGGGACAGACGGAAGAAAAGAGGAAAAAAAAAAGAAAAGAAACATGTATACACGAACGAATTCATACTCCTTTGTGATCGTAGATCGGCAAAGGACAAAAATATAAAAACAGAATATCAGTTGAAGAAACAAAGGAAAGAAACATCGCTTTAGCACACACATTGCGCAGATAATACAATTCAAACAAAGATTCAAGAGACTAAAACAGCAAAGATTTATTCATGATTCTTTCGAACATGTCCACTTCAAAGATTGAATATCAACAGTGACAAAAACTGCCACATGATGCAGCCTCTGCAAGCCAATGGTCTTAATGTACAATGTTCTAAATTTGGAATTGGATTGTGCCCAGTAATTGCCTAATAATAAATCATAAAGAAAAAAAAGATAAGGAGTGGATATCGAAAATGGAAAGAGGTCATTTTTTCCCCATCAAAACAAACGGTGGCTGTCTGCTTTTAGAGCTCGTTCATGTTATTTGTTTTATTTTCTTCCCATCAAACTAAAACAAAAACCAACCAAACAAAAACAAAAAAACAAGCAAACCACCACCACCCCACCACCCAAAAAAAACATGCACATAAACACCACACACGCACAAGCATAGACAAAGAACAACAAAACCTATCTTCTATAAACCTGAGAAAAAAAACCACCCACCAAAAACCTGTATTTTCCTTTTAAACATATACACTGACATAACTACTTTTACAACAAAATAAAATAACATCAATGTTGGTGACCAATCTACTGAGGCACTTTACTTATTAACCTGAAAATCAACACCATGACATATCATTATACTGACATACTTTACTTCTTCAGCAAAAACAAAACCCAACAACAACAAAACATGATGTAAATTAAACTATCATACTAAATCTAATTAAGGCATAGCATTTTTCTAATAACAGATTTTCAGGAGAGAAGTTAGATTACCTACATTCAGGTAAGAGACCCGTAAAACTGATGTCGCTGCTAATTCTGTCCTTTCTTTCCAACCCTCTACACACTGAGTTTTGTTTTGACAATGCTTAATCATTGTAGCTCTCTGCATTGTGTATCTGCATAACTGGAAAGCACCCTAGCACAGCACAATGATTCAAAAGGCAGTTCAATGAACAGAAAAAGACAGCACCAGTTTCTAGACAACAGTTTTCTTTAACAGACAAATATAAAACCTTTTTTTTCCCAACCTATGTTATTCATACAGGAAGAATTAAAAAGTGAAATCAAACCCAAAACCCTTGAAAATATTAAATTAAAATATTATCAATATGTTGGGTACAGCCTAGGAATAATGATAGCTTCAGGACACAGAATAAAGGACACAGCTTCAAGAATAAAGGACACAGCTTCAGGAAAAATGAACAAATGATGGAATATGTGATAATGACATATGTGCATAATATGAACATTTTGATTCAAAACTTCAGAAAAGTGAAGCGATACCAAAGGGAAATAAATAAAATGTAAGCATGATGCAAAAAGAATACAACATACACACTTTTTTCTCTCTCTGTCTCTCATGCACACACACACAACTTTTCATATGCATGTATGTACACAGATGTCCACCTGAGTGCAAGCATGTACATGAGACATTTCCATTTTGGTTTTAGTTTTGTCTGATGAAGAAGAAAAAAGAAAACAGTGCCTCTAAATTGGTGACTGTCTTTTTCTACCCATTAAACTGCCTTTGAAATCATTTTGTCTCGAGTTCAGCCATGCTTTCCTAGAAAACTCCCATCTGTTTTGATTTCGACAACACTGTAATCGGAGGTCAGAACTATAAATAAAGTGCCGTTTGTTTGTAGATATTCTCTCCCCAGCTGACTTACAGATGCTACACCATGACAAGATGTTCAGTGGACATTTTGCTTCAAAACGATAATGCAATGGGGTTGCAGGTTTCGAGTCCCTCATTGTCTGCGTCTCCAAGACCCTTCTGCACCGGCAACAGTGTGAACACAGGGAGCGTTGCTGTCACTCAGCAGCTGTCTAGTCCTGACCTCCCCACTGGTTCTGGAATTTTAAGGAAAAAAAGACAAGAACATTTTTGTTGAAACCAATGTTTGGATGCTTTTCTTGCATCAGCGTGTTAAGATTAGATCATTGTCTGTTCTTACCAATAATGAAATGCATTTATTCGATTTGGTATTTTCACAAGTACTGTTTATCCGAGTTGAACACAAAAACAGAATGAAGAACAACTACTACTTCATTTGACACTGTCGTTTAATATAATTTCAATGCATTTTGTTGTTGTCTGTTTACTTCTGTTTTTAGGAAGCAAAAGTGAATATATTTTTTAATTTGTTTTTTTACTATTATGTCTCTATCAAAGCGTTGAAAAGTCTTGATCAACAGGCATCCAACTGAATAGCAAAAGAAAGAAAGATGTCTTGATGCGTTTTCAAGGACAACAGATGTACATCCTTCAACATATACTTTGTTTTCTGTGTCAAAATCAATAACCAACAAATATCAATACGATAGTTACAGAGACCAAAACCTCCTTTCTGAACCCCCAACCCCAAGTACCTGGATTCAGGCTTTCCAATGCATTCCACTTCCTGTACTTACATCCTGCCTGCTTTGGCCGGCATTCGTCTTCTTCTCGATGGTGAGGGCCAGCACCTGGGACCTGAAGGCCAGGTTCTTCGTCTTCTCAATCACCTGCTGGTAGGGGGACACCGCCTGAGTGCCCATCACCACGTGACCCTGCAGGACAGAGAGAGACGATGCGCAATAAGAGACACTACTGGTAACAGACCACTCAACGTTCGTATCACAGACCGCATTAACCCTTTCATCGCCACTGTCGCCTCTTGGCACCACAATGATTTAACACCCATGTCACTAAAAGGCATCAAATGAGGATCTGGTATCCAGTGATCTTATGTTCTTAGTTCTGGGAGGTAAGGATAGGCCCTGTTTTATGCATGTAATCCCCAATATTGCAGACAAAATCTGTTCTCTACCTGGGTAAGTTTAATGGTAAATTTTGGCTGAGGAATGGCTAGCGTTGAAAGGGTTAACTGATAAATACAAGTAAAATACTGTTTGCAGACCCCAAATACAGAACATTAATGGCTTGTCAATCCCAGGGACTTACTGATTGTTGGTAGAACTGGTACATGGTTTTAGTAGAGGCCTTGATATTGTGGATTTTTCACTGGGTTCTGTACCCCTGCAACCGCTTCTGATACAAGGTTGTTGGTAAGTAGTCATAGATGGGATTGGTTTTCAAAATTCCTAGCACAATCATTGTATTAGAAGGAAACCTGAATTATGGTTCAGTACATTAAATACCACACATGCCTCTTTGTCTCCCTTTCATCCTTCTTTTGATTTCTATACCCTAGCCACAAAATAAGGATGCTTTCTTTAAAAAAATGGGGATACCGGCGGGTCTTGTGTACAAATAGTTCCCCCACTTTTCTGGAAGTTCTGTGCTTGTAACTTCCTCTAATCTGTCACTCTCTTTGACTCTGCTTTTTCCCTTTGTTACTGTCATCTACTATCTTTCCGCCTTACCAGAATATTCTCCTGCATTTCTTCAAGGAATAGTGACCGAATACTTTAAAAAAGATTTCCTCCAGCCGAAGTCGGACTTGCTGGGCCAAACTATTTTTTAGTTAGGCTCATAATGGCAGCATGATGCATCTGCGCTCATAATTGACAAGAGAAACTGTTTGAGCGATTGAAGAAGAAGAAATTTTTTAAACCATTTTTTGGCATTTTTCAAAATTGCTAACAAGAAAGCAGCGGATAATCTTACTTGCCATCAATAAATAAACCTTAGTAAAACTATGACCACTACAGGAAAGCTTTTTGAAGGCACTGACCAGCTTGGAGTCAATCCTGGCATCCAGCCGGGCGTTGCGGATCAGGTTGACAATCCACCTCTCTGCTTCATCAGGGGTCATGTTGAGCTTCTCTGCCAGCATGCTGAATGAAACACAGCAACATCGCCACATTAGCATTTGGCATTTAGTATATTCTAATCACAGATTTATCTCTGTGAAACTGGGGCTGCTCTCCCCTGGAGAGTGCGTTGCAGCAAGCGCACCACCTACCCATTTTTTCTTTTAGGGGGGGCAGGACACACTTGGGAAACCTAGCTATCAATTTGATCATATCAGGCAGCGGGATTTCTTCCTGAGCACTCTTATCGACTTTTAACTGCCATGGGATTTTTATGTGCGTAAAGTATACGGGTCAGACTAACTTTAAATCCCCATCCGAAGGACTCAATGTTCAGTTCGATTTTCCTGTCAAACTAGAAAGAAAGGGCAAGAGATTCGAACCCGGGTCACTCACGATGCTGTCACGCATTGACTTTGGCAGGCGAACGTCTTAACCACTGGGCCACCTTTCTTCCTAGCCTTATCTCTCCATGATAATTACATTGAATAAAGTTGACGCAATACTGAACAGTCATAACTTGCAAAGAGATTGACAATAATAAATGACGTATTGTTGACTAAAAGCGAATATTAAAAACAAAGAAGAGAATAATTAGGCTTTATTTGTGAACTTGTCGTAAGGGAAACGCATTTGGAGCTATCTCAGAAAAAATATTGAAAACCTTCAGTTAAACAATGTACATTATTTAAAAAATATTTAATTCAATTCAAATTAAGTGGGGTGGGGGATGGGAGGGCGGATTTTGTATTTGCAAAAGAAGTCAGACTTCAAGCAGTCTGTTCCACTTTTCATGGCATTAGCAAACATGCAT
The DNA here is from genome assembly GCA_017654935.2 of Phymorhynchus buccinoides. NCBI lineage: Eukaryota > Metazoa > Mollusca > Gastropoda > Neogastropoda > Raphitomidae > Phymorhynchus > Phymorhynchus buccinoides. The sequence continues at coordinate 44,896,285 of CM065681.1, forward strand.
ACTTTTTCTTTTTAAGAATCGTGAACTCTGATATTCAAAATTAGAATTAACACTGACTACAACACAGTAAAGACCAATCCACTGACGTGATGCTGATACACTCGTGAATGCGACAGAAGGTCTCGAAGATGAGCAGGCGGGCATTCTCGATGAAGTCCTCCAGGCAGGCCACCAGGAAGAAGTCGTTCATGAGCACCACCTCACATTCCCTCAGCTTCTGCTGGGCCCCCTTAAAGTCAAACTTCACGTACAGGCACATCACAAACTCCGTGATGGGGTCTTTGTAGGTGTACGACTCCTGAAAGAAAAGAAAAGAGTCGACGTAAAGGCACATAACAAACTCCATGATCGGGTCTTTGTCGGTGTACAGATCCTGAAGTAAAAAAGAACAGTTGACGTACAAGCATACGACAAAATCCCCGATAAGATCTTGACAGGTGTACAAAGAAGCAAAAAGAACAGCTGATGCACAAGCATACGACAAAATCCCCGATAAGATCTTGACAGGTGTACAAAGAAGCAAAAAGAACAGTTGACACACAAGCACATGACAAAATCCATGCTAAGGTCTTGATCATTGTACAAAGAAGGAAAAAGAACAGTTGATGCTCAACTACAGTAGCAAATGAATACCCCAAATTCTGACTGCTTTTACTTTTCCTTAGAGAACTATTTATAGCTAACTTTCCCAAAGTTCATTCTTTTCACACAGTCAAGTTCTTTTTGAGTTTTTCCACTGGATGTGGTTCAGCCAAGGTTACGGGGTGTGCTGTACTGCCAAAAAAACAACATAGGATAAAAAACTTTGGGGTATTCTGGTGGTGAGTGCTAAAATAGGCACAACATGAAAGGAGTTGAAATGTGGGCTAGAAGTGAATTGAGATTTCACAAACTATGGTAAATGTGCTGACCTGCTGGATGATCTTGACGAGGTCCTTGAGCACCTTCTGCCTGCGGCCCTTGTTGGTGATGACCGCCGTGGTCAGGTAGCGCAGGATGTGCGGGCACATGGTCTGGATGGCGTTCAGGTACCTGCCACCAAATGTCTTAGTACCGTCAGAGCTTTTCCAATAACCATTTCACAACTTTTCAAATGAATGGATGGATGGAAGTTCAGTTTAACGTCGCGTATCGGCTTTCGCCATGTACGACGGGCTGAACAAACCAACCAGGTTATAAACAAAAATTTATGTTCCCGAATCACTGTCTTAGCCAAAAGGCCGAGAAGCGATCAGAATTAAGCTTAAATTTCAAATTAATAATAATAATGCGTATTTTTATAGCACCTATTCTCAGTAAGCGCTTTACAAAACATATTTACATTGATTAAAAAGAAAACATGACACAATAAATATTAAACAAGCACCCAAAGAACTGACGCGAAGTAGCCTTGCACACCCACAACCACACACTGTCAGGACACACGCGCGATTGCACACACAGACAGACGCATGAACACACACGCGCACCCACCCACCCAGATCATGAATACACACACACACGCACGCGCGCACACACGCACGGACAAAAACAAACCTAGAGCCCACGCATCCACGTACAACAGCAAGCCACAATGTAAAGATGATCAGTAACAGCACACAAGCCGATATACATGCACACGTGTGCGAGTACCATATTTTACGGACTACAAGGCAATACACTTTTTTCCTCAGCTCAGACCCTTGCACCTTAAAATGTAATGTGCCTAGCATTTGCCACTGCAACTAGGGTTATTAACGCCCTTGGCAGTGAGAGTGAATCCCTTGTTGGTCAGTACTCAAAAGGGCATTCACTCTTGCGAAAGGCAGCCATTTAGTGGCCTCAAATAGGGTTACTGGTGAGCTATTCCCTTGTCTGGTCAGTACTCAAGCATCTACCAAGGGCATTCACTCTAGCAAAACATGGTTGTTGCAGTGGCCAAGACTGAAATCTAATCAAACAAAGTTGAGAATTCTATTAATATCGCAAGTAATGAGGTCGACGATCAAACCCAGAAGCAGGCCTATGCTAAGACGATTAAAAAAAAAAGTGCATTTTAATTAGACGTTAGTCACAAATAACACTTTCAAATAGGTCAATTAACACAAACTCACTTTTTGGAGAATGGGGACTGCTTGTAAACATTTCACAAAGGTCATTGACTTTCCCGATAGCAGAAAGTAAAGTGAAAAAGGAGACACAAGATTATGAAGATCAGCGAAAACAAAGCAAGATGGCCAGACATTTCCTCCTACGCAAATCTGGAAGCCACAACTTTTACAGTTTTAGCGCCCCAAAAACTGAAAGCCACAAGTTTTTACACTTCAAAAAACGGAAGCCATAAGTTTTTACACTTCAAACACTGGAAGTGGAAGCCACAATTTTTTTCAATTAAAAAACAAACACGGAAGCCACAAGATTTTACACTCCAAAAACGGGAAGCCATAAGTCTTTACACTCAAAAAACTGGAAACCACAAGTTTTTACAATTAAAAAAACCCCGGAATTCCGGAAAATAAGCACCCCTGAGGTTAACCTTTGACAGACACACATCAAGTGAACTTCCTGTTCCATGCAGATCCACTCACAGCGGCTGGTAGAGGAAAAGGTCGATGATGAGGTCTCGGCCCTTGGCGTGGTTGAAGAAGACAAACAGACTCCAGTGGATCAGCCAAGTGCGCTGCTGCAGTCCCACCAGAGCATTGGGAAATTGCTGCACACAGTTCAGTGAGAAAAACCAAGGACATGAAATTTGCATTGCACCAAATGAGAAAACAGAGAAAACACAAGGACATGAAACTTGCATAAATGCAATGCACCAATGAGGCGTTATACTACTCCTTGCCGAGACGAAAGGGCGATAATTTTAGGGCCGAACTGCCGATGCCCCCTGGTGACAAGTCAGGAGCAGATAATCTTCTGTGGCTACATACCACTAGTTCCTGACAGGCAAGGGTGATAATCTTAAGTAGGTGGCGTTCGCATTTGAGGTCATGAGACAGGGGCAGATAATTTTCGGCATAAAGCCTCATTGGCTACACAAATGTAAAAATCAACAGCACACAAACAAATTTAAACGGAAAGTTTCACAAAAGATTTTTTAAATTTTTTATTTCGTATTTCTGAGAAAGTAAGAAGGTATTTGACATTTTAAAAATGAAAGTACACATAGAATCACTCGATCTTTCACTTCAATATTAAAAATTAAATTACAGTGGAAATCTATTTGAACACGCTTAGTTAAGTAAACATAGAAAGGACTGAATGTTTCGTATGATCTATGTTGTGAAGTTCCTATTTTTCATCTGTGATTCGTACAATTACCTTAAATTACGTGAAATTGTACGACCATTTTGCATGGTAAACAGGTTTGCCACAAGACGAAATAAAGAAATATTTGTCGAGATTTAACACTGAAGCAATGAGCCAGTGAGCTATTGCTTTCCCAGGAGACCTGATCCCTGAGAACTCACATTGGCGTCAATGATCTCCTGCACCTTCTTGAGGTCCTCCAGGGCCACGTCCCAGCTCTGCATCAGGATCTCGCTGGCCAGCTTGCCCCAACACGCGTTCATGAAGTTGGGGTCAGAGGGAGGCAGCTGAAACAAAGTCAGGGACAAAAATCATGTTTTCTTCAAAGGGCTCTTTTTTTTCTTCAGACCTGCAACGGAAAATTGTTTCTGCCATTTTATCAGCCGCCATCATAATTTGCTTCAACTTTGGAAGTTTTTGACCATTACACTGACAACTAATCTAACATATTAACCCTTTCACCGCCAATGTCGCATTTTAGCACCACAGCATTCAATGCCTATGTCAACGGAAAGTGGCACAAACCAGGGTCTCTTATCCAAAGAGCCTATTTTCATAATTTGGGGAGGTAAGGATAGGCCTTACTTTATGCATGTCACAGAGGAATCGGAGTACACATAGAATCAGAAGATTTTTTTTCTCTATAGTTAAGCTTAATGGGATTTTTTTGCTGAAAAATGGCTAGCAGCGAAAGTGTTAAACTACACCTACAAACATGCTCATCTTTAACTCTTCTAGTACCATGGGCGAATACATTCACCCAGTACACCACACTTCACTCCCACCAAATGCAAAGACATTCACTGCCAAGTACCCTGGTAATGTGGTTCTACTTTCAGAGCTTATGTCAGCGATTTTTTTCCATTAAAGCAGAGCATGCACACTCAAAAAAAAGTAGTTACCATCCTCTTATCGGTTGAGATAACCCAGAACGTCAAAAAATACATGGCGCTAGAAGAGTTAAGATAAATGAGTAATAAGAAAGCTGAGAGTCAGGCCCCAACTACAATTGAATATTTAACCTTGGGTAATCAGCTTTGCTAAAATTGGTTTATATTATAAAGTTATAATGGATTCATGATATATATATGACAAATCAACACAGCCATCATCAAAATCAAATGCCTTGCCACAGACAAAATCAGGCATTATGATATCTGTCAATGAAGGACATCGGTGGTTTAGCTCCCTTTGCTTGTTAAAAATGCGTTTAAGTTCTGAATTTCTTAAGAAAACATATGCTTACACTTGCAGTCTTTTTCAACCATATAAGGCGCAGCTTTTTAAAACTGTACTGTGACCCCTGTACCTAATCTGTTGATAGCACCCCACAATTTAAAAAATAGAATAATAAACCCCTACAACCAATAACTTGCTAATATATCATCACATAGGTGTGATTTATCTGGATTTTAAGCATGAAATTCAAATTTAAATTTATTTAACCCTTTCGCCACCAGCCATTCTTCAGCCCCAAAAATACCATTCTCTCTTAACCTGGGTAGAGAAAAAAATAATATCTGCAATATTGCGAATTCCTCCCCACGCATAGCATTACGTCTATCCTTACCTCCCTAAATTATGAAAATAGGGTCTTCAGTTAACACTAACAGGCTCTGATTTGATGCCTTTTAGTGACGGGGTGGTTAAACCATTGTGGTGCAAAAATGCGACATTGGATTTGAAAGGGTTAACATGTTCATCATCTTCATGGAGCTAGTCATCAATCATTACAAAACAAGTGTGACATCAAATGTTTTGTCTCTTTCTCTTTATTTGCTCCGTATTGTGGTGGAAAAAAATAAATTTACCTAACAATTTTCCCTAAAAATTGGCGAGTCCACCATGTCAGGCATGGGAATTAGAGAAGACAAAAAAGACTGAAAATTGGGGTCTGGAAGCAGGCATTGGAACAAAGAATAAAAAACAATAACTGAAAACTGTGTGTGTTGGGATACAGTCCCCAGAAAATGAAGCAGCTTCTGTTATTTAAGCCTTAAGAACAGTATTAGACAAGACAGATATATTTAGTTCATTTTGCATCCATAACTTAAGTTTTACTCATTGGGCTTCTTTTTTTTCATCTACATAAATGTCCTCTTGGACCATAAAAAAAGCCGAAACTTGCAAAAAAAGACTGAAGAGGACCATCAAAAAAGCTGAAATCAGCCAAAACTGACAATTCCCATGCCTGAGTGTCTTGCAGGTTAAAAAAAACCCATGTTTTTTTTCCATCACACACACCACTGCAATACTAATAACAGAATTTGTGATATATACACACAAAGTTACAGTGATAGTTTAAAAATTAAACACTCAAAACGCCCATTGAATATTGCCTGGTGTAATATTTTGGATTTCTCCTTTGTCGAACACCAACGATGGACTGACATCCACATTTTAGCAACGTAACAAAAAAGATGTAATTATTGAAACAGGTCACATCTGACACATGCACGGGAAAATGAGAACAGTCTACATACCAGAACACGAACAAAATACAGGTACTCGGCTGTGCCAGAGTAGTTGCCACACTCGTACTGAAACTTGGCGTATTTGTACAGTGTGTCCAACATCTGCTGTTTGAACTGAAAAAGTAAAAACGAAGTAAGATGATTCATGATTCAAGTTCAACAACGAAAGAGAATAACTCAATAAACCACAAACATACATATAGATAACTCCCCCCACCCCACCCCACCGATACTACTTTTTTTTTTTTATTTTTTATTTATTGAAGGGTTTGTGATTCTTGAAGTTAAAAGTTAATGAGAGAATTCAGAGGAAATTCTACAAATTAATTCATTAAAGAAATAACTACGTACTAGTGTCTGTGTGAAAGTCATGTCAGCATGCATAAATTGTGGATTTTTTTTTTTACCTTTTAACTTGTATAATACAAAACGCTGCCTTGAAACTGAGCTTTACAGATTGATTACATTTATTATATTCAATTTCAATCAACCTGTTGTTATATAACATAGCTGCCAACTTTCCAGAATCCCCAACTGGAATGATGGGGGGAGGGTTCGAGAGGGTTCGGGGGGGGAGGGGGGAGCGGGGGTCAGCTGAAGCATTTTTTTTATATAAAGAAGCAAACTCTTCATTTCCTGACAACATTGTCCATTTTCACAACATCAATAACATGGCATGCTCACCTCTCCACTGTTGTGCTATTGTACATTTTAGCAACGATACACTATCACGACTATGATTATTATTATGAGCTGAAAACTTCAGCAGTATTAATTTAGATTTCTGTACAAAATTTCAAAGTTGCGTTGGCAAACTGTGCAGAAAGCGTAACTATCCTCTCAATGGGACACATTGTTGATGGGAAATTCTTCGTTCTTCCAAAGAACAAATTTCGGTAAACTCGATTCAGTAAACTCGTGGTTTCATTTGACGCCATTTTAATCAGCAGAGAAGCTTGATCAAGCCTAATGCACATGCACAGATTATGGTTTTCAGGTCTAAATGTTGAGATAGGTGCTTGGAATGGTTGTGGAAAAAGTTACGCTGGTTGACTTTCACATGGATTTGAGTTCTTTTTTTCCCTTGTGATTTTGGAATCTAGAATTTTAATGTCATAATCGGAAATTCAGAATCGCAGCTGGAAAATGGAAAAATTCAGTGAAATTCGGAATGGTTGGCAGCTATGGTATAATTCTAAGTATCCACAAAATTGTTTAAGTAACATACCCCATATTCCTTGTAAAGGAAGTCAAACAGCTGTCGCCCATCTCTGAAAAAGAGGAATGTATTCTATGTACAAATCTGTAGTTTTTAAACAGTTTTCTTTCATAACATGGAACATTTTTATAAAACCATGCACACAGCCCTTCAATATTATAAATATCACTGCAGTAGTTGTCAGTTCTACCCATCAGTGACACTAAGTTTAACTGAATATACTTGTCTTAGTCATTTCACACTTGTAAACAGTGAAACTGTTGGCTAGTTTAGTAGTTTACCACAGGTCTGACATGAACACTACTATAGTACAATTCAATTCAATATTCAGTCAGTATTTCAATTCAATTCAAATCAATTCAACATACACTGATACAGTCAGTATACTACTACTTTTACAATTGAAATACTTGTATATTTGAAGCTGTCTGTGCCTCAGTGACTGAGAGTCAAGCTTCAAATGAAAACTCCAATTTTTTGATCTTCCCATGAATGACTTCTCTTTGACTTTGAGTTCAAAAAATGACACAAGGGAGTTGGAACAAACTCCACAGAGACTACCGTCCTTTTCCTTACCCTTAATTTTTGAATGACTATTAATGTATTATTTTTTACTATTCCAATGCCTCCTTCAGTTCTCGTATATTATATATCCTATAGGCTTATTTGACTAAATTTCTCTTCTCTTGTCCTCCCCCCCTCTCTCCCCGTCACCTTCTATGATGTTGTGCACATTTTTCATCCCAGAGTCAGTGATCAAACAATAACAACCCTGACAGAACAACCCACCGAGAACTCTGGATCTGGCGCTGCACCTCAGGTTCCTCAAAGATTTTGGTGATGACGTCCGTCTCAGCCTGAAGGCTCTTCAGCTTCCCCACCACCTCTTGCCGCTTTTCTCGTAAAGCTGCACATCAGTCATCCATTATCTTCTTTCAATTCTTTTCCCCCCTATCCATCCTCTCTCTCTCTCTCACCAAAAAAAAAAGAGCATTAATTATCAGGCATCAATAACTTTACTTTAATCACACACAGGTCTTAAAAAAAGATATGTGTGTAAAACAGCTAATTTGAGGAATTTGAAAAGGACCGTCAGTTAAGAGCACACTACCTGGCAGTCTAGGCAGGCAATGATTCTAGGCATTTAAAGTGTCTGAAAACACAGTTGCAAACATGCTCAGATACATTTGAATTTTAATGCGTTGCATAGATCATTAGATGAGCATGAAAAATTGCCATAAATGAAGTAGGAAGGCAGATTTTCTAGAATTTTATTCACATTTTAATAAAAAGTCGATGTCACAAAACTGAACCTTTCCATTTGCTGTAACACAAGTGGCTCCGAAAGTGAAAGCATTCAATCTAAAAATAGACCTAATACTTCCATTACATTTTTATATTCATAATTGACGTCATTTTCTTCAAAGATTAAAACAGTTGACATCAGTTCTGTTCACTTTGGTGTTCTGAAGTCATACATGTTAGAAACAAAACTGATAACATGTAAGCCTAAAGATCTGTGAAGAAGCCACGTAGTCCATGAATGCTGCCATTGTTTTACTTTTACTTACGGAGCCAAGTGTGTAGTAGTAGTAGTAGTAGTAATAGTAATAGTAGTGTAATAGGGCTAGAAGTGGGCCTCTCTGCCCTTTTACGCCCTTTCTTGATTGTTTAATTTGATTAAGTTTCACAATGATTGCGCAAACCTAAGCTAAACTAATGAATCAATTTTGTCTCGTCTTTTGCACGCTTTGATCCTGTATGTGAGATACTGCTTCAAACCTCCCGACTGAAAATAAAAAATCAAGTCGTTTGCGACTCATGGGACTTGGATATAAAAAAAAGTATAGCCAAGGCAGTTCAAAAACAGAAAGCCAATTTCTTTCAATGAAAATAGTTAATATAAATCTGCTTAATACAGAAACAGTTTGAAACGATTTTTCAGCCAAAATTGTGTTTTCAGACACTTTAAGAACAGCACACATGGGTCTTTGAAAGCTAAACAGTAAAATAAGTCATCCATTAGTCACATGTTAACGTGTTAATATTTTCAACACTCCTAAAGTAGTGTTCTTGTTTTTTCTTAAATATTACTATAGTATTACATTAGGTACACATGTACTCACATGCCGGGTCTCTCTGATCAGGATAGAGGTTCTTGTGGACATCCATTGCAAAGTCTACCATGTTGGTGTTGCTCAGCAAGTTCAGTTTTCCTTTCAACATGTCTTTCTCATCATAGAGCTTGAGAAAACAATATAAAAACAGCCTTAAATATTATAATTTAAAAGTTGTAAACACACATACACAATTTTCTAAAAATAATAATGGACATGTGTACCAGTGTAGCAAGCAAGATCGTTACTTGGGCCTGCTCGTTAAGATGCCCGTTGCACGTCTAACTTGATGGATGCATAGAACTAATTATACATACATGTATACATATAAATTTAAATAAATAAAAAACTGAAGAAAAAAAAAGATTTCTCTTGTCTCGGGAAAGTTTGTCCTGTTCACTTTTCGATCCTCTGTCAGGATCAGGAGGATCAGGACGTCGCAGGTGCCAATACTGGCAATAGTCGCGACGGAACTAGGAGGGCCCATGTATCTACAGAAAACAAAGAAAGGACAGACCTAAAGCTTGCACTGGGTTAAGACCATTAACCCCCCCAGTTCAGCCAGGAATGAACAGGCCACACTTCCAGCAACAAGCAGGGGGAGTGGGAGGGGGGGGGAATCTAATTTTAGTGGTCAGTTCGGGCAGGCTCAGAGTCAGATGGAGATCTGATCAGCGCTGATGTAAATGCGCTGATAGAGCCTGCGTTGGCAGTGGCCTCGCTCACCTTGTTCCACTCCGCAGCAGTCTGCACGAAGAAAGAGCTACGATATTGCTCTGTTCGACATTCTTGGAAGTTGGACATGAAATCCACGCAAGTGGTTTATGACCTGTTGTTCGAGGATGTTTGTGGACTGGAAGCCTTCTGAAGTTCATACTTGGTGGGTTTGATCCTGTGACGCTTTATATTTGCTGGAGCGAGAAACTTTTCCGCTGGGAGTGCAGGAATGCGACCCTCAGCTTTCCTGTAGAAAAGGCTGAAACGTTGCTGCTGTTCTTCCAGAGGAGGGAGGTTCAGTTTTGATAGCATGTTGCATAAACGCAGCCTGGATTTCTGGTCTTGTAATCCCTTGTGATGAATTGGGCTGCCTGGCGCTGAATTCGAGAGTCTCAAGCTTCTCTATGTCTTGCTTCAGGTGCGGGTCCCACACTGTTGCTCCATAGTCCAGTTTAGATCAAACCAATGCTGTGTACACCAGGTGCCTGCATTGCTTAGGACAATTCCGGAGATTCCAGCGAAGAAATCCAAGGGTCGATCCAGCTTTACGACATATGTTGGAGATGTGTGATGACCATTTCAAATCGCATGAGATCTGCACTCCGTTTCAAGAACTCTTCCTAGACTATAGAAATAGGGTGAAGTGACTTTGGTGGAGAGGATGTACTTGTAGCACTTTTGAACGTTGAAACGCATGCCCCATTTCTCAGCCCACTCTTCCAGTTTCTTGAGGTCTATCTGTAGAGTCAGGTGGTCTTGGAAGTTGCGAATTTCCCTGATCATATAGTAAGCAGTCATCAGCAAAGAGCCGTACTGTTGAGCTCACAGAGCCCGGCAGATCGTTGATGTGGCAAATTAAGAGTAATGGACCTAATACAGTGCCTTGGGGTATGCCACTCTACTGCTGCTTCTTCGGATGCCTCGCCATCCAACACCACCCACATCTTCCTCCCTCTCAGAAAGTTGCTGAGCCATGTGTGGATTAGGCCTCGGACACCGTAGTGGTCCATCTTATGCAAAGGTTTGCAGTGGGGGACCGTGTCGAAGGCCTTGCTAAAGTCTAACAGTAACAGACTAACACTACCACATCTGTCTGCCGCCCGCCGTCATTTGACTCAAGATTAATTCTGAATAGGCAATTTTATTATTTTAAATTTAAATTAATGTATTTATGACAAATCAACTGGACAAATTTGTATGGCAAAAATCCAAGCATCAATGCAATTTCGTCCAGTGCAGTTTCTGACTACTCTTAAAAAAAAATTGGAACTTTCCTGGTATTGCATTTGCAGTACCTCCAGGATCGTCCCACCATCTTTATAGTTAAAAATGCCCCATATGTGACTGTTCCAGACCGGAGGACGTTAAGCGAACTTTTATCATGTCTCACTACTGAGGGGCTTACAGGTGCCACAGTGGATTTTTGACTGTCTTGATAAAATTTACTGTAGGCCTTTTTTTGTTTTCCGATCACACATTATCTTAATAAAAAAGAGAAGAAAATAAACACATATTCAGCTATTCTATTAATTTATTTCAAACTACAAGTCACTGTGCTTTGCTCTTTGTCCTTGGACGAAATTGCATGGACGAAATTGTCACAAGACACACGCCTCTGTTTGCAGCCATTTTTCTGGTGAATATTCATGAGAAAACCGCAAACAGTTTCGTTAAAACCGCTTTCTGATTGATCGATTCTATTAATGGATTGAAATTATAACTCAGATGCTGCATAGATCTACAAGCCAGAATATGTCAAAGAATACAATAACTGTCTAAGCTGGCCGAATATGTAACAGTCTAATAGTAATACCCTACTTGAAGTACTTCTGTGTTAGTGTGTGTCACTGTGTCAGTGTGTGTGTGGATGACATCTGTTAGTGTTAGCCACAAACTTGCAACGGTATGTACGGTATCTTCTATGTTTCACAACAAGTATTCATCCTTACCTCTTTAACAGATAAAAACTCTAGAAGTGGAAACACTAGATGCCGATCTAAATATTGACTTAATATTGGTGTCAGGTCGAATCTCTCCATGTTCTCCATGTTCTCCATGTTGCCGGTGAAAAGGATGTGACGTCAGAAAAAGTAATGTAAAATAGTTTCGTATAAACATTTCGGCAATCTTCATGATATTTTTCTTTATGCTAGTCTGTTTCTTCATTCGGGTAATAACACGTTGAGTGCAATCGATATGAGACTACCGGTAATCTTTTTGTTGGTTTGTTTGTTTGGTGTGGGGGTGGAAAGAGTGGTAATGGGGGGAAAAGGAACGACGGATTTTTTTTTGGGAGAAAGGGCAAAATTGACCCACCCACTATTAAAATGTACCTAGAGCTTTTTTGTGTGTGTGGGTGATGCTGATGATGAAGACGCGATTACAAGAGCGACAATGACAACAATAGCAAACAAACAAACTCTCTTAAATTAAAAGAAAAAAGTGTTGTCTATCTTCTAGACTAGTTCTACGTTTGTTTTAATGTGCGATTTATTTATTTATTACCAGCCGCGGACGAAGAGAGCGAAGCTGGTAATGTTTTCAGTGGATTCCGTGCCGACTGACTATCTATCTGACTATCTGTCTTCTTCTTTCTCTTCCCAACCACCATCATCAAGTTGATGGTTCTGTTGGTAGAAAACGCTGGGACTACGGTCAGGCCGCAGAAACTGTCACTGAATACAAACTTTTTGCCGCCCGGATGATCGGCGTTGATATGGAAGCTAAGTCAGTAGGGATGGAGGGTTTGGATTGGGGGGGGGGGGGGGGGGGGGGGGGGGAAGGGGGGGAGGGGTGGAGGGGGGATGGTTAGAGGAGGGGGGGGGGGGTTCTTTTATCCGAGAATTGAAGCCCTCCACTGAGGCTGATGTGGGTTTTTTCTTCTTTTTGTTTTATCTTCTTTTTCTTCACATTTACCAATTAAATTGAAAAAAACACACCTCAAAAACACATATCTTTTGTACAGGTTTATAGAGGTGTTTTTGCTATGCATACAAATATTTGGTGTCAAAGACACAAAAACAGGTGGACAGATGAACAAACACTGGGACAGTGACGCAGAGAGACGGTAGACAGACAGAGAGACAAACAGACAGACACTCACACACACACACACACACACACACACACACACACACACACACACACACACACACACACACACACACACACACACACACACACACATTAGCAGGAGGGGGCCAGAGAAGGTGTAATGTGTATCACTACATGTAGCATAATAATTCAATCTCATCGCTTCAAATATTTCGATCAGGTACGACTCATTACAAAATGACATAAACATTACACAATAACGTAATTCATAATAAAAAATATTATAAGCACTAGTTAATGAACAATGCAAAAAATAACAAACAAACAAAAACTTATAATAATGAATAATCACACAGCGAATCAAACAGTTAATAATGATGCTCCACCTAGGACACTCATATTTTGCGTGCGGAGAGATACTAAGAATATTTCGGCCAAATTAAAAAATTACGGTCATAGGTCAAAGGTCAAGGTCACGAACCAAAAATACTGCCGAGCACCTGGCACGATAAGGTTTAAACGCAGGGATCTAGGACACTCAAATTGTGCTTGCGGATAGATACTAAGGATATCTCGACCAAGTTCGAAAATCAAGGTCATAGGTCAAAGGTCAAGGTCACTGGACACGAAAATGCTTCCAAGAGGCTGGTGGTCTAGCGTCTTAACGCTCTAGTTTATTTATATATTTATTTATCTAGAGGCAAGTTTATAAAAGAGAGCTTCAATAAACTAGGATCAATGAACTCTACCTTCCATCCTATGAACTCTACCCTTCACACCCTATGAATTAACTATGAATTTTAACTCCAAAATCGTCAAAATGATGATGGCAGATGCTGAGTGAAAAAAAAGAACTCTGATTCCCCCCTACGAATGAACTCGGTCTTCTGAACTTTATCTTCCATCCTAATAAATCCACGCTCCACCCTATGAACTCTGCCCTCCTCCATATGATCTCTGCCTTCCACCATATAAACTCTGACCTTTACCCTATGAACTCAACCTTCCACCGTATGAACTATGCATTCCACCTCATGAACTCTGCCTTTCACCCTGGCCTATGAACCCTGTCTTCCACCCTATGAACTCTGCCCTCCACCCTATGAACTCGAGATCTGCTTTCCACCATATGAACTCTCCCTTCCACCCTATTTCTCACTCTATGAATTCTACTCCTCACTCTATTAACTCTACCCTCCACCCAGACTCCCTGTGAACTCTATACTTTCCACCCATGCAGGGATCGTGATCCCCACTCTATGACCTCTACCCTCCACCCTATGAACTCTGCCTTCCACCATATGAACTCTACCTTCCACCCTACTCCTCATTCAGTGAATTCTACTCCTCACTCTATGAACTCGACCTGCCCTCCACCCAGACTCCCTGTGAACTCTATGCTTTCTGGTCGTGCAACCCAGGCTGTGTCACAACCATTCGTAACGATCGAAGTGGTATTCCATCACTGCAGGTAAAAAAAAGTAAACAACACCGGCTTATACATTCCTGCACACGGTAATGGAAGGACATCTCCCCAGCATCGAGGCTGAAAAATACCTGACACCACATGCAGTGACCTTGGTAGTGGTGTAGCCTTGATCACAGCCGGGGTAGAAGAAAACAGTTGAGCTTTCCAGCTTAGCTCTTTGTCAAAACTGAGCTGGCTGCACTGATAGGTGTCTCGTTGTTGACAACAACTTGTTTTGTCATGCTTGACGCCAGCTATAGTGGAAAAACAAGCGCCTTATCAAACCAGCGAGGCAGAAAACCCATGAGATAAATAACTAGAGAAACAACTGAATAGAAATAATGAACGCTGCTTCAACACCAAGTGGCAAAATCAGCAACCCTAAAAATAGCTTCTTTCCCAGAACCATCAGAGAAAGGAACGGCTAAACAGCAGCCATACTACATATGTATTATCAAACATTGTGACTGAAAAAGGCCAAGTAATCCCCTTTGCTGCAGCACTAGGAGTGCGGAAGTGGTGGGGGTGATGTAGAACGTCACTGACTAGGCCTAAGGGGAAGGGCGACACCGAATTGGGGTGCAACAGACTTTTACAAAAGTCACAGGGGACAAGTGTGTGTGTGTGTGTGTGTGTGTGTGTGTGTGTGTGTGTGTGTGTGTGTGTGTGTGTGTGTGTGTGTGTGTGTGTGTGTGTGTGTGTGTGAGATCCCTCCACCCATAAAAGTATCGGCCAGGTGGAGTCAATCCAGTGAAGAGCTGCCAGGTTCGCCCTGAACAGATATGTGACAGGACAGCCATGCAGTGTCACCGACATGCTCCAGAGACTGGGATGTTACACTTTGCGGCAACGCCGGCAGGCCACCAGACTCACCATGCTGTACAAGATACTTGGCATGGTGAGTGTTGACAGGAGTAAGTTAATTTGTACCTCCACCCGAACGGCGACGCAGAGGACATTCACAACAGCTCCTTGTCCCCCCCAGTGCCGGACTTCATTCTTTCCTCGCACCATCAAGGAGTCGAATGAGTTGCCAGCAGTGGCCGTGGAAGCGAAATATCCTGCGAGCTTCACAGCTAGGGTCTGGGAACACCTGCATGGGCCTGCTACTGCTGTGAACACCGCCTCTGGCAGACCCGTTTAGGGTTTGACAGCATAAAGACACCGCAAAGACTGCATGCTCTCTTTTTTCAGTACTTATCTTTCACTACTTGTGGCGGTGCCATAGCCGATGAGGTTTGGCCGAGGCGTAGTCACCGCTACAGCTATCTGTATTAATATATAAAAAAAATCGGGACTTTACTGGTTTCGTACTGCCTCCGGGCATTGCCTCCAGTATTGTTCCAACCATATTTGTATTTACAAATGTCCCATATGTGTCTGATTCAGACCAAGAGGACGTAAAACTCCATTTTCTCTCTCATGCTCTCTTTTTTAAAAATCCAGTTTACTGTGACGATCCTTTTTATCTATCTTTCTTTTGATTCTCAAATTTCCTTCTCTGGCATACATGGTAAAATCAACGTATTGATTGTGGCCAGGCACAGCCTTTTTATCTATCTTTTCTTTTAATTCTCAAATTTCCTTCTCTGGCATACATGGTAAGATCAACGTATTGATTGTGGCCAGGCACAGCCTTTTTATCTATCTTTTCTTTTAATTCTCAAATTTCCTTCTCTTGCCTAGATGGCAAATCAATCAACGTATTGATTGTGGTCATGCACAATCAAGAAGAAGAAGTGGGGAAGGGGGGCGGGGATTCCGAGAAGAAAATGACAAGCTGAGCTTGGGGACCGGTATTTGATAGGTTTCAAGCGTACTTCTACATTTAACAATTAGGCATACGGCCATAATTTTAGCATTTGAATTGTTAATATATCGAATGTAAATCACTGTATGAAAACAAATGGAGCCTTTGAATCCTTGTGAAATGCATGCTCTCTCTCTCTCTCTCTCTCTCTCTCTCTCTCTCTCTCTCTCTCTCTCTCTCTCTCTCTCTCTCTCTCTCTCTCTCTCTCTCTCTCTCTCTCTCTCTCTCTCTCTCTCTCATGTCTGCCCCCCTGTTCTGAGCCAGGGGGAGACATGGGCAGCCGCTTCCCTTGCCCCATCACCCCACCCCCTGTTCCTACGTACGTCACGGGTCAGTGCACTATCCTTTTTACAGCAGCTAACCAGAACCATAACTAGAAGAAATACCCGGGGCCTGAATTTTAGGGAGCGCCATATTTCTGGATGTGTGACAATCGGATTAATGAGGTCAAATGCGCAACTAAATCATAATGACTTTTCAGAGCCTAGAGATTTATCGGAAGAGAATCACAGAATCTGGCGATGGAGGCTGAGAAAAACCAACACAAAAAGAACTCCGTGCAGCCAGCTGTGACGTACAACATTAGTGATGCAGACGGAAAGGACGAATTGGCGAAAGGTCAGTTGCATTATAATTGCAGATTTCATCGTGATTGGTCCTTTTGGACTACAAATTGAGTTAAATACACTAACACTAATAACAGTAACACGGACACACACACACACAATGACAGACAGTATCAGTTTTCCTTCCTCGATGCATCACTGAATTGGTGCATGCCGTTTTCGACAATGACTGCCAGATTTATAGCAGTGGGGGCACATAATTGTAATTGTAATTTGGGGGTCCTCGGACGGTTCAGTTTCCATTAAACTTTAAATTTAAAGACAAACTTACACGAGGTATATTTTTTTCCATCCAGACCAACTCTTGCAAAGTGAGTTTGCTATATAATGTCAATGATGTCCTGTGAACTTGTTGACAGCTTGGAGCAGAACAAGCAGAGTACTATATATCCACATTTAGGACCATAGTTATGTATTAATTATTTATTCAATGACTGTTAAGAGCGAGATAGGCTGCTCTTTCAATCAATTATCAATGTTATCTTCTCTTGTCTTATGGGCGGAAATGTGGTTTTTCCCAAGCAGACATATCCTGGTTTAGTCAATTAGTGGCCTTTGGGGACCTTCCCAATGCTATCTGTCCTCAAATCCCTTTGGCCAAGAGAGTGGGAATGTACTGTGGGCAAGGCTTCTCCGCTATATAGTATAAACATATTTTAGCCCAGCCATCTGGAATAGCAGAACTGTTCTTCCCCCACTGCTATAAACCTGGCAGTCATTGTCGGAAACGACACAGGCTTATATATTTTTCATTTTGTTGTCAATGTCATGGAATGATGGATTTTGACAAGGCATCTGATAAAGTCAACCATTGCCTCCTTCATCACGACACAAGTTGCATGACATCAGGGGATATGTAAATCGCCAGGTCAGAATTTTTTGACAGGCAGATGTGGTAGAGGGAACCTGGTCTGAATTAAGTTTTCACCAATCAACGCTATTGTACCTCAGGGATCAGTCCTTAGATCATATCTTCCTGATTCAATGATTGACAAACATTTCTTTAACTCTTCTAGTGCCAGGGTCTTGGTTGTCTGTTGCATCTCAACCGGCAAAAGGGAAGTAACTATTTTTTTTGAGCCGCTGCGCATGTATTGCTTTAAACGGCAGAAACGGTGACAAGACCTCTGAAAACAGAAACACATGGCATGGTGCTTGGTAGTGAATTGCATTTGGTGGGAGTTTAGAGTGATGTCTTGGGTGAATATATTCGCCCATTGTGCTAGAAGAGTTAAACCCAAGAAAGTGTTCTCCGCCACAGGAACTGGAGCATGCATGCTTTTTGACATGGCTGTACAAGCTTCATCTTTTGACTTGTTCTAGTCAAAACACACTTTATTTTTCTGCCTGATTCATCATCATGTTGGGGCCTGCTGAATGAGCCTTACACTGACTGGCTGAGTTTAGAAGAACTGAAGAAGCTTTTTCCATCCTACAGGTCTGTAATGTGCCATGAAATCAGCCTGTTGCTTGAGACAGAGCATTCAACAGAAGACTGAAGCTATTCATTGAAGTTTCATCATTCTCATGGATGCACTTCTTTGTTGCTTTAATTTTTTACTAAATTATTTATTGCGAAAAATGCAGCTGGCATTCACTTGAATCACACTTCACAGAGTACTGGGTTTTCAATTTAATTGTTAGCGACTGTTCTTTGATCTTTGAATGTCATATTTTGTGGGCAGGTGACACACCTGACTGTGCAGTATGTCTTCAGCCCAGTCTACACCCAGTGCAGCTACCTTGTGCCCACATCTTCTGCTTTTTGTGCGTGAAAGGGGCCGCCAGCAGAAACCGACGCTGTGCCCTCTGTCGCCAGGAAATCCCCCCAGACTTCTTCTTTCGACCCAACCTGATCAAGAAAGAGGAGGCGACTCCCGCAGTGGTGTTTGACGAAGGCTACCAGTGGTACTACGAAGGCGTCAACGGCTGGTGGCAGTATGATGCTCGCACCAGCCTCGATTTAGAAGCTCACCACAAGAAAGGGGACCGAAGCTGCGAACTGCTCATTGCAGGTTTCGTTTACGTCATTGACTTTGAAAACATGGTGCAGTACCGCCAGAATGACCGCACCAAAAAAAGAAGGATCAAGCGGGATTTGATCAACATTCCGGGAAAAAAGGGCGTAGCAGGTTTGAAAATCGGAATTCCGCCTATCGATGACAATGAAAGTGACAGGCCGAGCGCCGACGGGACAGAAGGGAATGTACCATCTAGTTCACGGGTGACCCAGGGTCCTATCCCGATCAGTCAGATGGACAGGACTGGTGACCAGTCTCTGTCGCCTCCAACACCTTCCAACACACCTCTCACCCCTCAGACGCCATCGGAGAGCCCGCCGACTGGTGCCACCACCGAGCGCGACCTCTCCATCCATCTGGAGCGGCTGCGGTTGGCTGATAGCCATCCGCTATCGGAAGAGGGCTCGAGTGGAGAGGATGCTGAAACCTCAGCTGGCGACGCCAGTCATTCTTCGTCGACCCTGCGGCACCAGAGTCAAAGAGACAGGGATCACCATCACATGCAGGAGGTCGCTTCAGCCATTTACAATCAGATGGATTCGCTGGACGACCGGGATGGGGAGGGGAACGACGATCAAGACACTCTACCTGTCAACGTATAACAACAGTTTGACGCTGTGGAAAGTCTTGGGAAGTGCGGCTATTTGGCATTGGACAGTGTGTGTGTGTGTGTGTGTGTGTGTGTGTGTGTGTGTGAGAGAGAGAGAGAGAGAGAGAGAGAGAGAGAGAGAGAGAGAGAGAGAGAGAGAGAGAGAGAGAGAGAATATCCTTGCACAGTTGCAAGTTGCAGTTTGTCCAGTTGCAAGTTGCAGTTTGTCATCTTGTAATGTTGTATCTTACATTAAGTTACAAAGCTGTCATTCAGTGCTCTTTTTTTTCAATGATCTAGTTAACTGCATGAAATATATGAACCGGAAAGAAATCTTGGTGCACCCTTGGGAAGCAATTGATTGTTTGCTTTATTTGGTAATTTTGATTATCTTCAGAATAGTTTTTTTTTAATCATTTAATGATAAATCTCTATCTATAACTAACTTTTTGTCTTTTATATCAAAATTTGTACGATCTTTAATTGTAAAAACAGATTTTTCTACAATTTCCAATTTTCTTCATACGTATAGATGCTTCTGATACATGTTTTTAAAAGGCGCTTCTTCTGCAGATCCCCAAGCTTTCGTTACTGTGTTAGGCCATCCTTTCTGTATCATATTTGGGGCATTAAAATTTATATTAAAAATCCAAAAGCATGAATGAAGAATAAAATTACCTTCATCAATAGCAGTTGAAGATGCATCATATTTTAACAGTTTGTAAATTTTGAATACTTAAATAATTTAAGTAATGCTGTTTTGATTCTACAGTTTGTCAGTCTGAACATTTTTTAAAAAATTCTCTTTATTTTCATACATGAAAAACTAAACTATGACAAAAACCCTAGAAAACAAAAAGTGGCATAACTTAAAAACAAAATAACACATTGATAGAAGCTGATGCACAAAATTGCAGTCATGAAAACTGTGCTCTGTGTTTCTTGGAGTAAGTTTATGCGCTTGGTGCCATTGCTAATGCTTTGTGACTCAACAGTGGCAATGAAAAAACACGGTATGTTATAGCTGGCATGGGCAGATTGAAGTTTTGTCTTTGCTGTGCATAATCCAGGCTGGAAAACAAGCTCAGGTACTGGTAGTCATGAAATTGTTCAAATAAGGCATGCTACTAATGCTAGCACTAGCAGCAATGGGCTCCCATTGGATTTGATGTGTCACTTTGTTGTAGACACAACCATGAGTTACTCACTTACTGCTTTTATTTTTTGTTTTATGTAAATAAGGATGGCCTTTGATTGTATTAATTAACATGATCTATGTCAAATATAAATGTGAAGAAAAATGCACAAAGATATTGATAGGTATTTAATTAGAATTGTACTGTGTTGTTTTTCTTCTTATGTTAAAAGTGTTACTTTTATTTTCTTCTTCTGTTTCCTGCCATGCTAGATGCTTAATTCGGTTCAGCTGATGAAGGTCGCAGTTAACTACAGTGCCACACCAGGACCCCACAGCTTGGCCCGGAGTACCGCAGGCCTGGGACATTTCGCATCTTAGGGTGCCAAAGGTAGGGCAGTCCTCCAAGATGAGGTCACCCCACCCCCCACCCTCTATTCTGAAAATGTTCAGATGGTGGAGGAGT
This sequence comes from Phymorhynchus buccinoides, assembly GCA_017654935.2. Lineage (NCBI taxonomy): Eukaryota > Metazoa > Mollusca > Gastropoda > Neogastropoda > Raphitomidae > Phymorhynchus > Phymorhynchus buccinoides. The sequence goes on from CM065681.1 coordinate 44,917,272, forward strand.
TGGCAATACTAGTTTCTCAATCTGAAGATGCTGGGCATGATTCAGCTGGCAGGAGTGTCAAATTGTAGACGCTCAATCCATTTCATGCTGAAGAGGCAATCACAATAATTGCCTTTGCCTAGAACTCCATATAAAATTCTAAAGGACCCTCTAAAAGAATGTGCATGGGGTCCCAGGGATGCACTAGAAAAATTCTTTTTAGCATTCACAATCCCACTGGGACCCTCTATCCCACCTCTAGGACTCTATACTGTAAGTGAAGGAGTCCCTGGGACCCCTTGTTTTGCAGGATGGTTGGGAGCCCTGCACGGTGTGCAGACTGTTCCAGTGTGCTGCCCATTTTTGAGAGCCTGTCTGCCTCAGCCTATATTTTGCCACCCAGACCACAGTGAGAATGGGTCCACTGCAAGTGGATCGGGGTTGATTTGCTGCATGCCAAGTTCTTGCAGCTCCTTTCTCATGTCCTGCAGGATTTGATCTCTCTCTCTCTCTTGACTGTAGACTCTTGAGGACAGCCTGTGCAGAGAGCAAGTCACTAGCTCGAACAGCTCTGTGTGGTTGGTGGACAGGTGTCCAGTGAGTACACTCTTGGTAAAGGAGCTGTCATGTTATCTGGAAATCCCCGATTTCGCGCAGCATTCTCTGCTGAGACGTCTGTGTACAGTACACTCGGGTCCAGGTGCTTCACTTTTTGTTTATAAAATGTTAATATTATTTATGTTTCTAGTATTATGCCTAAAAGTAAGATTAAGGATATGTGCTGTGCAGTACTGATTTTGTGTGTGTATGTGTGCGTGTGCGTGTGCGCACGCACGCACGTGATATGACTGGATAGCACTGTATGGGTATCCATGTTCTACCACATCACAAACATAGTACACTGATCTTTTCTTTTATTTAATCAAAAAGTATTCCTTTGGTAGTGGTATGTACTACAACAAGTACAAGAAAATAAACATATTGTTTTTATTGTAATAGCATGAAAAGAAGATAGAACATTGTGTATGTAATTATTAATGCAAAACACACAGGGAGTGATTATTGGCAGATCTGTGAATGAAATGTTTCTACTGTATATAGAGTATAAAGCTAAGAGAGTACAAAGTTATGAATTAAGGGGATATAGAAGCATACCTTTATGCATACTTTACATGTCTATGACTGAAGAGTAAAGGACATGAAGGGAGGTAAAAGCATGTAATGTGATTTGTAACCTGAATTTGTGATATGATTATTTTTTGGGGAAAAAAAGAAGCTACATGCAAGATCATTCTCACTGATGCTGTAAATGAAATTCAGAATTATGAGAATTATTTCACAAAGTACATGTACATATATATACTAATTGATGATATTTGATCTCAAACTAGACTCTTTAGAATTTTCATTTTGTGATTTGTAAAGAAGAAAGAGAAGGTATTGACAACACTCCTATTTACTTTGAATTGTGATAACACTTCTCTGCGAGCTAATAATTATAAAATGGAAGGTGAACTAGCTGTGAACAAGAACGGTTTTGTATGCAGAGTTAGGCTTTCTACACCCTTATTATTATTTTTCTCCATCCCCCCAGCTCTCTCTCTCTCACTCTCTCTCTCTCACTCACTCTCTCTCTCTCTCTCTCTCTCTCTCTCTCTCTCTCTCTCTCTCTCTCTCTCTCTCTCTCTCTCTCTCTCTCTCACTCTCTCTCTCTCTCTCTCTCTCTCTCTCTCTCTCTCTCTCTCTCTCTCTCTCTCTCTCTCTCTCTCTCTCTCTCTCTCTCTCTCTCTCTCTCTCTCTCTCTGTGAGTGTTAGAGGGAGATAGATAGAACATTGTAGCAATATTTTGATGTGCTAATAAATTATATTCACAGCTTGTTGTTTTCCCTCTGATTTTGTTGTAAGACCAACAAGAATATTTCATATTGGATTTTATCACTGTTGTTCAAGATTGTATGAATTTATTCATAGTTTAACAAAGAAATTATGCTTTAAAAAAAAAAATACTGTACCAAACAAATTTGGTAATTAAAAAAAAAAAAAGGTTCGTTTAAAAAAAAGTTACAAGAAAGCAGGTTCTGTTAATCTTATCTACTATTTTTCTGCCTCACTGGTCCATTCTCCTACCTTTTTTCTTGTAAATGCACTGAACGTTTTCCTTTTGTGGTGGTTGTTTGTCTCTTTCTCATAGTAGGTCTAAGAATAGGCCTACAGGACGTGTTTGGCACTTCAAATATGATGATTTTGCTGCTGCTTTTTTGCCTGAATGGTGTTTTTTTTTTGAGTTTGTGATACCCTTTTTTGTGCGCTCACTATGATGTATTATTGTAAACTGGTTTTACTTTTTTCTTGGAATGTGTATGATTGTTCTGTCAAACTTGTTTCCTGAGCATAGTATGATATGTGTGTGTGTGTGTGTGTTGCTCCCGTGATTTTTGCTTATGTAAACTAGCTGTACATAAAATGGCTTAGTGCTGCTTTTATGTTGACAACTTTTGAGTGTACCTTTTCCCGTGCTTAATGTCTCATCTACTAATAGTAGTACTATCTTTCAGCCTTACTCAGTTACTGGTCCTTTCTCCTGCCTTTCTTCTGAAAACTGTTACAAAAGATTTTCTCCAGCCAAAGACGGACGTGCTGGACCTAACTATTTCTTAGTTAGGTGCATAACCGACGTTATTCTCTTCAAATAAAAAAGAAAGAAAGAAAGAAAAGTCACACAGAGAGAGAGAAAGAGTGTGTGTGTGTGGACGTGGCAGTGTGTCGATTAGTTGTGTCTGAGTTGTAGTGTTGAGTCATTATTCCCCTCTCCCTACCCACTCTTTCTCAGCCATCCTTATGTAGATCTACCCTCCCTCCTTCACTTTGCCACCAACACCTAGAAGCAGTTGATTTCTTTAGCCCATCATAGGGTGGGGACTTAAAGCTAGTCTGACCCGTGCACTTTGCACATGTAAAAATCCCACACACGGACGTTAAAAGTCGGTAAGAGCAGGGAGAAATCCTGCTGCTTGGTATGACCAAATTGATAGCGAGTTTTCCCAAGTCTGTCCCCACTCCATCTTCACCAGATAGCAAAGGGAGCAGAAAGAACAAGAAGAAAGAACACATGCATGCAATGCACATATTATACACACATGCCAGGGGCGGATTATGCTGTTGATGAAGGGGGGTTTCCAGCAGATTAAAAAAAAAAGTTTACGATTACAAATATGAACTCTACATTGTGTGTGTGAATGTCACCCCCCCCTTCCCTTTTTTTCTTTTTTCAGGTTGTTGAGGGGAAGTAATCCAAGTTTCTGTGCAACCAGGAAACCCTCCATAATCCGCCCTTGCATACACAGTTGCACACATAACACACACACACACACACACACAAACACACACACACACACACACACATCACTATGAAGCCAGGTACAAAAATGAAAGCACTAAGCAAAATATCTTCAAAGATCTGTCTGGTGCCAGAAGAAACCATAACACAAAGACTGAAAGAGGCATAGCTAGAGAAACTGACACTGTCAAAAAGTTGTGTCAATAAGTGAGAGGCCAATTCTCCACAATGCTCTGATGCTAAATGTTGTAAGTACTTTTCATGGTATTTTTTTGCGCTTCTAGTTTGCAACTGATTTTGCATCAGCTATATATATATATATGCTATACATGCAGTATTTTCTGTTTATCTGTGGCTAACTAAACTAGAAATGACACTGGAAATGAAAACTTGTTCAGTCCTATAATTGTCTCTGAAAGGTCTGTGTACACGTTAACTATTCACAAAGTATCTCTATTTCTCCATGGCAACACAGTGTTAGGCCACTCATAAAGGTCTGTATTTCCCCATGGTAACACATTGAGCCGTAAGTCATATTAAGAGTGGGCTATCACTGTGTTGCCACAGGGAAATAGAAATATCTAGCGAATAATGACTAATGTTAACATGTACATGTACACAAACCTTAATGTGACGTACACAAACCTTAATGTGACTTGCAAGTCACTGTGTTGCCACAGGGAAATAGTAATATTTTGTGAATATTGTTAACGTGTACAGTTTTCCACTTATAAGTAAAAACGAATTGTGGAGAAATGTACTGCTGTGTTGCTTAGCCTTGTGTGTGAATGAATTGTCTGTTGT
>CM065681.1:44928891-44938891 GCA_017654935.2 Phymorhynchus buccinoides
ATGAAAAGTACGTAGGATTATTTTGGTTTTGTTCTCCGTGAGTAGGCCTATGTGCTTAGGCCTACTCTTAATTTATGCACGTTCAAAATGAGTATAGTTAATAATATTAGGTTTGATTGTGTTGTTGTTGTGCTACTATATAGGGTTGTATTTTGCATTCTTATATTGTCTGTGCTCATTTTCCTTTTCCATTTCAACTTTTTTATTTGTGGTTGTTGTTTTTTCAGAGGGCTGGATGTAAAAAAGCATGTTATTGCTTATTCTATTACCCTCTATAAATAAAATTCATTCAATTCAATTCAATTCAATTCAATTCAATTCTCTCTCTCTCTCTCTCTCTCTCTCTCTCTCTCTCTCTCTCTCTCTCTCTCTCTCTCTCTCTCTCTCTCTCTCTCTCTCTCTCTCTCTCTCTCTCTCTCTCTCTCTCTCTCTCTCTCTCTCTCTCTCTCTCTCTCTCTCTCTCTTTGTTCTTAATTAAGCCTGTGTAATTGTCCTTTGCCGATCTACGATCGCAAAGGAGTCTAAATTCGTTCGTAATTTTAACCTAATCTTTGTCTGTTGGTCTACTTGCCCGTCACAGAACAAAAAAGTTTTCTTGTCTTTCTGTCTGTCTGTTTCAAAGAACAAATTGTTTGTCTTTATAGTTGCGATTCTCTCTTTGTCTTTTTGATTTGGCCTGTCTGGCTCTTTTTTTCTTTCTTCACAGAACATAAAGCTTGTTTTTGTAAAAATGTAGTCTACGTCTATCTAATCTTGTAACTGTGTGTGTGTGTGTGTGTGTGTGTGTGTGTGTGTGTGTGTGCGTGTGCGTGTGCGTGTGCGTGCGTGTGCGTGTGCGTGTGCGTGTGCGTGTGCGTGTGTGCGTGTGCATGCGTGCGCGTGCGTGCGTGCGTGCGCGTGCGTGCGTGCGTGTGCGTGCGTGCGTGCGCGCGCGCGTGTGTGTGTGTGTGCGTGTGTGTGTGTGTGTGTGTGTCTGTCTGTCTGTCTGTTTGTCTGTCTGTTTTTTTGCTTTCTGCCTGCGAACGGTTTTGTCCGCGTCCCGAATTAACATTCTGACCTGCGCCCGACAATTAATTTTGTCGGGCGCCCTAGTGCAACAACCAGCGCCTGCGCCCGGCAAATTATCGGGCAGAGACCTCCATTTTACTTTCCTTATCAATCTAGAAACTATTAATGAGTAGCATACGTTTATTCTGAAGCTATTTGCGTCGGAATGATCGCTAAAACTCGTTGCGTGATTTGAAATCATGTGCAAGCACTTCATTGTCGTATTTTTGGTGTGTTTTGTAATACTAAGACTAGTACCTCTCTCTCAGAACCTGCAGTCTGGGTGGGAGTGCAGCTCGCAGAGAAAATGGGCAGTGCGCAAAGGGGTTAACTTTGTTTTGAATGTTTGTGTCCTTTCGGTGAAAAGAAACTCTACGGAGAGACGGACAACAGAGGGTCTTCAAAGAAGAACCCCCCCCCCCCCCCCCCCCCCCCACCCCCCCCCCCAATCAAGTGTTTCGGTCCTGAACTCCTTACACTCTAAGGGGGACGTGCCACACCCAGGTCATGACACTGGGTACCCTTCTGCTGTCACCACTTTTTCCCCCCCAGAAAAAGTATATTATTTTGCTTTCGATCTTACGTTACGGGGGTGTGTATTCTCAATCTCTCTGTCTCGTTCTCTGTATTTGTGGCTTTGTTTTTTGTCTGTCTGTCTGTCTGTCTCTTTCCCCACCCTGTCTCTTTCACCCCCTCCTACTCTCTCTCTCTCTCTCTCTTCCTTGGGCAGAAGGGATCAGTAAACTCAGTGAACTTTGTGTGAACTGTGAACTCTCTCTGCTCCTTCCCCCCTGCCCCCTCCACCCCTTCTGTATCTCTGCTTATATGTGCACACGTGTGTGTAAGGTAAGTGCAATTAAAGTGCGTTTTCATGGATAGCTTAGACACGAGAGTTGTGTATTAGTTGTGTTCCTTCACTCTATAAAGTGAAGCATTTCTTACCATTTGTTTTTGTTGTGTGTGTGTGTGTGTGGGGTGGGGTGGGGTGGGGGTGGAAACGTCACGTCTTGTTAACCCTTTCACCGCCAAAGTCGCATTTTAGCACCACAGTGATTAACACCCATGTCACTAAAAGGCATCAAATTGGGGTCTATTATCTAAAGACCCTGTTGTCTTAGTTTTGGGAAGTAAGGATACACCTCATTTTATATATGTCACAGAAGAATCCACAATACTGCAGATGGATTTTGTTCTCTACCCAGGTAAAGTGAACGGAAATTTTTGGCTGAAATATGGCTGGCGGTGAAAGGGTTAAAGAAATAATTTTCAAATCCAGCCCGTGCTTTGAAAGAGACACCATTTCCTTTTAACCCCTTCTTTTCATTTTACTTTCCACTCGATTTAAATAATTCGCGGCAATATGACTAATGCAGTGTGATGACAATTGACAGTGTGACTGTGAAGCTTTGTTTTGCTTTTAACCCTTTCACCGCCAAAGTCGCATTTTAGCACCACAGCAATTTTAACACCTATGTCACTAAAAGGCATCAAATGGTCGACTTATGGCGATTATTTGACCGCCAGGGGGCAGTCAAACCACTAGGGGCTTATCACGCTATATTCTTAGTTGGGCGTAGTGAGAGAGAGAGAGAGAGAGGGTTGGACTCCTCCCTATCTCTCTCTCTTTATCCACAACTAAGAATATAGAGAGGATTAGCCCCACTCGAGCGTTATGCCACCTGTCGGGCAAAAGAGCCAGCTAAGTCGCTCATTGGGGTCTATTATCCAAAGACACTATTAATAATGATTTTATCACTATCAGTATGCTCTGTGCGCTTTACAAATTGAAATATAAATAAAACATCAGACTAAAATAAGAAAATAACGAATAGTATACACTTGATAAGACAATACAAAATAACATGGTCCACATACTACAACCGACAACACATTCATACGATAACAACAGATTAAAACTTACTTACTAAAACATGATAGGCATATGACATACACTTCGTAATAGCACACATGAAAACGTAAGATAATATGATTTACAAGCTTACAATAGACTACACACTCGGAAATAGTTACATATTGCGTGTTAAAACATAATAACTATATAAAGCATTTTTAATAGGATCATACATAAGCAATATACATGTAAAATGATGCACATACCCACAATAGACAAGACATTCCTAAGATAACAACAGATTAAGACGAGCCGACTAAAAACAACATAAGAACGCAAAATTACACGCCCACACCAACAGATGCGGGCATACACATATACTCCCAATACAAACATACATGCGCGCCCTGCACACACACACACACACACACACACACACACACACACACACACACACACACACACACACACACACACACACACACACACACACACACACACACACACACACACACACACACACACACACACACACACACACACACACACACACACACATCCAAACACATCACACGTACGCATGCAAGCACACATGCATGCATATCCAAACCATCATTTTCCTCACTCTGGGGGATCAGTCAAGGTATTTATGGAAGAGGTGGGTTTTCAGCTGAGATTTGAAGGTTTGGAGGGAGGTGTTTTTTCTGATAGAAAGAGGTAGAGAGTTCCAAGTTGTAGGTCCAGACACAGAGAAAGATTTTTTACCACAGGAATTCAAAGAGTATCTAGGGACAGTAAGCAGAGAAGAGTCTTGTGATCTCAGTGCTCTAGAAGGCATGTAAGGCTGAAGGAGGTCAGAAAGATACGAGGGCACACATTCAGAGTTGAGGCATTGAAAGCAGAGAGTGGCTAGTTTGTACTCAATTCTGGCCTTAACAGGCAGCCAGTGAAGGTCACACAGAAGAGGGGTTGCATGATCATGTCTCGACTTTCGCAAGACAAGTCTTGCAGCATGATTTTGTATTTTTTTGTCTTAGGTTATACCTCACTTTATATATGTCACAGAAGAATCCCCAATACTACAGATGGATATTTGTTCTCTCCCCAGGTAATCTTAATGGACATTTGTGTGGCTGAAATATGGCTGGCGATGAAAGGGTTAATAATGGGTCTGGAGACGGCATCATTTATTAAAATATGTTTTTTTCATGTTGTTGTTGTTGTTGTTGTCGTGCCCTGGCTGAAAAGACTCCAGGGATCATCCCAACAGTCGAAGCACTTGAACCCTACGGTATAAATGCACCAGCTAGGGATGAGAACATTACGTGTGTGACCGTTTTTGATTACCCCGCCACGTCGGCAGCCACACTCCGACTTCGGATGATTTTGGAGACTGATGATGTCATGCTAGGAGCTTGTCATGGCTAAAGACAACCCCCGTATAACTATGCAGAGCATAACAACATTTTGATGTAGCTTTGGTGTTCTAGCCTATGTCAATTGGTCTGACACAGCCTTAATCCAAGGCGATTTTTTTCATAATTAACGATGGCCCGTACTTTCGCTCTTTCTTGAGTGCATTTAATGCCACATTTTTTTTTTTAAATGCGCTTGCGTTCATTATGCTTATGCAATTACTCTGAATCATTCGGGTTTGTTTTAATAAGCAATTTGCTTTCAACATCTGCACAATTTACCATTTTTCGGACAAATTACAAACACATCGATTATGTAGTTTTTCTTTCTATTGTTTACAAACTTTCCCCTTTACTTTGTTTTTGTATCTATTTGTGTGTGTGTGTGTGTGTGTGTGTGTGTGTGTGTGTGTGTGTGTGTGTGTGTGTGTGTGTGTGTGTGTGTGTGTGTGTGTGTGTGTGTGTGTGTGTGTGTGTGTGTGTGTGTGTCTCTTCTTGATCATATCGACCAACCCCTTTCCTCTTGTCAGATTTTGAGTACCTCCCATCAGAGCGTTTCTTTATGTTTTACGTCTCTCTCTCTCTCTCTCTCTCTCTCTCTCTCTCTCTCTCTCTCTCTCTCTCTCTCTCTCTCTCTCTCTCTCTCTCTCTCTCTCTCTCTCTCTCTCTCTCTCTCTCTCTCTCTCCTTCCACCCTCCCTCTTTCTACGTATGCAGGTGTGTGTGTGTGTGTGTGTGTGTGTGTGTGTGTGTGTGTGTGTGTGTGTGTGTGTGTGTGTGTGTGTGTGTGTGTGTGTGTGTGTGTGTTTGTCTCTTCTTGATCATATCGACCAACCCCTTTCCTCTTGTCAGATTTTGAGTACCTCCCATCAGAGCGTTTCTTTATGTTTTACGTCTCTCTCTCTCTCTCTCTCTCTCTCTCTCTCACACTCTCTCGCTCTCTCTCACTCTCTCTCTCTCTCACACTCTCACTCCCTCTCTCACTCTCTCTCTCGCTCTCTCTCTCTCTCTCTCTCTCTCTCTCTCTCTCTCTCTCTCTCCCCTTCACCTCACCTCTTTCTACGTATACAGGTGTGTGTGTGTGTGTGTGTGTGTGTGTGTGTGTGTGTGTGTGTGTGTGTGTGTGTGTGTGTGTGTGTGTGTGTGTGTGTGTGTGTGTGTGTGTGTGTGTGTGTGTATGTGTGTGTGTGTGTGTGTGTGTGTGTGTGTGTGTGAGTGTACGTGCGTGTGCGTGCGTGTGTGCGTGTGCATGTGCGTGTGTGTGAGTGTGTGTGTGTGTGAGAGAGGAGAGAGAGAGAGAGAGAGAGAGAGAGAGAGAGAGAGAGAGAGAGAGAGAGAGAGAGAGAGAGAGAGAGAGAGAGAGAGAGAGAGAGAGAGAGAGAGAGAGAGAGAGAGAGAGAGAGAGAGAGAGAGAGAGAGAGAGAGAGAGAGAGAGAGAGAGAGAGAGAGAGAGAGAGAGAGAGAGAGAGAGAGAGAGATGTCCATCTGCGTCCACGTTCTAAATCTTTAAATGAGTTGGTTTTTTATTGCTAGGTTTTTTTGTTATTTTGCTGTCCCATCTTTTGGGCCTTACAGTGGCGTTGCTCCATCGCTCATTCCGAGTCCCAACTCGCAGCCACATCCTGATTTGTCAGATCGCAGAATCCGAGATCAGCAGTCCAATGGAAGCGAGTCTATGTTAGGCCGTCAGGAGGCAACCACCAAAGGAGACACTGCACTGCTGTTGAGTCACTTCGGTGGAGTTCAGTGGAGCCTGTTCTGAGTTATCATTCGCAGGGCACCACCTACTAAGCCCTCTACTACTGACGACAATGATGTCGTAGTCGCGGAACCAGCGTGAACGAGGTCCTCCTCCGAGGGCGCCACCAAATCCGTCATTATTGATAGCTCCCCAGAAAATACTGATCCCCACGACTTTGATCCGAATGCACCAATGGCATAAACTGGATCAGTAATCGAAACTGGGGTCACCTCGAGACTGAGGACATACAAGGCCACAGAATTTGAGACACCGCCCTTCCCTTTTTTTGATGATTGATGGAAATTACACCAATGAGGCGGGTGATTATGATGGTGATGATGCTATGGAGTTCCTTATTGGTCAGAGACTGACATGACAGTGCTTACTCAACGATTTCTTTCATAATGATATCCTGACGTTAACCAGGCCCGAGAACTACAGACACCTGCAGTGTTGATCATGAAATTAGAGCAACACGCTCAGAATTGCATCCGTCAAGTGGATTAAACTCGATGGTGTGGTTTTAGTCACTCGGCCATTGAGCCCATAGCCACTCACTCTTGCTGGGAGTCGGCCTAGGACCGAACAAACCCTCGCCTCTGATCAAATGAGTTGTTTTACGGCATTCTGTTTGTAAATAAAAAATATTTATCACAATTATTTTATCTTTGGCCCAGTTTTTCCGACGGTTCTTTTTTATATTAAGAAGACGCGACACACACACACACACACACACACACACACACACACACACACACACACACACACACACACACACACACACACACACACATGCATACGCTTGCATCCATGCATATGCGTCATTAAATGCATACTGGCACGCGTCACGCACACACATGACAGAACGCCTGCACGCACAACGCCTGCACGCACACATGCGCGCATGCACACACGCACGCACGCGCACCACTCATGCACGCTATGAAGTGTTTATCCGATGTAACCCGGTGTAATGATACCGGGTATTTCACTTGCCAGCACCAGCCACTGTCTTTCCGATGTTGTGTGATATATATTGCCCCTGCATTTCGTCCCTTTCCTCTTTCGAATGGGTTTCTGCTTATACCTAAGCCATGGTGCCTACAAAGATCACTTTCTACTGAAAGTTGCCCACTATTTTAAACTTGGCCTCCGACGGATTTGAAACTAGGACATCTTAAAGATTTAAAATCCGTTGAAAAACTTAATATATATACAAAAACAACCTCCTTCCGTTTTTACAAATCTTATCGCCCAGACTATTAGGAAGGATTCGTCACTGAATACATTCAGAGGCATCTTGTGGCATGCAGGAAGAAAAATTTCAGTCAAATTCATCACATGAAATATTGAGAAGTCAGTGATGGGCAAAAATGAGACTGAAATTTTCATTTCATCAGATAATTTGGGTCTGCATGGGTGTTTGTTGACATCGTCCGCCATTTTGGAAAAAGGAGAAAGCAAGTGCAATGGGTCTGTACATCCTTTACTCGGCAAAGATATGAGGCTAAGGCCGGGTTCACATTAGACGCGTACGCTCCGTACGGAAAACCCTAAATAAGTGGAAGAAAGAAGGATAACAGATTACCTACATAGAGGACATTCGAACACGTTTTTACCCTTCTTTGTTTCACTTATTAACGGATTGCGCACGGGTTTCCGCATGGAATATCCGCTTATGTGTGTACACGGCCTAACACCCTCCCGGTCAATTTCTCGGTTCTTCCCGTGTAGATTGATTACTCAAATCTCTCTAAAAAAATAAAGAAAAACAATATCGTCACGGTTGTAGCGCGCATGCATATTATTACGGCGACGGGGACTTATATCATGGAAGGACTTATTTCTCGTGACACCGGCGTTCATTTGCCTTCCATTGTGATGCAGTTGGACAGCACAGACTTCTGACCTTTCTTTGAGAAGCATTGCGTCGTTTGAGTGACACTCTATCCTCTTCTCTCTCCGTTCTTCTGTCTGTCGTCCCATTTCCTTGGTTGTCCGTAACCACCTCTCTCTCTCTCTCTCTCTCTCTCTCTCTCTCTCTCTCTCTCTCGCTCTCTCTCTCTCTCTCTCTCTCTCTCTCTCTCTCTCTCTCTCTCTCTCTCTCTCTCTCTCTCTCTCTCTCTCTCTCTCTCTCTCTCTCTCTCTCTCTCTCTCTCTCTCTCTCTCTCTCTCTCTCTCTCTCTCTCTCGAAGTTTTAATTATGCTTTTCTTCTTTTGTTTCGAGGGCAAGATGTAAGCAAGCCCATTGTGTTCTTATTCTTTTCCCTCAATAAACAAATGTTTCAAATGCTTCTCTCTCTCTCTCTCTCTCTCTCTCTCTCTCTCTCTCTCTCTCTCTCTCTCTCTCTCTCTCTCTCTCTCTCTCTCTCTCTCTCTCTCTCTCTCTCTCTCTCTCTCTCTCCCCCCCCCCCCCCCAACCTATCTGCAAGGAGGTCAAAACAATTTACATATCTCTCTCCCTCACACACACACACACACACACACACACACACACACACACACGCGCGCGTATTCCCATGTTTGCAATATACCGCGAACACAGCATATTCATGAAAATAAGTTAAAAAAGAAACAAATTACAGCATGCATTTTTTTTAAAAACAACTAAGACGTTTTTGACAGTTGGAATAATTCTTTCTTTCATTGTTCAAATTGTTCTCTCTCTCTCTCTCTCTCTCTCTCTCTCTCTCTCTCTCTCTCTCTCTCTCTCTCTCTCTCTCTCTCTCTCTCTCTCTCTCTCTCTCTCTCTCTCTCTCTCTCTCTCTCTGTGTTTTTATTGAACGCGATTGTGTGTGTGCATAGTGGTTTAAAAAAAAAAAATTCAGAATAATAACATTGTTGATTCATGATCGTTGGACTTTCGATGATCAGTCTTGGTTTGTGGATGCATTGGCTTATGGTAATTCCAATTATCGGGTACGGAATAAGGTCAAGGTTAAGGTAACGAATGTAGACCTTGGGCAAACTCAGTTGTCTTAGCCATAATTATGTTTATCACTTTTGCAGCTATATAAAAATTATAGTCTTCCAATTTGACAGGTTGATAGAGTGGCCCAAGATCATGTGTGGCGCAAAGTATTGATGACCTTGATTACCTTGACCTTGACTTTTGACCTTTTCTCTTTTAGCGGCGGCGGCGGCTATAGCTTGAAAATCACTGAGCCGCGTACACCCGCATAACCATGATATATTATATTCTTGATCAGCATGGCCCAAGGAATGCATTGGGATACCCTTTGAAGATTCTTGACCTTGGCCTTGACACTGACCTGCGTGCAGCGTAGTTCTAAGTGTTTTGCACGCTGTGCAGTGTTGGTATGTCTTTTGCACGCTGTGCAGCGTTGGTTTAAATATTTTGCACGCGCGTTCAGCAGCGTAGTTCTAAGTGTTTCGCACGCTGTGCAGTTTTGGTTTAAGTCCTTTGCACGTTGTGCAGTGTTGGTCTGTCTTTTGCACGCTTTGCAGTGTTGGTCTAAGTCTTTTGCACCCTGTGCTGCGCTGGTCTATGTCTTTTGCACGCTGTGCAGTGTTGATTAAGTCTTTTGACCGCGCGTTGAGCAGCGTAGCTCTAAGTGTTTCGCACCCTGTGCAGCGCTGGTCTGTGTCTTTTGCACGCTGTGCAGTGTTGATTAAGTCTTTTGACCGCGCGTTGAGCAGCGTAGCTCTAAGTGTTTCGCACCCTGTGCAGCGCTGGTCTGTGTCTTTTGCACGCTGTGCAGTGTTGATTAAGTCTTTTGACCGCGCGTTGAGCAGCGTAGCTCTAAGTGTTTCGCACCCTGTGCAGCGCTGGTCTGTGTCTTTTGCACGCTGTGCAGTGTTGATTAAGTCTTTTGACCGCGCGTTGAGCAGCGTAGCTCTAAGTGTTTCGCACCCTGTGCAGCGCTGGTCTGTGTCTTTTGCACGCTGTGCAGTGTTGATTAAGTCTTTTGACCGCGCGTTGAGC
>CM065681.1:44951391-44956391 GCA_017654935.2 Phymorhynchus buccinoides
CAGAATACAGACGGAATTCATTTTTGCACTCGAACCATCCGCGACTGGAGTGGGCTTCCTGAGGTGGCTGTGTCTGCCTCCTGTCCCAGCACCTTCCAGTCATCCATCAAACTACAATATAATTTGTTTAGGTGTTCCTGTTTGACGCGGCATCATGTTGGGGATTCACAGGGAGAACCAACTGGCTGAGTCATTGTAGATTAGGGTTTTCTCTCTTTCTCTCTCTCTCACTCTCTCTTTTTCTCTCCGACTTCGAACCTCGACCAAAATAGTACCATAAAAATCAAACTGTTGATTGTGGGTACTTAACCGGAAGAAGAAGAACTCTGCGTTCTGCTGTGAAAAAGCGGCCTGATGAATATGACTTTATAAAACGGCACGACGTTGTAGAACTTGGAGATGTGAAAAGCTAGGGAAACAAAGACCAGCTTCAATTCTACGTCTCTCTTGGGGATCTGTTTCCGCAAGGCAATTCGAGAAGCTCATATTGGATATGGACATAGCGGTAAAAAACACACCAAAACCCCTGAGAAAAAAAACTGTCCCAAAAGCATGTCAATGTCACGAGTGATCAGATTAAGCTCTATCTCTCCCTTTGTGAGAAGTGATAACTGCCTGCTGAACAAATGCAAGATGAACAAAGGTGTTGTAGTAGAGCCCATCCTGTCACAACGTTTCTGCACAAGACACGACAGGTTGATCTAATTGACCTTCAAAGCCAGCCCGATCGGGACTACAGGTCAGAGTAAATCCAGCCTCTGTCTGTCTGTCTGTCTGTCTCACTCACTCACTCACTCGCTCACTCGCTCACTCACTCACTTCATCACTGTCTCCACCTCACATGATATGTTCTGAGTAAATTTGCAGACAATGACTTCAATTTGCTTGTTTTGGATCATTCTCAATTCCTAAGCATTTTCTTCATGCCCCGCTCTCGCCCCCCCCCCCCCCCCCCCACCCCCCCCCCCCCCCCCCCCCCCCCCCCCACCCCCCCCCCCCCCCCCCCCCCCCCCCCCCCCCCCTCCCCCTCCCTCGCAATCCGCTCGCCCCCTCTCTCCGCCGATGCCCCGCTCATGCGCACTATGCTCCTCGCGATTAAAGGGAATGAGAAAGGGGTACTGAAACCTTGGATGAACATCTACATCCCCAATAGGGCATTTGCCACAAGTGTTCGTTCTCTATACTAGACTACTAATTTGCCCGCACTCGTTCTGCCCGAGTTACGCTGACCTTTCTGACTCAACTCTCTAAGTTCAACTCAGTGAATCTGAAGGTCGTCCTCACGTGGCACATCCCCAATTACCGGGATCACTTCGCGAAATACTGCATTCTAAGACCTCTGACGACCCTCTCTCTCTCTGTGTCTCTCTCTGTCTCTCTCTGTGTGTCTCTCTCTGTCTCTCTCTCTCTCTCTCTCTCTCTCTCTCTCCCCCCCCCCTCTCTCTCTCTCATCTCCACTCTCTCTCTCTCTCTCTCTCTCCTCGTCCTCTCTCTCTCTCTCTCTCTCTCTCTCTCTCTTATACAAGCCTCTCTACTAGGCCTATTTGCTCAGTTCGTGCACAGTAGGCCTTTAATGCGCACCGATGTCCCTGCACAATAACCTTAGTGAGCAAGTTGCACGATTTATCCTGCTCATTAAGCCTAATGGACACTACTGTTGCCGCAATTAAGCCTATTGCACACGACACGTATATACATAAAGACACGCGAACGCGCACACATGCGCAAGAAAATGATGATATTCAAATAATAGTAATAATAATAATAATTGTACATTTATATAGCGCTTTACCTCAGATGAGCCCAAAGCGCTTTACAATCAATTTTTCATCAACAAATAGACAACAAAAAACAGCATTCAAGAATGACACCAACCAGCAACAACGCATACATACAAAAGCAACTCTCTCTCTCTCTCTCTCTCTCTCTCTCTCTCTCTCTCTCTCTCTCTCCTCTCTCTCTCTCTCTCTCTCTCTCTCTCATACATCTCTCAATGCTCTAAAACACACATACACATACACACACACACACACACACACACACACACACACACACACATTTAACAACACCGACTCGTTCATCCCCCATTCAGTAAGCACACATCAACTGAGCCGCACGACTGATCACATACACCAACACATACAGAAACACCCTCACACACAATGTACGCACGCAGACAGACAAACACACACACATGCGTACACCGACACACAACCCACAGACCCAAAACACACACAAGCACACATGTGTGCACACATGCATGCTCACACACACACACCACACAACACACACATACACACACACACACACCACAAAGCACAGCACAAACCTCTTATTCAATCTTCCTTCACGTGCACACAAGATAGACAACTGATCAAATATTTAGGGTGCAGCAGGACAAAAGATGGGTTTTAAGAGAGGTTTTGAATGAGGAGACTGAGTTTGAGTGTCGGAGAGGAGAAGACAGGGAATTCCAAAGAGATGGTGCTTGACAGGAAAAAGAACGTTGGCCAGCAGATTTGAGACGGATGGAGGGAGTGGAGAGGAGACGTTGTGCATGATTTTGTCTGCACTCCTTCGGAAACACACGCACATAAGACCAACACAGATCTAGTCACAAATGAAATAAACAGAAACACATACAGAAAGAAACACACACGCGGGCGCGCGCGAACACACTCGCGTACACACGCGCGCTCACACACAGACACACGCACACAAAACACACAAAAACACACACACACACACACACAGACACAAGCACACACAAACACACACAGTGACAGTCATACACAGACAGACACACAGACGACAGTACACACACAACACACACACACACACACACACACACACACACACACACACACACACACACACACACACACACACACACACACACACACACACACACGCGCGCGCGCGATACACACTCACACACATACACACGCGCACCTATCCATTTCCATTTTTTTTTTTCAAAAACAAATTTTAATCATCGTTTTGCGCAATATTTGTATCTAGCCTTGAGTTATATAAAATTTAAAAAAAAATTAGTATTGCAATTTAATACAAAAGCAACTGCTTTATATTCCGAGTGAATACCAGATGTATGAAGCAAGAGATAGATACACATAGAGGCCATAGATAAATTGGTAGATAGACGGGACGGGTGGAGAGAGAGAGAGAGAGAGAAGAGAGAGAGAGAGAGAGAGAGAGAGAGAGAGAGAGAGAGAGAGAGAGAGAGGAGAGAGAGAGAGAGGAGAGAGAGAGAGAGAGAGAGAGATTGGAGAGAGATGGAGAGAGAGAGAGAGAGAGAGAGAGTCGAGAGAGAAGAAGAGAGAAAGAGAGGAGAGAGAGGAGAGAGAGAGAGAGAGAGAGAGAGAGAGAGAGAGAGAGAGAGAGAGACATACAGACAGACAGACATACGGACGGACGGACGGACGGACAGACGGACAGACTAGACAGACGGAGAGAGAAATTGATAGGCAGATATATATAGATAGATAGACGGACGGACAGAGAGAGATAGAGAGGGGAGTGAGAGAGAGAGAGAGAGAGAGAGAGAGAGAGAGAGAGGAGAGAGAGAGAGAGAGAGAGAGAGAGAGAGAGAGAGAGAGAGAGAGAGAGAGAGAGAACTTGAAAACTTAAACTTTATTTTCCAGGGATATAGATTTTAGGCAACGCCTATTCATTGGAAAGTTTGCGTACATTCAGATTTTTGTGTCATAGCATAAAACTAACATTCCTCAGGAAGATACAGAAAAAAACAGACTTTGGAAAACTTTTTGGTTGTTATTTTATAATAGTCGTCTGACGTTTATTAACTTCTAGGACACATCGATTGCAAAAAACAGGCGCAATTGATGTACATGCTCAGATACGCACAATTGACGCACATGCCCAGATACGCGCTTTGATGTACATGCCCAGATACGCGCAATTGATGTACATGCCCATATACGCGCATTGACGCACATGCCCAGATACGCGCTTTGATGTACATGCCCAGATACGCGCAATTGATGTACATGCCCAGATACGCGTAATTGATGTACATGCCAAGATACGCGCATTGACGCACATGCCCAGATACGCGTAACTGATATACACGCCCAGATACGCGCAATTTAGTCATTTTTCAAATTGGCGCAGTTGAGTGATGTCCCCATTGATTGGCCGTCTTTGTTTGTCATCTCAGATCACCCACTTCCACACTACGTTTCCTTCATCCGCCATCAACACTCCTTGTCTATCCGTGATACTCTTTCCCCTCGCTTAGCAGGGCAACGTTTCACAAGGGCTAACGTTACGTTGCGCTCGCTCAAATCGGCGAAAACGGTCTAAGAAACACCCTTCGCTTGCCGATAGTTCGCGTGGCGTTTTGTTCTTGCTAAACATCGAGCCAACAGCGAACTATCCGGAACTAGTAGGGGGTGAATACGTTTCTTGTTGTTGATTGGTACATAAAAGTTTGTTTAAAATAATAATACAAGTTTTTGACCAATCAGACAAGAGCTTGTAATATTCTTCCGCAAACGTTTTTTGAAGTGT
This sequence comes from Phymorhynchus buccinoides, assembly GCA_017654935.2. Taxonomy (NCBI): domain Eukaryota; kingdom Metazoa; phylum Mollusca; class Gastropoda; order Neogastropoda; family Raphitomidae; genus Phymorhynchus; species Phymorhynchus buccinoides. The sequence goes on from CM065681.1 coordinate 44,955,943, forward strand.
TTCTTAGGCCCCGTAAGCGTTATTCGCGCGGCGACCGTTATCTAGAGAAATTCAACCCCGTCTTGTCACCTCTCCCAGGTCCCACAATCCGTTTATTCTGCCCCCCAAGCATGGCCCTTTCTCCATTTCCCTCGCTAATCCACCCACTTAGCACTTCATTTCTTGCACCCTCTCTGTTCCCAGAGTCTCTGTTCCTGTACTAGCCTTCACCTCTTTCTTTTTTTTTTTTTTTTTTTTTTTCACTCCTCCTTTCTTTTTCTTCTCTCGTTTTGTTTATTGCGTGTTTGGACACACTCAACCTTGTCTCGTTATATCTGTTACAGTAAATTTACAAAACCAGGAAATTTTTCAAATTTCCGAAAACAATTCAGGGAATGAGCAAATTTCCTGTTTCACTCAGGGATTTTGCAAATCTCCTAAACTTTTCATGAAATTTGAGGAACAAAAGC
>CM065681.1:44961391-44963891 GCA_017654935.2 Phymorhynchus buccinoides
CACAGGATCAACCTGATGCACACCAGTGAGTGCTCCTGTGGCACTGGAATCCAATCCCCAGAGCACATCCTCCAAGAGTGCCCCACTTACCACGACATCAGAATGATGTCAAACCTGGCCGGAATGGGATGGATCTCCAACAGAAGCTGTGGGGACCCACAGAGATGCTGAAAAAGACGACAGACTTCGCCCTCAAGACCGGATTGGAAATTTAAGCATGACCTGGGATCGCAGAAGAAGAAGAAGAAGAAGAAGAAGAAGAAGAAGAAGAAGAAACCGTCTGAAATGAAAGGAAGGGGCAGAGGAGGGAGCTTTTCTTAACATGTTCCGATAAACCTTTTTTTTAATGTTTGTTTTTCATCACACCTGCCTGTCAGTGTTTTCCTTTTTGCACCCATTTTCCTTCCTTTCTGTTTTGTCTCTCTGTATTACAGACACATAAACCCATCAACCTACATGCACACGCAGAGACACGCTCTTCACAGACAGACAGACAGAGAGGTAGACATCCGACTCTCTCTCTCTCTCTCTCTCTCTCTCTCTCTCTCTCTCTCTCTCTCTCTCTCTCTCTCTCTCTCTCTCTCTCTCTCTCTCTCTCTCTCTCTCTCTCTCTCTCTCTCTCTCTCTCTCTCTCTCTCTCTCTCTCTCTCTCTCTCTCTTTTAATGAGTGAACAGCGCACGGGTCAGACTTGCCTTAAGTTCCCATCCGAAGAGCCCAAAGACGTTCAGTTCGAAATGGAAAGAAAGGGCGAGGCCGGCCGGGATTCGAACCGGGGTCACTCACGCGAACGCCTCAATCACTCTGCCACCTTCTCCCCTTAAGGCTTTGAAGGCTTGTTGTATTTTCTTTACAACCCCATCTACTCCCCCCTCCCCCCCCCCCCCCCCCACCCCTATATATCCACGCTTTTGTCTCTTCGATCTTTCTTGTTACTTTTTTCCATGAAATAACTTCGCAAACTGAATCGCTGTCACACAGAAAATCGTAGAATTTGGTTATCAACCGTAGTTCCGTAGTTTATAGTCAAATTCCGTAGGAACTACGGAAAATCCGTAGGGGTAGGCAGGTCTGCGGGCAGTGAGTGCTCTCAAAGATCAAAGTTATGCTCGTCCTTTTGTTTTTCGTCTCTTACAATTTTTGGAGAAGTGGATTCCAATTTGTACTGGATTCCGATTTCTACTGGCTGTCAAATCCCGATTTGTACTAGTAGAAATCGGAATTCCGATTTGTACTAGAAAAAAGCCAGTAGAAATTAGAATTCCGATTTGTACTAGTAGGATTCCGAATCGTACTGGATTCCGATTTCTACTGCGACATATATTTATTATGTCTTCGGTTTGCTTGCTTCTTTCTACTGTCTATCTGTCCCATTCTTCCCGTAACCATCTGCGCACACAAAGCGCGAGAGAACCAAGATTATTATGAATCGATGAGAATCTTTCTTTTATTCGTTTGCTTCCTTCCCCACTAGCTGCTCCTGTCCTCGCCTCTCTCTCTCTTCACCTCTCCTCTCCTCTCTCTCTCTCTCTCTCTCTCTCTCTCTCTCTCTCTCTCTCTCTCTCTCTCTCTCTCTCTCTGTCTCTCTCTGTCTCTCTCTCTCTCTCTCTCTCTCTCTCTCTCTCTCTCTCTCTCTCTCTCTCTCTCTCTCTTTTCACCTCTCTCTCTCTTCACCTCTCTCTCTCTCTCTCTCTCTCTCTCTCTCTCTCTCTCTCTCTCTCACCTCTCTCTCTCCTCTCTCTCTCTCTCTCTCTCTCTCTCTCTCTCTCTGTCTCCCTCTCCCTCTCTCTCTCTCTCTCTCTCTCTCTCTCTCTCTCTCTCTCTCTCTCTCTCTCTCTCTCCCTCTCTCTCTCTCTGTTTGTCTCTCTGTTATTCTGTCTCTCTCTCTCTCTGTCTTTTTCCTGTCTGTATCTCTCTTGCTTTGTTTCCTCCGTCTCTGTCTATCTGTTTCTGTCCCTCTCGTCTTAAACCCTTTCAACGCTAGCCATTCCTCAGCCAAACTGTACCACTAAACTTACCCGGGGAGAGAAAAGATTCCCTCTGCAATATTGGGGATTCCTCTGCGGCGTGCATAAAATAGGGCCTATCCTTACCTCCCAAAATTAACTCTTCTATTACCATGGGCGAATGTATTCGCCCAGTACATCACTCTACACTCCCATCAAATGCAAAGACATTCACTTCCAAGTACCCTGCCATGTGTTTGCCTATTTTTTTTAGAGCTTAGCTCAGTGATTTATCCGTTTCCGCAATGCATGCGCACTCGACCAAAAAGTGACTCCCCTCTTGTTGGTTGAGATGCAACGGACAGCCAAGAACGTCCAAAAAAAATACATGGCGCTAGAAGAGTTAAGAACATAAGGTCACTGGATACCAGACCCTCTGTACTGATGCATTTGAGTGACATGGTGTTCAATCAGTGTGGTGCCATTAGGCGACTGTGGCGATGAAAGGGTATTAAGCCTCCTCCATTTCTCTATTGATAGTTGTTTTGTTGTTGTG
>CM065681.1:44968891-44971391 GCA_017654935.2 Phymorhynchus buccinoides
ATGGTTTTTTTCCTTTTATTCAATGTTGTGCGTTGCTATGCAGCAACACTTTAAAAAAAAAAGAAGGTTTTTAGGTCTACTGTGTGCTGACTTCAACGTTTGAATTTTTCCATATAAACCCACCGTAGTCCGTGTCTCAGTTTTCTTTCAAATTAGTAGAGAGGGCATTGGTGTTTGTAAGATAATCCCAAATACCGCCCTATTCGGGCACTCCTTTTTGGCTGTGGGATGGATAATTTACGGAGACGAAGACAGATGAGAAAGGAACCCTACAGTCCATTTCCCCTTCCCACTCAGCTTCCCTCTGAATAATAATACGCTACCCCCCCCCCCCCCACACTCCCACCCACCTCCCACCCCCACTACCTTCGTCATCCCGCCTCTACCCTTGTCAAATGAAATTCCAGCGTTGTGTGGCATAGACAGCTAGGTGAAAGGAGTTTATATTGACTTTCTTCATGAACTTTTCTGTTCCCTTTTTTTCAGCTGGTGAATCCTGTGTGTGTGATCCCAACTGGTGTGCAGTTGGATTATGATGATGGAAAAGGATGTGGGGGGCAATGTTGACTGGAGTATGTGTGTGCGCGTGCGTGCGTGCGTGCGTGCGTGCATGCACGCGCCCGCGTGTGTGCATGTATGTGTGCGTTTATGGATTCATCGCCACTGTCGCCTCTTGGCACCACAATGACTTAACACTCATGTTACTAAAAGGCATCAAATGAGGGTCTGCTGACCAATTACCTTATGTTCTTAAGTTTGGGAGGTAAGGATAGGCCCTATTTTATGCATGTCACAGAGTAATCCCCAATATTGCAGACGAAATCTTTTCTCTACCCGGGTGAGTTCAATGGTAAACTTTGGCTGAGGAATGGCTAGCGTTCAAAGGGTTTTAAAGTCGCTGATTTCAATGTCAGAATTTCATATGACACCGAATCCTGCGCGCGCGTGTTGTGCATGTGTACGTTTATGGATAGATCAATGTCTTTTTCTTATTTGTCGCTGATTTCCATGTCAGAATTTCCTATGGCACCGAATCGTGCGCGCGCGCGTGTGTGCATGTGTGCGTTTATGGATAAATCAAACTTCTTTGTTGCTGATTTCCATGTCAGAATTTCCCAGGGCACCGAATCCTGCGTGGGACCGTCTACTTCTATTATGTTACCACAAAGGACACCAGTGTGTGTGGAAAACTATCCATTATCTACAAAATACAATCCTTCCCTCGGACCATCAGCTCCTTGGAGACCGGGTTAGGAGACTTTTTTCACGGAGACGGATGAGAAAACCTACAGTGCTTACCCCCACCCCTCACTTCCCCCTCTCCTTCATCTCTACGATGCGCTTCTTCCACCAACCTCCCAGCCCCACCCCACCCCATCTCCCACCCTCCAGCCTCCAACCACTCGCTGGTCCAATAAATTCCCCAGTCAGTGTTGTGCTCTAGACAGCTAGTGACAGGCGTTAAACAGCTATTCCAAAGTCAATTTTATTATTTCAACACATATGTGCAAAATATACATTGTAAGATGGAATGGTTAAACCTGAATCCAAGACTCTCTAAGACAATTAGATCATGAGTTATGATCTTTTGAATATTTAATTTTAACGCTTTTTTGTGTCGTATTTCAAATTCGCGTACTGTTCCAACTTTAAACATCTTCATATTAAAAACGATAAGGCCAATATAAACAAGTCTAGTTGCTCCAAGACAATAAGTATGTGGACTACATGCCTGATATATTACAGAAGCTGTTCCATTCCCAAGTGCCGCAAAATCACTTGTAAACTTGGAAAAATAGCGTTTGTGTGTGTGTCCAGAATGATAACATGAAATTTGTAAATAGGCAAATTTCATATCTTTGGTTCTAATTGACCTACATAAATGGTTTTGGTATCATTGGAATCAGAACGATCAGCTCTTTCTAATTTGTTGCACTTTCTAGTCTAGAAAGTACTCTTAAAAAAATCTTGACCTTGACCTTTGACCATAAAATATGATTTATTTGCTTTGCTATATTGTGCGACCTGTTGTACAGAATTACTTCGAATTTTGTCTGATGGTCTATTGCGTTAGGCTGACATGCCCAATTGGGTACCTATTGGTAGCTACTGCCTTACTGACCTTGACCTTTGACCTTGAAAAGTTACATTTTGTGTCTTTCCGATATCTTGCACTGCACTGTACAGAATTAGTTCACATTTTGTTGGCCAGTTTATTACCGGAAGCTGATATGCCCTGCTAGGTAATCATTAGTAACTATTGGTATTTTAAAAATTTAATTGACCTTTGACCTCGAAAGTTCTTTTTTTTTGCCTTTACAATATCTTGCGATCTACTGTGCAGAATTAGTTCAACTTTTGCATAGTGATACATTGCTTAAAACTGGCATGCCCAACTGGGTGACCAGTGGCATGTATTGCCTTATTGACTTTGACCTTCAAAAGTTAATTGTTTGCTTTTACCATATTTTGTGATCTACTGTACATAATCACTTACCAT
>CM065681.1:44978891-44983891 GCA_017654935.2 Phymorhynchus buccinoides
AATAAACTTGCAAATTTGTGAACCCGGGAGAGACCAAGGGGAAAACAAAACACAAAACAATAAATGATCCCTAGCACAACATGAAATGTGAATCAGCTAGTAAAGCATTGGAGAAGCACGCACAATACATACACGTTTTGATCATACAGACTATATTGCTTTCAAAACTTCAATCATCATATAGTAAAAAGCCAAGTGTCCGTCCGTGTGTGTGTGTGTGTGTGTGTGTCTGTCTGTCTGTCTGTCTGTCTGTCTGAAACACAAAACGGGCCTTATAACTCCGCCGTTTTTCGACCGAATCGCTTCAAATTTGCTGTGAGCCCTAATGGGGCGATGGCAACGGCAACCGAGGCGGCCGTGTCATTTGCGCGGTTTGGCAAATGCGCGAAACGCGCATCTGCCGGCCTCTCGGCGCCCGTATCTCCGGTGTTTCTGGGCCAATTGCCTTCGCATGTGGCAGGCAGATGACCGGGGATGGTGACTATCCGTGTACCAAACCGGAAGCGAATCGATTTAGAAATGCCGGAGATACGGGCGCAGACAGGCCGCTTAACGTTTTCACAAACCGCAGCGTAACCAGAACCGACATTGACTGCAGATTTGGAACATGCGTGACCAGGGATAGTGACTATCGTCGTGCAAAATGTCAACAGCATCCGTTCCTAAACGCGCGCTATAACCCGATTTACATTTGCGCGGTCCCAAAAACAAAAGCTAATTTCAATCCACACTTTCTCCACACACCCCTCGCTCCTGCAGCGGACCAGTCACCAACCAGTCAACAACACAAATGAAGAGCAGAGATCACTTTACCGTGGTACTAGCATCGCGCTATGTTCACGGCTACGCCCAGGGACAGCGGGCGGTGAGCTGAGAGAGAGAGAGAGAGAGAGAGAGAGAGAGAGAGAGAGAGAGAGAGAGAGAGAGAGATGATTGACGTTCGTGTGCCTGTGTGCAGTATGGTTTGGTTACGAATGTAGGGGGATGGGGTGGGGGTGGTAGTACTGCAGTCTAAGCAGAACAGATTCTCAGGCGATCAAAAAACATGTGTTCACGTGTTGGGCAGCAGCAAAGTCTGTTCATATTTGCCCCCAGAAACATAACGAAAAACACTGTGTACCCCGCCGCCGTTCTACAATAAACACAACAGTCTGCGATGCCGTCTGTCATCTAGGGTACCACAGACATATACTGCCATTGCTGCCTTCCCAAGATGTGTGTGAAAAAGACAGGAGTTGAACACAGAGACTGGCTGTCTGTTGAAAGCCACAATAACAAACAAGTGTGTTGCCGAATGGCAGATAAGTCCCCGAGCAAGTAAATGTGGGGAGGGGGTAGGTGTAGGGAGGAGATAGCTGCCACGGGGTTAAAACTGCCACGGGGCTTAACTGCCACGGGGCGATTGCTAGTAGTAATAAATACAAACATGACTTAAAATCTGTTGACTTCAGAAATATATTCATGAACAATTTCAAATATCCAAATATCATACATTTTATTTCATTCGTGTATTGGGGACTACACGAGTAAAAAAAAAAAAATATATATTTAGAATTATTTTTTAGACGTGAAGTCATTCACGTGAATCATGACTCACAGACATCGTCACAATCGCATCGCATTGGGGTCGAATCGTATGCAGTGTGGGCTTGCCCTTTACACTCCTCCGTAACCCCCCTCTGTAACGCCTCTTCTCTTTCACACACATACACTCCCTCCCCCCCCCCCCCCTTCACTACACCTCTCTTTGCACCCACACACATACAAACTTTTCAATTCCCTTGGTAAATAATAGGGCCATGCGCATTAAGGACACAGGTGTTTCCACGACCATTTCATTTGTTCGGCTTTAACCCTTTCACCGCCAACGTCGCATTTTTGCACCACAATGATTTAACACCCATGTGACTAGAAAGCATCAAATCAGGGTCCTGTTATCCAAAGACTCTATTCTCTTAATTTTGGGAGCTAAGGATAGGCCTTACTTTAAATATGTTACAGAGGATTCCCTAATATTTCAGACAAATTTTTTCTCTCTACCCAGGTAAGTTTAATGGACATTTGTTTTGCTGAAACATGGCTGGCGGTGAAAGGGTTAAACAGACAGACTTTGTCACATGTTTTATTACTTTACTATCTGATTGAACATTCGTCTCCTTTCTATTTCAGGGGATTTGGTCTAAAACTGTACTCATTTGTCACGTCTGAAGTTAATTTATTATTGGCTACGTTTTAAATTAACCCTTTCACCGCCAGCCATATTTCAGCCAACATTTTCCATTAAATTTACTTGGGTAGAGAACAAATTCCATCTGCAGTAGTGGGGATTCTTCTGTGAGATATATAAAATAAGGTCTATCCTTACTTCCCAAAACTAAAACAATAGGGTCTTTGGATAATAGACCCCAATTTGATGCCTTTTAGTGACATAGGTGTTAAATCACTGTGGTGCTAAAATGCGACTTTGGCGGTGAAAGGGTTAAACCGACATAACTTATTACATTTATTCTCTTCGGTGAAGAGTGGGAAGATTGTTGCGTTGTCTATGGTGTTTGAAAAAAGACGTTTTGTTGTTAAGTATTGGCAAATGTTAAGAAAAGCTCCCTCCTCGGCCCCTTCCATTCATTTCAGACGGTTTCAGGTTTGGGTGAGGGTTAGGAATAGGGTTTGTGTGTGTGCGTGCCCGCATGCGTGTGTGCATTATGTGTGTGTGTGTATATATATATATGTGTGTGTGTGTATGTGCGTGTGCGTGTGCGCGTGCGCGTGTGTGTGCGTGTGTGTGTGCGTGTGTGTGTGTCGTTGTCGTCGTCGTCCTCCTCGTCATCGTCCTCGTCGTCCTCCTCCTCGTCGTCTCCTCCTCCTCGTCGTTGTCGTCGTCGTCGTCGTCGTCGTTGTCCTTCCTATTCCGTCCTCCTGCTCCTCCTCCTCCTCTTCTTTTTCTTCTTCCTCCTCCTCCTCTTCCTCTTCTTCTTCCTCTTCTTCTTCTTCTCCTCCTCCTCCTCCTCCTCTTGTTCTTGTTCTTGTTCTTGTTCTTGTTCTTCTTCTTCTTCTTGTTCTTCTTCTTGTTCTTCTTCTTGTTCTTGTTCTTGTTCTCGTTGTTGTTGTTGTTGTTGTTGTTGTTGTTCTTCTTCTTCTTCTTCTTCTTCTTCTTCTTCTTCTTCTTCTTCTTCTTCTTCTTCTTCTTCCTCTTTCTCTCCCTCTACTTCGTCCTCTTCTATTGATCTGGTTTTCTTCTATGTATGTTTTAAACCAATTTGCAAGCCCTCTTTGTCTTGCCAGCGAACTCTTTTCATCTTTTGACGTTCCAGATGGAACAGATACATGTATTTTTGCACACACACACCTTCACCCGGATACTCAGATGAGGAGATTTTATTTATTCGATTTATCGAAACATAATAATATTACTGTACCCTTCGTGCACGTCCCCTCCTCCCCCCCCCCCCCCCCCCGACCCCTCCCCGACCACACAACCCTTACACTTTTTTTGGTCCTCGTATTTTTTAATCTCTCTCCTTGGGAGCAGACGACTAACGGAATCGTTCGTATCTGTCTATCTCTCCGCGCTATAGTTTGTGAACTGCTGAGTGGAATCACTTCAATTTTTGTACGGTGGTACATGTCACAAACCTGATGTATCCTGTCAAATAAACCCGATATAACCTGTCTAGTTTGTATTATTATTATTATTATTATTATTAATAATAATAATAATAATAATAATAATAATTATAGTGAATCATTTACATAGCGCACTCCTCCACCAAATGTGGAGCTCTATGCGCTTAGCAACAACTGAAAGTAAAAGCAAGGGTGAGAATAGAATCGATAAGTAATGTGGCCTAAAGGTTGTGATTAGGTTGAATAGGTGGGTCTTAAAGTCCCCCCACGTCACGTGTCACATTCCCTCTTATGCTTGGAAGATTTCTTAAGATTTCTTAAGAGGGAAAACACGTGAAAACCATGATTTTGACACGTGACGTGGTGGGTCTTTAAGAGCTGATCTAATAGATGGCAAGGACTGGATATGGCGAATTTAGCGTGGTAAGGAGTTCCAAACTGATGGGGCCAAAAAAGAAAAAGAGCGCTCACCAAACATTTTTGTTCGTGTACTAGGAACACAGAGAATTTTGGAATCTGAAGATGACCGCAATTGCCTTGATGGAGTATAGACAGAAAACATGTCATAGATGTAGCTAGGGGCATTTCCGGAGAAATAAGAATAACATAAAGTGGAACTGTTGTAGTCAATACGTGCTTTGATGGGAAGCCAATGGAGGGATATCAGGAGTGGTTGAACATGATGATACTGAGAGGCCTTCAGGACAAGTCTGGCAGCTGAGTTCTGGACTTTTTGGAGCTTGTTAATTTGCAGCGGAGGACTTTTTTGTTCTTCGTCCTCACCCCCCCCCCCCCCCAACCCCATCCTCTCTCCGCCGCCCCCCCCCCCCCCCCCCCCCCCCCCCCCCCCCCCTTCCGACCTTTCCCTTTCAGATACGATTAAGGTTTACTGCTGTCTAGACAGTTTGTGATGACAGTATTCATGGAACCCTTTTTTCTGATCTGTTCTGTTTACACTTTGATGTTGTGTCTGGTCTTCTCTTGCCACTGGCAATGCGAGATTATGACAAGCGTTTGAAGGATAAGTTGGTGTGATCAAAAGGCCTAACATTATGCGAAAGTGTGGCTTATACCTATATTGTTGTTCTCCTCCACCGTCCCCTACTGTCTATTACCCGTCCCTTTTTCTCTCTCCATAATGATTAAGTTTAACTGTTGTCTATTCTTATTACCAAATATTTCTTAGTACAAAGAAGATTTCACGTGCTCGTGGCATACATATGCCCTTAGGGACACGTTTTCAGTTCTGGGTGCGGTAGTCTTTGATAAACAGTGGGCCGATACTGGAGGGGTGCGTGCCTTTTCGTCCTTTCCCGTTTGGTCCTTTCCCGTTTGGTCCTTTCCCGTTTGGTCCTATGCCTTCAGACAGTGCCGTT
>CM065681.1:44996391-45003891 GCA_017654935.2 Phymorhynchus buccinoides
TGTTTAAAGGAACACTGTGCCAGCGCTCAATCTCGGCTTTTCGAAAGTCCTTTGGGGAAGAAAAGAAGACATAAAATGTCATAAAGTATAGTCATATTCCTCCATTGTTTCTCCCCTTCTAGCCTTTGCCTTTCGCTTCGATATATATAGCTAGAACTGGAGAAGTTATGACAATGTGACAAGCTGCGCGTGAACACCGTCCATGCACGGCACGGACAGTCAGACAAGCAGACAGACAGAGAGACTGTCAGGCCAAAGAAATATGTACAGACGCACGACGCCACAAGCAAGCTTTAGAGACACGAGAGAGAGAGAGAGAGAGAGAGAGAGAGAGAGAGAGAGAGAGAGAGAGAGAGAGAGAGAGAGAGAGAGAGAGAGAGAGAGAGAGAGAGAGAGAGAGAGGGAGAGAGAGAGAGAGAGAGAGAGAGAGAGACAGAGTGAGAGAGAGAGAGAGAGAGAGAGAGAGAGAGAGAGAGAGAGAGAGAGAGAGAGAGAGAGAGAGAGAGAGAGAGAGAGAGAGAGAGAGAGAGAGAGAGAGAGAGAGAAGTAGTCAGACAGACAGACAAAGAGAGAGACAAAGACAAAGACAGAGACAAAGACAGAGATATTGACAGAAAAACTGAGAGACAGATAGACAGACAGACAGACAGGACGACAGGCCCACAGATAAACAGATCAGAGGGATGATGCAGAGACTAACAGGCGGAGACTGAAAGAGACACAGATAAAACCGAAAGACAGACAGAAAAACAAACACAGGCATAGATTGAGGAGAGGAAAATCCACAGGAAGGCTACTGCGCGTGAGGGATAAACGGGTCTGTGGGTATGTGAAAGGAGGCGTCTAGGAACGCACGGTAATTGGCAATTTGAATCTTTACCCTTTTCGTCTACCACCAACACCCCCCGCCCACTCTCCCCCCCCCTCCCCCATCTCCCCCCCCCCTCGCTGCCCCCCCCCCCCCCCCCCCGTACCAATCGTCTGAATGATCCGTGGATCGATTTTGTGGAATCAATGCAGGCTCTTCGAGGAATGTTCTATTTTGTGTGTGTCCCCCACCCCCACCCCCCTAAGCTATAGACGGCGTTTTGGTTTGCATATCTGATATCACACTACTGGGTACAACCTTATGAAGCCCAGAATAACCCCCTACCGAGGAATGTTAAGATTATCTAGAAGGTGTTTGTCTGCTTAAAAATAATGTCTTGTTTAAAGTAATTTTAAGACCCCCTCCCCCCCCCCCCCCCCCCCCCCCCCCATGCTTTGTTGAAACAGACAAATATTAAGTCTTCATTCAACTACTACCACCACCACCACCCCACAAAAAAAGAACAAAAAAATCGTATCCAAAATGAGAGTAAAATGTGGTTCAGTTCAAAGCTTTGATTATTCTTTACATGACACAAAGTCTTCGCACAAGATATTAACCAAATTCAATCAAAACTTTAACATGACTTTTCGATTTGGTTGAAAGCAAAAGACAAATAAAATTAAATACAAGCAAATATCCGGACACAGAATGATATATAATCCAGTTTATCTCATTCAATGGAATTATCGCCGCCATGTGTTCTAATCATGACAAAACTTCACTTCAAATCCATTCATGAACGTAGGACAGACAGGTAGCCTATGCAGATGGACAGACAACATGTAAAGAGACAGACAGAGGGACACATGGTCAGAGCCACACAGAAAAGCTAACCACAGAGTCAAACGACTGAGAAACACAAAAGCGGACCAACAAAGTCAACAGTAAAAACTAGTATAAAAGTATAAACCTTTTGGTAGACAATTTTCCGGTGGGCTCTGCAGTCATGAAAAATGGGCTGGTACACCTGCGACCTGCCTCGCACGCACCCACGCACGCACGCATGCACATAAGCACACACGCAGTCTCACATAGTCTCTCTCTCTCTCTCTCACACACACACACACACACACGCACACACAAAGACACAAAGACACACACACACACAAACACACACACACACACACACACACACACACACACACACACACAGACGTACGCGCACACACAACACGTACGCGCCCACAGAAATGTAAGGGCCCTATAGCTCTATGTTATCACCACTCTCCTGTGGGTGCTGATATTTGGGTTCCACCGTGGTACCCAAGCCACTTGCCGTCAATAATTTAGAAGCTCTACCCTATGCAGACAGTGCGCACTGCGGGGGCGACAGGAACAGTAATAGACTTTTTGTAGCAGGTGGTACTTGCTGAATTGCTTTGCACTTTTTTCTTATTTCAAGTTTAATTATTTTGTTGTTGTTTCACTTTTGTTATTTATTCTTTTCGTCTTTTGCTTCCCTGAAACAAACTACTTTTTTTTTTACTTGAACATATTATTTAGCGAAGCTATGTTTTCATGATGGTGTGTTTACTTGTTTGTAAAATATCTCAACGAGGGAGTGACACATTCCCCAAAGCTGTATCTCAAGAACTGTTGCATGGAATCGCTTCAAATTTACTGTGGTGGTACATCATGGTACGCATAAAACAAAAACATCCATTGGGGGGGGAAAACATAGCATGCTTACAGGAAAATCAGTTATTTAATGCAATCATTCCAAGCTATTTTCAAAATACAATAGGGAGGTGGGGGATACCAAATAATGAGCATCATTTACTCAACAGCAAGGAGACAAGCACTTTTACAATAACAAAGCAAATCAGCTTTTAAAAAAATCATAACAAGGGCATCGCCAAGCGGCAGCAACGCACTGTGACAATGCAAACCCGGCCAGAGTTATGTCCTCTCCCCCCCCCCCCCCCCCCCCCAATAAACACACCACTTTCCACCCTTACAGAACGCATAAAATACATAGCCCAAAATTTGAAGCGATTCTGTTCTGTAGTTCACGAGATACAGCTGAACTTTTATACAAACTTCCTTGCACCATGGTACACCACCACACAAAATGTGAAGCGATTCTGTTCACTAGTTCACGAAATAAAGCTGGGGGGAAATTACATAGCCCAAAGAAGGAAATTTCGATTTTCAAGGTCAAACTTCAAGGTCAAGGTCAGCACGGTGTTGATTAACGAAAGGAAGCTTCCTTTGCAAGCTGTCTACCCCTCTGCCAATTTTAATCAAAGTCCAAACAGTAGTTTTTAAGATAATCGATACACAGACACACACACACAAACCAATCGCAAAACCCCGGCCTCTGGCCGGGTAATGAGTGAAGTAAAGCAAGTTTGGAATATTATACTTCATTTCTGAGTGTGAATTCTCATTTGCCTTTTAACTCTTCTAACACCACGGGCGAATACATTCACCCGAAGACATCACTCTGGGTGGCGCGCCTCTGGCTGCGACGCACTCTCCAGGTGGGAGCAACCCGAATTTCACAGAGACGCCTCTGTGACAATGAAGTACCTAATACTAAGAATAATACCCCCCAAAATACTAAAAGGTCTCATACAAAAATAATAACCATGCTGACCTTGACCTTGATGTTGTGACCTTGAAAGCGTATATTTCACATCGTTCGACTTCAAATGCTCATATTCGGTGTGCAAATGCATTGATGCCGAATATTTAGTACAAGAAAGGTCAAGGTCAAGGTCATAACGGTTATAGTCTGCCGATATGACCATCTGTAACCGGTCATTTAAAACCACACATTTTTGACACAGTTATTATTTGTTAAGTTTTTGTTTTTGGCAGTTGCTCAGTTTCTTGTGACTGGAGCGCAGATGCGTTATGCTGCTGTTATGTACCCAAGTTCACCCTCTCGGGAACCTATCTGCCGCTCGGCGATCCCCTTGTTTTTCTTAATTCTGTCTTATGCTTTTTAAAACATATTTTCTAGACCTTGTCGATAATTAAGCCTACAGTTGTTTCTACTCCCCTCTGTCTCATTTTCCTTGCTTACAATGAGCAGATTCGAGATTTGCAAGAATTTTAGACTTTATGAATAACAAGCGCGAAATCGCAATAGTTTGTGGCACGCGGTCTATTTTTACCACTCCAATCATGAGTTACCTCCCCTGGATTTTCAATAATTTTAATCTGTAAACCAGAATGTTATCTCTGCACCATTTCGTAACTTTTTATATCTTTTGGAAAACATTTAAAACTATGTATCCTACTTATGCTCATCAAAAGAAGCACCGCATACTCGTCGTGTCTGTTGTAGTGTCTGTATTACATATGTTTATTATTTTGTACGCTTTTAAAATACATCATTTTAAAGAGCGGCCAGAAGTGTAGCCTCGATTTGAAGTGCGACAATTTTGTCAAAATGTGCGACAATTTTGGAACGACAGACCGACAGACCGACCGACAGACCGACAGACCGACCGACCGACAAAGTGAGTTATAGGTTTGTGGCTTAAGCCACAAACAAAAAACAAACAAACGTTGAGATTAAGTTTTGGAAGAGTTATCATTTTACTAGGCATTTTTGTTATTTATTGTTTTTTTTCTCCGTGGTATATGAAATAAATATCATGTATGCATAATTATTAGGCGCAGTTTAATAAATGATTTAAAAAAACCATGAAGCAACAAGACAATTCCAGCTGAAAGTCCAGTGCGTCGAGACTTTCTACTCCCGTTTTAATTATTTACCTTTTTTTTTTTAGCACATTAAAGACACACTGACGCACCACGATTAAGTCCCTTGTTTTTTTTCTGGGTAGCTATGACCCACGTACAGATGTCCCCAACTTCAAATTGAGGCTTGCTCTTTAAAATGATGTTTCGTTTTCAATTTGGGGACATTTGTATGGGAGTCAAAGCTGGTCAAAACAAGACTTTTTACCAGCTATAAGATGGAAAACACACGAAACCCGTGATTTTGACACGTGATCTGGTGGGTCTTTAAAAAAAGCATTAATGATACGCAGTTTATCACACGAAACCAGGAAAGAATAAACCACGGACAAAACAGGATATTACTGCACTCAATCTGTCCACTTGTGTTATATTGCGCCTAAAGCTAGACCTAGGTCAGGATTTTGTGACACGTAAACAAGAACGGGATCAATCGACAAAAGGGTGGTGGTAGGTAGGTAGGTAGGTAGGTGGTGGTGGTGGTGGTGGTGGTGTTGTGATGAATTTAACGTAATTGATTGGTTTTATGTTTATGAAGGTCAGAACATACTTCGATGTGAATGAGATAAAAACAAAAAAACATTCTTGGAAATTGAGCATCGAATGCCCCGAGCTTTGTGCCAAATTGTGACCCAGCACCACGAAAGGGGCATTAAGTGTCAAACTGACCATTCTGATAAAATATGTTATTTTTTAAAACTTCAGACTATTCTCTTTCTAATAATTCAAGAACCAATCTTGTATCGTGTTTCGCTCCAAATTTATGAGCATTTAAAGTTAGTAGGGTGAGTGGCGGCCATTTTGAGAAAACACAGTCTAAACACAGCCTAGCTGATGAAAATGCATTGACCTACTCGTTTTAACCCTTTCATCGCCACTGTCGCCTCTTGGCACCACAATGATTGAACACCCACGTCACTAAAAGGCATCAAATGAGGGTCTGTTATCTAATGACCTTATGTTCTTAATTATGGATGTCACAAAGGAATCCCAAATATCTGGTCGAATTAATTTTATTTTTTATTTGTGTTTGTTTGTTAATCTCATCGCATTCTCTAAAATAATAACAGCCAAAATATACTTCAGAAAGTACAAATACAAATGAAATAGGAAAAGCAGAAGAGTTTCCCAGTTCCAGTCGTCACTCGATAGGGCTGCCTTTTGTGACGTAAACACAGGATAACTAATCGATCTTGGAATGCGTTTTCTTTTTGTGCTTTCGGTTCCTTTCTTACAAGATCAAAACAACATCTCATCGTACTAATTCAACAGGTCACGAAGTTGTTGTTTTGTGTGTTGTAGTTTAAAGTTTTGCTTTGAATGATCAGGTCTGTGTTATATAACACAAAGCCGTGTTGCACGAACACAAGTATGCCTGTGTGTGTGTGTGTGTGTGTGTGTGTGTGTGTGTGTGTGTGTGTGTGTGTGTGTGTGTGTGTGTGTGTGTGTGTGTGTGTGTGTCTGTGTGTCTGTGTGTGTGTTTGTGTGTTTGTGTGTGTGTGTGTGTGTGTGTATTTGTGTGTTTGTGTGTGTGTGTGTGTGTGTGTGTGTGTGTGTGTGTGTGTGTGTGTGTGTGTGTGTGTGTGTGTTTGTGTGTTTGTGTGTGTGTGTGTGTGTGTGTGTGTGTGTGTGTGTGTGTGTGTGCGCGTGTGTGTGTGTGTGTGTGTGTGTGTGTGTGTGTGTGTGTGTGTGTGTGTGTGTGTGTGTGTGTGTGTGTGTGTGTGTGTGTGTTTTCGTGTTTGAGCATTCGTGCGCGTACCTGTGTGAATGTGTATGCATGTTATAATAGCAATGACAATCTTGAACTTTGCGTGTGTGTGTGTGTGTGTGTGTGTGTGTGTGTGTGTGTGTGTGTGTGTGTGTGTGTGTGTGTGTGTGTGTGTGTGTGTGTGTGTGTGTGTGTGTGTGTGTATGTGTGCGTGCATGTTCGTGTTTTAGTATACCTGTATGTCTGTCTGTATATCTATCTCCGTCTGTGTATATGTGCGTGCGTGCGTACGTGTATGCGTGCGTGTGTATCCGTATGTGTGTGTGTGTGTGCGTGCATGCGAGCGTGAGCGCGCGCGCGCGTGTGTGTTTACGCTCACGCTTGAGACAGCCAAACACGCATCAGACAGTCAATGACATGTCAATCGGACAGACAGAGTGACTTGCCAGAGAAAAACAAAACAGACAGGGACATAAGTGACACAATGGGGGATCATTGTATCATAAAGCAAAAAGTTGGATGAAGTCGGGCACAAACACTGATTATTTCCAGCAATGTCCTTTTGAGTCGAACAAACACGAAAGGATCAAATAGCCACTTAACTTCCTCTTCGGGCGCTTTAATACAAACTCTTAGAAACCACAGAAACGACACAATGCACGATACGAAAGAGTGTCAACAAAGTCAGCTGAAAAGTGGAGATTTTGCCGTTTGTACGGGTGTTTGTTCTTGTAACGAACTTGTCCATACAATGAAAATGCGTGAGATTTTGCCGTTTGTACGGTTTTTCTTGTAACGAAGTTGTCGATACAATGAAAAAGTGAGATTTTGCAGTTTGTAGCCTACGGTTTTTCTGTGTGAATGTGTATGCATGTTATAATAGCAATGACAATCTTGAACTTTGCGTGTGTGTGTGTGTGTGTGTGTGTGTGTGTGTGTGTGTGTGTGTGTGTGTGTGTGTGTGTGTGTGTGTGTGTGTGTGTGTGTAGTATGTGTGTGTGTATGTGTGCGTGCATGTTCGTGTTTTAGTATACCTGTATGTCTGTCTGTATATCTATCTCCGTCTGTGTATATGTGCGTGCGTGCGTACGTGTATGCGTGCGTGTGTATCCGTATGTGTGTGTGTGTGCGTGCATGCGAGCGTGAGCGCGCGCGCGCGTGTGTGTTTACGCTCACGCTTGAGACAGCCAAACACGCATCAGACAGT
>CM065681.1:45011391-45018891 GCA_017654935.2 Phymorhynchus buccinoides
ACGATACGATTCGATGACGTGATCTCGAAGCGCGAATCACATTTTGTTCTTGGACGCCTCGTGATCGAATCGTATCGTACAGTCGCGCGAATTTAGCTGACGTGTGTGCTGGCCCTATAACAAGTCGCCGTCAGCTCCTAGAGAGACTGCTCCGTCAAAGGATTAACTGATGGTTTTTTATTCGTTGTTAATGGTCACCATCAACGCGTTTATTCTTTTGCTCGTTTAAAGTCTTTCTTGTGGATGGACAATACTGTATGGTTGAGAGCTAAAAGCACCACGATGCTACAAGATTAAGATGGACAAAAGTCAATGGTAATGAGTCAAAACAAGCAAACAACAACAAAAATGTTCGTATTGAAAAAGACTTTCTCAAGGTGAAATGGACGACGCATAATAATATATAGAATAATACATAAATAAATAAATAAATGATACGGAATCAGTACATTTAGGGTACTGAATCAGTACATCTACTTTTTTGTTTTTCTCTCTTCAAGGAAAAAACCATTCTCTCCATCCTCATTTACAATTTATGACATGCCAGGGTGTTTTGTGTTAATTGTTCACTGGCTTTCACGCATGAGACCTTACGCACTTGAGTAGGCACCCATTCTGCAGTGCATATTTGCCTTTTTGGTCTTTATTATATATTATTTGTTTTACTAGGATGTGTTTGTTATCCTTTTTTACTGTTTTTTTTAATAACCTGGATCCGACAAGTAGAGTAGAGTGGCTCAACGTTTCCAGCACTGTGTGAAATTATGAGCTGTAGGGTACAATGATGAAGATGCCATGTCGTGAATTGTACTGTTTTGTTGTTGTTGACGTTGTTAAGATTTTGATGGTTGATGATTTATATGGATACAATGTCACATGTCTTGTTCTTTTTATTATGGTATAAGTATATTTGTCCATGATGTTACATATCTACTTGCTGATATTGTTTGTCGTTTCTGATAGTAATTAGTATAGACATCACTGCACTCTGTATTGATGTTTGAGTGTTTAACTATGTGTGTGCTTTGTTTTATATTTCTGTGCTCCAAGTGGGTATGACATAAACAATTTGCCTTGCCTTGTTAAGAATCATTGATGTGTGTTTTGTTATACGTGGTCGAACTTTACGCGGTGACAGTCCTGAGATAACCATAGCTGTTGACTGGCGGGACTATAACAGACTAACTAACTAACTTCTCTCTTCTCCTTTGCATCAAATATATGATGTACTGAATCAAGCAAGAATGGCTAGGCTAGGTACTTTTTTTTAGCTGACAACAGTTATATATTAAAACCGATTCCTCTCAACATGTTTTTGCTCGTTTTTGTTGTTCTTTTGCAAGGAAGGCAAACATTTTTAAGCAGAACGAGTACTTATGTGTGCCTATGCATGCATTATGTGTGTGTGTGTGTGTGTGTGCGCGCGTACACGCGCGTGTATATGTGCTTGTGTTGACAGTTTTCACAGTCAAACACCGGTTTTAGTTCATCTACATACAAATAAATAATTTTGTTTTAAACAACGTAACCGTAATATGAAAATGTAAAAAATCAATCTAAAAAAATACAATGGATATTAAAATAATTAGAGTACCTTACTTCATCACCTTTGCTATTATACTTAGGCTTCTCAAAGTATGATGACATGCTTGCCACTTTGTTTTTGTTTTCTTTTCAAGCAACAGACGAGAATCTGCCTAATGCTTTTATGTCGTTTTCATCCCTGTTTGCATGCTACATGGTACAAACCCATAGACATGTTTTGTTCTTAATATCATCGAAGTAAACACATGTATGCGGTCCTCAAAAACACAAATAAGGCCCTAAAAAGGGGAGGGGAAGAAAGGAACAAAATGAAAACAATGTCACATAAAAACCAACTCTGGCATTTTATAAATGTCAGAACAATACTGCATCGATACGTAATTTCCGACAGTCTGTCAATCAATCGCCTCTCTCCTATCTCTTTCCCTAAACCCCTTCTCCCCATCTTTCCATCCATCCATCCACATCCATCCTCCCTCCTCCAACTCACTTTCTTTCCACGACAAGCAGAACACATTAACCCTTTCACCGCCAATGTTGCATTCATGCACCACAATGGTATAACACCCAAGTCACTAACAAGCATCAAAGCAGGGCCTGTTATCCGAAGACCCTATTTTTCTTAATTTGGGGAGGTAAGGATAGGCCTAATGTTATACATGTCACAGAGAAATTTTGCAATATTGCAGATTTTCTTTTTTTCTCTACCCAGGTAAGTTTAATGGTATTTTGTGGCTGAAAATGGCTGGCGACGAAAGGGTTAAGCGTACAGCCACAGTTATGAACAAACATAGTTTGATAACAAGTCAAAGTCAAAGTCAAAAATACTTTATTATCTCGTTAAGAGAATTGTACAGTGTGGTCTCATACAAGCACAGTACAAACAAAGAAAACGCAGTCACATTCATGCATTGAACATGAAAACAAAACTGAGTTAAAGAATGGACAGCCAATCATGCTTCACACAAAAAGTTAGACATATGTGATGCAGCCCAGGAAAAGGAGGCTAAAGTCGGGCAGCCACAAGAGAGAGAAAGAGAGAGAGAGAGAAAGACAGAAAGAGAGAGATTTTATTGATTGAAAAATTGTTAAAAATAAACTATTAGAGATAGTTGAATTCTGTTTTTTGCCTGTTAATCTGTTGTCTCTTGCCTTTCTGAAAATATGAATAAGTCCAAAGTGATCATTTACGACATTAGCCTGGTTTTCCTGTGCTGCATCACATATTATGATTTTGAAGTCGATGCAAGCAACTGTCACAACACATTAAGAACCGCCCTCTATCATCCACCATTTTCTTTCCTTGCATTCGTTTGTCCTTACCTCCCTACTTCACTCAAGAATGAATAAATCTTTAATTTTACAATATTAAAACGAACAAAATTAAAATCAACAACAAAAACGGGAGAAAAAAATAACTCAATGCTAGCATGTAATTGAAAACCCGTTATAACAAGTATCCTACTCAACTACGTAAAATGTTTTGTCCTAGATTCATACAAAATGAATTATCTTTTTTGCATAGCAGAGGTTTTTTTGGGTTTAAATCTGTAGGTAGAATATTTAATTTAGAGCAATTTAATATTATGTTCAATAAAAAATCCGTTTTGACAAAAACAGCTAATATCCTTGGAGTATGTTGTTTTGTATGCATTAAGTCTCAGCTTATGAACTTAAGCTAGTTACATGTCTGTTACTCGATGGGATGTATGTTTTAAAATGGTAGGGTTGTATGTTATTTTTATAACGTGAATACATTTCGTACACACAAACACAAACACACACACACACACACACACACACACAAACACAAACACACACACACACACACACACACACACAAACACAAACACACACACACACACACACACACACACACACACACACACACACACACACACACACACACACACACACACACACGAGAAAGCCACGCGAGAAACAAAATGTACAAGCATAACAAAACAAAGCAAAACAAAACGAAACACGATTTCATAAATCAAATAACATCCACCCCCCACCCCCACACAATAAAGAAAGCAACATTGCATTGCAAGCGCAAACAACAACAACAAGGAAAAAACCCGGCAAACAAATGGGGCTAAGAACATAGCAGAATAAAAGAAAACACCTCAAAGTAATAGACAATAGAAAGCGCCGACATTGTGCAGAACAAAACCCAAATCGAAACTACTGATATTTATGCAAACCTTTGCCAAAAGAACCAGCTCAAATTCTGAAGTTCTTAGCTGACATTACGAATAATTATGGTGCCACAAGTCGTTCCGGCCATATATGTCTGGAGTTAATTGATAGCTGTCAATGTGATGCATTTGCTTCAATGGAAGTAAATCTGTCTGCACACCATACCTTAGTCACTTCTAAACTCGTTTCACTCCCTTACACCACAATTTTGCCTCTAAGGTTGCTTTTGTAGTGGTTTGTTGTGGGGATACCAATCTGTGTTTCTATATAAAATAGTCTGCTCCACCACTTCCCTATGTCTAAACCTGAAGTAAAACAAGCGCGAAATCGCAATAGTTTGTGGCACGCGGTCTATTTTTACCACTCCAATCATGAGTTACCTCCCCTGGCTTTTCAATAATTTTTATCTGTAAACCAGAATGTTATCTCTGCACCATTTCGTAACTTTTTATATATCTTTGGAAAACATTTAAAACTATGTATCCTACTTATAAGTCAAAAGAAGCACCGTATACTCGTCGTGTCATTTGTCTGTATTACATATGTTTATTATTTTGTACGCTTTTAAAATACATCATTTTAAAGAGCGGCCAGAAGTGTAGCCTCGATTTGAAGTGCGACAATTTTGTCAAAATGTGCGACAATTTTGGACCGACAGACCGACCGACCGACAAAGTGAGTTATAGGTTTGTGGCTTGAGCCACAAACAAAAACACACCGTAGTCTTCTTTCATTTCTCCTTTTGTTTATGTATGTGTTTGTGTGTATGGCTGGAGTGATTTGTGATTTAAAAATGTTTTGTATTCAATATTGTTGCGATGCGAATGAGTTCACTGAAACAGAACATCAAACACATGTAGGAGGAACATGGGCTCTATGTCTATTCGAGAACAGAACAGTCATATCCTAGGCAAGCGAGATAAACTTGGAGCAATATTTTAACCCTTTCACCGCCAAAGTCGCATTTTAACACCACAGCGATTTAACACATATGTCACTAAAAGGCATCGAATTTGTGTCTATTATCCAAAGACCCTGTTGTCTTAGTTTGGGGAAGTAAGGATAGACCTTATTTTATTTTATATGTCACAGAAGAATCCCCAATACTGCAGATGGATTTTGTTCTCTACCCAGGTAAATTGAATGGACATTTTTTGGCTGAAATATGGCTGGCGGTGAAAGGGTTAATGTAATGTGCATAACCTATGTAGAAACAATAGAGGAAAAAAGGGGGGTGGGGGACGAAATATAAATGAAAAGTGTTCTACTTATAACATAATAATATCAATGAGTTTTATCATAAAAATGTATCGTTGAACTTATAAAACTAATCTTCCAAACAGCGGAAAAATTATTTAAAAAAAAAAGAAGTCAAAGCCATGAACCCAAGGGACAATTGTGTTCCGACATGGAACGATTGTTTCCCAGCTAATTCCGCTAAGACTTGTCAACACATTTGTGTAAAAAAACCCAAAAGTTAAATAGAAAGCTCAGAAATGGGAGGAAAATCAATCGCAGGAGGAAAAGGAAAGCCAAAAAGAAACAGACAGAACCAAAGCAAAAAAAACAAAAACACAAAAAACTCATGCTGAAATGTAAATAGGATGGGGGAAAACATCTCACCAAATCATGCGGAATTGAAGAAAACAAGTTCACACCAAGAGCAAAAGAAAACAGGTTAACGAATAAACGAACAAGAAGAAAAGTGCACAAACGAAAAAAAAAAGAGAAGAGATTCTGCTGGAAAATACTGTGGCAGATAGACTACCTGTGGACCTGAGATCCCAAACCCATAGATCAGCACACAAGAATGTCAAAGGTAAGCATGCAAAAAGTCGAAAGGTAGGTCTGAGCAAGTGCAAAGAACACACACACACACATGCGCGCGCGCACGCACACACACACACACACACACACACACACACACACGCGCACACTCACATATATATATATATATATATACACACACACACACACGTACGCACGCGCATATATATAGAGAGAGAGAGAGAGAGACACAGAGATACACAGAGAGAGAGACGAGAGAGAGAGAGAGAGAGAGGAGAGAGAGAGAGAGAGAGAGAGAGAGAGAGAGAGAGAGAGAGAGAGAGAGAGAGAGAGAGAGAGAGAGAGAGAGAGAGAGAGAGAGAGAGAGAGAGAGAGAGAGAGAGAGAGACTCGGGGAGTAAACGGAGAGACAGACACAGGAAAAGATACAATCCATAAACACATTATTCTCATGTGCACACCTTAAAACACACATAGATGTAACGAGCGTGTCAACGAGCGTGTCGCCGAGCGGCGGACATAGTACCCATTTCGCTATCAGATGCACAGTCATTGACTCAAGCTGTAATAGTTGATTATATTTGAAGCCATTTCTGTCACCCCCTTCAAAATGTCTCCCACTGCATTCCGTTTAACGTCCTCCGGTCTGAAACAGACACATATGGGACATTAGTAGATATAAAGACGGTGGGAACGATCCTGGAGGCAATGCCCGGAGGCAGTACAACTCCAGGAAAGTCCCGAATTTTTAACGATACAGATGTATATAATCTGAAACTATAAATCTCTTAACCTTGGGTGACGAAGATCAACAATGTCTAAGGTACCAGCCGCCGTAGCTCAGTGGTTAGAGTTGCGGACTACTGACTGGGAGATCGTGGGTTCGAATCCCATCAGAGTCTTGTGGGTTTTTCGGTCCAGGCCGGCTCCTACCCAGAGTGAGTGTGCTGTGGGCTCAATGGGAAGGCTGGGACCACACAGTCGTGCTTCATCCACTTTACGGATGTGTATTTGAGAGTGTTGCTCTAATTTCCTGACCAACACTGCAGGTGTCTGTTCCTCCCGGGCCTGGTTGACGCTAGGATAAATTTGATAGGGAGCGTGGAGAACAGCCCTGTCACGGTGTCTCAAATCCTTAATGGACACCACAGCATCATCTTCGTCAGGACTCATTATCATCGTTATCATAAAAACAAAATAAAAAATAAAAAAGGCAAAATGGAAAATGAAAACGATACAAACAAAAAGAGAGAAACGATAAAAAAAAGAACAAACAAAGGCTAAGAAAAAAAATACAAACAAGAATACAAAGAAAAAGAGAAAGAAAAAGAAAGAAAAAAAAATGAGGAAAGGAAAAAGCAAAAGCAAAAGAAGACAAAAGAGACAGGAAAGAAAGAAAGATGGAAAAAGAAAAGAAATAAGAAAAAGGGAAGAGGAAGAGGAGATAGGGAGGGACAGAGTGAGGAGGAGTGGAGAAGGGAAAGCCGGGAACGAACAACAAGGGAAAGGGGAGGAGACAGAAGACAATGTGAAGAGACAAAGGAAGCTGATTGAGGAGAGAACAACAGCGGCGATGGATGACAGAAGCGACGGCAGCGGCACAATCAACAACAACAATGGATGGAGATTGAGAGAGAGAGAGAGAGAGAGAGAGAGAGAGAGAGAGAGAGAGAGAGAGAGAGAGAGAGAGAGAGAGAGAGAGAGAGTGAGAGAGAGAGAGAGAGAGAGAGAGAGGGAGAGAGAGAGAGAGAGAGAGAGAGAGAGAGAGAGAGAGAGAGAGAGAGAGAGAGAGAGAGAGAGAGAGAGAGAGAGAGAGAGAGAGAGAGAATGAGAGAGAGAGAGAGATGAGAGAGAGAGAGAGAGAGAGAGAGAGAGAGAGAGAGAGAGAGAGAGAGAGAGAGAGAGAGAGAGAGAGAGAGAGAGACAGAAGAGAGAGAGACATAGAAAGACAGAGACGGAGGAC
>CM065681.1:45026391-45028891 GCA_017654935.2 Phymorhynchus buccinoides
TGGGTCCAGGCGATGAAGGAATGGGGGTTTCAGAATGTTCCCCGGTACCTTCCTTGGGTCCAGATGATGAAGAAATGGTGGTTTCAGAATGTCTCCTGGTACCTGCCTTGTGTCCAGACGATGAAGGAATGGGGGTTTCAGAATGTCTCCTGGTACCTGCCTTGTGTCCAGACGATGAAGGAATGGGGGTTTCAGAATGTCCCCCGGTACCTTCCTTGGGTCAAGGCGATGAAGGAATGGGGGTTTCAGAATGTCCCCCGGTACCTTCCTTGGGTCCAGGCGATGAAGGAATGGGGGTTTGAAAATGTTCCCCGGTACCTTCCTTGGGTCCAGGCGATGAAGGAATGGGGGTTTCAGAATGTCCCCCGGTCCCCGGGCATATTCCATCCAGCCTACCTCATCCCCAGACTAGCCAGAAAACATTCAAAATGTCTTTTTTGATTGATAGTAAAGAGAGTGTGAAGCTGGAAAAAAACCCCAGTCAAAATGTGCTTTACTGATCAAGAATAGATATGATTTGCAGGGTTGTCACCGAAACCGCGGGCAAACAAACACATCATCATCCAGATGTAGAGCTTTATAGCGTAAGAAAAGTATCCCTATCTATTCTCTGGGTTTCTTCGACACTCAGAGAGGTGTAAACAACCCACCCCCCACCCCCACCCACCTTTTTTTGTTGTTACCAAGGTGCAGAGAAGCCAATTTCCTGAGGCCTGACAGTACGCTCTTCAGGTGGCCCTACCGGAGATAACCTCTTGTGGCTTATGCCATTTCCTTTTATCAAATAGAAGGTATAATCTCATTAGTCTGTATTTGTCACTCGCACGCACGCGCGCGCGCGCGCGCGCGCGCGCGCGAGCGAGAGAGAGAGAGAGAGAGAGAGAGAGAGAGAGAGAGAGAGAGAGAGAGAGAGAGAGAGAGAGAGAGAGAGAGAGAGAGAGAGAGAGAGAGAGAGAGAGAGAGAGAGAGAGAGAGAGAGAGACAGAGAGTTTCATGAGACGTTTCATTGAATGTAGAGATAGATAATACAGTAAGCATGGAATTAATTCAAAATGAAAGTCAGAACTTCAGAATGCCAGAGAGAGAGAGAGAGAGAGAGAGAGAGAGAGAGAGAGAGAGAGAGAGAGAGAGAGAGAGAGAGAGAGAGAGAGAGAGAGAGAGAGAGAGAGAGAGAGAGAGAGAGAGAGAGAGAGAGAGAGAGAGAGAGAGAGAGAGAGAGAGAGAGAGAGATAGAGAGAGAGAGAGAGAGAGAGAGAGAGACGTTTCATTGAATGTAGAGATAGATAATACAGTAAGCATGGAATTAATTCAAAATGAAAGTCAGAACTTCAGAATGCCAGAGAGAGAGAGAGAGAGAGAGAGAGAGAGAGAGAGAGAGAGAGAGAGAGAGAGAGAGAGAGAGAGAGAGAGAGAGAGAGAGAGAGAGAGAGAAAGAGTGAGAGAGAGAGTGAGAGAGAGAGAGAGAGAGAGAGAGCTGTCGAGAGTGAGCTCGCCGTCGCTGATAAAATGCCTTCAAATGGAACACCACTTGGCATGGTGTCAAGGCTAAGGGCCGTAACTTCACCAACACAGCTAGCTTCCTCCCTGGCCTATATTTGACTTCTTCTACCATTCTGCCACTTATCCCTTCTTTTCAATTATTTCTGTCGATCTCTGCTTCTAGAGAAGGCATTACTGTTTGTAATTGTTTTGCTCTCTCTCTCTCTCTCTCTCTCTCTCTCTCTCTCTCTCTCTCTCTCTCTCTCTCTCTCTCTCTCTCTCTCTCTCTCTCTCTCTCTCTCTCTCTCTCTCTCTCTCTCTCTCTCTCTCTCTCTCTCTCTCTCTCTCTCTCTCTCTCCCTCTCTCTCTCTCTCAAATCAAACTTCTCTTACGAACAATGATTACAAAACATTAGGTATATTACCTTTTAAATTGCAGTTGGAGCATAACAAAGCAAGGATGATGCACAAAATCATGACAGGAAATGCTCCTCAATCTTTAATCGACCGCTTCTTGATCAACAGTTACAGGCAGTCAAACAAACTACTAATTCCAACCCCAAGATTAGACTTATTTAAAGCCAGTTTAATATACAGTGGTGGATCTTACTGGAATAATCTGCCAGCCAACTTAAAAGCGACCAAACGCCCAGCATCCTTCAACAAACTAATGAAGAACTACCTAATGAACAAACTCCACTGACAATGAACAATGAAAACTCTCTCTCTCTCTCTCTCTCTCTCTCTCTCTCTCTCTCTCTCTCTCTCTCTCTCTCTCTCTCTCTCTCTCTCTCTCTCTCTCTCTCTCTCTCTCTCTCTCTCAATATTTCATCAGGTACGTAACATTCGCAAAAAACGACTTATTTTATATTTTTTACCCAACAGTATCCTCTTTAACAAATAGCATTAAACCACTGCTGCTGACTCCAATGGACTAACATAAATAAATACTGAACGTATGCACTGTTATTTATCATGATGCCTACATGTGTTTACTTTTTCACTCATAAATATTTTGCGCA
>CM065681.1:45031391-45038891 GCA_017654935.2 Phymorhynchus buccinoides
ATCTCTCTCTCTCTCTCTCTCTCTCTCTCTCTCTCTCTTCTCTCTCTCTCTCTCTCTCTCTCTCTCTCTCAGGCCGATATACAATACAATTGTGGATAGAGCATGACAAGGCATCTGCTCCCCGCATATCTCTCTCTCTCTCTCTCTCTCTCTCTCTCTCTCTCTCTCTCTCTCTCTCTCTCTCTCTCTCTCTCTCTCTCTCTCTCTCTCAGGCCGATATACAATACAATTGTGGATAGAGCATGACAAGGCATCTGCTCCCCGCATCTCTCTCTCTCTCTCTCTCTCTCTCTCTCTCTCTCTCTCTCTCTCTCTCTCTCTCTCTCCTCTCTCTCTCTCTCTCTCTCTCTCTCTCTCCCCCCCCCCCCCCTCTCTCTCAGGCCGATATACAATTCAACCGTTGTCATTTGCCGAAAACGTTTTGTGGCTACTCCCAAAGTATCTCTTGGCGAACTGTCACGTGACTTGCATGGGGTGAATACATTTCTTGTTGTTGATTGGTCCATTAAAGTTTGGTTAAAATAATGCTTTTTATTTTAACCAATCAGACAAGACCTTCTTCCGCAAACGTTTTCTAAAGTGTTTCTTAGGCCCCTTTTGGCGTAACAGTTATGCGCGCGGCGACCGTCGTCTTAGATAGAGAAACTCGACCCAGGTGTCTAGACGCTTGTCGTAATTACGAACTGTTTTGCACCACCAGTGCTTCCCTAGTTTCTCCTTTCTTTTATGACAGGCTACCTCTTTGTTCGTTGCAATATATCCAGGCATTGCATTCACTTCATCGCATTACCCAGTCACCCAGAGAGGTGCGAACAACTTAGGACGATGATTTGACCGCCAGGGGGGCAGTCAAACCAGTAGGGGCTTAGCGCACGATATTGTTACTTGGGCGTAGTGAGATATGCTTACTATGGCATTGAGATATTCTTACTACGCCCAAGTAAGAAAATCGCGCGCTAAGCCCCTACTGGTTTGATTGCCACCCTGGCGGTAAATGCGCGTCCTAAGTTGCTCATTTCCTGATTTAATTTTTTTTTTTTTTTTTTTTTTTTAACTGAGACACCAATTTCCTGGGATCTGACAATGTCGTACTGCACTGGTCCTTATCGGACTCTCTTATGTTGTTTATCTGGCTTAGTTTCCGTTTGTCTGCTGAGTGTTTGCTTTGTTTTTTGTCTCTGCGTCTGTCTCACACTCTCTTGTTTTCATCTCTATCCGTGTCGACCCCTACCTACCCCCCCCCCCCCCCCCCCTTCCCCCCTATAGCTAACTATAACCCATTAAGCGACGACTTTGTTGTTTATTTACTCGCTTGTTTTTCAACCAAAATGCTCGCAATTTGGCAAGCACATGCTCGGATCTTTCGTGGACACAGTCATAAACTTTCAGCAAAATTGGATGAACGGTTTGCAAATATGAAGCAAAATGTAAAAGTATGGGTGCAAACACACCCACGGGTTACGGGAAGGGTTAAAGGCAAATTGTACGTACACAGGTTCGTAGGATGTCTGCTTAGGCTACATGCTAACGAACGTCGCGCGCGTGTGTGTTGGGTGAGCACATGCATGTGTGTGTGTGTGTTGGGTGAGCACATGCATGTGTGTGTGTTGGGTGTGCACATGCATGTGTGTGTGTGTTGGGTGTGCACATGCATGTGTGTGTGTTGGGTGTGCACATGCATGTGTGTGTGTTGGGTGTGCACATGCATGTGTGTGTGTTGGGTGTGTGCATGTGTGTGTGTGTTTGGGTGAGCACATGCATGTGTGTGTGTTGGGTGTGCACATGCATGTGTGTGTGTTGGGTGTGCACATGCATGTGTGTGTGTTGGGTGTGCACATGCATGTGTGTGTGTTGGGTGTGCACATGCATGTGTGTGTGTGTGTGTGTGTGTGGGTGTGCACATGCATGTGTGTGTGTTGTTGGTGTTGCATGTGTGTGTGTTGGGTGTGCACATGCATGTGTGTGTGTGTGGGTGAGCACATGCATGTGTGTGTGTTGGGTGTGCACATGCATGTGTGTGTGTGTTGGGTGTGCACATGCATGTGTGTGTGTTGGGTGTGCACATGCATGTGTGTGTGTTGGGTGTGCACATGCATGTGTGTGTGTTGGGTGTGCACATGCATGTGTGTGTGTTGGGTGAGCACATGCATGTGTGTGTGTGGTCTGGGTGTGCACATGCATGTGTGTGTGTTGGGTGTGCACATGCATGTGTGTGTGTTTGGGTGTGCACATGCATGTGTGTGTTGGGTGTGCACATGCATGTGTGTGTGTTGGGTGAGCACATGCATGTGTGTGTGTTGGGTGTGCACATGCATGTGTGTGTGTTGGGTGTGCACATGCATGTGTGTGTGTTGGGTGTGAACATGCATGTGTGTGTGTTGGGTGTGCACATGCATGTGTGTGTGTTGGGTGTGCACATGCATGTGTGTGTGTTGGGTGTGCACATGCATGTGTGTGTGTTGGGTGTGTACATGCATGTGTGTGTGTTGGGTGTGCACATGCATGTGTGTGTGTTGGGTGTGCACATGCATGTGTGTGTGTGTGGGTGTGCACATGCATGTGTGTGTGTTGGGTGTGCACATGCATGTGTGTGTGTTGGGTGTGCACATGCATGTGTGTGTGTTGGGTGTGCACATGCATGTGTGTGTGTTGGGTGTGCACATGCATGTGTGTGTGTTGGGTGTGTACATGCATGTGTGTGTGTTGGGTGTGCACATGCATGTGTGTGTGTTGGGTGTGCACATGCATGTGTGTGTGTTGGGTGTGCACATGCATGTGTGTGTGTTGGGTGTGCACATGCATGTGTGTGTGTTGGGTGTGCACATGCATGTGTGTGTGTTGGGTGTGCACATGCATGTGTGTGTGTTGGGTGTGCACATGCATGTGTGTGTGTTGGGTGTGCACATGCATGTGTGTGTGTTGGGTGTGCACATGCATGTGTGTGTGTTGGGTGTGCACATGCATGTGTGTGTGTTGGGTGTGCACATGCATGTGTGTGTGTTGGGTGTGCACATGCATGTGTGTGTTGGTGTGTGCACATGCATGTGTGTGTGTTGGGTGTGCACACGCATGTGTGTGTGTGTGTTGGGTGTGCACATGCATGTGTGTGTTGGGTGTGCACATGCTTGTGTGTGTCAGTGTGTGTGTGGGTGTACACATGCATGTGTGTGTTGGGTGTGTGCACATGCATGTGTGTGTATGTTGTTGTGCACATGCGTGTGCGTGTTGGGTGTGCACACGCATGTGTGTGTGTTGGGTGTGCACACGGATGTGTGTGTTGGATGTACACACGCATGTGTATGTTGGGTGTGCACATGCGTGTGCGTGTTGGATGTGCACACGCATGTGTATGTTGGGTGTGCACATGCGTGTGTGTGTTGGATGTGCACACGCATGTGTATGTTGGGTGTGCACATGCATGTGTGTGTGTTGGGTGTGCACACGCATGTGTGTGTGTTGGGTGTGCACATGGATGTGTGCGTGTTGGGTGTGCACATGCATGTGTGTGTGTTGGGTGTTCATATGCGTATATTGTGTGTTGGGTGTGCACATGGATGTATGCGTGTTGGGTGAACACATGCATGTGTGTGTTGGGTGTTCATATGCGTATATTGTGTGTTGGGTGTGCACATGCATGTGTGTGTTGGGTGTGCACACTTATGTTTTTTGGTGTGTGTGTGTGCGTGCGCGCGCTTTTGTGTCTATGTGTGTGTGCGTGCGTGCATGCGTACGTACATTTCTGCATCTACCACTCTAGCAACAATACTATGCATCTTCTCAAGGTACCCATGGTATGAACGTTATAAAGCTATATAATTCAAACCTTTCAATTTTCCTTCGCCTTGGCAACTTCAATGACGCAATACTCGCAAGGTTTAGTGTTCTGACAAAGCAAATCAAGCGCTGTTTTATAGCATCGCCGTCTCTCATCGATTGATGAAAATTTCGGTTCCTGGCTAGCTGCATACACCAAGGGTCAGGTTGTCTTCCCCCCACCCACCCACCCACCCCCTTTTTTCTTCGTCTTCGTCTGCTTTTTTTGTGGCGTTTGCAGATCAGATTTTGATGAGGTCATATTTTTGATAGGAAGTTTTATTGACGCTGCTGCAGGGAATAGGTTAGGGTGGGTGAGTGATTGGGTGAGGTTACAGGGGAAGGGGTTATACCAAAGATATTCTAAAAGGGTAAGATGGACTACTTAAGAGCTCGGCGAACCGGGCTGATAGAGTTATCGTTAGTGGGGACAGCACACTATTCACAGTGGAGGCTATCCAAAAACTCAGACTGGAACTTGAACGGAGAATTCAACTGGCCTATCGATGTGTAAAATGTGTCCTGTTTAAAAGGGACATAACCAGTGTTTCTGTCCTCACTACTCATATAGGGAAAAGAGACTGGATACGTATCTTGCCCTATACAGTCTTTGGTTATACTACGTAGACTTCCATAGCATTTGATGTTGCTTTCTTCGAGGATGTGGTTGAAATAGGTGGCAGGTTTGGGAGAAAAGGTGGCGGAGTGGTTAAGACGTTCGCCTGCCAAATGTAATGCGTGACTACATGCAGCGTGAGTGACCCGGGTTCGAATCCCGGCCGGCCTCGCCCTTTCTTTCTAGTTTGACAGGAAAAACGAACTGAACGTCGAGTCCTTCGGATGGGGACTAGTCTGACCCGTGCGCTTTACGCACGCAAAAATCCCACAGAGAGAAAGTCGCAGTCGGTAAGAGCAGGGAAAAATCCCGCTGCCTGGTATGGCCAAATTGATAGCTAGGTTTTCCAAGTGTGCCCACACCCCCTCCTCAAAAAATGTTTTTTTATATAACAAAAACCAATTGGGTACGCGCTGTACTTTCGGTGACGCGCTCTCCGGGGGAGAGCAGCCCGAATTTCACATAGATAAGTCTCTGTGACTATAATATACCAAATACCAACACCAATATAAGCTTCATGTTGAGACGATGATGATGAAGAATCTGTAGAATACGTGGCAACAAGGGGGACGGACTGCCTGACAGCTAAATTAGGTTGCATACAACAGCATAGAATAAGTTTTCCTTACACTATGCCCTAGTACGTAAAATACGAAACGTTTACAGAGGCTTACAAGAGTGTCATGATATTATGCAATAGCTCACGCCCGCCCGCACGACGACATACACACACACACACACACACACGCACGCGCTCACACGCCCGAGCACACGCACACGCATCTTCAGATACACACACACACATACGTGCGCGCACACACACAATAGAGAGAGAGAAAGAAAGTGAGAGAGAAACTTCAGAGAGATACTTTATTTTATTTTACGAGAGAGAGAGAGAGAGAGAGAGAGAGAGAGAGAGAGAGAGAGAGAGAGAGAGAGAGAGAGAGAGAGAGAGAGAGAGAGAGAGAGAGAGAGAGAGAGAGAGAGAGAGAGAGAGATCAACACTTAACCCATGCATCACTAACACCTACACCCTACTCTTTGGCGATCAAAGTTTATCAGTGTCAGAAAACGAACAAATATTCAAAACCGTGCAGCAGTTTATAGAGCTAAGTAAAAGGCTATAAAATTCAAACCCCTGCTTCCTTTCCAGCTCTTGCATCCTTACCAGTTCATGTTCTCACCTAATATTTTAACTCAGTTAGTTTTGGTGTATCTCTGTTTTCATCTTGGCATCATTTCATGTAATCCTAATGTAATCATCGTGTCCTATTTCGTTTTATTGCGACGTGGGGTTGGAGTTCTGGTCTGCAGATTGGTGTGAGGTGGAACTCTCTCTCTCTCTCTCTCTCTCTTGCATCCTCTCTCTCTCCTCTCTTCATCTTGTCTCTCTCTCTCTCTCTCTCGCTCTCTCGCTCTCGCTCTCTCTCTCTCTCTCTCTCTCTCTCTCTCTCTCTCTCTCTCTCTCTCTCTCTCTCTCTCCTCCCTCTCTCTCTCTCTCGCTCTCTCTCTCTCTCTCTCCTCTCTCTCTCTCTCTCTCGCTCTCTCTATCTCTCTCTCTCTCCCCCTCTCTCTCTTATCATTTTTTTGTCGATTTTGCTTCTTTTGTCTATTGCTATGTCCATTGTTCGTTTGGTTTGTTGTGATTTTCTTTTCAAAAATGTATTGCTTGTATTTCCTGGTAAAATTCCGCCAATGTTTATACTGTGTAATTCGTTTTGAACTGAGCACGCCATAAGCTCTGCTTGTTGTTGCTTCAGTTATGTCATAGTTGTTGTTCATGTTGATTTGGAAAATAAAACATTTAAACCAGAGAGAGAGAGAGAGAGAGAGAGAGAGAGAGAGAGAGAGAGAGAGAGAGAGAGAGAGAGAGAGAGAGAGAGAGAGAGAGAGAGAGAGAGACATAAAAAAAACCCAGTGTTGCTCTGAAGTTGACAACAGCGAAACCGCGGGCAAACAAACACATCAATCATCCAGATGTAGCGCTTTATAGCGTAAGAAAAGTATCCCTATCTATTCTCTGGGTTTCTTCGACACTCAGAGAGGTGTAAACGACCCCCACCCCCAACCCCCACCCACCCTTTTTTATACCAAGGTGCAGAGAAGCCAATTTCCTGAGGCCTGACAGTACGCTCTTCAGGTGGCCCTACCGGAGATAACTCTTGTGGCTTATGCCATTTCCTTTTATCAACTAGAAGGTATAATCTCATTAGTCTGTATTTGTCACTCGCACGCACGCGCACGCGCGCGAGAGAGAGTTTCATTGAATGTAGAGATAGATAATACAGTAAGCATGGAATTAATTCAAAATGAAAGTCAGAACTTCAGAATGCCAGAGAGAGAGAGAGAGAGAGAGAGAGAGAGAGAGAGAGAGAGAGAGAGAGAGAGAGAGAGAGAGAGAGAGAGAGAGAGAGAGAGAGAGAGAGAGAGAGAGAGAGAGAGAGAGAGAGAGAGAGAGAGAGAGAGAGAGAGAGAGAGAGAGAGAGAGAGAGAGGGAAGAGAGAGAGTCAGACATAAAAAAAAAACCAGACAAGTGTTGCTCTGAAGTTGACAACAGCGCGATTCTTGTCCCCATGAACTCAGCCCCATCGTTTAGCTGCGCTGCCACACACAGATACACAGACACACACACACACACACACACACACACACACACACACACACACACACACACACACACACACACACACACACACACACACACACACACACACACACACACACACACACACACACACACACACACACATCTATTCAGCAATAAAACCCATTTGGCAAACATGAATCTTCTGCGAACATCAGTCTTGATTGGGTTAGTTTCCCAAGTGACCATGTTAACGTCAATAGGCCTACCGAAAAAATGTGGTGTTGGAACAGAACGACTTACGGATGAAGCCATCTTTCTTTGCATCTCTGTTTCTGCTTCTGTCTGTCTCTGTCTCTGTCTCTTTCTCTCTTTTTTGTCTCTGTCTCTGTCTCTCTCTCTGTCTCTCTCTCTCTCTCTCTCTCTCTCTCTCTCTCTCTCTCTCTCTCTCTCTCTCTCTCTCTCTCTCTCTTTCTCCTCCACAGGG
>CM065681.1:45043891-45061391 GCA_017654935.2 Phymorhynchus buccinoides
CAACAAGAAACGTATTCACCCCCTACTAGTTCCGGATAGTTCGCCGCTTGCTCGGTGTTTGGCAAGAACAAAACGCCACGCGAACTATCGGCAAACGAAGGGCGTTTCTTAGACCGTTTTCGCCGATTTGAGCGAGCGTAACGTAATGTTAGCCCTTGTGAAACGGCCTCCTGAACTAACTTTCTTCTACGTCGTAACATAATATTATTCAGGAAACGGTTCTCAGTTGATGTTCTTTATTACGACAACAATAAAGGCGGGGAGGCACTCGATTCCATTCGCTTCTCCGCCCAAACGCCACCTCCATTATCATAACTCTTGTTCGGTTGCTTTGGTAACGGTGGTGGCGTGGTTGTTGATGTTATTGTTATTGCCGTTATTGTTGTTGTTGTTGTCATTGTTGATGTTGATATTGGTTTGGTTTTTGGGGTGTGTGTGGTGGGGTTTTTTTGGGGTTTTTTTTTTTTTTGGGGGGGGGGGTTCTGGAGTGTACAAGAGCAAGTGTATAGGCCTATCTTTGAATAGGAACACGAGCATGTGCGTTTCACTGCCTCAAAGATCTTCAAGCGGTGAAATGGGATGCTAGGCAAGTTGGAAGGAAATAAATGGGATAAACTGGCAGCTCGGCTCACACTTCGAAAGCAAAGGCGTGACCATGTCACACCACTCCTCAGGGAGCTGCACTGGCTGCCAGTGTAGTTTCGCTTAGACTACAAAAAAATTGGGGGGGGGGGGGGGGGGGGGCAGTGGAGATTACAACGGGATGACACTACACGTATCTGTATTATTGAAAAATCGGGACTTTACTGGTTTAGCACTGCCTCCGGGCATTGCCTCCAGTATTGTTCCCACAATCTTTGTACAAATGCCCCACATGCCGAAAGGCCGAACTAAGTTGGCTTTCAGTTGTCCTTTTTCTATGCATTCAGTTCGTTTTTCTGTTTTTGTCCTTTGCCAAATCTACGATCGCAAAGGAGTAAGTTTTCGTTCAGGTTTGTTTCCTTTTTTTTGTTTGTTTGTTGTTCTTTTCTGTCTGTCCTAAGGATCTCCCGAACCGCTTGACCAAATCACTTCAAATGTTGTGTGGTGGTGTGTCACTATGAGTGGAAGGCATCCGCACAAAACTTGTCGCCGCTCTGACCTTTACCTTGGCGTATGACCTTGAAAACCCAAAATCGTTAAGGGGCCATAACTTCCACACCGCAGGTCCTGGAGTCATGAAACTTGGCATGGAGGTACTTTCGCTTATGGCCGTTCTGATGATGGCGTACCGATGAAGGTCAACGTCAAGGTCAGGGAGATCGGTATGCCTTGAAAGTGGTATGGGTCTAATAATTGGGTTTTTCTGCTCCACGCATATCTTCCGAACCGCTTCACCGAATCGTTTCCAATTTTGTGTGGTGGCGTGTCACCATGAGAGGAAGGCATCCGCACATAAATTATCGCCGTCGTGACCTTGGCGTATGACCTTCACAACCGAAAATCTTTAAGGGGCTGTAACGTCCACACCGTTGGTCTTAGGGACTTCAATCTTGGCATGTAGGTACTGTGGCATATGTTTGTTCTGATCATTGCATACTGATCAAGGTCAAGGTCAAGGTCATGAAGATCGGTAGGCCTTGAAAGTGGTAGGGGTCTAAAAATTGGGTTCTCAGCCACAAATGTAAAAATATAATATTTCGCGGACCCGGCGAAACTGGTACTCAGCGTTACCGGTACTTGGCGTTACCTGTACTAGGCGTTACCGGTACGGGGCGTTGCGCTAGTAAAATTGTATTTTTTATGGAACTCTGTCGTACTGTATTGTATCATATCGTATCATATTGAGTTGTATCCTTTTCTATCGTATTGTTTATAAAATAAAATCAAAAACAAAAAAACTTTATGTTGTGCATAGTATCGTTGTAACCTTTCCCGTGTGACAAAGAATAGCCCTATATGAGATGTTAAAACAAACACCTTCTGGAGAAAACGATACCTCTAATGGAAAGGAAAAAAGGAAAAAAAACAAAAAAACAATACACACACACAAACACGCTCACACATGCCACACACATGAACACACACACACACACACACACACACACACACACACACACACACACACACACACACACACACACACACACACACACACACACACACGCGCGCGCGCGCGCGCGCGCGCGCGAGCGCCAGAGCAGCCACTACTTTCTTTGAAGACGCCTCTGACAATTGTCAAAAACAAAGAAAAAGACGTGACAATACATATTTTGGGTTGATTTGTTTTATATTTTCAAGCAAAAATGCCAGCAAAATGAAAAGAACACAATGGAAATGAAAGCAACATGCTTGACCTTTGACAAATCTCAAAGAGCGTTAGAAGAGAATCAAGAAAAACAAGAAGAAAATACCTGGAGGTATTTCAATACCAGGAAAGTCCCGAAGTTCTTTTGGTAATAATCAAGTTTCTTTCAAACATTAAATGTAGGTATGTCCATATAAAATATAAGTAACAATTTATTGTCGATTTTGAAAAGATGTATAGTCCTACTAATCTAGAGATAGTGAAACCGTACAGTTTTGTTCTCGATCATCTGATTTCTGTACATACTTAATTTGATTCGTCTGGGTTTTTTTCTTTTTACAAGTGATTTATTTCATCAATAAACCTAGTTAGATGAACAGTAACGTCTACGCTGCCCAGGTTTTCTGTAGTTTACACTTTTAAACACACACTTAACCCGATACTTGTGTGTTCAAATAGGTTTTTGTTTGTGGCTCAAGCCACAAACCTATAACTCACTTGGTCGGTCGGTCGGTCTGTCGGTCGGTCGGTCTGTCGTTCCAAAATTGTCGCACATTTTGACAAAATTGTCGCACTTCAAATCGAGGCTACACTTCAAAATTAATTGAGGCCGCTCTTTAAAATGATGTATTTTAAAAGCGTACAAAATAATAAACATACGTAATACAGACACTACAACAGACACGACGAGTATGCGGTGCTTCTTTTGATGAGTATAAGTAGGATACATAGTTTTAAATGTTTTCCAAAAGATATAAAAAGTTACGAAAGGGTGCAGAGATAACATTCTGGTTTACAGATTAAAATTATTGAAAAGCCAGTGGTAAAAATAGACCGCGCGCCACAAACTATTGCGATTTTGCGCTTGTTTTAGCACATGTTTCTTCAGTGTCGCCAAACTTCTTGACAGTCTTTAATCTCACGCTCGGAGGACACTAAGTTCACAAAATGTTGTTTCAAAACTTATACAATCGCTTTCAGCAACCCAGTTCCTTAGAAAGTGAAAGCGAATTTCATTTGGCATCGTTTTTCACGAACGGCCATTTATTCGAATCAGAACAAAGGGATGTATTTCGGTCTCATTCTGTATCCTCAGCTTTGGAATATTTTGTATTTATGTTGCTGTCATAATGAAATTTATATTGCGCCTTTTTTTGTGGCTTTCCTTAATTATTTGAATCCCTGACTGAATCAGTAAAACGCGCTCAGTGTATTAAAAAATCATGTAGCGGGTCTTCTTCTTCATTCCCACATTGCAACCGAACCGCACCACAGTGCTAGCTCAGGTCTTGACAGCTTTCTCTACCAATTTATCCAATTTCTTCCCTGGATCCAACTTGCATGGCATCCCATTTCACGCTTGAAAATCCGGAGACGTCGGTTTCCGACTCGGCAGTAATCCTTTGTCAGTCTGCTCCCGCGCTGCATTTCTCGTGGACATTATTCCCACTTTTTCTTTTTCTTGTGTCTATCATTTCTCTCTTTACCTAACCCATTTGTCCTGTGCATTCATCGCTGCTTTTTATTATTTAATTTTTTTTAGCTTCCTCATATATTTTTTTACTTTCCTTATTTTTTGTCCTCTCTCGCATTGAATTATTGTATTTTTGTGTTATTAGGGTTCTCCCTAATTGTAACAAAAATTGTATAATTCTTTTTTTCTTTTCCATTTTTGGGATTTCTCAATTTGTACCCTATTTCGCTGAAATTTGCCGGAATGTTGTAGGATATCGTCATGATGACAAATTGGCAATAGTAGACCGATTGGCCCAATTGTCGCTGAAATATGGCCGAAAAATACCAAATTTGGCCAAATTTCAATCTCGAATAACACGAAAACGACTGTATGCTATACTTTCATATCTTCAGTATATATTATGTCATTTTTGCTCTGAAAGGCGAACATAAGCCCTCTCGTCTTAGTTTTGTGACGGTTTTATCCTGTGTTACTTTTTTGGTTTGTTTTCTTACTTCATCTCACCCCCAACCTTGGGTTTTTTCTGTTCTCTTTAGATTTGTATATTATGTGTTTTCCACAAAATGTTTCTGTTTTTGCATTATGTGAATTTAAACGACAGTCACTACTTCATTTAATTAAGTAATATGAATTGTGTTAAAATCCATTTTGGTGTTTGGTTTTGGCATTTAGTATTTCATTGTCTAATCTAATTGCTTGTTCAGTCACCCCAGCACTCTCTTCCTCTTTGGTCTTTCTCTGTCTGTCTGTCTGTCTCTGTGTCTCTCTCTCTGTGTCTCTGTCTCTGTCTCTCTGTCTCTGTCTCTGTCTCTCTCTCTCTCTGTCTCTCTCTCTCTCTCTCTCTCTCTCTCTCTCTCTCTCTCTCTCTCTCTCTCTCTCTCTCTCTCTCTCTCTCTCTCTCTCTCTCTCTCTCTCTCTCTCTCTCTCTCTCTCTCTCTCTCTCTCTCTCTCTCTCTCTCTCTCTCTGAACAGTCAATGGCTGTCGTTTCCCTGTTTGTTAAATCACATTTCGTGTCTTGCGCCGTTTTGTGTAGATCAAAAGATACTAGGGTGTAGCTACATCTGATGCAGCACGCATTGCGTGTCCATGTAAATGATTTATCAAGACGCGTGCATTCACACACACACACACACACACACACACACACACACCACACACACACACACACACACACACACACACACACACACACACACACACAACACACACACACACACGCGCGCGCGCGCGCGCGCACACACACAACCACACAAACACACACACACACACACACACAAACACAACACACACACACACACACACAAACACACACACACACTCACACACACACACACTCACACACACACGCACGCGCACACACACACACACACACACACACAATACACCACACACACACGCACACATACACACGCACACGCACACGCACACACATACGCACAACACACACACACACACACACATGCACACACACATTACCCCCCCCCCCCCCCCAGTAATACCCCCCCCCCCCCCCCCAGTAATACACACACACACATAGCGAAGGGGGGGGGGGAGAGAAGAGAGAGAGAGAGAGAGAGAGAGAGAGAGAGAGAGAGACGAGAGAGAGAGAGAGAGAGAGAGAGAGAGAGAGAGAGAGACAGAGACAGAGGAGGGAGAGAGAGAGAGAGAGAGAGAGAGAGAGAGAGAGAGAGAGAGAGAGAGAGAGGAGAGAGAGAGAGAGAGAGAGCGAGAGAAACGAAGCGAAACGAAACGAAACGAAACGAATTTTTTATTTATACAGGGTAATGAGATAAGCATTGCTTTTTTACACTCAGCCCTGTCGGAGAGAGAGAGAGAGACAGAGAGAGAGACAGAGAGAGAGACAGAGAGAGAGACAGAGAGACTGATAGATAGCCTAGTTGCATAATTATACATAGATGTATGCACATAATAATAATAATAATAATAATAATAATAATAATAATAATAATAATAATAATAATAATGGGTTTACAAACTGTGTGTGTGTGAGTGCGCGTGCGCGCGTGTGCGTGCGCGCGTGTGCGTGCGTGTGTGTGTGCATGTGTCAGTGAGAGAAAGAGAAAGAGAGAGAGAGACAGACAGAGACAGAGACAGAAAAACAAGGAGAGAAGGAGGCAGAGAGACAGCGAACTTGAAAACCGAAAATCTTTAAGGGGACTATAACGTCCACACCGTTGGTCTTAGGGACTTCAAACTTGGCATGTAGGTACTTTGGCTTATGGTTCTTCTGATGATTGCATACCGATCAAGGTCAAGGTCAAGGTCATGGAGATCGGTAGGCCTTGAAAGTGGTAGGGGTAAACATTTTTTATTTTCAGCCACAAAAGTAAAAATATAATATTTTGCGGACCCGGCGAAACCGGTACTCAGCGGTACCGGTACTTGGCGTTACCTGTACAAGTCGTTACCGGTACTAGGCGTTAC
This sequence comes from Phymorhynchus buccinoides, assembly GCA_017654935.2. NCBI lineage: Eukaryota > Metazoa > Mollusca > Gastropoda > Neogastropoda > Raphitomidae > Phymorhynchus > Phymorhynchus buccinoides. Next base: position 45,050,102 of record CM065681.1, read on the forward strand.
CGGTACGGGGCGTTGCGCTAGTTTATTTCTAAAATCTCCTCCAGTTCTCTACCCCGTTTTTCTTATGACAGTCAAGCACTAGCCACAGGAGGTGTAGCAGACTTTTAGCAACATAAAATGACACCAAATGAAGAAAAAAATTTCAATCATCATTCCTTCTCCGGCTCTGCTACTTTCAAATCTGCCCTTTCTTTCCTTTTTCCTTGTCTCTGTCCTTTTCATTCACTCACTCCCTCACTCACTCACTCACTCACTCCATAATGCATTGTCCTAGGCATATACTTTGGTTTAGTAGTACTGCGTTGTGCTGCATTTTTGTATGCACTATTTCAATTATGATGTGTTCGCTTGTTGTTAGCTTCTTCCTTCTTCTTTTTAATATACAAATTTGTTTATGTGAACTTCTCTCTTGTTTTTGTTTTGTTTTGTTTTTTTGGTGGGTGGGTGGGTTGTTTTTAACTTGTTAATGTTTTTTGGTGTGTTTATTTATTTATTTTTCTGTCACACTTTTTCTCTTCATTTTTAGGGAGAATGCTATTGTACTTCTGAGAGTTTCTCTTCCTCTTTTCCCCCTTCTTTAACTTCCCCTTTTTACTTCCTATTTGACAACATGTTTCAGGAGTGTCGTAGAGCTATGAGGGCATGCGAACTTTGAAATATCAAACGATTTTCGGAGGGAAAAAAACCTAGGGGAGAGCACTTCGTAAGTTGTTGTACCTCCATTACTCGGTCAAATACCATAGTAACAATGCAACAACGGCGTCGAAGCTTGAAACCGCAGGATGCAAGTCAGCGACTTGCAAACATTTTTTGGTGAAAAATTAGGGGTGGCCAGTGGCCACAACAAACTGATAAAACTTGCAAAATGTGACGTGAAATTATAAATGGCATAATTTTTTTTAGAATGACGCACGGTGTTCTAAGTGCTGTATGTCTGCTCAAACACTCGAGTCGATAGGCTACGAGAGCTGATGGTAGAGTGACTTCCCCTGTTTGACCGATTTAATTAGACAAGATCACTCTCACACACAATGAAATTACTCCCCTTAATTATTTCCGAACAATTCCTATTCAAAATCTCAAACAATAATATAAAACAAGAAATGAAATACCAGCGATCGTTCTCACACACTGGTGTGGTATTGGTAGAAAGTAAGTTTTACGTCCACATTGCCATGTTCCCTTAGGGACAAGTTCTGGTGCGGTAGCCTTCGATAAACTGTGCGCCGATCCTGGAGGCATTGCAATACCAGGTCAGCCCGTATGGCATGGTATGCTTAATGCTTATTTTGATATATAAAAACCCCCAAAAAAACCCAGACAAATGAAATTGAGAAGGAAATGGCTTTAAAAATGTTTGAAAGATTGTTTAAGAATACAAAATTAATGAAGAGTAATACCGCTCTTTCTTCACCTAATGTGCAAATTAATAGTGATTTCAGTATAACAATCAAAATGATGTTGTTTTTTGCTAAAAAGCCATACTAACGTTTCATTCCGGATTAACCAAATTCAGTAAGCCATGGGAAAGCACCGCTTCATTTCTTTGAAAGGCAGGCAGCATGAGCCAAAATATGTTCTCTCCCTTACACCAGGTGCAGTTATGTTTTAGAGGCTGCATACGATAAGCGCGCATTTTTCTATTGTCGATAAACGCGCATCGACTTTTTCCGGCTCATATGAGCGCATGCATGTAGTCCGAAATGAGCGCATCCCCTCTGTCGTAATTGAGCGCATCGCTTCTGTCCTAAATGAGCGCATTCAGTTTTTTTATCATCGAGGTTTGCTAACACACATATACAGACATACACAGATTGTCACGTATGTAACTAATTTCACGAATGTTTATTCTAAAATGTGTTTAATATAAAACAAAATTAAAATAAATTCCATCGAAGTTGTTTTTGAGACGGGTGGACTAGGACTAAACCTATCCCTAACCCTATCCCTAACCCTAACCCTATCCCTAACCCTATTCTTAACCCTAACCCTAACCCTATCCCTAAGCATATCCCTAACTATCCCTAACCCTATCCCTAACCTATCTGAAAAACAAGGAATACCTGGGTACGCAGAATTGCAATGATACAAATCGGAGTTGGCAATCAGCGGCCTACATGCGCTCTTATCGACAGAAGGGATGCGGTCTTATGAGCATGCAAATGTGCGCTTATGAGCGCGCTCTTATGAGCGATGCGCGCTTATTGCCAACTCCGGTTTTAGAAATTTGATACCAATGACAAAAATAGAAGTCTTGCGTTTTCCCCGTGTCCGTGTAATTTTTGTTCACGATTATCCTGGCCAATAGGTTATGTTGTGACTGTTTCGTGTGTATGTATGTGTGGGTGGGTGGGTGCGTGCATGCGTGGGGGTGGGGTGGGGTGGGGGGTTGCGCGGGCGCGCGTACGTGCGCGCGTGTGTATGTGTGTGTGTGTATATATGGTTGAAGAGACATCAGCAAATACGCATAATTTATTATTTTTTTTATTTTTTTGTAGGGCTAAATGCACATTTCATGTTTATAAGATTCAGACCATCCCATCGATCCAGCTGACATTTTTGTTCTGGTATGCCTCCGGAAGCTCCCATGAGGATTGACTTGACTTGGACAGTCAGTCAAATGTACCTACAATCCTTCGTTGTAAAATTCTTAACGAATACAGTTTTATGTATTATAATGCCATTTCTGGAGAATAATATTGTCTGTAGTCCTTCAGAAACCTGAGTTCATATTTTAAGCGTGGACTTGTCTGCATATCGCGCATATGCACAGTTGTGTGCGTATGTGTGTCTGTGTGCGCGTGCGCGCGTGCGCGCGTGTGTGTGTGTGTGTGTGTGTGTGTGTGTGTGCGTGCGTGTGTGTGTGCGTGCGTGTGTGTGTGCGTGTGTGTGTGTGTGTGAATGTCACGTCCGTGTGCTTGTGCGTGTGCGAACGCGCGCGCGTGTGCATCTGCATGTGTGTGCATATGCGTAAGCTCATCTGTGTGTATGTATGTGTTTGTATGTGCATGTGTGTGCGTGTGTGCGTGCGTGCGTGTGTGTGTGTGTGTGTGTGTGTGTGTGTGTGTGTGTGTGTGTGTGTGTGTGTGTGTGTGTGTGTGTGTGTGTGTGACTGGTGTGTGTCTGTGCACGTGCGCACGCGTCATTGTGTGTGTATGTGTGTGTGCGCGCGCGCTTGCGCGTGTGCGTGTGCGCGCTCGCTCACGTGTGTGTGTGTGTGTGTGTTTGTGTGGACGGTATTTCTGTGTGCATGTGTGCGTGTCTGATCGTGCGTCCTTGCGTGTGTGCATGCTTATAATGGTGTGGTTACAGCAATAACATTCAGAACCGTATTGAACCCGCCTCTATAGTAGGAACAGGATACACAACCTGAAATGTTTCAGTTCTCGTTGCCTTTCAAGTCAGAGGAATGGCATCCCTTGAGTGTCTGCATGAAGAGAAAGACCTCGGGGCCAACTATGAGGGAATTGGCAAGGGTTTCTTTCAACCGGACCGGCTGTTGGTGAAGGCGATAGCATCGTTTGTGATCGTCGACAATGCGAAACACTGGCAGTGTACTGTATCAGAGAACCGAATTAGGAAGCACGTATGAGCGGGCAGACATGTCCTTGGCCCAATACGCCCCTTGACCTGCCCCCCCCCCCCCCCCCCCTACCCCCATATCACCAGTTGAATTGTTTTGGTTTTTAACAGAGGGAAACAGACGATGGGGGGAGAGCGGGGAAGGGGGCTTGAATTGAATTTGCATTGCTTAAAGTCTTAGAACTTTTGTCTTAGAAATGGTGTTTTAGTGCTTTTATCTTAGAAATGTCAATGTATGTTGCTTAAGGTTCTTAGTGCTTTTTTTTTTAGCATTTCTTATTATGTTCTCTTTGCTTCCTTACGCTTTGTCTACCTGTCCTCTCTCTCTCTCCCTCCCTTCCCCTCTGTCTCTCTCTCTCTCTCTCTCCCCCGTGCCCCCTCTCTCTCTCTTCTCTCTGCCTCTCCGTCTTACTCCTGTCAAAGTTTGCCCTGCCCACTTGTCTCCGCCTTTTTGTGTCTAACCCTGACCCCCCCCCCCCCCCCCCTTACCCTGACCCCTCCACCTCCTCCCTCCCTCCTCCTCTCTCTCTCTCTCTCTCTCTCTCTCTCTCTCTCTCTCTCTCTCTCTCTCTCTCTCTCTCTCTCTCTCTCTCTCTCTCTCTCTCTCTCTCTCTCTCTCTGTGTTATTAAATAATGTTACTATTATTCTATATCATTGTTATGAAACATGGTGTGTCAATGTGTTAATTTTTAATTTATATTTTTACATGGTTTTATCAATGTTTGTAAAGCGCCGAGAGCTTGCTTTTAGCATGATTTGTATCGCGCTATATAAGTGAAATTATTATTGTTATTATCTTAGTCCCCGCCCTCTTATCGCTTTGTTGGGGTCATACACCTCCACACAAGATTTGGATGATTCTGTGCAGTGGTTCACGAGACATAAGAAGAAGGTGAAGGAAAACGTTGAACGTGTCTGCCGCTTGGCGACACTCCCGAGGCATAATAATTTGTATTCACCAATATCTTGTACTGCATCCCTCACAAAAAGTGAAAGGGATTTCATGCAGTGACTCGGGAGTAGTCAGGAGATATAAGAGGGTGAACAAAAACCGAAGAACATGTCTGCCGCTCTGTGACACCCCCCCCCCCCCCCCCCCCCCGGCATAAGTTATGCACCAATGCCTTGTACTGTTTGTATTACCCCCCCCCCCCCCCCACACACACACAAAAAAATGTGAAATGGTTTCATGCAGTGCTTCACAAAATATAACAGTGCAAAGAAAAAACCGGAGAACGTGTCTACCGCTTGGCAACACCCTACCCCCTGGGCATAACTGATGTATGCACCAATCTCTTCTAGTTTTACTAGTGTTACATCCACAAGCGCAACTTGAAGCGATTCTGTCAAGCGGTTCGCAAGATATTCTTAGCACATGCATGCAGACATACAGAGACTTATATACAGAGAGACAGTCAGAGGCAGAGAGAACGACATTTTCGTATAATTGTTACGTAGGACCAATAATGCGACGCAGGACTATTTGAACTTGAAAAGTTTGGTTTCGGACTGCCGAAACGTCGGAGCAACGTTACGTCGGAACCATGACACGTATTGGGGTCTGCAACGAACACCTTTTGCAAGAGTGAATGCCCTTGGTGGGTGGGGGAAGATGGTTCAGTACTGACCAAACAGGGGGATAACTCTCGCCAATAGCCCTATTTGATGCCACTAAATGGCTGCCTTTCGCAAGAGTGAATGCCCTTGTCAGTACTGACAAGCAAGGGCATCACTCTCACTGTCAAGGGCGTTAATAACCCTAGTTGCAGAGGCCTATAGGAGTAATGCGACGTAGGACCGATGCAACACTCTTAATATACAACTTTCGGACTATCGACATGTAGGATTCGTGGCACGTAGGACCACCTTCAATTTAATCCCAAGGATAAAAGGTACTTTTCTTGGCCATCTACAATCTCTTATGTCTCATTCAAAGCATTCTATCTCCATTTTTGGCAGACAGGTTCTGGGGCAGTGGGTGGATGCCTCGTGCTTCCATACGGGGAGCTGAACGACCCCGACCCCTCCACGAGTCTCTCCCCGTGGGGATACCGGAGGGTCTTTTGTAAAAAAAACAATTCTCCCACATTCTAGACGTTCTGTGCTTGTAACTTTCCCTAATCTGCCACTCTCTTTGACTCTGCCTTTTCCCTTTGCTTACCGTCATCTACTATCTTTCAGACTTATTGGCCCCCGCCTTAAAAAATAACTTCAAATATGTTTCTACTTTGAGCTCCTCCGAAACCAGATTGTGTCGGCTGTAGGCTACGCAGCAGGGAGACAAGTGAAAACTGAAAACCGGACACATAGTTATTCACCTTACCCATTATGGCCATATGGCATGGGAACGCAGAAGAAGAAGAAGAAGAAGCAGACAGGTTCGCGCGCGTGTTTCTGACGTTGTTATTATAATTAAGCTTACATTGGATCAAGAAGAGAAGGGCAAAGAAAAGGCAGATGAAACTCAATTTCCCTCGGTATTATGCCCATTTCTTCACTTACACAGCCTCTATTATTTTTTCTCTCATGTATTTTTTGTTGTTGCTTTTCTTATTTTGGGTTATTAGGATTGTTGTATTTTCTTTTGACCCCTTTTTTTCTCTTCTTCATAAACCATGTTGTTGGCATTGTGGAATTTAAAATTGAAAAAAAAAAGGAAACCAGCGTCGTTTATCTTTGTGTGCTCTTGTTCATTTTGCTCTTAAAGAAATGTGTTCTTTACGCAAATGTTTTGGGGTTGTTGCTTTTATTCACCTCTCTCTCTCTCTCTCTCTCTCTCTCTCTCGTCTCTCTGTCTCTCTCTCTCTGTCTCTCTCTCTCTCTCTCTCTCTCTCTCTCTCTCTCTCTCTCTCTCTCTCTCTCTCTCTCTCTCTCTCTCTCTCTCTCTCTCTCTCTCTCTCTCTCTCTCTCTCTCTCTCTCTCTCTCTCTCTAGATACTGCTAAGATACTAGCCTGCGCTTTTGTTCTCTCTAAATTAGATGATTGTAATTCACTCTTGTATGGCTGCCCCCAACACCTCATTGACAAGCTCCAAAAAGTCCAGAATTCAGTTGCCAGACCAGTCCTGAAGGCCTCTAAGTATCATCATGTTCAACCACTCCTGATATCCCTCCATTGGCTTCCCACCCAAGCACGTATTGACTAAACAATGTCCCTTCTATGGCATTCTTATTTATCCGGAAATGCCCCTAGCTATATCCCTGACATGCTTTCTGTCTATACTCCATCAAAACAATTGCGGTCATCTTCAGATTCCAAACGTATCTGTGTTCCTAGTACACGAACTTTTTTTTTCGGTGAGCGCTCTTTTTCATTTTCGGCCCCATCAGTTTGGAACTCCTTGCCACGTGCTGTGTGTGTGTGTGTGTGTGCGTGCTTGCGTGCGTGTGTGTGCATATGCTTTAACAGTACAGAAACAAGGTGGGTTGTTTCAAGGAGCAAAATGACAAACGGCAGTTTAGGCTTTTAGTTTTATTTGCTACGGGAGACTCCTGTCTTGTCTGCTTGTATAAGGGACTGCTGCCTTGTCTTCCCAAGCTAAATTGAATCCCCCCTGATTCTGTCTCTGGTTTCGTGCCCTTCTCGCCTTGTGACAGAATGGATGAAGAGGCTGACACAGCAAAGCCTTCAAGGCTCGATCCCTTTTGTGTTGTTGGAGATAGATCTGAATGCCAGATTGCTAATTTTCAAATACACCCCAAGCGTCAAGGCCTGATGTGATATACCACCCTACAAAATTTGAAGCGATTCTGTGCAGCGGTTCATGAGATATTATGCCAAACAAAAATCCAAGGTCAAAGATCACCGTCATCAATGTCACCGAGGTCAACACTACTTAGTATTCCGTATGATCTTATCTACTCGCCAAGTTTGGGAACTGTATAATTATGCCAAGATGTAAAAGATATAGCCAAAGCAAATAGTTGACTATGCTCAAGGTCAAAGGTCAAGGTCAAGGTTAAGGTAAAGAGGGTAGAGGGTAAATATCACCTTAGGCTAATGCACCAACATGCCAAAAGAGCGGGACGCTTAATTTATCTATTTTTTTAAGCCAACCGAAATCTGATGTAATACTTAGGTCACAAATACTATAAAGAACATACAGCCAAAATATTTTTATATAGACATGCTTGGTGCAGTTTTTATCTTAAGATTTCTTGATTCAGCGTTTTAACTAAACAGCTTGATTTTGTGTTTTGAACGGCTGTGAATGAGTTCCTTGTAGACACCAAGAAAAAAGGGAACGTTAAAGTTACCACAGACACATACGCGCACACGCACACGCATACACGCACACGCACACACGCACACGCACACACGCACACACACGCGCGCGCACACGCACTCGCACGCACACGCCCACGCACGCACACACACACACACACACACACACACACACACACACACACACACACACACACACACACACACACACACACGCACGCACACACACACACACACACACACACACACACACACACACGCATCATTTTAATGATAACACACGTGGGCATTCACACGGAAAGATCACATTCTATACTATGCATACAAAGTTAAATGCTTTCTGGTTTCTGCACATACAACACAAGTGTTGTGTTATCCCTCCACCATCCCCGCCTTTAATGTATTATATGTTCTAATAGTTTTCTTTTTCTTTTCTTTTCTCTTTTTTTTTCATTCTTTCTTCCCTTTTTTTTTTGCGAACCTAAATGTTTCTTTTTTGTAATGTTCTTTTTCTATGTTTTTGTTTCAATCTCTCCCACTCCCACTCTCACATTGTGCCTACTACGTTTGTCTGTGTGAATCACCAAGATGGGCATACATTTTGTAATGAACGTTTAGTAATATTGTTTGGGTAACCGGACACTTTCCCCCTGGACTTCCCCCCCCCCCCCCCCCCCCCCCGGATTTTATCCCCCGGAATTCTTCCCCCTGGAGCTCTTTCCCCTTAGGACACTTTCCCCCCGGTACTATTTCCCCCCGGACAATTTCCCCCTTGGAACTCTTTCCTCCCAGGACACTTTCCCCCCGGTACTATTCCCCCCTATCACTTCTTGCCCCTGGGACACTTCCCTCCCACCTCCGAGACCGCCGTTCACCCACCCACCCCTCCCCGATATTATCAGTATCATTGATTGGTGTATAAAGAGACTTGCATACACTAGAGAGAGAGAGAGAGAGAGAGAGAGAGAGAGAGAGAGAGAGAGAGAGAGAGAGAGAGAGAGAGAGAGAGAGAGAGAGAGAGAGAGAGAGAGAGAGAGAGAGAGAGAGAGAGAGAGCAGAAAGGTATTGAAGTGTCACCTGAGAAGTTATCATGTCACATCTGTCAAGAGAGAGTTGCATATGCAATATAATGCAAAATAAAACTTTTAACATCATAATGAAGAGTATATCTGTGATTGAACAATATGAAAGCGAACATTGATTTTTAATATCTCTCTCTCTCTCTCTCTCTCTCTCTCTCTCTCTCTCTCTCTCTCTCTCTCTCTCTCTCTCTCTCTCTCTCTCTCTCTCTCTCTCTCTCTCTCTCTCTCTCTCTCTCTCTCTCTCTCTCTCTCTCTCTCTCTCTCTCTCTCTCTCTCTCTCTCTCTCTCTCTCTCTCTCTCTCTCTCTCTCTCTCTCAGTCTCTCTCACTCATCTGTTGTGTGTATGTGTGTGCAGGCATGCACTAATAGCTCTCGTGATACACCAATCAATGATACTATGGGGGGAAAGTGTCCCAGGGGAAAAAGTCATAGGGAGGAAAATGTCCGGGGGGAAAGAGTACCGGGGGGAAAGTGTCCTAGGGGGAAAGAGATACGGGGGGGGGGGGGGGGGGGGGGGGGGGGGGGGGGGGGGGGGGGGGGAGGGGGGGGGGGGGGGGGGGGGGGGGGGGGGGGGGGGGGGGGGGGGGGGGGGGGGGGGGGGGGGGGGGGGGGGGGGGGGGGGGGGGGGGGGGGGGGAAGTCCGGGAGGAAGAATTCCGGGGGATAAAGTCCAGGGGGGGGAAGTCCAGGGGGAAAGTGTCCTAGAATCTATTGTTTGATACCAAAATGTATGGGTTTCTGTATGCTATAGTGTGTGGTGTACTGACGCAGTCATTTCGCGCTTAAATGTATATGTATGTATATGTTTGCGAGCGCGTGTGAAACCAGAGTGTGCGTAGTGCGTGCGCATGAAAACGCAAAATTTAAATTATGATGTCACAGGTGGGATTTTGCTTTCGTTATTTATTTCGATTTTCTCCCTCTTTAAAAAAAAAGAAAAAAAGAATGAATTTGAAGTAACAAAAACTCTTTGAAAGAACCCGTTGCGCAATCAGTCGAATTATCTTTGGGTGGTTTTTTTAAAAGAAAGAAGAATGAAGAGTTAAGAATGAAGAGTTAAAAATGGTCAGTGAGAGGTATGAGGGATGATGTTACTAGTTTACAGTGTAGAGAGAATGCTGAGGTAGAGTTGGGTTTGTTTGACATAGTAGTACTGCCTGTTTTGTAAGTGACAGAGCTTTGTGTGAAACACAAAGTTAGGGCCCTCACAGGACCGAGTCACTGTCTGGGTTTCATGAAGACTCTCTTGGGACAAGGTGTGTGTGTGTGTGTGTGTGTGTGTGTGTGTGTGTGTGTGTGTGCGTGCATGTGCGTGCGTGTGCGTGTGCGTGTGCGTGCGTGCGTGCGTGCGTGTGCGTGTGCGCGTGTATGTATGTGTGTGTTGATAGAGCTGGGATAAGGGGTATAAAGTGACTACACTGCCACCGGACTCTCTGCTGCCTATATTTTGGAAAGCGATAAACGCACACGAGCAAATCTTATTTTGCCCGAAACGCCAGTTTCTGAGACTACTCTATGATATTAACCCTTTCACCGCCAATGTCGCATTTTTGCACCACAATGGTTCAACACCCATGCTACTAAATAGCATAATTAATCAGGGCCTGTTATCCGAAGACCCTATTTTCTTAGTTTTGGGAGGTAAGGATAGGTCTAATGTTATGCACGTTACAGAGGCATTCACAATACTGCAGATTTTTTTTTCTTCTCGGCCCAGGTAAGTTTAATGGTATTGTTTTGCTAATGTCTGGCGGTGAAAGGGTTAAGTCATTGCATCGTGTAACAACAGGCTTAATCGTTGACAACGATGTTTGAATCAGCCGTGCATGCCCTGACATGATGCAACGATCGCTTCCGTCTAAGAAATAAGAAAGAAGAGATTAAGGGGAAGACGGGGTAAAAAGCGCATGGGCGGGTAAGAAGCCCACCCCAATTATCTCATGAAATAAAGAAAATGTCAGTCAAATTTGCCCATAAGACGAATGCTAGACATTAACGCTCGTCTCATGGGCAAAATGAGACTGAAATTTGCTTCATTTCACGAGATAATTGGGGTGGGCTTCTTACCCGCCCATGCGCTTTTTACCCCGTCTTCCCCTAGTAAATTTAATTTGATTTCCTCTCAGATGGGCGCTATAAAACACGCAGGGATTTCGTTCTATTGCAAAACATCTTGCAGCACGCGAGGTACCCACACTTTTAATTTGTTGATTTAGTTGGTTGAGACCTCACTGGTTTGCTTCCAACCTTTATCTGACCATTGCATGTCTTTCTCCAATAATGGTTTAACAGATGTCCACACAAAAGGAGAGTGCTATTGGCACAAGCGCTCAAAAAAAAAACATGCGCAAGCTTCGTGGGCAAGAAAAGGATTTGAGGATTTGTAGCACAATTGAAGTAAC
>CM065681.1:45068891-45078891 GCA_017654935.2 Phymorhynchus buccinoides
AGTCAGTTATTACTTTGGATAACTACCCCACTAACGATAAGTCTATCAGCCCGGCTCGCCGTAACTCTTAAGTAGTCCATCTTACCCTTTTAGAGTCTTTGGTAAAATTCACAACAAATTAAAACAAAGTCAAAATTGAAAGTTTTTGGGTTTCAACAATTTCGACTCTGAGAGAGAGAGAGAGAGAGATTTTATTTAATTTTTTTTATATTGAGGAGAGCCTGCTGCTCTAATAGACAACCAAAATGGACACTCTTCATAGGAAAAAGAATGTGCCTAAACCATGTGATAGATATGAGAATCAACAATACAGAAAAACAGAACAGAACACATGGATAAGTAAGAAATTAGAGGGAAAAGACTGTAGATCCTGTTATTGATATTCGTCGGAAACGCACTGAATATACATGCAAGCTTAAACAGCAACTTTAACACCCTCACCATGAGGACCATTAGGCAGACACAAAGATAGACACAAAGACACACACAGAGAAAGACACGCAGAGAGAGAGTGAGAGAGAGAGAGAGAGAGAGAGAGAGAGAGAGAGAGAGAGAGAGAGAGAGAGAGAGAGAGAGAGAGAGAGAGAGAGAGAGAGAGAGAGAGAGAGAGAGAGAGAGAGAGAGAGAGAGAGAGAGAGAGAGAGAGAGAGAGAGAGAGAGAGAGAGAGAGAGAGAGAGAGAGAGAGAGAGAGAGAGAGAGAGAAATATTCCGCCTATAACATTAACATAGACATAAATCACCACCTTCTTCTCTTACGCTATCATTATCAAAGATGTTCTATCATCTCACGTTACAGCGGTTTAAATGTCAACCAATGGTTGATAGGAAATCCATGTTGATTCAACGTCAGCATAAGACATGACAGCTGTTTGGTTGTTGTTGCCCCCCGCCCCCCCCCCCCCCCCCCCCCCGTCTTAATATATTGTGTTTAATGTCTCATTTATACCCTATAACCAACAATTTCGAGAAAAAGAATACCACTACCAATAAATAAAAAAATTGTCCAATTTCTTATATCAGAATTATTATGGATACATTCTGAAACAAAATCATGAATAGTAATTGACTGACATTTATTATACAGTTTCTTATAATGTTTCAGAACATCTCGCCCAAACTTTGTTTTTATTCTTAGAAGTAATTGATTAACACATTCGCTTCCAAATAATTTGATATGTTCAAGCCCAGGAACAATGAAGAAAGCCGATTTTTTTTTTACCTTGTCGACATCACTACAAAGTATTCTTCTTAGCCATGACACTTTTATGGCAGACAGAAAGTCATACACATTCAACATTTTCATTCCTCCTTTTTCATAGTCATCATAAACACACTTTTTGCTAATTTTACAATCACACTTTTTGCTAATTTTACGGGAAGGTTCTAGATTTTATCATCCCACAAAAAGATAAAGAACAATGTATCTACTTCCTGTAATTATTCCTCTTTGGGATCGGGAAGGTTACTAAATAGATATATTAGTTTTGACATAGCTAATGTTTTAATGACTGTGATCTTTCCTAATGGTGTTAATCGCCCTTTTCCCCATTTCACTAAAGTGGTTCTAATTTGTTCAAGTTTTCCTTCATAGTTTATGTTAGCTACTCCATTAATGTTGGTTGAACATTTAATTCCCAGTATGGGGAAAAATACCCGGATCCCAGCAACAATTCCTGTCCCTCATCAATCTAATTGGCGAGTGTTTCATTGCACCAACCCATACTACACATGTTTATTCGTTATTTAGCTTTTAGACCTGACATTAAAGCAAATGGTTCTAATGTTCTAATCGCTTCACAAAATGATACCTCATTTCCATCTAAACATACAGCAGTATCGTCTGCAAACTGAGATAATAGATGCTCTTCCCCATTGACCGTGATTCCACGAATAGGGTAAGACGGGGTAAAAAGCCCATGGACGGGTATGAAGCCCATGCTAATTATCTCATGAAATGAAGCAAATTTCATTCAATACACTCGTCTCATGGGCAAAATGTGACTGCAATTTGCTTCATTTCATGAGATAATTGGCACGGGCTTCTTACTCGTCCATGGGCCTTCACCCTACTATTGTTTGCATGCTTTTCGACTCTGTTGTAATTTGTTGTCAATTCTGACAAGAAACAGCACACGTGGGTTTTCTTTTTCTTTACTACGAGTTCTTCTTGATTACCTTTATGTCAATTATGACGCATCAGGGGAACTAAACGAATCTTGTACGCAGTCCGAATCACCCGAAGTAAAATCAAATTAGCCCGGGCAATACTTCCAGCATAGCAGGGCAACTAATGCGTTTTCAACAGCTACTGGGACTTGGCTGCACAACGAGAGTAAAAGAAAAGCAACCGGGATGACAGAAACTGAAATCTATGGCCGTTGGTCTGCTTGGAAAGTTTAGGTTTTACGTCCTCTCGGTCCTGGAATGGCTCATGTGGGACATGTGATGTTGGTCTTCTTGATACGTTGTCCTTTTGTTTGTGTTAGACCGATTGAAACCTATCACCTGCTTTGGAGCTATGGGAGGGAGGGGTGGTGGTGTGGAGAGCGATGTAGTAGGGAGGGGGTGCTAAATCGAGGTTTCTAATTTACTTCCCTTGCGTCTTTCTTTATGGATCTTTGTGAGCCCGTTGACTTAGGAAGCACGCCTGTTCAGTCCTTTCGCGAACATTTTGTCCTCTGGCGGATACCACTATCTACAATAAGCCTAGGGTCTCCCATAACCAAACACATTCTTGATCAGCAATGTCACAACCTATTCAGATCCTGAATTTTCAACCGCCAGTGCAAACCTCCGCCAAGGAAGACTCACACAAAACCGAAATGTCCTTCCTTCGTGTCCGAGCTGCATCTCATGAACCAGTGGGTAGAATGGCGGCGGCTTCAAATGTTGTGTGGTAATGGAACATGGCGAGTAATGAAATAAATACTTGCAATAAATACACCCCCAAAAAAGCAGAAACAGGGTCATGTTAAACTAATATGCACATAAGAACAAACAACCGCGAGAGGACTTAACACACGTCATTAACTGTCTTTGGTTCTTCGTCTACTTCTTCTTCAACCTCTTTTTGTTTGTGTCTCAAGCCACAAACCTATAACTCACTTTGTCGGTCGGTCGGTCTGTCGGTCGGTCTGTCCGTCGGTCTGTCGGTCGGTCTGTCGTTCCAAAATTGTCGCACTTCAAATCGAGGCTACACTTCTGGCCGCTCTTTAAAATGATGTATTTTAAAAGCGTACAAAATAATAAACATATGTAATACAGACACTACAACAGACACGACGAGTATGCGGTGCTTCTTTTGATGAGTATAAGTAGGATACATAGTTTTAAATGTTTTCCAAAAGATATAAAAAGTTACGAAATGGTGCAGAGATAACATTCAGGGCCTGTATTCACGTTGAGATAGCATGAGACTTAGCATCATGCTAACTTAGAAGCTCTTCCAAAAGTCCTATTAAATCCTATAGGACATTGGAAGAGCTTCTAAGTTAGCATCATGCTAAGTCTTATGCTATCTCAACGTGAATACAGGCCCTGGTTTACAGAATAAAATTATTGAAAATCCAGGGGAGGTAACTCATGATTGGAGTGGTAAAAATAGACCGCGTGCCACAAACTATTGCGATTTCGCGCTTGTTTTAGTCTAGTTTTCTCTTCTTGTTGATTTTCTTGTTTTCTATCTTTAACAAAAAAATGTATGTCTATCCATCTTCTCTCTCTCTCTCTCTCTCTCTCTCTCTCTCTCTCTCTCTCTCTCTCTCTCTCTCTCTCTCTCTCTCTCTCTCTCTCTCTCTCTCTCTCTCTCTCTCTCTCTCTCCTCTCTCTCTCTCTCTCTCTCTCTCTCTCTCTCTCTCTCTCTCTCTCTCTCTCTCTCTCTCTCTCTCTCTCTCTCTCTCTCCCCCTCTCTCTCTCTCCTTCTGGCACGAATCGGCTGACAATGTCTTCATTACCGTATGCATGAGCCTCTTTGATATATAGCTTGTGCGTTTTGGGGTTTTTTGCTTGCTTGCTTTGTTTTGGCTTGGTAGGGTACGGGTAAGGATTGGAGCGGTGATAGATGTGGCTGTGCATTGAAAGCCGTGGTGCAGGAGAATGGTGGGCTACAATGCCGACTAACAAATTTCACAAATTAATTTCACGATGCGTGGAGAGAATAATTATGCCTGGAATCTACAAGCTGAATCTAGCTTCTTGCCGTTGTCTGATTTCATAAGCTGTCAGCAAAGTAAAAGTAAAAAAGGATTTCAACATCATCATTATCATCGTCATCATCAGCAACAACAACAACAGAAGAAGAACAACAAGTCTATACTTATATGTTTCTACAAATATTCCTCCTCCTCCTCCTCCTCCTTCTACTACTACTACTACTACTACTACTACTACTACTACTACTACTACTACTACTACTACTACTACTACTACTACTACTACTACTACTACTACTACTACTACTACTACTACTACTACTACTACTACTACTACTACTACTACTACTACTACTACTACTACTACTACTACTACTACTACTACTACTACCACTACTCCTCCTAAGAAACGAAATAGTTTTTCAACATTAATACTTCAATCATTTATCTCGGATTTCATTCATACATGAAAATCGGAAACAAACTCATTGAAGAGATACGTGGTTTTGAATGGCCTATCTCCACGCCCGGTTGTCAAAAGTCAACAAAATCTGTCATTGTATGTGCGCAGTTGTTGTTGTTCTTAGTAGGAGGTTTTACGTCCTCATAGCAGTTGCTCTTAGGGACAAGTAGTTCTGGTGCTGTAGTCTTCGATGTAGCAGGTACACCTGGTATTAGGTTCATCAACGTTGGTCTTGGGAAAGGGTCCTCCACTATCTTTAATAACGGTTTTGTCTCCCATTTTCAGCAAAGCAATCAACACACTTCTGGTAAATGGAATGAACCAGGGTTTGCAGGGTCCTCTGTGCTTAGTGCCACCCAGAAGCCTTATTGCTACAAAGAGTGATAACATCGCAGCCTACAAACCTTGCAAAGAATGAAGCCATCACTTCATTCCCCCCTGACCCTCCCCCCCCCCCCCCCCCGTGGGGATACCGGGTGGTCTTTTGTACAAATAGTTCCCCCACCTTCTGGAAGCTCTGTGCTTGTAACTTCTTCTAATTCTGTCATTCTCTTTGACTCTGCCCTTTCCCTTTGCTTACTGTCATCTGCTATCTTTCTATCTCACTGGTCCATTCTCCTGCCTTTTTGTTCTTCTATAGATTCTTACAAAGATTTATTCAGCCGAAGTCGGACATGCTGGGCCTACCTATTTCTTAGTTAGGCGCATAACGGCAGCATGACGCATCTACGCTCATATGGCAGGAAACTGTCTGAGCGAACGAAGAAGAAGAAGAAGAAGAAGAAGAAGAAGAAGAATTCCCACCTGGAAGGTGAAAAGGTGGAAGGTGGGAAGTGTTAGTGTTGTTGTAGGCAGTGAGTGAGTTCACTATGATCCCCGGCTGTAGTGTAGGTGGAAGGGTGGGAGTAAAAAAACAACCACCGGCTTCAGTCAGCTGCGGAGTGCGAACACTTTGTATTATTGAGGCTTTTTGTTGCCACCCAGATCTCCTGCAGTCATTGCCATATCTCATCAACGGTGCTTTGCATACTAGGATTTTAACAGTTTTAAACATACACAATAAATATATACTATTTTAAACCGACCTAAAGCCCCCACCCTCCCCCTTTTATGTAAACTCTCTTATAAAATGCATTTAACAAATCTTTAATTTTGTTATCGCTAGTCCCCAGATACGCGAAAGCGTGGTAGGGACTATAAACTCCCAGAAGAAGAAGAAGAAGAAGAAGAAGAAGTGCCTGGCAAAGTATCGGGTTACCCCGTTCATCCCAGATGTGCTCCACTGAGACAACGTACCGATCTACTGCTGTTGCCTATATGGAACGAGGTGTACCTGAAGAATGGACAGCTCTACAGGTTGCAGAGTCAGGACCAGGGCCGGACCTAAATTGTTAAGGGGTGGGGGCTAATTCATCGAAGGTGCATGCTCCCCGGGAATGGGTTTTTTAAAATTCGAGAAGCAAAATAGTCCAATCTGGTCATGAAATAAAGGAACAATGCCATTACTGTTCATACCCCTATTGAAACATGTTCTGAACCATTAAGTACACATCATGCAGCTTCCACACTGCTAGGCATAGCCCTCGAAGAAATGTAGCTGCCGCTCGGCGACATGAATGATTTTTTTTTTTTTTTTTGGGGGGGGAGAAAAAAAGGGCGGGGGCTGCAGCCCCCTAAGCCTCCCCCCCCCCCCCCCCCCCCGTAGGTCCGGCCCTGCAGGTACCCCGGGCCTGTTAAAAAGAGTCCGTCTCTTCGATGCAATGAAGGGAAGTCCCGTGCATGATGAACGGCTCCAAAGGCTCCCGAGCCCATCCCAGATCAACCACCAGGACAGCTAGCTGTTCTTGCGCTTGCTTCCTTCAAATCTGTCACCTGGACGTCTCCAGATTCCAGCATGGACAAGGGGAATCGGTTCTGGGTGGGGTCGTTCTAAGCAACGAAACGGACGAAACGGACATCGAAAGTGACTCAAGCTGATATATACCTAGGTTAAATCTTAATATGGCAACCTTTATTTATTTTGGGGGAAACCTATAGGACCCTCAAATTCTGCACGCGGATATGTAATTAGGATACCTAGACCAAGTTTGAAAATAAAGGTCATTGGACAAGGGTGAAGGTCATTGGAGCCAAAAATGCTGCCGTGCGGCTGGTTGATCTAGGGTAAGACGGCGTAAAACGCCCATGGGCGGGTAAGAAGCCCATGCCAATTATCTCATGAAATAAAGCAAATTTCAGTCAAATTTGCCCATGAGACGTAGCATTCGTTTCATGGGCAAATTTGACTGAAATTTGTTTTATTTCATGACATAATTGGCATGGGCTTCTTACCCGCCCATGTGCTTTTTACCCCGTCTTACCCTAACGTTCACACGCTCTAGTGTTGTTTTGTGTGGCTTTTTTACCTGACTACGCTCTCGCATACGCACACTCACACACACACACACACACACACACACACACACACACACACACACACACACACACACACACACACACACACATATACACACACACACACACACACACACACACACACACACACACACACACACACACACACACACACACACACACACACACACACACACACACACACACACGTATATACAATTATGCACGCACCCTCATGTGCCGGCATGGGCACACAACATTAAGTATCTAGATCTTGATAATTATCAAGCCTCAACTTGAGTCCGTTACGGTCCGGTTTTGTTTTGTTTTTGGGGGGGGGGGGGGGGGGGGGGGGGTTTAGAAGAAGTACCCCTGTATCCCTGTCTTGTCCAGCATTGGCGTGAACTGTCCCAGGTTCCACAGGCTCTCCTGTGGGCTGCAGTGATAGACTAACTAGGCCCGCTTCTTGTCTTCTGGAAGAGATGTTAGGGTCAGTGCTGTGCACATTGATGACAACATCCGTACGGGAATCCCATTCGCAATCCGCAAAAAAAGGAATAATCTGGAAAAAGTGAAATGAATAAGGGGAAGGAACTTCTCGTAATTAGCTCCCTTTTTTACCAAAGTTATTTATGGCACCGATTCGCCTAGCAAAGTGAAAGTAGTTGCCACAACAATACAGAACCAAGTTCATCCTAAATATTTTTTACCCAGACCTGCTTATTATGACAACCACCCACACAGTACACAACAACAGTGGTAGAGAGTTGCTCACAAACAAATCAACATACATTCAAGAATGGCATAGCCTTCTAGTCTTGAATAATGTTACACTTAAACAACGCACAACACAGAAGAAACTGGTATGCCTCAATGGAAGTTAGGTTAAGCAAATATGAAATAGTGAGGCTAAGACTCGGAGAGAGGATAATTAACTTTGGTATTAAAAAAAAGGGAGTTAATTAAGAGACGTTCCTTCCCCTTATTCATGTCACTATAATTATCCTCTCTCTTAGCCTCACTATTTCATATTTGCTTCATCTGGAAATAATCACTCTTTTTAACCCTTTCACCGCCAACCATTTTTCAGCAAAAACTTTCCATTAAATGTACCTGGGTAGAGAACAAAATCCATCTGCAGTATTGGGGATTCTTCTGTGACATATATATTATATATATATATATATATATATATATATATATATATATGCACGCACATATATGCACGCACTATATATATAGCAGAACAAAAAAAGAGAATGAAAACTAACAAGAAAGAATGTAGACTATTCCCAATATTTCGGCTTTTGGCCTTGGACGCGGGACAGACAGTAGAACAAACTTGACGTAACAAATACAACACGTAACTTTTCTTGACGTCATTGTTGTGACCCACATTCTGTGTGTATAATTAGATTGTGTTGCAGTGTGTGTGTGTGTGTGTGTGTGTGTGTGTGTGTGTGTGTTGTGTGTGTAATTGTGTGTTTGATAATTCGTTTGGACTATTGAGTCCACATAATAAAAAAAAATAATAATAAAAAAAGAAAGAAGTCCCCCTCTACTCTCTCTCTCTCTCTCTCTCTCTCTCTCTCTCTCTCTCTTCTCTCTCTCTCTCTCTCTCTCTCTCTCTCTCTCTCTCTCTCTCTCTCTCTCTCTCTCTCTCTCTCTCTCTCTCTCTCTCTCTCTCTCTCTCACTCTCTCTCTCTCTCTCTCTCACTCTCACTCTCTCTCTCATATCCATGTCCGCTCTGTCCATCTTTGTAGTTATCACTTCCAAACTATGTAGAACTAACGCCAGATGTCTTAAGACCCTTTAGTTAAGAGAGTGGGCATGTATCATGGGTAAAGCATCTTCATTATAAACAAATTCAGCATCTCCACTATGATAATGCCAAGAGAGTGAGTGTGTAACCTGGGCCAAGCGTCTCCACTATAAACAAATAAAGCATCTCCCCTAGGAACAGGTCAAGAGAGTGGATCCTGGGTAAAGCATCTCCACTATAAACAAATAACACAGCTCGATGGAGAAATAACTGCCCTCTCAGACAATTCATTAGAGAGAGTTCAGACCCAGCGGAGCCATGGTCTTCAGCTTGTCCATCCAGAACTTTTCACGACGGAGTCTGGACTCCTTGCTCTGGACAAAGACCTGTTCGAGGATGATGCATCTGACATTCTCACAGGAATGTCCGGCCAAGTTGAAGTGCTCTGCCACCAGAGTCCCAGTGTTGTGCCTGATATGGGACCGGTGTAGAGTGAACCTTACGCTAACTGAGTTCTTTGTCTCTCCAACATACTGGGCGTTTCTACATAGTTCGCAGAACAGCAGGTAGATGACGTTAGTCGATCCACAGGATAGGTTCTGCCTGATGGTGAACCTCTCCCCCGTCCTGTCACTGGAGAACCCCGTGGCTTCCATCAGATGAAGACGGCAGGCAGCGCACGTCTTGGAACATCTGTGGCAGCCAGGATCCACGTCACAGGGCAGGGCAGGAGGAGCTGAAGGCATCAGCAAATCTCTCAGGGATCTGCTGTTCCGTTCTCCCAGGATGGGGGGTTCAAGAGCCACTTTCCTCATCCTGGCGCTCTGGTGGAGGGTAGGCAGACTGTCCCTGAGATATTTGCTGAGTGGAGGGTTGCGGGGATTGTGGGTCACCACCATGGGAACTCTCCCGGCTTTCTTTTGTGGCTGGTACTCGAGTGTACTCCCTCGTTGTGTTGCTTTGGCCTTCTCCCTTCCCTTTTTGATAGCCCACTCTGGATAGCACTTCTTTTTGAAGTTGTTGGCCATTGTGTTGCACTGGCGTTCAAAGTCCTCATCGTTGCTGCAAAGGCGTCGAAGTCGTAAAAACTGGCTTGATGGTATGCCGTTTACGCAGTGCCTTGGATGACTTGAGTTGTATGGAAGGTAGGCTTTGGTGTCTGTGGACTTGACAAAGAGGCTTGATGTTAAGTAGCCGTCTTCGATCTTAATGAGAATGTCAAGGAAGG
>CM065681.1:45093891-45108891 GCA_017654935.2 Phymorhynchus buccinoides
GAGAGAGAGAGAGAGAGAGAGAGAGAGAGAGAGAGAGAGAGAGAGAGAGAGAGAGAGAGAGAGAGAGATTTAGAGAGATTTGGAAAGATGGAGCGGAAAAGATAGGAGAACAAAGTAGATGACATAGACGAGAGAGAGAGAGAGAGAGAGAGAGAGAGAGAGAGAGAGAGAGAGAGAGAGAGAGAGAGAGAGAGAGAGAGAGAGAGAGAGAGAGAGAGAGAGAGAGACGGAGAGATAGAGAGAGAGAGAGAGAGACGGAGAGAGAGAGAGAGAGAGAGAGAGAGAGAGAGAGAGAGAGAGAGAGAGAGAGAGAGAGACGGAGAGAGAGAGAGAGAGAGAGAGAGAGAGAGAGAGAGATATATATATATAGAGAGAGATAGAGACGGAGAGAGAGAGAGAGAGAGAGAGAGAGAGAGAGAGAGAGAGAGAGAGAGAGAGAGAGAGAGAGAGAGAGAGAAGGGAAGAAGTGGAGAGAGAGAGAGAGAGAGAGAGAGGAGAGAGAGAGAGAGAGAGAGAGAGAGAGAGAGAGAGAGAGAGAGAGAGAGAGAGAGAGAGAGAGAGAGAGAGAGAGAGAGAGAGAGAGAGAGAGAGAGAGAGAGAGAGAGAGAGAGAGAGAGAGAGAGAGAGAGAGAGAGAGAGAGATTGTACTGGAAGATGAATATTTATTATTATGTGCATTGAATAATCCAAATAATTATCAAACACACACACACACACACACACCCACACACACACCCACACACACACACACACACACACACACACACACTCACACACACACACAGCCACACAATCTAATTATACACACAGAAAGTGGGTCAGACAAATGACGTCAGGAAAAGTTACGTGTTGTATTTTGTTACGTCAAGTTTGTTCTACTGTCTGTCCCGTGTCCTCCAAGGCAATACAATAAAAAGCCGAAATATGGCTGGTACCCACGTGTCGTCATATCCGGCCACAAGGAGCGTGCCATATTATGGGAGACCGCTATCTTAGTCAGTAACTTTGTTTGAAAAATGCCAGATCGATGCTGTTTACACACAAATCTGACTAAGATGGCGACACTTCCGTTGGATGCGCACGCAGGTGGGGTGGGGGGAGCCATTGGGAAAGCAAATTCTTTCTTGTATAGTTTTTATTCTGTTTTGTTTTGTTATGTATGTATACACACACGCGCACGCCCCCACCCCCACCCCCCACAGAGTCATGGATGGGTCTGTAGGGGCTTTTGAAACATTTCCGGTTTAGAAATCCGCGCTTTTGAATGTCGCCCTGATTATTTCTGATTAATTTGTCTAAACCAAAAACCATCATTCCAGGGCTGTGCCACCAGAAGTTACATCATCATCGATGATATCACATACCCTGTAGTAAGTAGACACGGAGCAGACAGTGAAGGAGTGTTAGCAGCCAATAGTCGATTTTCGGAGAGAAAAAAAGCTAGGGGAGAGCATTAGAAGTGTGTACCTCCATTACTCGGTCAAGTACCATAGCAACAATGCAACAATGGCGTCGAAGCTGGAAACCGCCGGATGCGAGTCAGCGACTTGCAAATTATTTTTTTTTTAGAAAAATGAGGGGCGTCCAGTAAGTATATCCACAAACTGAGAGAACGTGCACAATGTGACGTAAAAATAGAAATGACGTCAATTTTAAAATGACGCACGGTGTTCTAAGTGATCAAGCACACGAGCCGAGAGCTGGGGATCTATACCTGAAGGTAGAGTAACTCCCCCTGTTTGACCGATTGAATAAGGCAAGATCACTCCCACACATGAAATTACTCCCCTTGATTATTTCCGAACAATTCTTATTGTATTAGTTTCTTCTAATTGACACGTTGCTACCCGTCTTAACTGTTTGATTAAGACGCGCTCGTGATTACCATGGCAGATTGCGAGTGGGGGGAAAGACATCGCCAAAGACACATAGTCTAGTTCCGCTACTCTCTGTCTCAGAATGGCCTCGTAGTTCTTAAAGGGGTACCCTGACGGATGAGTTTTTGCAAGAAACACGTAGAGATCACCAGAAAGACATCATTTTCAAGGATCGGAACACTCACTTTGCTCTTGTTTCCTATAAATTAAACCGTCAAAACAGCGATTCCTCCTTGGCGGAGATGCCGGAGAGAGTATCCATTTTGGATGGGGTGGGTCGAGGTCACTCATTCTGGTTGAAGCGTTTTCTTTTTTGTGTAGTGCAGTACAAAACAAACATTGGAGCTATTTCCTTTGTTGTGAGCGAAACTCCTTTAAAATAAACTGTATAAAATAAAATTTAAAAGAAGGGCGAAAATGTCGTGCAAACGATTTGGCGGCCATTAGAAAAGAGACGGCACACGCCTTTTCTTTGGGTGAAAGAATTTGACTTCCAGCACCTCCGCCAAGGAGGAATCGCCGATTTGACGGTTTGATTTATAGCAAACCAGAGCAAAGTGAGTGTTGCAATCTCTGTAAAGGGTGTTTTCCTGGTGGTCTCGACGTGTTTCTTACAAAATAGCATCCGTCAGGGTGCCCCTTTAAGGTCTGTGTACACGCTGACCATTCACAAAATATCACTATTTCCTCATGGCAACACGGTGAGTTGTAAGTGATATTGTGAGCGGACTAGCACTGTGTTGCCATTGGGAAACATATATTTTGTGAATAATGTTGGTGGTAACTGGTGTTTTACGTCCTCTCGACCCCTAGGGGCACATATGGGACATTTTTTACTAAAGTTTAGATTGAGTTGTGAATAATGTTAACGTGTACAGAGACCTTTATAGCGTCGTTAGTGGGAGCTAATCCGTCTGGGTTGTTGGTTGTTATGGGGGTGGGGCAGCCGAGGCAGCTGTGACTACCGGCTTTTTCGTTTTATTTTATGATATTTTGTTGTTGTTGTGATAATTGCTCGCTGTGACAATGTTGGATTGTTGTGTGGATTGAGGTTGTTTTTTTATGGGTGGGTGTATGCAAACGCGTTTGCGATTGATTTACATTCTCTTAAAGTGAGAGAAAGAAGTAGAGAAGGAACAAGGAGGAATAACATAATATTATGTGCGCATCCGTTCGTGTGTATTAAACAAAAGGGCGGGGAGGGGTTGGGGTGTAGGGGGGGGGGGGGGGGGGGGGGGGGGGGTGTAGGGAGGTGCGAGTAAGTGAAATAAAGTAAAAGTGGATAGATTGAATGAACGAGAACATGGAACCAAAGGTGGGGAGGGAGGGGGTGGGGGGTTGATCATGGTTCGAACAGGCAAATAAGGTTGGGATTTATTAAGAAACGAAAGAAAGGGACGGAAAAGAGGGGGGGGGGGGGGGGGGGGAGGAAAGAGGAGAAGATCGAATAGGAAACGAAGAAAAAGGACGAAAAAAACGAAGAGAAAGAAGAAGGGAGTAGGGTGACCAAAAACGAGGAGAGAGAATGAAAGTGGGAGAGAGAGAGAGAGAGAGAGAGAGAGAGAGAGAGAGAGAGAGAGAGAGAGAGAGAGAGAGAGAGAGAGAGAGAGAGAGAGAGAGAGAGAGAGAGAGAGAGAGAGAGAGAGAGAGAGAGAGAGAGAGAGAGCAGGGAAGAGATGGCTGGCGCTCACCCTACTAACTTTAAGTGATTATAACCCTGGAACGAAAACAGACACAAGAATGGTTCTTGCATCATCATAAAGACAATTGTCTGACGTTTTCAAACATATAATGTTCTCAGAATGGTCAGTTCGATACATGCTCCTTTCTGGGTCACATAAGCAGCACAATGATTCCGACTTTTAAAAAACGCGAGAATTACAGCGCTTCTGTTTCTCTTTACCGCCCATCACACGAAAGCTGTTACTGCCCTGGGCCCTGGAAAGTGGTATAAAGTGTTTTATCTGTCGATCATCAGGTATTACAAATGGCAGCGATTTAACCCTTTCGCCGCCAGCCATTTTTTTTTAAATTAAAAGATATAATACCATTAAACTTACCAGGGTAGAGAAACAAAATCTGACATCTTGCGAATTCCTCTGTGTCATGTTTAACATTAGGCCAATCCTTACCCCCCCCAACATTATACAAATACGGTCTTCAGATAACAGGCCCTAATTTGATGCTTTTCAGTGACATGGATGTTAAACAATTGTGGTGCAAAAATACGACATTGGCGGTGAAAGGGTTAATGCTCCCCAAAAATCGATGATTTTGACCCAAAAATAGATGCTTGTGGCAAAAGAAAAGACCGTCTAACCCTAACCCTATCCCTAACCCTAACCCTATCCCTAACCACGGAAAGAACCAAGAAATAGAGCAGGAGGGTGTAAATCTACATATTTGCCGAGAAATCGATGTACAAAGCCATGCACGTATACTATTTTTTTTGCTGGAACCATTCCTGTTTTTTGGTTGATAAATTTTAAGTCATTACAAATGCGTTCAACTGCCCGAAATATCTTTTAGTTAAGTGGCATTTGGAATAAAGTGGGGTTGATTATTTTTATTTAATTGAGTGGGACGTTCAGTACAAGAGGTCAACTAGCAGATAGATACTTGGGTATTTGAAAACAAGGTGGGCCGGGTCAAAGGTCACAACATTGCTCTCTGTCATGCTTTTTTTTGTTTGTGGCACAAGCCACAAACCTATAACTCACTTTGTCGGTCGGTCGGTCTGTCGGTCTGTCGGTCCAAAATTGTCGCACATATTTTAAAGGAGAAAAAATACTTGGACATAAAGTAGCATTTCAGTTGTCATATCTGCTTCTTTCGATGAGCATAAGTAGGATAAATAGTTTTAAATGTTTTCCAAAATATATAAAAAGTTACGAAATAGTGTAGAGATAACATTCTGGTTTACAGATTAAAATTGTTGAAAAGCCAGGGGAAGCGACTCAGTGTATATAATGATTGCAGTGGTAAAAATAGACCGCACTTCAAATCGAGTCTGCTCTTTAAAATTATGTTTCGTTTTCAATTGTCGCACGCCACAAACGATTGCGAATCTGCGCTTGTTATTTTTTGGATAAATAAAACGAATAAAAACAAATCTATTAACATTGTAACCCTAAATAGCTCAGAGATACAAAGAAAAACGTTATTCCTAATCTAAATGTTGTTGAAATGTGTGGAACATTTTAATTCTAAACATGTGAAATAATGGGATGGAGAAAAAAAAGTAATCCAAGGGAGATCATTTGTACTTCGTTTATGTGCAAAACCTTGCATCTCTCTAATTAAACGCAGGGAACCAAGAAAAGCTTTGAAAATACACACGATTTATTCTAAATCTTAACACACACACACACACACACACACACAACCCGTGGGGATATCTAGGGATCAGAACAAATAGTTCCTCCACTCTCTCGAAGTTCTGTGCTAACAACTTCCTCTATTCGATTACTCTTTTTGGATCTGCCTTTTCGTTTTCCTGTCGTCCACTATTTTTCTGCATTATTGGTTCATTCTCCTGTCTTTTTTTCTCTCAAAAAAGTCTTCCTAATACATTTTGCCTTCAAGCACTTCCAAAATCAGAATGTGTTTGCTGAATGTAGAGAGCAGACCAGAAAGCCGAAAAATCAACCAATCAATCAATGAATGAATCAATCAATCAATAAACAAATAAATCAATACATTTTAAAAATCGTATTGCAGCACATTTGTGTGGTGCTTACTCATTTGTATTTAGACATTACATTTAATTTATTTTAGCAAATTGACGCACTGGTAAATCAGGACTACTTCTCGGAGTGCAAACGTTAATGGCGTGATAATATCATTTAACCCTTTCACCGCCAGCCATATTTCAGCCAAACATTGCCATTAAATTTACCTGTGTAGAGAACAAAATCCATCTGCAGTATTGGGGATTGTTCTGTGACATATATGAAATAAGGTCTATCCTTACTTCCCAAAACTAAGACAATAGGGCCTTTGGATAATAGACCCCAATTTGATGCCTTTTTAGTGACATAGGTGTTAAATCACTGTGGTGCTAAAATGCGACTTTAGCGATGAAAGGGTTAATTATGTAGATTATGAAGAGACATTGGAAGAAATAGGATTTAAACTCCACTTTGCAAAAATAGATAAGTCAATAAATGAATGAATAAATAAATAAATACTTGAAATTAATAAATAAACACACACTCACGTTTTAGGGTCTCCTATCTTCATGTTTCACACTCTTTCAGTTTCAAAGCTTTTTGTTATGGTTTTACCATGAAAATGGTTTTGCCATGTATGTTGTATGTATTTTGTTGTAGTTGTTTTGAATGTAATTTCCCCTTTATATCACTCTCGTATTCATGATAATTATCCTGTGAAATTCGAAGAATTCCGATTCGATGTTCCTATAATAAGTGAACAATTAGTAAGCAAGTAAAAAAAAAGTACAAAATATTAATAAATGAACCAAAAAAACCCACTCATTTTATTTGCTCTTTTTGCAGATTCTCCTACCTTCAACCCCCCGCGATACTCTCCTGCCATCTCCCCCCCCCCCCCCCCTCATTTGCAGGCCCTTCTCCCTTCAATTTTGTCCATACGTTTTTCATTTCTGTTTTATTTGTACTTAGGGCTATTTGTGATTTTATATAACAAAACTCCGTCGATGACACTTGTTTTTTTCACTATTCATATTTTGACGTAAATCCATCCATTATCTTATGAAATATATTTTTGTGTGTGTACTATTCAAATCGTCTTAAATCTGAGTCACTGGGATTACGTTCATATGACTTGCCGTTTGGTAATGTTAAAGTTGGACCCTAACGGATGAGTTTTTGCAAGAAACACGTCGAGATCACCAGAAAGACAGCCTTTTCAAGGATTGGAACACTCGCTTTGCTCTGGTTTCCTGGAAATCAGACCGTCAAAACGGCGATTCTTCTTTGGCGGAGATGCCGGAAAGAGTAGCCATTTTGGATGGGGTGGGTGGAGGTCACTCATTGTGGTTGAAGCGTTTTCTTTTTTTTGTAGCTTTGTTGTGAGCGAAACTCCTTTAGATAAACTGTATATTTATTTTAAGGGAACAAAAGAGGCTTGTATTGCGAAAATGTCGTGCAAACGATTTGGCGGCCATTAGAAAAAGAGACATAACATGCCTTCTCTTTTAGTGAAATAATTTGACTCTTAGCACCTCCGCCAAGGAGGAATCGCCGATTTGACGGTTTGATTTCTAGGAAACCAGAGCAAAGTGAGTGTTGCATTCTCTGTAAAGTGTGTTTTCTTGGTGATCTCGACATGTTTCTTGTAAAAAAAAAAACCTCATCCGTCAGGGTGCCCCTTTAACAATGACACCACGGTCCGCAACGTCACTTAGATAATTATGAAACCATTCTGCCAAGTTTCGTTAAGTTTGCTTTTGTGGTTTAGGCACTGGTGACATGGGACACGTTTTGATCACACACAGACGTACCCACATAATAACATGTGACCCAGCACCACGAAAGGGACATTAAGTGTCAAAATGACTATTCTGAGATAATGGTACGGTTGGAAACTTCAGACAATTCTCTTTCTAATGATGTGAAAACCATTCTTGTATCCTTTTTTTTTGTAGGGTTATGAGCATTTTAAGTTGGTAAGGTGACTGTCGGCCATTTTGAGAAATCACAGTCAAAAGTCTAGCCTATCCAAATAAATATGCACCAACCTACTACTTTTAAAGCACTTTTTGGAATATTTAGAGACCACATTAAATATTATCCTTTATGGATATGAAAGATAACATGTTAGATAGCACGAACATACCCATAACTCAAAATTGATAACAAATGAGATTTTTGACTTTGCAAGCCTGTTGTGGGAAACTATCCCAGCGACTTAATGTCCCTTTCGTGGTGCTGGGTCACATATACGCACATACGGACAAACGGAGAAACGAACAAGCCCTCGGTCCCATCCTAATGTAGGCCTTATACTCCCGTTCTTGTAGAACCGCGGTGAGTACGAACAGAAGGGGGGGGGGGGGGGGGGGGGTGAGGGGTAACCGTCAATTTAAGCGAACATACCAAAAGCGCGAATACTTTCTGTATACAAAATGCGCGAATGTCTGATAGTCAAAAAGCGCGAACCCCTTCCGTGAATGTCTGATAGTCAAAAAGTGATATTAGACTTTAAAAAAAAAATCAAGGTGAAGATGTGCCACCACCCCTGCATTTCTCGGTTAATTGTATTTTTCCGTTTTTGCCTTTCTTACCATACATAAAGCTGTATTTTAGGAACATTTTCAGCTAATTCTCTTTTTGGAATACTATCCCTAACCCTAACCCTAGCCCTAAACCTAACACTATCCCCCACTATGTACTGCAGTACACCGCGATTTGTCACAGTTGTGGTTCGTTGCGTTTTCCCGTCTTGTAGGGTTAGGGCTAGGGTTAGGGATAGGGTTAGTATTCCAAAAAAGGTTATTAGCTAAAAAGGTTCCTAAAAATACCAGCTTTATGTACGGTAAGAAAGGCAATTAACCGAAAAATGTAACCGGGGGGGGTAGGTGGGGGGTGGCACATCTTGACCTTTACCCTGATATTTATAGACACACTGTGTTGAGGATTTGTGACAACAGTCGACAGTGCGTGTCTTCTAACTCTCTACAAGCAATGTTGGATGCTTACAGCGACGTAACAGAGCTAGCTAGCAAGCAGCAGTCTGGCTTCATATAGTATGAGGACGAGACACGAAGACACGAAGCCTACCATAGCGTTTGGTTTTGTGATTCCATATTAATGTGCCATTGGATTTATTGTGACCTTTCGAACTTCTGCTGGTTGTCTGATGATACAATCTTCGCTTTCATTCATACCCGCCGCTGCACGTTGAAGTGCAGCGTGGAAACACAAAGGTTGCATGTATTGATCTATATAAGACGCCTTAAAAAAACAACCATGTCTCTAACTGCAGTCTTTTGAGTCATGTTTGCGCGACTTTGATATACTGTGTGCGTTTTTTGTTGTCTAATTAATTAATGTTCCACGGAGGTGTCAGACATCTTCTGAGTCGAGCACGTGCTGCGATTCTGTAAGACTACGTTTCAACCGTGTGTGGAAGGACGAGACACGTAGCCTACCATAGCGTTTCGTTTTGTGATTCCATATTAATATGCCATTGGATTGATTGTGTCCTTTCGCGACTCGTGCTTCTTATTGTGTTTTATTGAAATATAACATTAAAACAAGCGCGAAATCGCAATAGTTTGTGGCACGCGGTCTATTTTTACCACTCCAATCATGAGTCACCTCCCCTGGCTTTTCAATAATTTTAATCTGTAAACCAGAATGTTATCTCTGCACCATTTCGTAACTTTTTATATCTTTTGGAAAACATTTAAAACTATGTATCCTACTTATACTCATCAAAAGAAGCACTGCATACTCGTCGTGTCTGTTGTAGTGTCTGTATTACGTATGTTTATTATTTTGTACGCTTTTAAAATACATCATTTTAAAGAGCGGCCTCAATTTGAAGTGTAGCCTCGATTTGAAGTGCGACAATTTTGTCAAAATGTGCGACAATTTTGGACCGACCGACAGACCGACCGACAAAGTGAGTTATAGGTTTGTGGCTTGAGCCACAAACAAAAAACCGAAGCAGATTTATATCTTGTGAAGTTTCACAGTAAAACACAATATGAATAGGCTAGACCATCATGTGTTCAGTCCAGATATTATGCTTGTTAAGTTTTAGACCAACGAATCGTTTTTTTACCAACTACCACTAACTCTTCCCACCTAAACCTATTGTAAGTGGATAAACAAAGCGTGACATAACATTCAGATTCGTTGCGTTTGCTTCATTTTTGTTCACACATGTATGGATGGACTAAAACAAAAAATGTACTATCGCATCGAAATCATACTCTAATGTGTAAGTGCGATCTCTCATCACTTCCCGGCTCTGCGTTGGTAGAATAAACCTTTTTATTAAATTAATAACTGGTTCATCCCCTTTCTTTTATGTTGCGGATAAAGTAAAACCCAAAAGCCTAAATGTCACAGGCATTTTGGTAAAACTATGGTGTATCATAGGCAAAAACTAATGTATTAAAGGGGCACCCTGACGGATGCGTTTATGCCAGAAACACGTCGAGATCACCAGAAAAACACCATTTACAGAGATCGCAACACTCACTTTGCTCTGGTTTCCTAGAAATCAAACCGTCAAATCGGCGATTCCTCCTTGGCGGAGGTGCAGGAAGTCAGATTATTTCCGTGAAAGAGAAAGCATGTGTCTTCTCTTTTGTAATGGCCGCTGAATCGCTTAGACCAAATCACGAAATGTCCACAATACAAGCCTTTTTATTTACAGTTTACCCAAAGGAGTTTCGCTCACAACAAAGGAACTAGCTCCAATATTTTGTTACTGCACTACAAAGAAGAAACGTTTTTAGCTAACCTTTTTGGAATACTCTGAGTAGTCCTAAGCACCCACCCCCCCCCACCCCAAAGATGGAAAAACGCAACGAACTCTCCGGCAACTCCGTACATAGGGGGGAATGGCCGTTTTGACGGGTTTGATTTATATTAGGAAAAATGTTCCTAGAGCAAAGCTGAGTGTTCCGATCCTGGAAAAGGCTGTCTTTCTGGTGATCTCGACGTGTTTCTTGCAAAAAAAACCCTCATCCGTCAGGGTGTCCCTTTAATGTCATATCTCCCCTACGATTTTTTTAAGCGTGTATGAAATAACAGTACTTTTGAATCAGAATCATAATAATTATTAAACGCAGCTTTTCACAGCGTTTCTTATTTCATGCGTTGATTGAGTACACCAACGGTGGGATCGGATTGTGAGTTAGCTTGATCTCACCTTGCTTTGACTACAGGCGGATTAAATGCACCTCCTTGAAATGTGTGAACACAACTCAACGTATGGTTTCAAGCGCTTCAAAACAGATGTGGTAGTTCAACAACAAAAGTATTAGATCAGACACTGTTGCCGCTTCTGCTCAATGAAAAGTTCACATTTTGAGAACAACGTCTTGGATACACTTATATTTGACGCATGTTTCAGTGACTTTCAATACTTTAAAGCGATTTGTTGAAAGCCTCCTGTTCTAAGCGAGCTTTGTAAAAATGAATTTCAAATGGATGGGACGTTTTATAAGCCGCGAGGCTTGAAAGCTGAAGCCTCTCCATACCTACCTACCTACCTACCTTGAAAGCCTGCTCAATTGAATAACTTAGTTGGTTTGGACCACAACAAAGCCCACGATGGATCGGGGTCGAAAGAAGCAGATGTCATCTCCAGAGTCCATGGCCATGGCTCGACAATGTTCCCTCATGTCTTCGTGTCAGAACATGTCTCCCTTATCGTCACACCGACGTCAGCGGTCCTCTGACGCCACCATGTCCCGTTCCTATGACGGAGACATGGAAGCTTCCAGATCGTCGGAAGTTCTGCATCTCTGGGCTCACGGGAACGAACCCTTCCGGCCCTGCAGCCGGAACCGGATCGGTTCGGACCGGAGCGGAACTCCTTTGGTGCGACAGCGAATCGTGCTGGCCAAGCTGACGTCACACCGTTCCTGGCCCCTGTCTCCTTCACGGTAGGAAGGGAGGGGGAGATATCTGGGCGAAGAGAGAGAGAGAGAGGGAGGGGAGGGGGGGGGGGGGGGAGGGAGAGAGAGAAAGAGAGAGGATCGGGAGAAGATTGACCTCAGTCTTCAGGTTTTCGTTTATGATATCAATGGTACGTGTGTGTGTGTGTGTGTGTGTGTGTGTGTGTGTGCGTGTGCGTGTGTGTGTGTGTGTGTGTGTGTGTGTGTGTGTGTGTGTGTGTGTGTGTGTGTGTGCGTGTGTATGCGTGCGTGCGTGCGTGCGTGTGTGCGTGTGCGTGCGTGTGCGCGCGCGCGCGAGTGTGAGTGTGTTTGTCTGTCTGTGCGTGTCTGTCTCAGACTGTCTCTTATTCAGTCTGTCTGTTTCTTCGCCTGTTTGTCTGTGTCTCTCTCGCTCTCTCTCTCTCTCTCTCTCTCTCTCTTCTCTCTCTCTCTCTCTCTCTCTCTCTCTCTCTCTCTCTCTCTCTCTCTCTCTCTCTCTCTCTCTCTCTCTCTCTCTCTGTGCGTGTGCGTGCATACGGGTGCGCATAAACTTGTTAGCGTATAATATAGACATGTGCGTTTATGTATCTGCGTTCTCTCTCCCTCTCCCTCCCTCCTCCCTCCTCCCCCTCCCCCCCCCACCCCCACACACACTCTGTCTCTCTATAGCTTCTTGGGGCAAGTGAATCTGTATTCATCAATTCCTTTCCTTTGTTTTGTCTGATTGTCTCATTTGAAGCATCATTATTCATTGCACAAGCGTGTGTTCATCAGTTTCCTTCCCCCCCCCCCTGGTTTCTTTATTAGCATATTGACTCCTTTTCCAGTCTTCCTTGTTCGCTTTTGAATGAACAGCTTGCTCTGACCATCTTCATTTCAGTAATCTAATCTGGCTGAGTTCTTAAAGGGGCACCCTGAAGGATACGTGTTTTTGCAAGAAACGCGTCGAGATCACCAGGAAAACACCCTTTACAGAGATGGCAAACACTCACTTTGCTCTGGTGTCCTAGAAATCAAACCGTCAGATCGGCGATTCCTCCTTGGCGGAGGTGCTGGAAGTCAGATTCTTTCAGTGAAAGAGAAGGCATGCGTGTCTTCTCTTTTCTAATGGCCGCCTGAGTAGAACCAAATCGATTGCACGAAATGTCCACAATACAAGCCTTTCTATACAGTTTACCAAAAGGAGTTTGGCTCACAACAAAGGAAATAGCTCCATTGTTTTTACTGCTCTACAAATAAGAAAAAAACTTCAACCACTCTCAGTGGCCTCCACCCACCCCATCCAAAATGGTTTCTCTTCCCGATAACTCCGCCAAAGAGAAATCGCCGTTTTGACGGTTTGAAATTTAGGAAACCAGAGCAAAGTGAGGTTCCGATCCTTGAAAAGGCTGTCTTTCCGGTTGACCTCGACGTGTTTCTTGCAAAAGCTTATCCGTCAGGGTGCCCCTTTAATTTAAGCGTTGTGCACGAATGATTTGTTATTGAATTACATTTCTCATCACCGAACACGTGGGACGGACGTGTAAATCAATTTGTTTCTAGCTAATGACTTTCGATTTTTGCTGTTGTTGAATAATTAGTTTGGTTTCATGCTTTCGCATGTCGCGGGAATATATATTACAGTGTGGGCAATATTAACATTTCTCCCCCTCAACCCAAAACGGTACAAGTGCAGTTGCAGTGCACGCGCACTATAACTTCACTTGCGACAAGTGCAGTTGTAGTGCACGCGCACTATAACTTCACTTGCGCTCCAAGTGTCAAGTTTACTATCCTGACAGAAAATATTGGTGAATTTGTTAACGGAAAAATCCCCTAGAGAGACGGCACTTTTTCCGTCTAAGATGGTTCAGATAGTATTATGAGGGGAAGAAATGTTACTATTGCCACAGTGTGTTGTTTTGTTGTTGTTTTCTTTCACGATTCGTCAAGTGGGTTTACTGGAAGTCGGGTATTGATTTTTGACTCTATAGTGGGTCTATACTATGATAGTTGTTCGTGCGTGCGTGCGTGCGTGCGTGTGTGTGTGTGTGTGTGTGTGTGTGTGTGTGTGTGCGTGCGTGTGTGTGCGTGTGTGTGTGCGTGCGTGTGCGCGTGCGTGCGTGCTTGCGTGCGTGCGTGCGTGTGTGTGTGTGTGTGTGTTAAGTCAAGTCAAGTCAAGTCAAGATCGTCTTTATTGAGGGTTAAAGAATAAGCTGACAAAGCTTTTTTCATCCTGCCCTCAGGATGTGTGTGTGTGTGTGTGTGTGTGTGTGTGTGTGTGTGTGTGTGTGTGTGTGTGTGTGCGCGTGTGCGTGCGCGTGCGCCTCGATAGCTCGTTAGTAGAGTGTCCGCCTGTCATGCCAATGGTTCTGGGTTCGATTCTCGGCACGGGCACTTTATTTATTGTTTAGTTGTATCAGTAACGATAATTTCATGTTTGTACTTGAAAATGCATAGGCAAACTTGTACTTTAGACACCCCCCCCCCCCCCCTCAATCTTTGTTTGTTGTTGTCCCACATGTGCCTGTACGAGTGAGCCTTGAAGCCTTTGCTTCTTGTTTATTGTTGTTGTTGTTGTTTCTGCTGCTGTTATTACAAGACTAGTACTCTTCTCATTATTAACGTTAGTCTACCCTATTGATGATGGTGATGATGTTGATGATGGTGGTGTTTGTGTTGGTGTTGGCAGTTATTGCTTTATGAAAGTTTGTGTTCTTGCCGAATGGAAAAAAACCACACACCCAAGTATATGTTTATTGTTTCTCCATTATTTAGAACGCTTCCCCTACAGAACTGCACTGAAGTATTTTGTGATTCGGTTCTTCTTAACTTCTTGTTCTTGTTGTTTTGATCTCTTTTTGGCCCGATGTTTTTTTAGTTTATTTTAGGCAGAGGCTTGGGGTACGGGTCCGTATTTCACATTCTCCAGGCTACGGGCTACGGCGCTCAGTGACGGTACGCATACATTGTGCGCAGATGTCTTGAAAAACTACTAACATTAGCTCTGACATGTTCCTAAACCTATTCGTTACCAAGATGCGTTAAATATACGAAATAAGAAAATGCATTTGTTGACGAAAAACAAAATTCCACTAGGAAGAGTTACTATCTCTGAACATGGTCTGAGTGTTGCAATAATGCCTTATCTCTAGCCACTGTTTTTTTAAAAAGTAATTACCCGGCCAGAGGCCGAGGTATTGCGATCGGTTTGTGTGTCTGTGTGTGTGTCTGTGTGTGTGTGTGTGTGTGTGTGTGTGTGTGTGTGTGTGTGTGTGTGTGTGTGTGTGTGTGTCTGTGTCTGTGTATCGATTATCTTAAAAACTACTGTTTGGATTTTTATTAAAATTGGCAGAGGGGTAGACAGCTTGAAAAGGAAGCTTCCTTTCGTTAATCAACACCGTGCTGACCTTGACCTTGAAGTTTGACCTTAACAACCGAAATTTGCTTCTTTGGGCTATGTAATTTCCTCCCAGCTTTATCTCGTGAACTGGTGAACAGAATCGCTTCAAATGTTGTGTGGTGGTGTACCATAGTGCAAGG
>CM065681.1:45121391-45126391 GCA_017654935.2 Phymorhynchus buccinoides
AAGAGAGAGAGAGAGAGAGAGAGCGCGCACAGTCTTTTGTTGTGTGTTGTTGCGCATGTACATATGTATATGTAATTATGCGTGTATGTCTGTATACGTGCGCTAGCATGCATATATGCATTTTGTGTCTTCATGGCCAATTTCTGACTGTCACACTTATGTATAAAATGTCAGATCTGGGCCACAGGCCCGTGTCAATACGGACAGAGGGAATGGGTCAGTACACAAAAGCATAATAAATAAACGAATGAAAAATTAGTAAAGTGAAACAAATAGAAAATCACACAATGCATAAATAAATAAATGAATAAGTGGATAAATAAATACATGAATAAATAAATTAATGTATATATAAATAAATACATGAATAAATAAATTAATGTATATATAAATAAATAAATTCAGAGAGAGAGAGAGAGAGAGAGAAAGAGAGAGGGAGAGAGAGAGAGAGAGAGAGAGACAGAGACAGAGACAGAGAGATACACACAGAGAGTGTGTGTGTGTGTGTTGTGTGTGTGTGTGTGTGTGTGTGTGTGTGTGTGTGTGTGTGTGTGTGTGTGTGTGTGTGTGACTCTGTGTATACGCGCGCGAGCATTCTGTGTGCGAGCACGCTGTGTGCGTGCGCGCAGATGCGTAAGAAAATGAGTCTAGTACATGTACAACTAGACAAACAGACACTATGCCATGCAAGCACACACAGATAAATTTGTTCTTTTTTTTATAAAAGAATACTATGTCTACATGCTCTTACTTGTTCTTTTCTTGTCCCCTCTGAAGTCACACACTTCACGTGGGAAAAGTGGAACAAGTGCCTGCAGCCAAATGCGTATTTGATCTCTCAACCAGAAGAGTTCCGTGTTTTGTAGCAGAACTGTTGTGACAGCGTAAAATGTAACAACGGCGCAAAATGTAACAATTGTTACATTTTGCGCTAGGCGCCCACCTTTTGACGAAATTAGCCCAAAAACAAGGGCAGAATTTTTCGTAATTACAGATCAAATCGAAGTAAAATCTTCAAGGAGTTGATGAATTTGTCTTCATCATAATATACCAAATCGAAAGATTAAAAAAAAAATCTACATCTAAATTTCCAAATGTTTGTTTGCTTGCTTGTTTGTTTCACTCGTTCCTTATTCGATTTAGCATTATTACTTATTATTACAAGGTGCAAAGTATGCAGGTTGTTTTATTGATTTTTTTCTTTCGTGTGTTATTTATTTCTTGCTTTCTTCTTGGGTACAGCGGGGTTTTTTCCGCCTGAACAATGCAAAATTACTGTTGTGTTTATGGATGTAACTCACAGCTACGATATTTTCTAAACTGTATTTATCATTATTTTCCTTCGAATCTCTCTCTCTCTCTCTCTCTCTCTCTCTCTCTCTCTCTCTCTCTCTCTCTCTCTCTCTCTCTCTCTCTCTCTCTCTCTCTCTCTCTCTCTCTCTCTCTCTCTCTCTCTCTCTCTCTCTCTCTCTCTCTCTCTCTCTCTCTCTCTCTCTCTCTCTCTCTCTCTCTCTCTCTCTCTCTCTCTCTCTCTCTCTCTCTCTCTCTCTCTCTCTCTCTGTGTGTGTGTCTCTCATTTTGCGCCGTTGTTACATTTTACGCTGTCACAACTGTGACAAAGTTGTGCGCTTCAGGGAACGTCATCTCTATAGATGTTCCTCTCTGTGTATGTCTCTCTAGCCCTCTCGTCGTCTCTCTGGCTTTCATGACTGGTTGACATCTCTCCCGTAGGAAGGGCCAACAGTAACATTTTGAGCCGTTGTTACAATTTATGATTTTCTACAGTAATGGACTGAATCATGACATCACAGTTGAGTCTCAGATGGAAGACTAACCCTGATATGCTGGCTAACTAACACAGTCAAGAGAGTAGATATAGGGACCATTTTGGGGGGGGGGGGGGGGGGGAGGGGGGGAGAGAGAGAGAGACTTTTTCATGGAATGAAAAAAATAATGTTTTTCATCAATTTAGCTAATAGCAGTCAGCATAGTTAATCATATAGATCCCCATTAGTTGCATTACCATTTATTGGGCGCAGCTAAAACTGATCTTTAAAAAAAACCCACCAAAAACCTCTTGGCACCGGCTCTGGTGTTGCAGCCTAAGGCTTTGTGCACATTATGCACGGAAACATCATGCGCTTGTCAGCAAATAAGTCAAAGAAAGTTAAGACAATTCCGTTTATTTCTTACTTTCTTTTGACTTATTTGCGATTTAGCGCTTGAGGTTTCTGCGCGTGTGATGTGCACAAAGCCCAAAGGATGGGTTGGTCATTGGGGACCTTCCCCCAACGCCAGCTGTCCTCAGAGTCCGACAGAGTGGGGATATACCCTGGGCAAGGCATGTCCCCCTGAAAACAAATTCTAGCCCAGCCCCTCGGAATAGTATCTGCCACCCCACCCCCTTGCTATCCGGCAGTCCTGGTCGGAAACGACTGGATGGCATACATATAATTATAGTAGCAAAAGTCCCCGTGGGGATACTGGGGGGTCTTTCGTAAAAATATTTCCCCCACCTTCTGGAAGTTCTGTGCTTGTAACTTCCTCTAATCTGCCACTCTCTTTGACTCTGCCTTTTCCCTTTGCTTTCTATCATCTACTATCTTTCTGACTTGTTGGCCCATTCTCTTGCCTTTTTTTCAAAGAAATCTTCCTAATACTGTTTCTCCTTTGAGCTCCTCCGAAATCGGAATGTGTCGGCTGTGCGCTAGCGGGGAGACCAGTGAAAACTGAAAACCGGACACATACGTACCTTACCCATTATGGCCATATGGCCCGGGAACGAAGAAGAAGAAGAAAAAGAAGAATAGTAGCAAAAGAAAAAAAATATAGTAGTAGTTGTTGTATATAATGGGTACTGTCACCTATGTAGAATGTAAAGGGCATCTAGCTACCGAAGAGGCCTATTGTTCTTGTGTGGTGTGCTTGGGGAGAAGTGATGGCACCAGTTATCCCGAGAAGCAAACAAATATAGATTTGTAATGAGTCGTTCTACAAATTAAAGAACGTTTGACAGAGGAAGATACATAGATAGATAGATAGATAGATATATGGATAGATAGATAGATAGATAGATAGATAGATAGATAGATAGATAGATAGATAGATAGATAGGTAGATAGGTAGATAGATAGATAGATAGATAGATAGATAGATAGATAGATAGATAGATACATAGCAGAAACATTTATGAAAACACAACAAATGGAAATAACTGTTAAAACATGTATTGAAAATGCAAATATTTCGAGACCATGTCTCTTTTTCGTTGCAAAGCCTCCAATACATAGATAGATAGATAGATAGATAGATAGATAGATAGATAGATAGATAGATAGATAGATATATGACATATAGTTGCATTTCATAAAACTTATGTGTCCAAATGTCTTCAGAAGCGAACATTAGAATCAAACCCATTTAAAGTAACGTGGTAATTTGATCTATGTTCTAAAATGAATGAATAAAAACGTAAAGAGTGCTAGTCTAGGTTTTCCTCATCCTTAGGGGGAGGCATGACAGAAACCAGCCTATGACAGCTGTTTCAACCCATGGGGGTCTCATCGGGTAGACTTGGTTGGGTTCTTGCCCAGCCCTGGGGGGCACTCTCACTTCAACAACAACAAAAAGTCCTGCCACAATGGGAAGGTTTTCCCATGTATGTTGACGAAAGGCCCAAACAAAACAAAACCAGCACTCAGATGAAATATACATATGAAAATATGAAGCTAAAAAGATGAACATAACAATGTTCCCAAATTGAAATTTTAAAGAGATAAAGGACACGACCAGAGGAGAGGAGGAAGGGGTGGACTTGGGAAACTTAGCCATCGATGTGGTTCACACCAGGCAGCGGGATTTATCCCCGCTCTTATCGGCTTTTAGCTGCTGCTGGTGTTGTACGTGCGTAGAGCGCGCGGGTCAGACTGCCTTTAAGTCCGCATCCGTTGGGATCGACGTTGAGTTCGATTTCCCCGTCGAACTGGAAAGAAAGGGCGATGCCGGGATTCAAAACCCGGGTCACTCACGCTTTGAAATTGGCAGGCGAGCGTCTGAAGCACTCTGCCTCCTTCCGTCCCTAACAGTCCTGTGATGAGGAGTGCGAGCACAAAAACCTCAAGAGGGATCAAAGGCTCTCTGAGCATAAGACGCCAATACTGAGTTGTCATACGGCGCATGGGTTTAAGAGATGTCTGCACAGAGAAAGAGAGAGAGAGAGAGAGAGAGAGAGAGAGAGAGAGAGAGAGAGAGAGAGAGAGAGAGAGAGAGAGAGAGAGAGACAGACAGACAGACAGACAGACAGACAGACAGACAGACAGACAGACAGACAGACAGACAGACAGACAGACAGACAGAGAGAGACAAAGAGGAAGAGACAGAAAGGAGAGACTCGCAAGCAATCGTTATATCCTGGGAGGTCTGACGGTTAGACATGAGGAAGTCATCAACGTTCACACAGTTCTCTCTCTCTCTCTCTCTCTCTCTCTCTCTCTCTCTCTCTCTCTCTCTCTCTCTCTCTCTCTCTCTCTCTCTCTCTCTCTCTCTCTCTCTCTCTCTCTCTCTCTCTCTCTCTCTCTCTCTCTCTCTCTCTCTCTCTCTCTCTCTCTCTCTCTCTCTCTCGTGTGTGTGTGTTTGTGTTTGTATATTAGAGTTGAGAACCGGTTCAAAAATCTTACCGAACCGGTTTTTAACCAGTACTCGCATCACTAGTTTCACCTATGCAAACACATATTTATTTGTCAGAATATTCACAAACACGCACGCACGCGCACACATACACACACACAGCCACACAATAAAGAAACGTATGACTTATGACACACACACACTCAACTCAACACTCAATCAAAGTCAAAGCCATGCACCACCACAAACTAGAAACAGCTACTCTTGGTTTACGAAACACCCAATCTGCGCTGATAATCAGTGTTGTTTTTTTCGAAAAAAATGCGTTATTCTAAGAAAAACTTACTTTCAGTTTGCAGTTAAAAAACCGATTC
>CM065681.1:45131391-45133891 GCA_017654935.2 Phymorhynchus buccinoides
TTCTGAAGTTAAAGTTAACAAAACGTAACGCAAAGCCTAAAACTAACACCGAAGCTAACACCTTCAAAGCCTGGTCGCAGCAAAGTCACTGGAAGCAATTCCAGATTCAGTCTGGAGAAGAAAAAAAAAAAAACCACCAAATAATAGCGATAGGAATAAGAGGGTAAGAGGGTAAGAGGGAGAGGGTGG
The DNA here is from genome assembly GCA_017654935.2 of Phymorhynchus buccinoides. NCBI lineage: Eukaryota > Metazoa > Mollusca > Gastropoda > Neogastropoda > Raphitomidae > Phymorhynchus > Phymorhynchus buccinoides. Next base: position 45,131,581 of record CM065681.1, read on the forward strand.
AGATCGACAAAGGGAGACGATGCCTCTGGGACGACAATGGGGCTGGGTAAACTGAGCATAATGAGAGGTAAAGCGAAGCTCAGCAAAGCAGGGTTGAAACAAAAAAAGTATCTTCACTTTTCTCGCTCACATGTTCTGTCCCTAGTCGTCTCTCTGTCTCTGTCTCTCTCTCTCTCTGTCTCTCTCTGTCTCTCTCTGTCTCTCTCTCTCTCTCTCTCTCTCTCTCTCTCTCTCTCTTCTTTTCCCCCCCCCCTCTCTCTCTCTCTCTCTCTCTCTCTCTCTCTCTCTCTCTCTCTCTCTCTCTCTCTCTCTCTCTCTCTCTTCCCCCCTCTCTCTCTCTCTCTCTTCCCCTCTCTCCCTCTCTCTCTCTCTCTCTCTCTCTCTCTCTCTCTCTCTCTCTCTCTCTCTCTCTCTTCTCTCTCTCTCTCTCTCTTCCCCCCTCTCTCTCTCTCTCTCTCTCTCTCTCTCTCTCTCTCTCTCTCTCTCTCTCTCTCTCTCTCTCTCTCTCTCTCTCTCTCTCTCTCTCTCTCTCTCTCTCTCTCTCTCTCTCTTTCTGTATCTAAAACAATTGATTGATTTTGTTGTTGTAACTATTTCATGGAGTTATGATTTATTTGTGTTATTCGTATTTACTGTTTTATTTTATTTTTTCCCTATTGTAATCCCCATCCCCATGACACGGGCATCATGGCCTGGTTCACTAAATCTGTCTGTCTCTCTCTCTCTGTCTGTCTCTGTCTCTCTCTCTCTCTCTCTCTCTCTCTCTCTCTCTCTCTCTCTCTCTCTCTCTCTCTCTCTCTCTCTCTCTCTCTCTTCGTCGTATTTGTCTACTATCCCACCCCCACCCCCTCACCGTTTCACCCCTCAAACTTTTTCTGTAATTCTTTAAAGTCCCAGTTCATTTCACACACTTAAAACAAAAATCCTTTTTTTGGCTAAGCCAATAAAACATTATTTTAAAGAGAAACTATGAAAAGATAGGCTATTGAGGTAGATGTGTGCATGTCTTTTTTAGCCTAATTACCGATTCCTCGGTTTTGAGTTGCTATAGTTGTTTTCTTTCGTTTACATTTCCCCCCCTATTTTTTGTATTTTGGGTTTTTTTGGGGGGTCCAAATGTCTTTATAATCGAACATTAGAATCAAGACCAGTTACAAGAACTTGGTATCTTGATCTATGTTCTAAAACCCATAGAGTGCTAGTTTAGTTTTTCCTCCTTTTTAGGGGAGGCAAGACAGAGCCCAGTCCACGACAGCTGTTTCGATCCATGAGGATCTCGTCAGGTGAAGACGGCATTGGGATCTTTACACAGTGCACAGCAGTATACTGAGATTTTATTTCAAATCTATATATATATGCACCTCCCCTATTGAATCCTTCACTGGATCCACCAACATGGCATCCCATCTCCTCTACTCTCTTCGAGGGATTGTAATTTTAGAACATTATTATTTTTGTTATTTTACACAAGATTTTTATCATTTCTTTTGAATTAAGTGCTGGTTTGCTTGTTTTGTGGACTTTCAATCTGGTGCAAAGAGGACAACCTTTCTTTTGGAGAAAGTCTTCTAGCTCAGTTTGAATGTTCACTGTGGACATTCTTTGCAGGCCGATATGCAGACTGAAGAGTCTTTCTCAAAGACGAAACAGCTGTCTTTGCATAGGCATTGTCTATCTCCCCCATTGGGAGAAAAAGTAAATCAGCACATTATTTTCTTTTATTCTTTTCAGAACACAGAACAAATCGTAAAGTTAAAATTAAATTTATTGAGTTTCTTTCTTAGGTTCACAAACTTATACATTGGACACAAACAAAGTTTTATTAAAGCAAACTATATATATAAGAGGAAAGTTTAATGGTGTGGTTGTTTTTTCTTCTTCAATTCTTGTACGTTTATATATGTATATATTTTTAAATACATTTAACGCTAATTGTCCGTACGAGCGTATGCACCCGCATTTGTGCATGTGAACGACTGCAAGTTGTTGTTGTTGTTGTTGTTGTTGTCATACCCTGACTAAAAGACTCCAGGGACCATCCAAACAGCCGAAGCACTTGAACACTATGGGTACAGTTACATCAGCTAGGGATGAGAACATTACGTGCGTGCCCGTTTTTGATTACCCCGCCACGTGGGCAGCCACACTCCGACTTCGGAGGACGAACTGCAAGTGTAATCATGATTATTTGTGCGCGCGCGCTTCGTTCATTTTGTTTAGTTTACGTGAGAAAATCCGTATAATTAGTGTTTTTGAGGTAAGCATGTCTGTGTTTGTAGGCCCATATATAGAAACAAAATCGCGTGCACAC
>CM065681.1:45141391-45143891 GCA_017654935.2 Phymorhynchus buccinoides
ATAATGATAAAATAATGATAATAGTGTACACGCGTTAACTGTACGTACCTCCCTTGTTTGCTGGACTCCACATATATTTCACTTTCATCCGATCCCATGTGTGCATGAACACGCACGCACGCACGCACGCGCGCATGCACACTTACATGCGCAAGAATGTAAGAATACAAACCGAAATTTACTGACAGCACTGAGTGGGGCAACAATGGTGTTAAGCTGGTGTGTGTTCACGTGTGCAAGCATACGTACGCCATGCGTGCGTGCGTGTATGTGCTTTGTTGTATGCATGGTTGTTTGTTTGTTTGTAACCATGTATGTGTGCGTGAGTGCATGTGTGTGTTTGCGTGTGCGTGCGCTCGCGCGCGCGCGCGTGTGTGTGTGTGTGTGTGTGTGTGTGTGTGTGTGTGTGAGAGAGAGAGAGAGAGAGAGAGAGAGAGAGAGAGAGAGAGAGAGAGAGAGAGAGAGAGAGAGAGAGAGAGAGAGAGAGAGAGAGCTTTGTGTGTGCTGGTATTGAGTATGTTTTGTATGGTGTTGGTATTGATTTTTGCACACCATAAGGAGGCACCACATGGCAACACCATACGATGCTATAGGATATTCCAGAAGAACAATGCCATCATATTATCATCATTTCACCCAACCTCTCTCGCACAGAGTGGCCAGCCATCCACACACACAATGAAACAGAAACCCATGCATTCAATTAGCTAATTGCTGACCCTGTCTTCTTCTGACCGATTACATTCACATCCACTGGCCTGGTTATCAGCTTGGCATCGGTCAGGGTTGCTGGTGCGCGTGGCTATCAAGGTCAAGGTTATCGCGTGGCAAACTTCCCGTTGGAAAACGAGGCGAGGGTCACGTCACATCCGGCTTTATGAAAGAGCGCGCTCGTACGCGTGTCAGTCCCATCTGTTACAACGTTGTTAGCGCTGTCTGGACTTGATGTTGAGTTTTATTGATTTTCTTTAATCACACAGTATGCATTTGGGCACTGAGGTAGACGTATTGATTGGTTAATTAAAAATGCATAGTGGGGAGAAGATGGAGAGTATAATTATATTATTTTGGGGGTCGTTGTTAGTAAAAATGGTGACCCAAAAAAAGGAAGACAAGAGACAATTAAAAAGGAAAACGGTCTCCAATATCATGGATACACACTCGTGCGCGCGTACGTACACACATTCGCACACATACTGGAGACGTGTGCGCGCACGCAAACACCACTACAACATAAACAGGCCTATACTATACGCGCGCGCGAAGAAAATGCATGCACCCACACATTGATTGGACCAAGCAAACATCCAAGGTGATCGATTCAAGAAGAGAGATCGTTAGCGCCTTCGGCTAAAGAGGGTTACCTTGGTGCTTATTCACTTTTGTCTGTCAGCCTCCCTCTCCCCTCCCCCCTTCCCCCTCCCCCCCTCCCTCCCCTTCCCAACACATTAACAGGCATTGGTGAAACTAAAATCTAACTATATCATGTGTGTGTGTGTGTGTGTGTGTGTGTGTGTGTTTGCGTGTCAGTGTGTGTGCGCGTGCGCGCGCGTGCGTTCGTGCGTGCGTGCGTGCGTGTGCGTGTGCGTGTGTGTGCGCGCGCGCACACGTGCCTGTGTATGTGTGTATTTGTTTATGCATGCGTGTGGGAGGTGCTGGAAGTCAAATTATTTCAGTGAAAGAGAAGAGAAGAAAAGTCTGTTTAACGTCCTCCGGTCTGGAACTGACACATATATGGGATATTAGTAGATATAAAGATGGTGGGGACGATCCTGGAGGCAATGCCCGGAGGCAGTGCAACACCAGGAAAGTCCCGAATTTTTTAACAATACAGTGAAAGAGAAGGCATGTTCTAATGGCCGCCTGAGTTTAGACTAAATCGAAAAATCGAAATTTCCACAATGCAAGCCTTTTTATTATTATTTTAAATTTTATTAATATAATATACAGTTTACCAAACGGGGTTCGATGGGATGTTGGTGGGTCGGTGGAGGGTGGGAAGGGTGGAGGGTGGGATAATAAGCTGGCAAGCGGGCGTGCAGTTGTTAAATTGAGCGTGGTGTGTGAAGTGTGAAATAATTCGTTTAAAGCATGTAATTACAATTTGTTCTTTTATGCATTTGTTTGTTTCTTGTGTGCATAATTGGCGTGTCCGCAAGAAAATTATCCTTTTTTTTATGAGGACAAAATTAAAGTTGAGTTGAGTTGAGTATAATATAAGTGTGTTTGCGTGTATTTATAAGCATTTGTGTATGTGTGGAGAAAGAGAGTTCTGTATTGTTTATTTATTTATTTATTTATTTTTGTTTTTGCCATTATAGTCCCGTCAACAGCTACAGTCATCTCAGGACTGTCACCGCGTAAAGTTCGACCACTTAGTACAAAACACTCATCAATGTATCTTACCAACGTTCAACAACCTGTAAACAACAAAACATACAGCACAATTCATAACATGACACCTCCATCATTGAACCCTACAGCACATAAGTCCACACAG
>CM065681.1:45148891-45153891 GCA_017654935.2 Phymorhynchus buccinoides
CTACTATAATTGAATGCATATCCTGACATTGTGTAAATGGATGAACGTGATACTTAAATATAGCCAGCGATAGAGTTTGACGTTCTCAATCTGCAGTAAGAAAGGCAACATTAAGAGAGAGAACATGAAATAACCGATACCAGGAGGAGGGGAAGTGGATCCTCAACTGTACCGCTTCAAGCCATGAATGCAAATGACGCATTTATATCATTGCTGATGGCTACTTTCTGTCATTGCCTCCCCCCCCCCCCCCCCCCCTCCCCTTTATCTTTATCACATGTTTAGTCCCCCACCCCTTCCCCAACCACACGTCCTCGTCGTAGGAGGCGGGCAACGGCTTAGGATGGCTTGTGTGGTTATGGCCCTCCCGTGGGGATACCGGGGGATCTTTCAGCAGAAATAGTTCCCCCTTCTTCTGGAAGTTCTATGCTAGTAACTTCCGCTACTCTATCACTCTCTTTGACTCTGCCTTTTCTTTTCTTTTTGCTTTCTGGCGTCTACTTTTTTTCTTCCTTATTGGTCCATTCACCTGCATTTTTTCTATAAAACCCTTCCACGTTTTTCCTTTTTACAATTTATGACATATGCCAGGTTTTTTTTATATAATGTACACTGGCGTCCACACGTGATACTTGCGCACTTGAGTGGGCACCTGTTGTCCATTCTGCAGTGCATATTAGCTTATATAGCCTTTTTTATGTATTTTAGCTTACTACTATGTATTTGTTATTATTTTTTACTGTTTTAAAAAAAACCTGGATCCGATAAATGAGAGTAGCGTGGCTCCACGTTTCCAGCACTGTGTGGACTTATGTGCTATAGGGTATAATAATGGAAGTGTCATGTTATGAATTGCACTACATTGTTTGCTTTCAGGTTTTGTACGTTGTTAAGATTCTTGGATTTGTGTTTTGCTATGCGTGGTAGATTTTTATGCGGTGACAGTCCTGAGATAACCATAGCTGTTGACGGGACTATGACAGACTAACTAACTAACTAACCCTCCCCATCCCTCCGTCGCAACACCTCTACCACCATCATTCCCACCATCATCGCCGCCAGTATTTACCCTCACCATGATTAGTGTAGCTTCGCTTGTCAGCCATTACAGAGAGCCGGGGAACTAAAGGGCAGGCCACACGTCCGCTAAAATCGCACGACTGTACGATACGATTCGATCACGTGGTCTCCAAGAACAAAAATGTGATTCGCACTTCGAGATCACGTGATCGAATCGAATCGTACAATCATCTTACGACTTTAGCTAACGTGTGGCTGGGCCTTAAATCCAAACATCATCATTCATGCTTTCGCTTTCAGTCTTTTTTTTTGGGGGGGGTCTTTGTTCTTGGTCAGAAACGTAAGCTGCTTATTAGGGTTGTTTTGTTCAGCTGACAAGTCGACGTGACCCGCCCGGTCCATTAATTAATGTCTCACGATGGAACTCTGGTCTGAAAGGAGATTAAACAGGGGGCCGTTTCACAAGGGCTAACGTTACGTAGCGTGAGCGTAAATCGGCAAAAACACGGTACTAAGAAACGCCTCTTTTGCCGACGTTTGCCAAAAACGTTTTGTGGCTACTCCCCAAAGTATGTCTTGGCGAACTATCACGTGACTTGCATGGGGGTAATACATTTCTTGTTGTTGATTGGTCCTTTAAAGTTTGGTTAAGATGATAAAACAATGTTTACCAATCAGACAAGAGCTTGTAATATTCTTGCGCAAACGTTTTCTAAAGTGCTTCTTAGACCCCTTAAATTTGGCGTAACAGTTATGCGCGCGGCGACCGTCGTCTAGAGAAACTAGACCCAGATAAGACGACTTTAAGCATCTGAAGATAGTCGTCCGTTTGGATTCTAAAGGCGTCGCTTTGTTCTTATTGGTTGTTGTTGCTGTTGTAACGAAAATCGAGTATGTTTTTTGTGGGTTTTTTTAAAAATTAGTGTTCCCAGTGTACATTATTATCTTGACAAAAATGCTATGTGTGTGTGTGTATGTGCGCGCGTGCGCGCGCGCGTGTGTTTGTGTGTGTGTGTGTGTGTGTGTGTGTGTGTGTGTGTGTGTGTGTGTGTGTGTGTGTGTGTGTGTGTGTGTGTGTGTGTATACATGCGTCTGCGTGTGTGCATAATTGCTATAGTTAATCCACGTTTCTTGAATTTGAACTTTATATTATTACTAATCTCGGTTTCAGACCAAAGTCTAAGCGCCTTGCAATCCCTAGCTCAGACATATCGGGCTGTTGTACCTAAGTTATATAAGACCCACCTCGTCACGTGTCAAAATAACGATTTTCACGTGTTTTCCCTCTTATAGCTAGTAAGAATGTTTAAGAAATATTCCAAGCATAAGAGGGAATGTGACACGTGACGTGGGTGGTCTTTAAGCTGCAAAACGTGTGTTGCCTTTCGGGTGGCACCGTGTCCTCTTCACGTGGCATATTTTCTTTGTCATTGTCTCAAACCTCTTTGAAGCATTCAGAAAGCAGACATCGCAATTACCCCCCCCCCCCCCCCCCCCCCAGCTCTAAATGACCCAAGCGACGTCTTCTATTGAAAGGGACACCCTGACGGATGAGTTTTTTGCAAGAAACACTTTGAGATCACCAGGAATACACACTTTACAGAGATGGCAACCCTCATTTTGCTCAGGTTTCCCAGAATTGAAATAAAACAGTCAAATTGGCGATTCTGCTTTGGCGGAGGTGCTGGAAGTCATATTCTTTCAATGAAAGCCGGAGAAGGCCCGAGTCGAGTCGCTTAGACCAAAATCACGAACTTTCCACAATACAAGCCTTTTTATTTACAGTTTACCAAAATGAGTTTCGCCCACAACAAAGGAAATAGCTCCACAATTTCTGTTACTGCATTACACAAAAAGAAAAAAAGCTTCAACCATTCTGAGTGTCTTCCACCCACCCCGGCTTTTCTCTCTGGCAACTCCGCCAAGGAGGAATCGCCGTTTTGACGGTTTGATTTCTAGGAAACCAGAGCAAAGTGAGTGTTCTAATCCTTGAAAATGCTGTCTTTCTGGTGATCTCGACGTGTTTCTTGCAAAACCTCATCCGTCAGGGTGTCCCTTTAACATAAAAATATCCGATTTAGTGTCCGAATATGGACAGCCGTAAAACAAAATGACGGGCTAATCCCGTGATCCTGCTTCGTTGTGTCTCCTGCCAGTAGCGTGCCCTTATGACATCATCACATCAGTGTGGTTAAGAAACACACGGTGGGAAAAAAACCGAAGCAACATAATTATAGGTACGGTTGCAAAATGGAACACTTAGAAATTTAAAAGGACTTAAAATTTATCAACCAAAAAAAGGAATGGTTCCAGCAAAAAATAGCTTTGTACATCGATTTCTCGGCAAATATGTAGATTTACACCCTCCTGTTCTATTTCTTGGTTCTTTCCGTGGTTAGGGATAGGGTTAGGGTTAGATGGTCTTTTCTTTTGCCACAAGCATGTTTTTTTGGTCAAAATCATCTATTGCTTGGAGCATTAAATCGCTGCCATTTAAAAGGTTCACTGTCTGGTCATATTCGATATGGTTACATCCAGGTTCATTATTTTAAAAACAAATTCAACATCTGTCATAACGGTAGTAGGCCTATCATAATTATAAAGGTTTTTTTAATTTTATTGAAGCTTGTTTCAAAGCAAAATATTTTGTAAATGTTTGACATAATATATATTATGTAATGATATGAAATCAAACGAACACTCCTTCCACTCTATAGACATAGTAGCCGTTTTTATGCACGATGTTTGGGGGGCATCGTGTAGCATTTCTCTGTGGAAGAAAAAAATGCATACGTGAAACAGCACAGAGACGAGAAAAGGCATATTTCTTCTGGAACAAAGTTAAAGACAAACGGCATTGACACTGATTTTGAAAAAAAAAAGTACTCAACAATTGGAAGGAAAAAAACAACCACCCACACAATAACATTCAACACATGCGCGAGAAAACGGTGGACCATTACTGTAGTTAGATGGTTGATCGGTGGTCACTTGAATAGCTTAGTTATACTAGTAATGTGGCGGTCCCATAGCCGATGAGGTTTAACCGAGGCGTGGTTACCGCTACACCTATCTATATTGTTAAAAACTCGGGACTTTACTGGTGTTGCACTGCCTCCGGGCATTGCAGCCAGTATTGTTCCCACCATCTTTGTATTTACAAATGTCTCATATGTGTCTGTGGCCGAGAGAACGTGAAACATCATTTTCATCTTCAACCTTAAATAGTTTAGAGTTCAGAGGAAGGTGAAATCGGAAGGAGGTAGGGCGAGTATAGCTATTTGATTAATATAATGTTCACAAACAGTGTGGGTATTTTTTAAGGAGCAATTCGTTATAATGTTAATGGTATCATTCAGGTATACAGACACATTGATAGTCAAGTAGGATCTTTGATACAAGAAACTTGCCTAATTATACCATAGACGTCAAGTGTTTAAAGTGTATGTTTATAAATGCATTGCTATTCGTCATAAAAACGATACGCTTTTGCCGATCAAATAAATAGATAATGTTAGCGATGTTTGTTTTATACATAGTGAACTGCTTACGAGGAGACTGTGGTTCTTGGAGGGCTTGCTTACAAGTCCCTGTTTTGTTTTCTTCATTATCTAGCTTCACATCTCAGAGCCAATGACTCGCAATTAAATTCAATTCACCGTGCGCCATCGTCTGTTAATTAAGTCCTCTCGCGGACACCATGGCCTACAATAAGCATAGGGTCTCCCATATATTCTTGATCAGCATGTCACAACCTATTCGGATCCTGAATTTTGAACCGCCTGTGCAAACGTCCGCCAAGGAAGACTCACAAAACCAAAATGTCCTTCCTTCATGTCCGAGCTGTATCTCATGAGCCAGTGGGTCGAATGGCTTCAAATTATGTGTGGTAGTGTAACATGGCGAGTAGTGAAATAAATACTTGCAATAAATAAATTAAAATTTAAAAAATCAGAAACAGGGTCATTTTAGACTAATGT
>CM065681.1:45158891-45161391 GCA_017654935.2 Phymorhynchus buccinoides
GCTGCTTATCCTAATTTGCACGCAAACCCCCGTTTTCAATGTCTAATACGCGCTCATGACTACAGGCAGGGCCAGGTGGACATTATACCCGGGAGAAGAAGAAGAAACTGAAACGGGGATAATAGCAATGCTTACGGTATTACTAGATGCCTTCCTCCGAAGTCGGAGTGTGGCTGCTCACGTGGCGGGGTAATCAAAAACGGTCACACACGTAATGTTCTCATCCCTAGCTGGTGCATTTTGTACCAAAGTGTTCAAGTGTTTCGGGTGTCGGGATGATCCCTGGGGGTCGTTTAGCCAGGGGGAAACAACAACTATACTGTAGATGCCTGAGCAACGGACTTGATCTGCTCATTTGAAACGATTCTGTCCAGCGGTTCACCGACTATCGTTGGAGCTGTCAGAAAGCAAGCATAAAGGGCTCGGCACACGCCTGCAACAAATTAGTTGCTACAACTAGTGTTATACCACAAGTTGCAGTAAAAATTGCAGAGCTCGCGGCACACGCTGCAACTTTGGTACGACGTCCTTGCAATCCTATGCTGAACCGACCACAGGTAGACTCGGAAATACTGTTCTAAAATGTATGCAGACTACTCAAATGTAAACTAAAAATAATGCGGAAGCTGACAGAAAATAGTGTACAGATCAAAACGATGGTCAGTACCAGAGTCCGATTTCGAGTAGGCCTACTTCTAAAACCTCGAACTGACAAAGAATACTAGGCCTACAGCTCTACACATTTTTATCCACATCGATTGAAAAAGAAAACATGCTGAGCAAGTACTCGTCATTCACGATGACGATGGTCAGTACCCGCCAGAGTCCTGTTTCGAGTAGGTGTTCTAAAAACTCGAACTGACTAATAGGCCTAGGGCCTACTAGTAGTAGGCCTAGCCTATTTCAATTTTTGCACACTGTTTCGATCTACATCGATTGAAAAAGAAAACATGCCGTGCAAGTACTCATCATTCATGATGCCGCCCATTTCACGGCTTATTTGAATTTTGGCCTCTTGTACCTGTCCCGACACCCGGTTCCCAAATGCAGGGGTAATTACGAATTAACTCGATCAGTTTCCATGTTACAGTCCAACGGCTTCACTCCGCCATTGAGACATAAAAATCACGTGATACGAAACGACGCTCTGATTGGCTGCAACCTACAACTTGTTGCAATGGGGGCTCAGAGATAGGATCGTTTTCTATCGCCCTACAACCCACAGCTGCAACCCTACAACCTGGTTGTATGTTGCATACAACTGTTGCAACCACAAAGTTGCAGGTACAACTAGCAAAAGTTGCAGCGTGTGCCGAGCCCTTAACGAAACCCAGACACGATCGAAACCACGGTCTTCAAATCCCCACCCCACCCCACCCCACCCCACTGGGTGGATGTGCATTGACGCAGTGTAAGGTAGAAAGGGAAGGAACTCGTGCATGGTGAAAAAAAAATGAACTGTGTGAGAATAACGATTGATCTCCCTTTCTTCATAAAGGCTCAAGTATGTTCTGTAACTATTACTTATGTGGCGGTACCATAGCCGATGAGGTTTAACCGAGGCGTGGTTACCGCTACACCTAGCTATATTGTCACAAACTCGGGACACCAGTGTGTTGCACTGCCTCCGGGCATTGCAGCCAGTATTGTTCCCAACATCTTTGTATTTACAAATGTCCCATATGTGTCTATGACCGAGAGGACGTAAAACACTATTTTTCATTCATTCATTCGCTCGCTAGAGGTCTCTCCAAAACAACACCCCCACCACCACCCGAAGGAAAACAAAGAGAATAACACTCGCACACACAATTTATTTTGGCAATGGAACAGGCTTACCTTGGAAATACCATGTCCCCCAAAAGAAATAAACATTTTAAAGATTGTAGTTGTTGTTACTGTTGTTTTAATCTCTTCCTCACACATTCTCTCTCTCTCTGCCGCGTGCGTAGACGAGAGAGAGAGAGAGAGAGAGAGAGAGAGAGAGAGAGAGAGAGAGAGAGAGAGAGGGGTGGAGGGAGGGAGGGAGAGAGAGAGGGATGTAGGGAGGGAGGGGAGAGAGAGAGAGAGAGAGAGAGAGAGAGAGAGAGAGAGAGAGAGAGAGAGAGAGAGAGAGATAGAGAGAGAGAGGGATGGAGGGATTGAGAGAGAGAGGGAGAGAGAGGGAGAGAGAGAGAGAGAGAGAGAGAGAGAGAGAGAGAGAGAGAGAGAGAGAGAGAGAGAGAGAGAGAGAGAGAGAGAGAGAGAGAGGTAGGCCTACATGGAACATAATAAGCAGTGCAAACAGCACAGAAAAACGAAAATGAAATGGTACATCACCGTAAACGGAAACAAGATCAAACACTTTCCACATTCTTTCAGTTCGTATTTCACTTCTTTACATATTTATTTATCTCACTTTGTCCAACTCTTTCTTTGAATGTTGAGAGAGAGAGAGAGAGAGAGAGAGAGAGAGAGAGAGAGAGAGAGAGAGAGAGAGAGAGAGAGAGAGAGAGAGAGA
>CM065681.1:45178891-45183891 GCA_017654935.2 Phymorhynchus buccinoides
GAAAACGGACACGTGTGTATTGTGGCCGTATGGCCCGGAAACGCAGAAGAAGAAGAAGAAGAAGAAACGAAGACAATATTTTGGCACCAAAACTGCGCCTCTCTAACAAGCTCTTCATCTGTGTCACCTGATCTGATTTGCAGGCATGCCAGCTAAATTTCTCTCTCTCTCTCTCTCTCTCTCTCTCTCTCTCTCTCTCTCTCTCTCTCTCTCTCTCTCTCTCTCTCTCTCTCTCTCTCTCTCTCTCTCTCTTCTCTCTCTCTCTCTCTCTCTCTCTCTCTCTCTCTCTCTCTCTCTCTCTCTCTCTCTCTCGGCGTTGATTGGAATAGTGTTACTCAGTATATATCAGTATATACTATAAAACAAGCGCGGATTCGCAATCGTTTGTGGCGTGCGACAATTTTGGACCGATCGACAGACCGACACAGTGAGTTATAGGTTTGTGGCTTGTGCCACAAACAAAAACAACACGTTAAGGACATTTCAGACATCGCTTTGATTGCTTAAAATGACATTTTACATTTTCTGTTGCTGTAATGCTATGCGTGGCCCAAGGTCCGAATTCTTACGCAGTATAAAACAATATACTCTGTACAACCTAACAAACGCGCCGATATGAGACCGCTTAATTAAGGCGGTACCTTAAAGAACCACCAGGTCACGTGTCATAATCACGGGTTTTACGCGTTTTCCCTCTTATAGCTGGTAAGAAATCTTTTTCTTTAAAAAAAAAAAAAAAATTCATTGAACATCGCATACTTCAACAAATACGGAGTTTGAGACATGGTAATAAGACAGTAACATATCAATAAACAATAATGTACACATTGTATATCTGTATATATTCCTCGACATATGAATAGAATGTTGCTTTAATCAAGGAATATTAAGAAACAGTATATGAATATGAATATATGAAATTATTAATGAAAGAGTAAGCTCAGTAAACAAATAATTAAGGCAGAGGACAGAAAAAAGCATTTTAGATGGTAAGAAATCTTGTTTTGACCAAGTTTGACTCCCATAGCCTACTAATGTCCCCAAATTAAAACGAAACATCATTTTAAAGAGCAACCTGAATTTGAAGTTTGGGACATTTGTATGTGGGTCACAGCTACCCAGAAAAAACAAGGGACTTAATATCGTGGTGCGTCAGTGTGTCTTTAAATGATCCAAAGGGATGCAACAGTCAATGGGGTAGATTGCACAAATATCGAGGATGTTCACGGTATAATTATTCTTGAAAGGATCGTCGGCAAGAACATGTGCAAACATATTAGGTGTCTCCAAATATATTCCTAGCTTCATGGAAGCCAGTCCAAAGTCACGCGACTGTTCAATATGGCGGTTTGGCCCCACTTTAGTGATGCAATACGTAACTGCTTCTGCCTATGGAACTGCTCCACTAATGTACTTGAAACTTGTTTTTTTAGCAATTGATTTTAGTGACAATAATGTCTTTCATTACAATTCCAATCTCCGTGACGTCACCGTTGGCCTCTGAGTGGCCAAAGGGCAAATTGCGCGTTTTGGGGGGCTAAGTCTTTGGATTTCTTTTACGCGCAAATGACAAGGGTGAGAACACTAATTAAATTGCAGTTTTATTCATTAGTTATGTGTGATCATTGCTATGCTTCGAATTTATTGGCACGGCGAGCAAATGCATCCTATTGGATCATTTAAGGTACCATCGTAAACGGTCTCCCATCCGCGCATTTGTAATGTTGTTCAGGCTGTTGTTACATTGCAAAAGAGTTCTGACCTGGGGCTATTATATGCCAGCACCAGAAAGTATGTAAATGTCATGTAAAACACTCAAAATGGTGTCTGAAATGTTCGCAGCAAGTGGTCCTTAAAGACCCACCACGTCACGTGTCCAAATCACGGGTTTCACGGGTTTTCTCTCTTATAGCTGGTAAGAAATCTTAAGAAATCTTCCAAGCATAAGAGGGAATGTGACACGTGACGTGGGGGGTCTTTAACTTTTTGTTAGCAATATATTACTTACACAGAGTCACAGGAAGTCAGAATATGAAACGCTCTTGTATACTGTCAGGTTCTAGACTTCTTTTTATACATTTTATAAATTGGAGTTTGCATCATGCAGGGCTGCTAGAATTCCGCTTTATCGCGGAAACCCGCCTCGGACAATTTCCAGAAAACACATTTCCGCGTTACAGAAACATTCCTGGGATAAATTCCGCTCTGAATGATCTCTAGGTTCCAATTGCAACAATCATCCTCAAGCAGTGTATATCTTTTGAAATGCACTTAACACTTTTTTTTAACACGGTGGTGATCATGAACTGTCTGTCGCGTTTTAATTAGTGTCAGACTAGTGCCAGACCAAGATGAGGCGTGTAGTCCACATGCCATGCCGTTTAGCACATGGCATCAGGCCCTGTGCCAGATTATTTCCTGTCAATCAATCTATGTCAGCCATAGTGTCAGTAGGTAATAAGCAGCGCACACCCCCCCCCCCCCCCCCCACCACCAACACCACCAACACCCCCCCCCCCCCCCACACACACACACACACACACACACACACACACACAAATAAAATGAGATAAACTGCATGGGTTCTGAAACGAAACACAGCCTGGCTATCTGACTGTCGCTGTATTCCCAGAGCAATTGATGAAGACCCCAAAACCACGTACGTAGGTTTGGGTGAATCAACCACACCTTTCGACCAACCATTTTTTGTCAACCCTTTTCAACTACTTTAGTCGACGTCTTCAAAACCACTTTTGTCGAACCAACCACTTATGTCGACTTTTGCTGGGGGCAATGTCCCCATTTGTGTCCCCTTTTGGAGATATGTGACCCAGCACCACGAAAGGGACATTAAGTGTCAAACTGACCATTCTGAGACAAGTAAACATTTAAGACCTTCAGACAACTCTCTTTCTAATGATACAAGAACCATTTTTGTACCTTTTTCCGTTCCATAGTTATGGGCATTTAAATTTAGTAGGGTGAGCGTCGGCCATTTTGAGAAAACACAGTCTAAAGTCTAGCCTAGCTGAAGACAATGCATTGACCTACTCATTTTAAAGCACTTATCAAACCATTCAGAGACCATATTAAAGATGATCCTGTATAGATCACGAAAGATAAGATGTTAGAGAACACAAAAATACCTATAACTCAAAAGTTAGCAAAAAATGATAGTTTTTTTACTTTGCAAGTCTGTTGTGAGAAACTAGCCCAGCGACTTAATGTCCCTTTCGTGGTGCCGGGTCACACATTAGGGGTTGGGTCGACACAAAATGGGTTCCACACAGGCATAGTGTTATGAGACAAAACCACAAACGTGTCTATAATATCTAAAAGAACTTTTTTTTTTAAAGGTCGATAGTCAGTTTTTGCAGTGACCCAAAATTCCAAGGAGAAAAAAAAAGGCACAGTGATACAGCGCAAACACACACCATGAAATAATGCTAATAATTGTGTTTGTACCCAACTAAAGATTAGCCAGGGGTTGCGACTGTAGTACTGGCTAAAAAAAACCCATCGATTCTGACATACACAATTGTCTTCCTGGGATGTTTGGTATCTCGTTACAAAAACTGCTGTTCAGGGAGGTACGCTTATTTTGTTCTATATATTTTCAGAAATGTTTCAAGCCAACTGAAGTTTACCATGAGTAACCTAGCAGTCAAGAATATGTTGTAGTTTGTTTGGAAATAAGTTATATTCGCTTGGCATTGTTAGTTATTTTCACTCGTGGGCAGTGTTATTTATGTTTGCGATATTAAGTGTATTGTTTAAGAGCATTTTCTACTAAAATATGTTGCATGATACTGCTCAACAAAAAATATGTTTACCATAAATCTGATGGCGGAAAGACATCCCAAATACAATCAAGAACATCACAGCCAACATATGTTTATATGGACATGCTTGGTGCAGTATTTATGTAAGATTACTTGATTCATTGTTTTAGCTAAACAACTTGCTTGTGTGTGTTTTGAACGACTGTGCAAAGAAGAGGTAGGCCTAGTTACGTTTCAGTGCAAGAAGCCAACAAAAACGGAAAGACGAAAAGGTCGGATGAAGTGTGTGTGTGCGTGTGTGTGTGTGTGTGTGTGTGTGTGTGTGTGTGTGTGTGTGTGTGTGTGTGTGTGTGTGTGTGTGTGTGTGTGTGTGTGTGTGTGTGTGTGTGTGTGTGTGTGTGTGTGTGTGTGTGTGTGTGTGTGTGTGTGTGTGTGAGAGAGAGAGAGAGAGAGAGAGAGAGAGAGAGAGAGAGAGAGAGAGAGAGAGAGAGAGAGAGAGAGAGAGAGAGAGAGAGAGCGAGAGATCAAGAACAAGAACAACGTTTTAATGAACCGGGCCATCTGACCATGTCAAAGGGAACAGTGGGAAGGGGGAATTGTTAAATCAAACCCCAATAAAGGGGGGGGGGGAGGGATCCATAACACAAGATGAGAGAGAGAGAGAGAGAGAGAGAGAGAGAGAGAGAGAGAGAGAGAGAGAGAGAGAGAGAGAGAGAGAGAGAGAGAGAGAGAGAGAGAGAGAGAGAGAGAGAGAGAGAGAGAGAGAGAGAGAGAGAGAGAGATGCTGACGAAAGGCCCTTTTCACATTACTTTATCTCTCTGTAGAATGGTCAACCTATGGCGATATTTTTCACGCCAGAGGGCAGTCAATACACTAGGGGCTTATCACGCGATTTTCTTACTTGGGCGTAGTGAGAGAGAGAGAGAGAGTGATGGTAGGACCACTCACTGTCTCTCTCTCTCTTCTTTATCCCCAACTAATAATATAGAGAGGATTAGCCCCACACGAGCGTCATGCCCTCTGGCGTGAGAAAAATCGCACCAAGTCTCTCATTGGTCCGTCATATAGTCTCTCCACTTTCCCAGCTTATATTCATTGCTAAAAACAAGGCAATCGAATAATGGACCCCAAAATTAGTACCCAGTCTCACAACACTTGCTTGTCTTTCAGACGGCCAAAGTGTATCTTATCCTTTTAGCCCGGTGCGCGTTCTTATC
>CM065681.1:45188891-45191391 GCA_017654935.2 Phymorhynchus buccinoides
CAGTCTCTTCAACTGTTGTAGGTCGTACTGTTATTACCTGATGCTGAGGAATCCCACTGAGTAATCAGAGGTGTAGGAAGAGGGGGAGGCGTGCTAATGCTTGTGTAGGCCTATAATGGGGATATTTTATACCATGGAATAGCCAATTATTTGATAGGCACACCACACAGACACTTATCAACCCGAAACGGGATACGAGACATGATGTTATTACGATGCAATAGACGGCTTTTCTGTGAAAAAAACAACAACAAAAAACTAGGGGAGAGCACTTCGTGAAAATTAGAGTTGTTTACCTCGACTTACTCGGTCAAATACCACAGCAACACTGGCGTCGAAGAGTGAAGCCAAGCGAGGGAACGATTTGCAAGCATTTTAAATAGAAAGAGGGGTTACAAACTGATCTAACTTGCAACACGTCGAGAACACGGAAAGAAATAAACAATGAGATTGACCCTCACGGACGTACAAAACTGTGATACACAAGTCAAGAGACGCCCAACGTCCGACGTTTTGGACACATAAAATTATTATTTTTATGTATTAGGCCTACATACTGCATGCAGAAACGAACCCATTTTGTCATTGTTCAGTACCTCCTAACCAGGATTTCACGTCAAACTTTCTGTGTACAAAATGCCTGAAAATGGAATATTGATGCCACTCACGAAATGCCAACATCAAGTTCTAGCTTCGTTGCTTGCCTGAGACCTTATCCTACGAAGACCTTATCCCAAGAAGACTTGTAACGGCCGAGGGTAAGCCTACCCCCCTACCTCCTAAAACACAAGATGACTGATGGTCCTATCAGTCTGCTACAAGGATAATATTAGTCTGGGGCCAAATCGATACCTCCGAGAAACGAAACTCTGTTCGGTTTATGGGGATCTTGTTGGAATGTAGTAGTGTGCTTTTGATCAATAGTGTATTAGACGTGAGATGGAAATCCTTTGGAGCTATGCTTTTTTTTAATTTTATAGGATTAGTTATTAGGCCTATACACGCTTATGCATGCACTCACGCATGTGATAAACAAAAATGGTTGGCGCGCCTCTGGCTGCGACGCGCTCTCCAGGTTGGGAGCAGCCCGAATTTCACAGAGACGCCTCTCTGACTATAAAGTACCAAATACCAAATACCGAAATACGCGCGCAAGTAAACAGACCACTACTCAATCACACATACATATATAGCATGGAATAGTGTATTGCACACATGCACACGCACATACACACACTCACAGAGTGAGACACACCTGCGCGCATCCACAAACACGCACACTCTGACATGTAAACAGATATATGCTATGATTATTTATACTCATGTATGTTAACTTGTGATGTTAGTAAAACATGTTCATTTGTCATTTCTCTCTCTCTCTCTCTCTCTCTCTCTCTCTCTCTCTCTCTCTCTCTCTCTCTCTCTCTCTCTCTCTCTCTCTCTCTCTCTCTCTCTCTCTCTCTCTCTCTCTCTCTCTTTGTCTCTCACTCTCTCTCTCACTCTCTCTCTCTCTCTCTCTCACTCTCTCTCTCTCTCTCTCTTTGTCTCTCACTCTCTCTCTCTCCTTTCTCTCTCTCTCTGTCTCTCTCTGTCTCTCTCTGCTCTCTGTCTCTCTGTCTCTCTCTGCCCCCCTCTCTCTCTATCTCTCTCTCATTATTCAGTCTTTTCTTTCTTCTCTATCTGTATGTTTGTCTTTTCTCCTGTTGTACGGCTACGTCATTTCTTTTTTTTTATTTGTCTTTCTTGTTGTTCGTCTCCTGTTCATCTTGTTTTCGTTTATTCTTTTTTAGTTTCTTTCTTTCTTTCTTTCTTTCTTTCCTTTTCTCCCCTCCTGTTTTTCTCTTTCATTGTTTTTCTTATAATTACTGTTTCCTAGTTGATGTTCTTTCTTTAGTTTGCCTGTTTCTTCTTCTTTTTTTTTTTTCTTGCTTTCTTTCTTTCTTTCTTTCTTTCTCTCGCCGTGTGTCTGTTGTTGTTTATTTCTATCAAGCCTTTTGTTATGTCCGCGCCTGACAAGTGACAGAAGGAAGAACATTGGGGCCCGGCCCCAAAAATCAATATCACGAAATAACGGGGGGAGAAAATGGCACGTATGACGTTTGCTGGAATAGACCGTGAGTTCCATCAGGAGAGGACCCATATTGATTTGATGACGCCCCATAAGAACAGAAATGTGTCTCCCCCCCACCCCACCCCACACACACACCCACCTCACTCCATCAACCCCTCACCCCCTCCCTCTCCTTGTACATCATACGTTATGTTCGCCTGTTCTTATCATTTACATTCTGAGCATTATTACATACGTTTCAGATTTATTTTCTTTTTTTTTAATTTCAAAATTCGATTAAACTCGTGGAGGACCAAATTTTCTCAAGACGTAGAATGCGCTCGTGGTCACCCGATATCAGTTCAACGCATTCGTTTAGAGTGTCCATTATTATCATTGTTATACACACTTGTATATGGGATACAAGTTGCACAAATTGGAACTTTAAAA
>CM065681.1:45196391-45203891 GCA_017654935.2 Phymorhynchus buccinoides
TGTTTCATTCCCTTGACTTGTTTTGATGTCAACTTTTATTTGCTTTGTGCATGGTGTGAGTGTGTGAGTGAGAGGGCAAGGTGAGAAGAAGCTATCGTGACTTATCCTTTTTTTTACCCTCAATAGAACATATCATTTTTTTCTAATTTATTTTCTTCGTGTTCTTCAGTCAGTCGTCTGTTCTGGCTTTGTTGTTGTTTGTTTGTTTGTTTGTTTGTTTCTTTGGTTTTTTCTTTTAAGTGGATACGCCTACGTACGTTCAGCTCTCCCGCTACGTTTAAGCTTTCATTCTTTCTTTCCTTTTGAGTTTCTTCCAATAGACCGCAGCTGCAGAAAAAAGTGCATGCACACACACACACACTTTGGCATGAACCCAATACGTCGAGCTAACAATCTGCTCAGCACCCCACCACCACCCACCCCCACCCCGTCACCCCCACGCACACACAAACACCACTATTCTAGTCACAGAGACTTATCTTTGTGAAATTCGGTCCGCTCTCTCCCGGAGAGCGCGTCGCCGCAAGTGCAGCGCCTACCCAATATTTTTTTTATTAAATAGGGGCGGGGGGGGGGGGGGGGGACACAGGGTGAGGAGGGGGTGTGGGCACACTTGGAAAACCTAGCTATCAATTTGGCCATACCAGGCAGCGGGATTTCTCCCTGTTCTTACCGACTTTCAACTGCCGTGGGATTTTTACGTGCGTAAAGCGCACGGGTCAGACTAGCTTTAAGTCCCCATCCGAAGGACTCGACGTTCAG
This sequence comes from Phymorhynchus buccinoides, assembly GCA_017654935.2. Taxonomy (NCBI): domain Eukaryota; kingdom Metazoa; phylum Mollusca; class Gastropoda; order Neogastropoda; family Raphitomidae; genus Phymorhynchus; species Phymorhynchus buccinoides. Next base: position 45,197,154 of record CM065681.1, read on the forward strand.
TTCGATTGTCCCGTCAAACCAGAAAGAAAGGGTGAGGCCGGGGTTCGAACCCGGGTCACCCACGTTGCAGTCACGCATTACATTTGGCAGGCGAACGTCTTAACCACTCTGCCACCTTTCTCCCTAAAGCCGGCGACACATTGCCTGATTTGAGTCATATGAGGCAGTCAGATCAGTCTGGTCACGTGACGAATCTGATCCGACTGTGCAGCATGGACATGACACACTTTATGATTCGGCAGTTCGGCTGGGTACTAAATATAGAACACACTGTCACCCAGTGAAGATCGTTGCGTCAATTCCGGTTTGTTGTTACCCACAATAGCCCAGCTCGTAGATCCGTAGCAACCGTCACTTTGATAAACATTCTCGATAGGCCTAGTAGATCTATTTTCAATCGTACAGTGGTTGGCGAACACTGACAACTGAGCAGATAAAAATAGCGAACGGAAGTGTAGCCACGATCTTACGATCTTAATAGTTTTTGATTGGTCAATGGTGGCAAGTGAACTGATCCGATCGTCTCGATTTAGAAAACCGCCCTATTCGGCCTTGTCATCTGCCTGGGCCCGACTGCGTCAGAATGATCAAGCAGGATGGTATGCAAATGAGGTGAAACGTCACGACCTGATCGAGTCATATGAGGCAGTCGCATAGTCTGTCTCCAGCTTAAAAGTGATACAAGTGCATCAGCTACGGATGAGAACATTAGGGGAACACGGGGGTAAAAAGCGCATGGGCGGGTAAGAAGCCCACCCCAATTACCTCATAAAATAAAGAAAATGTCAGTCAAATTTGCCCATGAGACGAATGCTAGACATTAACGCTCGTCTCATGGGCAAAATGAGACTGAAATTTGCTTCATTTCATGAGATAATTGGGGTGGGCTTCTTACCCACCCATGCGCTTCTTACCCCGTCTTCCCCTATGTGCGTGACCGTTTTTAAATACCCTGCCACGTGTGCAGCCACACTCCATCTTCGGAGGATTTTGGAGACCAACGATGTTATGCTAGAGCTTGCCATGGCTAAAGACACACCCCGCATAAATATGCATAGCATAAGAACATTGTGATGTAGCCTTGGTGTTTTAGCCTTTGTCATTTTGGTCTGACACGGCCTCAACTTAAGCCAAGTCGAGTTGAATATGTTTACACAGGGTGACTAAAAAATGCAACAACAACAAAAATCAGTGATAGATTTGTTTAATGGTCAAGCTAATAGTTTGATTTATCTGGTTTATGATGCCTTCGGGAGCGCCAGAAATGACCAGTTTTCATTGTAATCCATTTTCTGATAACAAATCTCTGTTTGAGGTGCAAAAGCGCTTTCGCAATGTCTATGTCTTCATTTGCGATTTGAATGTTTTTACCCGGCCAGAGGCCGAGGTATTGCGATCGGTTTGTGTGTCTGTGTGTGTGTCTGTGTGTGTGTGTCTGTGTATCGATTATCTTAAAAACTACTGTTCGGAGTTTGATTAAAATTGGCAGTGGGGTAGACAGCTTGAAAAGGAAGCTTCCTGTCGTTAATCAACACTGTGCTGACCTTGACCTTGAAGTTTGACCTTGAAAACCGAAATTTCCTTCTTTGGGCTATGTAATTTCCCCCCAGCTTTCTTTCGTGAACTAGTGAACAGAATCGCTTAAAATTTTGTGTGGTGGTGTACCATGGTGCAAGGAAGTTTGTATAAAAGTTCATCTGTATCTCGTGAACTACTGAACAGAATCGCTTCAAATTTTGGGCTATGTATTGTATGCGTTCTGTAAGGGTGGAAAGTGGTGTGTTTATGGGGGGGGGGGGGGGGGGGGGGGAGGACATCACTCGGTGATGAAGTTTGTATAAAAGTTCAGCTGTATCTCGTGAACTGCTGAACAGAATCGCTTCAAATTTTGGGCAATGTATTTTATGCGTTCTGTAAGGGTGGAAAGTGGTGTGTTTATTGGGGGGGGGGGGGGGGGGGGGGGACAGGACATAACTCTGGCCGGGTTTGCATTGTCACAATGCGTTGCTGCCGCTCGGCGATGCCCTTGTTGTTATTCCGACACAATTCTCATTCATATATGTGAACTCAAACTATTTGATAAATTTATATGTGAAAGGGACATTAAGTGTCCAACTGACCAATCTGTGAAAAATATGCATTTGGAAACTGCAGACACGGCTCTTTCTAATGATACAAGGACCATTCTTGTATCTTTTCCATTCCAGAGTTATGAGCATTTACAGTTAATAGGGTGAGCATCGGCCATTTTGAGAAAACATAGTATAAAGTCTAGCATAGCTGAAGAAAATGCATTGACCTACCCATTTTAAGACACCTATAAGACCATTTAGAGACCATATTAAATATTATCCTTTATCCATGTGAAAGATAAGATGTTAGAGAACACAAAAATACACATAACTCAAAATTGACAAAATATGATATATTTGACTTTGCAAGCCTCTTGTGAGAAGCTAGCCCAGCGACTTAATGTCCCGTTCGTGGTGCTGGGTCACATATATTGTTTTACATTATTGAATGTACATGCTTAGGGCAAAAAATAGATTTTCGGTCATTTTCGGAAAACATAGTCTCCAGATAATTGAAATTTTCTGCGAAATTAGTTTTGCCCACAAAAGAGTTGGCTTTTTCCTAGACACAATTGGGCTACCATGGAAACTGTTGTGTGTGTTTTTTTGTTCTGGGGCTCCCCCAAGGCATCTTAGAAAAACAAACTCTTGTAATCTTCCACGCATTACCTCTTCTTTATGAAGCTGACAAATCACGATAATAGCTTGATTATTTAAACATTTAACTACGATTTTGTAAATTGCGTTGTTGAGTCAACCTATGTGTGTGCTTTTATTGTGAAACAAGGTAGAATCTCTCTAATGGTATTACAACAAAAATAAAACGCACTAAGCCCAATGAATGTTTGTCATGGTTGTAGAAATACGAAACATACTGTGAAATTTGATCCCGCTCCAGGCACTACAGAAAAGTAAAAGCAATTTTAGTCCGGACAATTCCAGCTGTTATGGGTCTGGGCGCCATCTAAGCTCGATTTCGCACAGGAAGTTGTCCCAAGAGAGATGTACATAGCATTACTTCCGTTCGATCTTGGTGGAGCCGGGTATTAGATTTCTGGTTATTGTTCTCTGAGCTTGGACTTGAACAGTATATCACTGTTTCGAAATGAAAACGGAAGTAACAGACGAGTTGTGTGCCCGTTAGGACACTTAGTTCCGGTTAGGAAATGCTGTAAACACGGCATGGCTGCTCCGTAATTGAAATAGAGGGGTGTTTAATTGCTCAGTTATCAGTTTGTAGATTTAATAATATTAAGTCCTGTTTCATGTTTCTTTCTTAAAGTGTTTACATTCGTTGACTATAAACAGTTATGTTCTTATTTGTTTACTTGATACGACCACATTAATACCCCAAGACTTGAAGACAAGAACAAAATATAGTTGTTGTTGAAGGTAGGTAACTTCCATTTTTTAATTCTAATTTTGAACCGGAACTACCCCAAACCGACTTCAAGACGAGACAGTAGGGGAAGATAACCCCAAAAGACCGAATTATGAAACAGTGCTATAGGGTTAACCCAAAAATCAGTAGACGGGTATGGACATGTTTGGTGCATATGATCTGGAGAGTGTGTCTGCCTGATGCATGTCTGTACTAGTTTGCCTTATCCAACTACGTAGCAAGTTAAAGTTTTCCTCGATTTGTGCTGTTTCTGTCGCGTTTTCTGCTTACATTTGTAACCCAGCACCACGAAAGGGACATTTAAGTGTCAAACTGACCATTCTGGGGAAATTATGCATTTGAAACCTTCAGACAATTCTCTTTCCAGTGATGGAAGAACCATTCTTGTATTGTTTTCCGTTCCAGAGTTATGAGCATTTAAAGTGAGTAGGGTGAGTGTCAGACATTATGAGAAAACGCAGTCTAAAATCCAGGCTTGCTGAAGAAAATGCATTGAGCTAGTCGTTTTAAAGACCCACCACGTCACGTGTCAAAATGACGTTTTATTCTCGTATGGTTTGTAAGAAATCTTAAGAAATCTTCCTAGCATAAGAGGGAATTGACACGTGACGTGGGGGGTCTATAAAACAGTTGTAAGGCCATTTAGAGACCATTTTAAAGATTATCTTATAATATCTTTTCGAATCTGTCTGTCTGTGTGTCTGTCTGTCTGTGTGTCCCTTATGCACGGCCACAGTTCTCAACCGATCGACACCAAATTTGGGCATCAAGCATCCTTGGCAACCTCCGAAGGTCATGCCGTCCTTACTTTTCGGAAAACTCCGCCAAGGGGTCGTGGGGAGGGGGGGGGAACCACACGCAGCTCGGATTTACTAACATTCAAAATGCGTGTGAGGTGGTGGGGGGGGATGGGAAGGGGGGGAGGGGGTTGCGGGGAGGAGGGAGGGGATGAGGTGGGCTGGGGGGAGGGGGGTCTGGAGGGGGGAGGGGTGGGATGGTCGGGTGTGTGTGTGTGGGGGGTGTTCATTGGGCTGGAGGGGGCCACAGTTCTCAACCGATCGACACCAAATTTGTCGTATCAAGCATCCCTGGCACCCTGGAAGGTCATGCCGTCCTAGCAACTTTTTTTGAAACCTTCCGCCAAGGAAGACGGAATCCACATGTACTTGCGAGTTAGTAAATCCGGGCTGTTCGGTTTTGTCCCAAGTCTCCCGAACCGCTTAACCGAATGGCACTTCAAATTTTGCATGGGTGTGTCCCCATGAGAAGAAGGCATCTGTGTAAAACTTTTTGCCGTCCTGACCTTGACGTTGGTGTATGACCTTGAAAACCGAAAATCGTTAAAGGGCCATAGCTTCCGTCACACCTGTAGGTCTGTAGAGTCTTGAAACTTGGCATGGATGTACTTTGAGATTATGGCCGTTCTGATGATGGCGTACCAATGAAGGTCAAGGTCAAGGTCAGGGAGATCGGTTTGAAAGTGGTAGGGGTCTAATGCTGATTGGGTTTTACTGTCCCACGCATATCTCCACCGAACTGCTTTACCGAATCGTTTCCAGTTTTGTGTGGTGGCGTGTCACCATGAGAGAAGGCATCGCGCATAAATTATCACCGTCATGACCTTTCAACCTTGGTGTATGACCTTGACAACCGAAATCTTTAAGGGGCTATAACGTCCACACCGTTGCCTCTTAGGGACTTCAAACTTGGCATGTACATACTTTGGCTTATGAGTTCTGATGATTGCATACAGATCAAGGTCAAGGTCAAGGTCACGGAGATCGCTGGACCTTGAAAGGGTAGGGGGGGGCCACAAAAGTAAAAGATATAATATTTTGCGGACCCGGCGAAACCGGTACTCAGCGGTACCGGTACTTGGCGTTACCTGTACAAGGCGTTACCAGTACTAGGCGTTACCGGTACGGGGCGTTGCGCTATCCTTTATAAATATGAAAGATAGAGATGTTAGAGAACACGAAAATATACCCATAACTCAAAATTGACCCCAAAATGAGATTTGTGTCTGTGCTGGGTGGAGGGAACAAAGCTGTCATTGCTTATCTCATGTTCCCTGGTTCAATAACATTTCGTGTTCGTGGGTTTTTTCATTGGAGGGAACCCCTGTAACTCCCCTGAACCCGAAGCAGAGAGAGGAGGAGAAGAGGGGTGGGGGAAAGCAATAAATAGGGGAAGACGGGGTAAAAAGCGCATGGGCGGGTAAGAAGCCCACCCCAATTATCTCATGAAATGAAGCAAATTTCAGTCTCATTTTGCCCATGAGACGAGCGTTAATGTCTAGCATTCGTCTCATGGGCAAATTTGACTGACATTTTCTTTATTTCATGAGATAATTGGGGTGGGCTTCTTACCCGCCCATGCGCTTTTTACCCCGTCTTCCCCTACCAGGTAAGTTCTGTCCTGTACATTTTGTGCTTATTTTAAACGGGATCATCTTACATCCACTCTGATTGTAAACGGATCAGGATCATATTTTTATTTACTGCCTATAATATCCAAAGACGACCGGTTTAAAACGATTTATTTAATACACGAGACTCGCGCCCAATTCAGATACAACAGGCCTGTTTTAATGCCTCCTAAAGTACAGTCTAACAATGAAAGTGCATTTTGGGATTCACACCAATGGGAAGAAGGGATCTTCTTGCATATCATTTACTATCTAATTGACGTTGTTTATGCAAATACACTCATAATGATTTTAGTGTCCTCTAAAAACTCTGTAAAGCATTAAAACTCTGAGACACACAATAATTGTCATAGAATCGCTTGCTAAAGTTGTATTAGGGCTTGATCAAACTCTCTCTCTCTCTCTCTCTCTCTCTCTCTCTCTCTCTCTCTCTCTCTCTCTCTCTCTCTCTCTCTCTCTCTCTCTCTCTCTCTCTCTCTCTCTCTCTCTCTCTCTCTCTCTCTCTCTCTCTCTCTCTCTCTCTCTTTCAGTTTTTTTATGTTTTCTAAATTTGTTATGATAGTGCTACCCCCTACCCCCTTTTTTCGTGTTTTTTTCAACTTTCTTTCATTTGGATTTGTTTTTATATTTTCGAGGGCATGGTGTAAAAAAGCTTATGCTTATCTATTAACCCTCAATAAACATTCGTATTCGTATTCGTATTCGTATTCGTATTCTCTCTCTCTCTCTCTCTCTCTCTCTCTCTCTCTCTCTCTCTCTCTCTCTCTCTCTCTCTCTCTCTCTCTCTCTCTCTCTCTCTCTCTCTCTCTCTCTCTCTCTCTCTCTCTCTGTTCGCG
>CM065681.1:45211391-45216391 GCA_017654935.2 Phymorhynchus buccinoides
GACCTTGCCTAGCAAAACAAAAAACACACCACCCAAAAAAACATGTAACAAGGAAGGGCGGGAGAGAGGAAAAAAAAGTGAAAATGAAAGAAAGAAAGAAAGATTACGTACGACTGGGGGAAAAAAATTGAAGGAAAGACAGAAAGACAGAGCAACAAACGAACGCGGTGACTTTGACGCCTGCCTTGACCTTTACATAATGTTCGCTTTTCAAAGGTACAGAACAATCATCTACCACACCCATGACGTACAACAGTTCAAACCTCATAGATCGTGTTGTAAAATGATGTCATCTGGGTAGTGTCATTTCGCTGTCACAATGTTACCACACTCGCAGAGAGAGAGAGAGAGAGAGAGAGAGAGAGAGAGAGAGAGAGAGAGAGAGAGAGAGAGAGAGTGGCAATGGCAATAACCTTTAATGTCTTCAGCTTACATGCTTTGTCCACATGAGGTCAAATGCAGCGTTTGTGTGAAAAAACAAAAAGTAACACGTCGTTAGCATAAATATTCAAGTATATGGAGTGAAGAAAAAAAGAAGAGAGAGAGAGAGAGAGAGAGAGAGAGAGAGAGAGAGAGAGAGAGAGAGAGAGAGAGAGCTCGGAACTCAGAACCTCACGTGTCAAGATCACGGTTTTCACGTGTTTTCCCTCTTATAGCTGGTAAGAAATCTTAAGAAATCTTCCAAGCATAAGAGGGAATGTGACACGTGACGTGGGGGGTCTTTAATGACTTAGGCCAACAGCCCTAGGCCTATCATGACAGGAAAACACTAACACAGAACATACACAACAGCAGCACATAGTTTTCAATATCAACAGACACACACACACACACACACAGAGAGAGAGAGAGAGAGAGAGAGAGAGAGAGAGAGAGAGAGAGAGAGAGAGAGAGAGAGAGAGAGAGAGAGAGAGAGAGAGAGAGAGAGAGAGAGAGAGAGAGAGGCAGAGAGAGAGAGAGAGAGAGAGAGAGAGAGGACAGAGAGAGAGAGAGAGAGAGAGAGGAGAGAGAGAGAGAGAGAGAGAGAGAGAGAGAGAGAGAGAGAGGGCAGACAGAGAGAGAGAGAGAGAGAGAGAGAGAGAGAGAGAGGCAGACAGAGAGAGAGAGAGAGAGAGAGAGAGAGAGAGAGAGAGAGAGAGAGAGAGAGAGAGAGACAGAGACAGAGAGAGAGAGAGAGAGAGAGAGAGAGAGAGAGAGACAGACAGACAGACAGAGACAGAGAAGTGGGGTGGGTGAGGGTGAAGAGACTGAGAAGAAATACAGAAAAATGGAAAATAGAGTTAATTAAACAGGAGGTGAATGACTGAGCGAATGAGAAAACAAAAGATAATACATTATCGATGGCTTGGAGTCAAGACGGTCTATGTTTAGATGACCCATTGATTTATTATGGAAGTTAATGCGAAAAAAAGCAAGTGTATTTTTTTTCAAAGACTGAAAAAATATAAATAGGATAATCCCTATATCATATTGTTTTAATCTCTTTCTTTTTTTAATACAAATTGTTATTGTGCGCAGTGAGTTCCACGACAAGTCAACAGACCATCTAAAGAGACTCCAAGACAGACTTGTGAAACTTTGTGTGCTTTGCGATCGTAAATTGGCGTATGACCTTGAAAACCGAAAAGGGGTCATAACTTCCACACCGTTGGTCCTAGAGTCTTCAAACTTGGCATGCAGGTACTTTGGCTTTTGGTCGTTCTGATGATGGCATACTGATCAAGGTCAAGGTCAAGGTCATGGAGATCGGTAGGCCTTGAAAGTGGTAGGGGTATAAACATTGGGTTTGAAGCCATATTTTCCACATTTGTACTTGACAGAAGCGCTTTAGTTTGTGTGGGGTACTGTATAACCTAGAGTAGAAAACACCCGAGCATAAATTATCGTCATGTTGACCTTGACCTTGAAGTGTGACGTTGAAAACCGACATTTCCTTCTTTGCGCTATATATTTCTTGTTTTAATATACAAATCCGTTGCATAAAAGAGAGATGAAACTAATTCTGTTAAAATAGACAACTTTGACAGGGAGTGGATCACAAATCATTAGATATCTTACCATTAAAGGATAGACGCTATTTCAATTTTTTTTTTAAACGTCTTTGAATGTACAATGTAGGGAATCGCATCGCCCCTTACAAAATTAATCAACAGGCACATAATCTTTCCTTCCCAAGGCCCCGGAATAACTATATTCAAATATAGGATTGTTTTTCTGGGGGAACAGCTTGGAAACAATGTGTCATCATCTTTAAAGTGTTGTCCCTTTTACAAATTTAAAAATGCACCAAAATAAGAATGTGTTCGATAAACTTTAAATTAACACTTCTGGCATATTATAATTGATAATGTTGATAAAATGTTGATAATGTTACAGATGTTCACTTGTTTTCCTTTGCTGTCTTTTCACCGTTGGCTCTTCTGTATTCTGTTCGCTATTTTCTTATGCTTATCTCTCCACATGTCTACTAATTTCACTTTCTCTCTTTCACTAAACGTTTCCACTTACACTCCGCACCCACCCACCCCCCCCTCTCTCTCTCTCATTCTGTCTCTCACTCTCTCTGTCTCCATCTCTCTCTTTTCTCTCGCTCTTTCATTCTCTGCCTTTCTCTCTGTCTGTCTCTGTCTGTCTGTCTGTCTCTCGATTCCTCCCTCTGCCTTTCTCTCTGTCTGTCTCTGTTTTGTCTCTGTCTCTGTCCCTCCCCCCTTCTCCCTCTCTCTCTCTTGCTCATATCCCTATTTCTGTCTAATCTTCCCCCTATCCCTTTATCGTTTTTCTCTGCCTGTGTGTGTCTCTCTACACCACCACACCCCTATCTCTCCCCTCTCTCCCTCCCCCCCCCCCTCTCTCTCTCTCTCTCTCTCTCTCTCTCTCTCTATTTCTCCCTCTTGCTCATTTACCTACCTTTTCTGTCTAACCTTCTCCCTATCCCTTTTTCTTTTTTTTTCTCTCTGCCTCTCTCTCTCTCTCTCTCTCTCTCCTCTCTCTCTCTCTCTCTCTCTCTCTCTCTCTCTCTCTCTCTCTCTCTCTCTCTCTCTCTCTCTCATCTCTCTCTCTCTCTCTCTCTCTCTCTCTCTCTCTCTCTCTCTCTCTCTCTCTCTCTCTCGGTCCCCTCCCATTTATTTTTGTATGTGAGTTTTCCTTGTATGTCTCAGATGCTTGCTGTATTGAATGACTTTGTTCAAGGTTGACTGTTTCTGTTTGCATGCTTTTCTTGTTTTCTTGTTTTCAACTTTCTGTTTTCAATTGTATTTCAATCATGAGCGCAGAATGTAAAAAAATAAAAATAATAAGCCGTGAAAGCTTGTTTCTTTATGCTCATTAAAACGTACCGTTTTGACTTGACTTGACTTGACTTGACTCTCATGGTGACAATGACTTCAAAATTCCATAAAACGGTCTTTGGCTTATGCCGTAAATCTAAAACATATGCAATCAACAACTTAAAGGGGAAAACAAGAATGCACAAATTTATGAGTAAATAATTATGTTTACAGACACACAGACTAACAAACCAACCAATCAATCATGAAAGCATAACGTCCTGGGTTAGAAGCCTTTTTACTGATGACACTTTGAAAAGTAACGGCATATAAGAAAACATCATTATCCACACATACAAAAAACCCAGTTCGAATTTGAAATAACAAAGCCAGTCAGACTGGACTGACTTCTGAGAGAGAGAGAGAGAGAGAGAGAGAGAGAGAGAGAGAGAGAGAGAGAGAGAGAGAGAGAGAGAGAGAGAGAGAGAGAGAGAGAGAGAGAGAGAGAGAGAGAGAGAGAGAGAGAGAGAGAGAGAGAGAGAGAGAGAGAGAGAGAGAGAGAGAGAGAGAGAGAGAGAGAGAGAGAGAGAGAGAGAGAGAGAGAGGGGGGGGAGCCAAAATGTGCTGACAGTGCGATTAAGAAAGGAAGAAACGAAGGGAGGCGATGCTATTTTGACCTAAGGAAGAGTTATCTCCTATGCTCTATATTGATTTCTTGTCTTGATGTGGTCTTGCGTAGAGATCAGGCGCGTGTTAGGAGAAATGGTGTTGTTTCTATTCCCACTTTCTGTTTGCTTAATTTATGATAATTATTTCTCAACATTGCTTTCGATTCTGCGTAGGATTCATGTTTGAAAGGCAAGATGTTTGAATCTGTTGGCTTTGTCCGTCTTCTTTCTTTGTCATTTCCGTGCGGTTTCTCACACACACACACACACACACACACACACACACACACACACACACACACACGCGCACGCGCACGCGCGCGCGCGCGCACACGCACGCACACACGCGCACGACGCACACACACACACACACACACACACACACACACGCTTTTTTCCCCAACCTCCGGTTGACACTTCCGGTACGACAGTATTGCCATGTTACTGTTTAATAAATACTGAAAATATGAAAGTATTCCGAGCAGCCGTTTTCGATTTATTCAAGATTAAAGTTTGGCCATTTATGGCCATTTTTCGGCCACATTTTGGCCAATCGGGTTAACGATATCTCTTCCAGAAACTCTTACAGTTGGCAATGCTTGTGTTCAGTTTTCTAAGTCAGCAAAGAATCTCGGAGTTACCCTCGATTCAAATCTTACAATGCATAAACAGGTTATTAATCTCATACGTTCCATCAATTATGAGCTCAGACGAATCAGTGCTGTTCGACACTTTCTGTCTGTTGCAGCCACGAAAACTCTTATTTCTGCCTTTATTCTTTCCCGCATTGACTATTGCAACTCTCTTCTCTGTGGCTGTCCTAAGTATCTCCTGCAACGTGTTCAAAAACTGCAAAACAGTGCAGCACGCCTCACTTCAAGATTCCACGTTCTGATCATATAACACCTCATCTTCGTAACTTGCACTGGCTTCCAGTAGAGGCTAGAATCAAGTATAAAATAGCTTGCCTTTGTTTCGGTGCTGTTCACTCCTCTGGTCCCGTCTATCTCTCCGAACTAGTAACTGTCTACTTACCTGCTCGCTCCCTACGTTCTTCCTCTGACTG
>CM065681.1:45221391-45228891 GCA_017654935.2 Phymorhynchus buccinoides
CAACATGGAATCAGCTCCCATTCACCACTCGCAACGCAGAAACACTTCCACGCTTCAAAACCGCTCTAAAAACCCACTATTTCCGCCAGTCCCACAACCTCGATTAAAATCTGTCTGCTGTCTCCCTTATGTCTTTCCGTCTGTTGGTCTGTCTGTCTGTCTGCCCCCCCCCCCCCTCTCTCTCTCTCTCTGTGTCAGCGTGTCTGTCACTCTGTATGCCTGTCCATCTGTCCCCCCTCCACCCCCTTGCTCTTTTTCTTAACTTCTCCCCCCCCCCCCTCCCCACCTTGTCTACTCGTCTCTCACTCTTTGTCTCTCCGTTTTCTATCTGTCTTACTCTCTGCTCCTCTCTATCCCCGTCTCTATCCCCAACTCCTTCCTTCTTTTACGCTCCCTCTTCTGCTTTTCTGCATTACCTTCCATTTTGTCCATTTTCTTCTTTCTGCTTCTGCTCTCTGCCGCTACGGTCAGTGATGCACAATGGATGAGTGCATGTGAGCGCGTGCGTGTATGTACATGCGCGCATGTGTGCGTGTATGTGTGTGTGTGTGTTGTGTGTGTGTGTGTGTGCGTGCGTGCGTGCGTGTGTGCGTGCGTGTGTGTGTCGTGTGTGTGCGTGCGTGTGTGTGTGTGTGTGCGTGTGTGTGTGTGTGTGTGTGTGTGTATGTGTGTGTGTGTGTGTGTGTGTGTGTGTGTGTGTGTGTGTGTGTGTGTGTGTGTGTGTGTGTGTGTGTGTGTGTGTGTGTGTGTGTGTGTGTGTGTGTTTTTGTGAAAGGATGGGCTGGATGGGTGTATTTTAATATTGTGAACTTTTGATGTACTTGTGTATTTTTATTTCTTTATCCATTTTGTCTCACTGTTTTAAAATGATTTTACGTTATAAGTGTTTTAAAATCCTATTTCATCAGTATGTGTGTGAGTGTCATTCATTTAATGTCTTTCCACTAATCGTGTGTGTGTGTGCGCGTGCGCGCGTACGTGCGTATCGGTGTGTGTGTGTGTGTGTGTGTGTGTGTGTGTGTGTGTGTGTGTGTGTGTGTGTGTGTGTGTGTGTGTGTGTGTGTGTGTGTGCATAGGGGGTGGGTGGGGTATGTAAGTGTGTGTGTGTGTGTGTGTATGAATGTTTATTAATATTGAATATTATGTGCCTTTGTGACTATTGTATGTACAAATTATAGTACGTTGTTATTTTATGATGCATGCATCTGTATTTCAGTCCTATATATCTCTGTCTCTGTTTGTGTGTCTCTCTTCTCTCTTTCTCTGTCTGTCCCTCTGTCTGACTCTCTGTGTCTCCGTCTCTGTCTTTCTCTTTCTCTGTCTCTGTCTGTCTGTCTGTCTGTGTGTCTGTCTCTTTCTCTTTCTCTCTCTCGTTCTCTTTCTCTCTCTCTCGTTATAAGTGCGGGTGTGAGTGTGATTTGTTAATAGTGTGGCCTGGGCGTCTTTAAGTGTCCATCGGTGTGAGTGTTTCAAGTTGGTTGCGAAAGTCTACTGTAGATTATGTCATTCATTATTTGGGCGTGAGTGAGAAATTGACTGAGCGATCAGGGAAGGGGGGTGTTGGTCAATGTTTGATGTATACTTTTTGTTTATTGTGTTTACTATTCATTTTAGCGATTTCTGTAAAGCGCTTAGAGCTTAAAGATTAGGCGCTATAAAAGTTGTCTTAATAAATAAATAAATAAATAGTAGTAGGAGTAGTATTGATAGTAGAAGAAGTAAATTGTAGTGAAAGATGTGTTTTTCAGTTATGTAGTTGTTTGTTTGTTTATTCGGTTGGTTAGTTTTCTGTTCTGTTTGTTTCTTTTGATGATGTTAATGCTCTGTCTACCATATCGTTGCTATATTACTGTTAAATCGTGTGTCGTTTCTGTTGGCGATTTTCCTGTGTCTCAATGTTCATTTATAGTATTAGTTATGTATTGCATGCTTAGAACCAAGGACAGAATGGAAGACTAGGCCCAGCCTAAATTCTTATCCTTGTAAAATAAAGTGTCTGAAGTCTGAAGTCTGAAGTCTCTCTCTCTCTCTCTCTCTCTCTCTCTCTCTCTCTCTCTCTCTCTCTCTCTAATGTTCACTGTGGACATTCTTTGCAGGCCGATATGCAGACTGAAGAGTCTTTCTCAAAGACGAAGCAGCTGTCTTTGCATAGGCATTGTCTATCTCCCCCATTGGGAGAAAAAGTAAATCAGCACATTATTTTCTTTTAGTTATTGAGTTTCTTTCTTAGGTTCACAAACTTAAATATTGGACACAAAAAAAGTTTTATTAAAGCAAACTATATATATATAAGAGGAAAGTTTAATGGTGTGGTTGTTTTTTCTTCTTCAATTCTTGTACGTTTATTATACTTCGAAGAAGGAAAGCGCATCAGTCTACCTGATCCAGGCACACCTCTCTACATTCCTTCTCACTGGGAGTATGTTGGTGTTTACTACGATTTATATGACCTCCCTTATTGAATCCTTCACCGGATCCACCAACATGGCATCCCATCTCTTCTACTCTCTTCGAGGGATTGCAATTTTAGAACATTATTATGTTTGTTATTTTACACAATAGTTTTACAATTTCTTTTGAATTAAGTGCTGGTTTGCTTTTATTGTGGACTTTCAATCTGGTGCAAAGAGGACAACCTTTCTCCTGTAGAAAGTCTTCTAGCTCAGTTTGAATGTTCACTGTGGACATTCTTTGCAGGTTACTTTACTGGTTTCGTACTGCCTCCGGGCTTTGCCTCCAGTATTGTTCCCACCATATTTGTATTTACAAATGTCCCCATATGTGTCTGTTTCAGACCGAGAGGACGTAAAACTCCATTTTCGCTCGACATTCTTTGCAGGCCGATATGCAGACTGAAGAGTCTTTCTCAAAGACGTTTCGTCTTTGAGAGATAGACAATGCCTATGCAAAGACAGCTGTTTCAGCTGTCTTTGCATAGGCATTGTCTATCTCCCCATTGGGAGAAAAAGTAAATTCGCACATTATTTTCTTTTATTCTTTTCAGAACACAGAACAAATCGTAAAGTTAAAATTAAAGTTATTGAGTTTCTTTCTTAGGTTCACAAACTTAAATATTGGACACAAAAAAAGTTTTATTAAAGCAAACTATATATACAAGAGGAAAGTTTAATGGTGTGGTTGTTTTTTCTTCTTCAATTCTTGTACGTATATATATATATATATGTCTCTCTCCCGCGCTCTCTCTCTATATATCTCTTTCGCTCCCTCTAACTCTTATGTAACTCTCCCCTACAAAAGAGAAAGACAAGCAGAAACAAAGAGGGAAACATAAGATTATAAGATTAAAATTACAACCCCGTCGACAACTAAGGCCATGTCAGGGCTGTCACCACGTTGAATCTTACCACTTAAAAGGCAACCATACACACTCACGCTAGAAGACACGGGAACCAAGCCGAGGGTGAAATGCCTGCTTTTCACTTTGGGTAACAAAGAAGGTGTTATCATCATTAACAAAATAAAATGCTTCTTGCATAATTATTACTGTTTAGAAAGTCTAAGAACAAAAGTCAGTTGTCTTAAAATAAGTTCCAACTGACTGAATAGGAATTGTTCGGAAATAATTAAGGGGAGTAATTTCATGGTGTGTGGGAGAGATCTTGCCTAATTCAATCGGTCAAACAGAGGAAGTTACTCTACCATCAGGTAGATCCCCAGCTCTCGACTCGTGTGTTTGAATATACATGCAGCATTTAGAGCACCGTGCGTCATTCTAAAATTAATGTCGTTTATATTTTCACGTTACATTATGCAAGTTCTATCAGTTTGTGACCCCTCATTTTTCTAAAAAAACAAAAGTTTGCAAGTCGCTGACTCGCATCCTGCGGTTTCAAGCGTGGGCGCCATGGTTGCTATGGGTTTGACCGAGTACGTCGAGGTAATCAACTCAAATTTCCGTGAAGTGCTCTTCCTTATTTTTCCCCATGAAAATCGTCTATTGAGGTAGGCTCTATTTTTGGATCGTTCTACTGCGCATGCCTGCTATTTTGGCCTGTACCCCCCACCGCTTTTCAAATCAATAACACCCACCACCACCCACCTGTACTCTATTTTGAGCTGCTTTTAAATCCAAAGTATTTCGATCCGTCAGAGCGCTTTTAAAATAAGAATTAGTACCAGCGTTCGATCTGCGATTTGGGTTCAATACACGCGCGCGTACATTTTCGTAGGTGCGCGATTGGGCACGCACTCGTGATTTTAAAGGGGAGAGAGAGAGAGAGAGAGAGAGAGAGAGAGAGAGAGAGAGAGAGAGAGAGAGAGAGAGAGAGAGAGAGAGAGAGAGAGAGAGAGAGAGAGAGAGAGACAGAGACAGACAGAGAGACAGAGATAGACAGACAGACTCAGAGAGAGAGAGACAGAGAGAGGAGAGAGACAGGTAAACAAACAGGGAGAAGAAACAAGAATGAACCTGAGCGGGTGCAAAGTACTCTCGCGTTCTTATCTGGTTTTGGAGTCTCAGCTGGCAAAATTATTCTACTACAGCTTCAAGGTCAATTGTCAAGGTCAAGGTCAACTGGTTCAGAATATATCCTTTTGCGTTCCAATGGTCATGCTGATCTGAGAATATGTAAAGTTACAGTTTTCAAACTATGGCCACCACTAAAAGAAACAATGGCCAAAGGCCAAGGCCATCAATATCGTGATGTGCTTTGCACCACAAACTACCCTGGTCCACTCTACGAAGACTTTAAATTATGGGTCTGTAACAGACAAAATGCGGACGCTATGGCAAAGACAGAGATTTCACATGTTTTGACTTTGAACGTGACGTGTACCTTGATTGGTACTCAATATTCGGAGCTGCCATAACCCAATGCACTTACAGAGCAAAGTTTGAACATCGTACTTCTGATGATGCAAAAGGTATGGTACAAGAACAAATTTACATTGACAAGGTCAACTTTAAGGTCAAGATCAGCATGGTTATAGTTTCCTTCTACGGGACTCTCTGCAAACAGTGATTCACTGCCACATAACGTTTTAAGCGATTCTGTCCAGTTCATGAGATATAATCTTGGGTTTAAACCGTATAATTCGCATGCACGGACAGAAGCACAGGCAGATGGACAAAACCACTATAATGTACACAACAGCATTTTTGTGGGAGAATATTTCTGATAAAACTCGCATTGCAATACGACCTAAAGGTGGCGAGATATTGATAATTAGGTATTTTTTCTTCTTCTTCTTTCAGTAGACAACCACATCATCCTTTTGATGGTTCTGTTGTGTGCAATAACTGAGGATTTCGGTCATGTACCATAAATAACTGTACACAGTACAGTAATAATTTCCTTGGCCGCCCAGATGATCGGCTTGAATGGCTGGGGGAAAGATGGGACAAGTTGGAAGTAGGATTGGGGAATACTGGAGGGAAATGAGTGGGATGGGGTTAAAGAGGGAGGGATGGGCGCTGTTTAGATCCGGAGCTTAACGATCGATGATACTGCCTCAGGTGGGAGGGAGTTCCACTCAGAGATGGTCCGTGGAATAAAGGAAAACTTTCTGTAGCTGGTTTTGCAAGAGGGGAGGAGGTATGTTGCTTGGTGGGACTTTCTCGTTTGTCTTGTTGGTGGGTGGAGGGATGGGCTGTATGGGGTGTTGATAGTGACGTCACCGTAGTGGAACTTAAAGAAGGTCCTCAGTCTGGATGCGCGCCTATTGGTTCAAAGGGTTCAAATCCAGCAACATGCCGTGACCTTGACTTTAATATAAAGCTACAACATTCAGCCAATGCCTAATACTATCCTCTGGAACGTGCGTACCAAAAGCGGTTTTCAAGAAAATGTGATGTAAAGATGCGCGCATGGACGGACGCACGCACCAACAACAACAAAACTGGTCGCTCGGGAACATAGCAAAGGTCAGAAAAGAAAAGAAAACGATAGAAAAGTGGATGAAAGGAATGGAATGAGAACAATCAGCCTAGCGTGCCCTACTAATAACACCAACGCTTCCGCGTACGTCACGGACCAATAAAAGAGACTTCAACTGACTGCGAATCGATATGTTTTGGCTCGCAGCGTACCAATCCGATTAGCTGACTTAGACCCTTTCCCCTTCTCACTAGCCCTTTGTCCTGTACCGCTATACCACAGCCACCACGCCATTTACCTCGAGACTATCATTCCTGCTATCGCCACCATTTGCAACTGCCATCCCTGTTCCGCATCACCTGACTTAAAAGTATATATAGTTTGATGTAAAACAACAACAATAAGAACATTTGTTTTTAAACCGCTCTTGTAAAACATCGATGTAAAATCCTATTTCAAGTCAACTCATGTCATCTCCCCTTCAAAATGATCAAAATTGCTACAGTCATATCCAGCTCTGGAATTGCAAGATTACTTTAGTTCATGAGTTAATGAACTTTAATTTTGTTATCTTTTTCACTTTTTTTCTTTTTTGTTGCTATTAATTTGTTAGGGATTTGTTGCACACGCACTCATATTCACATACACACACGCGCGCGCGCGCACACACGCACACACACTTCCCCCCACCCCCCACCCCCCCCCCCCCCACCCCCAGTCTAATATCACCATTGTGTGAACAGACTTTAAATTAAATCAATCAAATCAAATCATGTCATCTCCCTTCCATTTTGTTTCTTTCTGCTCCGGCCCCTCCCTTTGGGTATGACCCGATTGGCCCTTTCCCATCTCGCCCTTTCGTTGATCTGTGCCGCGTGCCTCCTCACGTGAGCCTCCCTTAGGCGAGGAGTGCCATGTCGCCCTTTCATGGAGTCCCGTTTGGCCCCTTTTCACTCTTTTCCTTGGGTGTATGGGAGAAGCATGGGTGTGCGTGCGTTTGTTTGTGTGTGTGTGTGTGTGTGTGTGTGTGTGTGTGTGTGTGCGTGTGCGTGTGCGTGTACGTGTCCGTGCGTGTGCGTGTCTGTGTTAGAGAGAGAGAGAGAGAGGAGGGGGGGGGGGTGTCTTTGCAAAAGAAGTGAAAGGGAAAACCGACACTTCCACTTTCGCTGTGTTCGCTGGGGTTGCACGGGGGGGGGGGGGGGGGGGGGGGGGGGGGGAAATGGGAAAGATCCAAGTGGCAAAGGGCCAAGTGGGAAAGGGCCAATCGGGACGTTCCCCTACCATTTTACACAAGCTACTGCAAGAACACTGTATAACGAATAAAAGAACAAGAACACGAAGAATAGAGAGAGAGAGAGAGAGAGAGAGAGAGAGAGAGAGAGAGAGAGAGAGAGAGAGAGAGAGAGAGAGAGAGAGAGAGAGAGGAATGCAAAGACTAAAGAAAACACACACACACACACACATACATACACATACACACACTCGCACGCACGTACTCCTTCTTTCTTCCTCCCACAGACGCGCACACACGCACGCACATACGCACGCACGCAGACAGACAAACACACACACACACACACACACACACACACACACACACACACACACACACACACACACACACACACACACACACACACACACACACACACACACGGACAGC
>CM065681.1:45236391-45238891 GCA_017654935.2 Phymorhynchus buccinoides
CTAAGTCTAGTTTCCCTCGCACCTATGACCTCCCCGTTCAAACAGAGCAGATTTAGCCAGCACACGAGATGTACACCGACCCTAAGTAAGCCAGACGTTGCTTCTAACTAGAAGTCTAGTTTCCCTCGCACCTATGACCTCCCCGTTCAAACAGAGCAGATTTAGCCAGCACACGAGATGTACACCGACCCTAAGTAAGCCAGACGTTGCTTCTAACTAGAAGTCTAGTTTCCCTCGCACCTATGACCTCCCCGTTCAAACAGAGCAGAATGATGCGGAACGAAATGAACAAGCCGCTAAAGGGGCAGACACACTGCGTACGATTCGATCCCAATGAATGCGATCCGATTGTGACGTTTGTGAGGCATGATTCTCGTGAAATTCAACTGTCAAAATGAATGAATCCCATGAAATCCCGCTAGTTATGTTCACTATATTTGTAGCCACCCCCCCGTACACGAATCTGATGAAATATGTGTATTTTTGTACCAGACATTTGGTTAACCCTTTCGCCGCCAGACATTTTTCAGCAAAAAAATACCATTAAGCTTAACTGGGTAGAGAAGATAAAATACCTGCCATATTGCAATTTCCTCTCTGACATATATAACATTAGGCCTATCCCTACCTTCCAAAATTAAGACAATAGGGTCATTGGATAACAGGTCCTGATTTGATACCTTTTAGTGACATGGGTGTTAAAACCATTGTGGTGCTGAAATCCGACATTGGCGGTGAAAGGGTTAATACATAATTTGATTCGTGTATTGGGGTCTACTTGAGCACAGCGAAGCGAACATTGTAGGATTATTATTATATCAGACGCAAGTATTTCGCGTGAACCATGATTCACAGACATCCTCACGATCGGATCGTATGTAGAGCGTCATCCCCTTATGCGCACAGCCGACAGCTCTATCTATCCGCATCCCCCACCGAACTGAGTACCATACACCCCCCTCCCCCCTCCCTCTCCCCTCCCACTCCCCTCCCCCGGTTGTTCTTTACTAACTTGCCCCGGCTCCCCTCCCACTCTTACGCCACCGACAGTAGTTACTGTTTTCCGGGCGCATTCTAACACCCAATCACCTAACATAACACCCCCCCCCACACACACACACTACCGCCCCGTCCCCTCTCCCCCCACACACACACTCATACCTAAACATGCACGACGTGCGCATACTCATACACACAGACAGAGACACACATAGGCTACACTCGCGCGCACGCACGCGCGCACGCGCACGCACACACACACACACACACACACACGCACGCACACGCACACACACACGCACACACACACACACACACACACACACACACACACACATACACTAGCGCGCGCACACAACAAACATGACTACCCATTCATGCACACACGCGCGTACGCACAGACACAAACACGTCCACATGCAGACACAGATACAGACACACACAGACAGACACACACACACATACGCACAAACACACACGCGCGCTTGCGCGTTTGTACACAAAGAGAGAGAGAGAGAGAGAGAGAGAGAGAGAGAGAGAGAGAGAGAGAGAGAGAGAGAGAGAGAGAGAGAGAGAGAGAGAGAGAGAGAGAGAGAGAGAGAGAGAGAGAGACAGAGACAGAGAGAGAGACATTTATTTCGCAAGGATAGAGATTTTAAGCCAGAACGAAATAACCAAACAGCTAATTAACAACTAGATAAGTCAACAAACAGAAAAATAATGTAAGTTGGAAAACAACAACTACATGACCTAGACAGAGACAGAGAGAGAGCGAGAGAGAGAGAAAGAGAGAGAGAGAGAGAGAGAGAGAGAGAGAGAGAGAGAGAGAGAGAGAGAGAGAGAGAGAGAGAGAGAGAGAGAGAGAGAGAGAGAGAGAGAGAGAGAGAGAAGAGAGAGAGAGAGAGAGAGAGTACCGCGGCTTCTCTTTTATTTCGCAAGGATAGAGATTTTGAGCCAGAACAGAAAAAATAATGTAAGTTGGAAACACAACAACTACATGACCTAGACAGAGAGAGAGAGAGAGAGAGAGAGAGAGAGAGAGAGAGAGAGAGAGAGAGAGAGAGAGAGAGAGAGAGAGAGAGAGAGAGAGAGAGAGAGAGAGAGAGAGAGAGAGAGAGAGAGAGAGAGAGAGAGAGTACCGCAGCTTCTCTTTCAGCAGTGTGATGACTACGATTGGGAAACTCAGGTTAACCCTTTCGCCGCCAGCCATTCTTCATCCAAAATTGTCTCTCAAACTTACCTAGCTAAAGAAAAGTTGGCATCTGCAGTACTGTGAATCCCCCCAATGACATGCATCAAATAAATCCTTTCCCCTCCCAGAATTAACAACATAAGGATATTGGATAACTGATCCAACTGTCATGCCTATTAGTAGCATGGGTGCCCACCGGTTCGCATAATGCGTTTCGCATAATCCTTTGATCAGAGCCGCGGGCCCAAGTCGAGTGTCTCTTCCAAAAAAACCTGGCAGTTCGCATAAACGGGTTTGCCATTTCGCATA
>CM065681.1:45243891-45246391 GCA_017654935.2 Phymorhynchus buccinoides
CATGTCACTAAAAGGCATCAAATGAGGGTCTGGTATCCAGTGACCTTACGTTCTTCATTTTGGGAGGTAAGGAAGGATAGGCCCTATTTTAGGCATGTCACAGAGGAATCCCTAGTATTCCAGACGAAATCGTTTCTCTACCCAGGTAAATGTAATGGTAAATGTTAGCTGAGGAATGGCTAGCGTTGAAAGGGTTCATGTTCTCTACCCATCTTTGTCAGCAATCTTCATCTACTCAACCTGTTGCAAGCATGGTCAACAGCTCAATTGTTGCATTTGTGGTGTACCCAATTTAGTGGAGTACATAGCAGAATCCTTACGCTAAACCACCCCCAGATAATGCTAGTTTTCTGCTTCTCTGAGACGAGAGGAAACAGGGCACATTTTCAGTACGACGTTGATGGGTTAACCCTTTCGCCGCCAGACATTTTTCAGCCAAAAAAAATAAAATTAAATTTACAGAAGTCACAGTAAAAAAAATATCTGCAATATTGCAAATTCTTCTGTGACATGTATGACATTAAGCCTATCCTTACCTTTCAAAATGGCAAAAATAGGGTCTTCAGATAACAGGCCCTGATTGCATGCTTTTTAGTGACATGGATGTTAAACCATTGTGGTGCAAAAATGCAACATTGGCGACGAAAGGGTTAAGGTGACTAGTCGCGGGAAAATCAAATCACTGTTACGGAACAGTCACTAATAAATCAATTGATAGAACATAAAAAGCTTCGTCTTTTTTTTTCTTCAGAAAAGCAGGCAGGTTCTGTCAAAGTTGAACACTGATACAGTGACTAAATAAACGAAAGCAAGACCTTACCTGTGTTTACCTTTTGTACGAGGAAAAAGAAAAAAGAAAAGAAAAAAAATCAACATTATAATCATGAAATTGCAGTTGCAGACACTGATAAATCAGATTTGTGTCCAAATGAATAAAGGTTAAAGTTGACAACAAACTAATAATCTGTGGAAATTAAAGATTTGTTTCCCCTCAGCACACCAACGTGTTTTGGAAAGACGGTACAGATCTTAAGCCTAATATGAATTACACATGAACACACTAGAATAGTAGAATTGTCGGAAGAAAAAAAGGGTATACGTTTTCAAGTCTGACTATGAAAACGTCAAAGTAGACACTAAAAGTGAATGTATTTAACCAACAACAACAAAAACAACCGGGACAAACTTAGACTCCTTTACTGATCATTGATCAGACAAAGGACAATGGTCGACTTATGGCTTTTTTTCACGCCAGATGGCAGTCAATGCACTAGGGGCTTATCACGCGATTTTCTTAGTTGGGCGTAGTGAGAGAGAGAGAGAGAGATGGTGGGACACCTCCATCTCTCTCTCTCTCTCTCTCTCTCTCTCTCTCTCTCTCTCTCTCTCTTTATCCCCAACTAAGAATATAGAGAGGATTAGCCCCACACGAGCGTCATGCCCTCTGGCGTGAACAAAATCCCACTAAGTCTCTCATTAACAGATACAAACACGAACAAACGTTATATTCAAACGTCACAATTTACGGCCAATATATAGGCTTACATTTAATCATTATATGTATGTTACAGTTGTACTCAATGACGTGAGAGACGTGTTCACCAGTTAACACAGTTTCATGAAAAGGTAACCACCATCCAGAAACTAAGAACAAACAAAAACAACCTGCAGAATTTAGGGAACACTACAACATCTAATAAATTCCCCCAGTAAATTTCGTGGAGCTGCTTCATTCAGTGAGACAACAACACCAAAATTATTGCGATTTAAATCGTAAGTTTCACATCCATAATCAAGTTTGCATAATCGACAGTGTCGGTGTGGCTAGCTGAACTTCGATAGTTTCGAGGTGTTATACACTACAAGGGCTGTTGATGGTGTCAGTCAATGAGCTGCAGTTCGATCGGAGTAATAGTGAGCAGTCAGTGAGTGGGTGAACTTGTGAGTACTCAGGCAGGATGCAGGCGGAGGAGGGATGCATTTCCGACCTGCCCTTGGCACGATTCTCCGGTCGTCATAGGAACCGGCGCCATACTTTGGCCAACGTTCGGTGAGTGAACTAGAAAGAGAGTATTCACCCTTTGTTCAATTTCGTTATCTCCTCTCTTGGCCTCACTATTTCATTCTTTGATTAACCAAACTTCCTTTCGAGGCTTACCAGTTTGTTCTGTGTTGTGTGTTGTTTATGTGTAACATATTCAAGGTTACAAGGCTATGCCACTCTTGGATAGATGTTGATTTGTTTGTATGTTGTCCTCTCCATCATTGTTGATGTGTATTGTGTGGGTGGAGGGTCATAAAGGCGAACTTGGCATATTCTGGTAGAATGATGATTTGGTCTCATTTGTAATCAACTTAGGTGGAGGGGAGTTAATTAGAAAGAGAGTATTCACCCTTTGCTCAATTTCGTTAACTTACCATGGTTTGTAAAGGATAAAGGTGGGGTAAACTTATTTTTGTTGATGGTTTCTGTACACGTGGACATTTTGTCACTCTTTCC
>CM065681.1:45253891-45256391 GCA_017654935.2 Phymorhynchus buccinoides
GCAAACACCTCTTGCCTGAGTTTCCCCTTTAGCCTGGATTCATCATTGCTGATGATGTGGTTTGGTAGGCCGATTCGGGCGAAAATGGCTTTGAGTGCCGCGGCTACCTGACTAGCATCAAGTGAGGAGATTGGGGCGGCATCGCACCTCATGGTACATATGTCGACCACGGTGACTATGTACCGGAATTTCTTCTTCCGTTGAGGTAGAGGCCCGACCAAGTCGACTGCCACTCGCTGAAAGGGAGGGGTAGGTGACGGCTGTATGTGCGGCGGCCTGTCCCGATAGTACCTTCGGTGGGTGTTTGCGGGTCCAGTGCTGCCTTTCACCTGAGGTACCGGTGGCGAGTGGTCTTGGGTCGTTAGGCGGACATTCCTTGGGAAGGATTTTCCAAGTTGTGGCGGACTTGGGGACTTGGGACAATCTGGATTGGCTCGCGCGGCAATTTGGTTTGCCGCGTTGAGAGGTTTCTTCCCCGCTGAGGGAGTTTTGCTCTTTGGGAAGGAGGGAGGGAGTTGGTTTGTGGATTGGGGAGAAGGGAATGCTGCTGAAACTATGGCAGGTTGAGAGGGGTGCCCTAAAAACACATACTGTGATCCAAGTATGAGGTCATAGACAGGACTGTCCATGAGCACTGCCTTGATGGGTCCCTTAACAAATCTGGTGTCGACATTGATTATGGCGACTGGCAAAGTGGATGGGGGGATTGCAGCATCAGGGCCTTGCAGAGAGATGAAGTCTCCCGTGTATGCTGACGCGGGGACTAGGGATCCGCAGACGATGGCGTCGCATGACAGTCCAGTGTCATAGAGACACTGAACAGGGATGTTGTTGACAGTCGCCTGTCCAACGACTGACGGTGTGCCTGGACACTGGATTGGGGAGGGGTTTGTGCAATTCTGCGAAGTCGAGACGACTTGCATAGTTGCAACATTTTGCCGCTTGTAAGCAAGTTTCCTGCAGTCATCCCGATTGTGGGTGTTCGACTTGCAGTATGAGCAGAATAAGGGTTGTCCCAGTGGTTGTCGTTCATGGGTAGAACTGTTTGACCCACTGTTGGAGTTGGGGTTAAACCTGCTCTGCTGTGAAGCAGTGGACCCAACTACTTGTTGTAGTTTTGGCCTTTTAGGGGCGCTAGGTTCATCATGGGCTAGAGTGTACCGGTCACTTAGCTGGATGAGGTCAGCCAGAGTTGTGGCACCTTGTTCGGCAGTAAAGGTGCGTAACTCTGGGGACATGGTTTCGCGCAGTTGCTCGCCAACCATCAGTTCCCGGAGATCCTCATAGGACTCTGATTTGGCAGAAAGGGACACCCATTTTGTCAGATAGTTCCCCAGTCTATCTGAAAATTGGGCATAGGACTCTCCCCTACCTTTTCTGGTTGTCCGGAACTTTTTCCGGTAGGCGTCCGCTGTCAACTGGTATCTGTTGAGCAGGGCTTCTTTCAAAGCTGGGTAGTCGGTAATTTGGCTTGACGGAAGTTTGCTGTACACCTCATAAGCCACACCCCTGAGACTTTGGGCAAGCTTGAGGTTGTACTTTTCCGGAGCAAGCTCAAATTCCTGGGCCAGTCTTTCAAATCTATCGAGGAATGCATCGATAGACTCGGTTGCCTCATTGAATGCCTCCAATGTGAAGGTCATGGCTGAGGTATGAATGGGAGGGGGAAAATTTTGAGGCGCAGCAGTCTCGGAGTCTGCTGAGTTTTCTAGCTGCTTCATAGCTAGCTCATGGTCTCGCGCCTTTTCTCGCTCAGTGGCCTCAAGTTCGAGTTCTTTATTTTTGGCATCCTGCACTAGTTGCCTCTGCCTTAACTCATGAGTACGGATTTTCTCTTGCTCCTGAGCGTCGCGATCTTTATCTGCTTGTTGAGCCTCGCGAGCTTTATCAGCCTCTTGAGTCTCGCGATCTTTATCTGCTTGTTGAGCCTCGCGAGCTTTATCAGCCTCTTGAGCCTCCCGAGCTTTATCAGCCTCTTGAGCCTCCCGAGCTTTATCTGCTTGTTGAGCCTCGCGAGCTTTGTCAGCCTCTTGAGCCTCACGAGCTTTGTCTTTCTCAGCCACCTCGCGAGCTTTCTCTTTGTCATATTCAGATATGACAAAATTTGCTAACTCTTGGCCTGACAATCCTAGAGATTCTCCCCATTCTTTAAGTTCCCTCCTAAGTTTAACAATCTCAGCCATGGTTGTAAATACAACTATTCAAAATAAAAACAAAGTTGCTGAGTTGAATGTATCAAACAACACTTAACTATTTCAGCATAAACAGAAATAGCATGCACATCAAAATAAAGTCATAAATAGCATTCAAACAAATCAAATCAAAACACAGTGAACCAAATCACAATAACTTTCCCAGTGGACACAAGATAAGTTTTTGAAAAGGAACTACAGTTTGAATTGAAATTTGTTAGACTTTATGAAAAAAAATATCCCGGACGCGAGCCCCCAATTAGATGTGACGAGGTAATGGGTTAAAAGGCTAAGTCCCTAGGGAAGAC
>CM065681.1:45266391-45268891 GCA_017654935.2 Phymorhynchus buccinoides
GGCTGCTGTGTCTTGATTTTGTTTTCCATTTTTAGTCCCGAGCCGAAGGTTCGGGGAGCTATTGTTTTTGTATGGTCCGTCCGTCCGGTGTCCGTCCGTCCGGTGTCCGTCCGTCCGGTGTCCGTCCGTCCGTCCGGTGTCCGTCCGTCCGTCCGTCCGGCTATTCGTCCGTTTTTCTCAAAAACTATTCAGTCTATCATCATCAAATTTGGCATACTAGTTTGCCAAGATGCAAGCTATTTACTGATGTATTTAGTTTTACATTACCCGCTGTGCCCTAGGCCCTTTGTGTCACAGTCCCGCTATGTCCCACTTATTTCCGGCCGTCCATCCGTCCGTGCGTGCGTCCTGTTTTCAGTTCTCAATAGTCTCCCCGCTGTGTGTACAGCCGACACATTCCGATTTCGGAGTAGCTCCGCGATGCTGCGAGGGGACTTTGTAGCCGCTCGGCGATGCACTTGTTGTTATTTACGTTGGTTTATCTCCTCCTCCTCCTCCTCCTCCTCCTCCTCCTCCTCCTCCTCCTCCTCCTCCTTCTTCTTCTTCTTATTGTTATTCTTAACAGACGGGTCAGAATGCATTTCGTGTCTCTTCCTGTGTTCATTAGTTCGCCATTGAATCAACACGCTCAATTTGGTTCACGTGAAGTGTAGTTCATTAAGAGTCCTGGGTTTATTTGGTTTAGTCACCCGGTCTGATGTGCAAAGACAAGTAGGCCCTATAGTGGGAAGAATCGAACCTAAACTGTGTAGTCATTGTGGTGGGGAAATGCAGGCTAAATACACACACACACACACCGCTCGTGCACTCACGCACGCACAGCTTTGCACATTATATACTTGAAAAGGAGGTGGAGGGAGAGACAGAGAACTGTACTGCTACGGGAACGCGTGTCTCATGCTTCCACGAACTGTACTGCTACCGGAACGCGTGTCTCATGCTTCGACGAACTGTACTGCTACGGGAACGCGTGTCTCATGCTTCGACGAACTGTACTGCTACGGGAACGCGTGTCTCATGCTTCGACGAACTGTACTGCTACGGGAACGCGTGCCTCATGCTTCGACGAACTGTACTGCTACGGGAACGCGTGTCTCATGCTTCGACGAACTGTACTGCTACGGGAACGCGTGCCTCATGCTTCGACGAACTGTACTGCTACGGGAACGCGTGTCTCATGCTTCGACGAACTGTACTGCTACGGGAACGCGTGCCTCATGCTTCGACGAACTGTACTGCTACAGGAACGCGTGTCTCATGCTTCGACGAACTGTACTGCTACAGGAACGCGTGTCTCATGCTTCGACGAACTGTACTGCTACAGGAACGCGTGTCTCATGCTTCGACGAACTCTACTGCTACAGGAACGCGTGTCTCGTGCTTCGACGAACTGTACTGCTACAGGAACGCGTGTCTCATGCTTCGACGAACTCTACTGCTACAGGAACGCGTGTCTCATGCTTTGACGAACTGTACTGCTACGGGAACGCGTGTCTCATGCTTCGACGAACTGTACTGCTACGGAACTCGTGTCTCATGCTTCGACGAACTGTACTGCTACGGAACTCGTGTCTCATGCTTCGACGAACTCTACTGCTACGGGAATGCGTGTCTCATGCATTTGTCTAAAACATGAATGTTAGTCTGTAGGCCTACTGGTTTTAATATTGGCTATTTATGTTCGGTAAAGGTAAAGATGTGAACCCCCTGCATTTCGGTTAATTCCATTTTTCCGTTTTTGCCTTTCTTACCAAACATAAAGCTGTATTTTAGGAACCTTTTCAGCTAATTATCTTTTTGGACTAATAACCCTAACCCTACCCCCCCCCCCCCCCTCACCCCCTATAAGACGGGAAAACGCAATGAACCACGACTGTGACAAATGCAGTGATGTACTGCAGTGCATAGGGGGGGGGGGGGGGGGGGGGGGGGGGGTCATATTAGATAATGGCCTTTATCATGACTGCAATTAATTATTGAAGAAAGATAATTAGCTGAAATGTTCATAACATACAGCTTCATGTTTGGTAAGAAAAGCAAAAACGCAAAAATGGAATTAACCGAGAACTGTAGAGGGGGGTGGGGGGGGGGGGGGTGAGAGAAGATATGAAAGGAGTAGGTGTGGGGGTGGTAAGGCCTGTCAACAGTTGAATCCTTTCTTGAAGGATGAATCCCTGCTGTCGGGTTGAAAAACTATGCGCAGTTGTACTATGTGTGGCAGCGCCAAATGTTACAACGCGTCAAAATGTTACAATTGTAACAAATTGCGTGAGGTGCCCGGGGCTCCTCGCGCAAAATGTTACAATTGTGACATTTTGACGCGTTGTAACATTTTGCACGGAGAGCCTGCGTCAAAATGTTACAATTTTGTTAGAATTGTAACATTTTGCGCGAGGCGCCCCCGGGAAAATGCTACAACGCGTCAAAATGTTACAATTGAAAACTTTCAATCAAAGGTGGGCGCCTCGCGCGAAATGTTACAATTGCAACAAACTGCGCT
>CM065681.1:45271391-45273891 GCA_017654935.2 Phymorhynchus buccinoides
GAGGGTCCCTAAATAAAATCAATCGCGGCCTTGCTGACCTTGACCTTGAAGTTTTACCTTGAAAATCGGATTTTGTTCCTTCACACCACTGGACTTACAATGTTCAAACGCGGTATGGAGGTGTATTGGCTAATGTTTTTTTCCGAATATGGGGTACCAATTAAGGTCAAGGTCAAGGACATCGGTAGACCGTGAATGTGGTAAGGGTCAATTAATTGTGTTTCGGAAAGATATGTTGCGAAGCGTTTGAGAGATTCACTTCAAATTTTGTGTGGTGGTGTATCACCTAGAGTCGAAGATATCCAATCATGAATTATTGGTATGCTGACCTTGACCTTGACGTTTGACCTTGAAAACCAAAATGTCCTTTGTGCTATATATTTTGTGTCCCAGCTGTTTTTCGTAAACCAGTGGACAGAATCGCTTCCAATGTTGTGTGGTAGTGTATCACCATGCTGGAATAATTCAATGCAAAACATTATAACTGTCCTGACCTTGATCTTGACCTTGGAGTTTGACCTTGAAAACCGACATATCGATCTTCTTGTGGCCATATTTTGGCATATGTTGACTTACAATGTTCACACTTGGTGCAAATGTGCAGTGTCTTATGGTGAGCCCGAATGTTGAGGTCAGGGTCAAGGTCAAGGACATAGGCCTTGGAGGTGTGAATTTAATGTTTCACCCATATGTTTCACATTTGTGCAGTCACAGGCTTCAAATAGAGCAACTAGGTAGACTTGACATTTTGTGTGTGGCTGCAATGCAAACATTAGGTCAAGGTGGAGGTCAAAGACATAGACCTTGGAGGCGTCACATTGGTAGTTTGGACATTATCTTTCACATTTTTGCAGCGACATGCAGGTCGCAGAATTGGCAAGCTGGTAGACTGGTTCAAGGTCATGTGTGGTGTAAAGTATTGACTATCTTAATGATCTTGACCTTGACTTTTGAACTTCTCTTTTTTAATATATAGTTAGGACATTGTTGGGTTTGCACCCACATAACCATATATATTCTTGACCCACATGACCTAATGAATGCAGTGGAAGGCTTTTGAAGCCACTTGACCTTGACCTTTGTCCATAAGGCTGTTTAATGAAAAGAGGATGTATTGTGAGAACCTCTGCCATGGAAGAAATTACTTCAAATTGTGTGTGAAGGTGTATCACCAAAGGAGGCAAAGAAGGTGTGTGTGTGTGTGTGTGTGTGCGTGGGCGGGCGGGGGTGGGTGGGTGGTGGTGGGGGTGTTGTTGAGGGGAGTGTAACGGGCAAAGGACATCAGCATCACCCATCGGTGGTACCAGACCACATTTTGAACCTCCAGCGCAAACCTCCACCAATGAGCTTGGATCGATAAAGGCACTGGGGGGGGATATGTTTTGAACCTTGGGTGCAAACCTACGCCAAGGAATAACTGCCGCGAAGCGAAACGAGCGGGGCGTAGCTGCTAGTCGTTACCATAAGCGATAATCTATGAGCGTAGGTGGTAAGATGGAGAGTCTGTAAATGCTATGTAAGCAAGCATGAGTGATGCACGGTGCAAAGTGAACTGGCAGGGGGCTTCTTTTTTTAATGGGATACTGTTTCCTTGACTTTTAGAATAAGGATATGGTTGTGTGCGCACGCATACCCACGAGCACACACGCACACACATACACACGCACGCAGAATTAATATGGTTATATAATATAATATGGTTATAGGGGTCTATGTTGAACGGTTTGGGCACAATATTCTGGACAGACGGATAGACAGACAGACAGACAGACAGACACACACACACACACACACACACACACACACACACACACACACACACACACACACACACACACACACACACACACACACACGAACACACAAAAATGAGGATTATAGTAGTCATGATAACACTGTGCACTATTTGATCAACTTGCTATTCGCTAACTATTGCCTAGAAAGAAAGAAAGCAAATAAAGAAACCAAAGCGAACTACCAAACTTCCCAACCACTCCCACATTCAGGCAGAATGCTAATGCGTTCAAGTCACTTCTTCAAACTTCAACTGCAGAATACATCTGAAACTTAGAAATATTGCCAGCCACTCACTTTGTCCATCTTTTTATGTTCATGTGTCCGTGCGTGTTTTCTCTCTCTCTCTCTGCGCGCGCGCGTGTGTGTGTATGTGCACGATGTGTGTGTGTGTGTGTGTGTGTGTGTGTGTGCGTGCGTGTGTGCGTGTGCGTGTGCGCGTGTGCGTGTGCGTGCGTGTGTGCACGATGTGTGTGTGTGTGTGTGTGTGTGTGTGTGTGTGTGTGTGTGTGTGCACGGTGTGTGTGTGTGCGTGCGTGTGTGTGTGTGTGTGTGCGTGCGTGTGTGTGCGTGTGTGTGTGTGTGTGTGTGTGTGTGTGTGTGTGTGTGTGTGAGTGTGTTGTTCTTCTTCAGTTTAACGTCCTTCGACTAACAATGATGCAGACAGGTGTGTCTGTGTGTATGTCTGTGTGTGTTTGTGTCTCTG
>CM065681.1:45291391-45296391 GCA_017654935.2 Phymorhynchus buccinoides
GTGAAGTAAGGACAGTGCGGTGGTCGTAGGCCACAAACTGGTATTAGTTTTTTTGTGGGTTTTTATTTTTTTGCTGTCCCATCTTCTGGGCCATAGAGTGGCATTGCTCCTACGCAACTCATATCGAGTCCCAACTCGTCAGCCACAGGTTTATTATGTAAAGCAAACCCTCACGAAATCAGTCGTCCAAGGGGAACAAATCTATGTTAGACCTACAGGAGGCAACCCCCACAAAGGAGACACTGCACCGCTGCTGAGGCACAGACTATTCATTTCACACCCCCCCCCCTATATAAAACCCATATTTCCTTGATTATCATCACCCAATTCCTTTTAGTTTGTTTCGTTGTTTTGTGTCAAATAAAGCCTTGAACTTGAAGACAATAACATTCAGATTCTGATTCCGATTGCCAAAGTGGGGTGGGGGTGGCGGGCAAAACGTGGAGAGAGAGAGAGAGAGAAGAGAGAGAGAGAGAGAGAGAGAGAGAGAGAGAGAGAGAGAGAGAGAGAGAGAGAGAGAGAGAGAGAGAGAGAGAGAGAAAGAGAGAGAGAGAGAGAGAGAGAGAGAGTGAGTGAGTGAGAGAGAGAGAGAGAGAGTGAGAGAGAGAGAGAGAGAGAGAGTGAGAGAGAGAGAGAGAGAGAGAGGGGAGGAGTGAGAGAGGGGGCGGGGTTTGATAGGGGAAACGGGTCAATGGACACGTCTACCACTCGGTGACACACTTGGTGTTGTTTCTATGTGTCTACCAGTCACTCCCCTTTTCATTCTGTCCCGTGCCTTTGGGCCTTGGTCTCGGATTGTGTCTACCTCTGTGTGTGTGTGTGCCTTACTGTCTGTCTCTTCCTCTCTCTCTGTCTCTGTTTCTGTTTCAGCCTTTGTTTCCCTGTGTCTCTATTTCTCTCTGTGTGCGTCTCTGACTGTTTCTACCCCCCCACCCCCACCCCCACCCCCCACCCCCTTCCCTCCAGCTCTCTCTTCTCTCTCTCTGGTGTGTGTATTTGTATGGGTGTGTTTGCTTGTGTGTATCATTCTGCGTATCTGTCTCCACCCCCCCCCCACCTCTCTCTCTCTCTCTCTCTCTCTCTCTCTCTCTCTCTCTCTCTCTCTCTCTCTCTCATGATATGGGGGCCAAGGCCTGATTCATTAAGCCATTCGCATTCGCATTCTCTCTCTCTCTCTCTCTCTCTCTCTCTCTCTCTCTCTCTCTCTCTCTCTCTCTCTCTCTCTCTCTCTCTCTCTCTCTCTCTCTCTCTCTCTCTCGTGTGTGTGTGTGTATGTATATGTGGGTGCATGTGTGTGTTTTGCTTGTGTGTATGTGTATGTGGGCGCGCGCGCGCATGTGTGTGTGTGTGTGTGTGCGTGCGTGCGCGCGCGCGCGCGCCCGTACGTGTGCGTACGCGCTTATGTGCTTATGACCATCTAATCAAAGTTATTATCTGAGGCGAGGAGTAGTGTCTGGCACGATCATCCGTCAGATTTCGTGACTCACCATAAACCATTGCGGCAAATAGCAATATTAGGGGCAAAAAAGGGTCTATAACAACCAATGAAAAATATAAAATCATAAGATGTAGCGGTTGGTGTTTGTGTGTGTGTGATCCTGTTGTCTGTCTGTCTGCCTGCTTTTTAAAGGATCTGTCCCAGTCTGTTTGTGTTCCCCTTTGTTGGCAGGTTTATCATAATATTCTCCTATCCTATCACTGTTGGTGTTTTTTTCAGTCTTTCTCTTTTCTCTGTGTGTTTTCCGTTCCTTCTTATCAGCAAATTACATGATATATATATATATATATCACAACTCGCTTTCAAAGTTACTTTCAAAACAGTGAAGAGACTGATGTCTATTGACTTTGTAAGATAAAAAGGTTGTATACTTATAATGTCCGATTTGACCGAATAGAAACGCTGAAGCCTATTTTCCAATGTTGTGAAAACCTCACAGTATCTATGGTTTCCGCTTTGACCACTGCAACTGTTGGTCCGATTATATAGCACCCTGTGTGTGTGTGTGTGCGTGTGCGTGTGCGTGCGTGCGTGCGTGTGTGTGTGTGTGTGTGCGTGCGTGCGTGCGTGCGTGCGAGTACACAGGCTGAAAAAAAGACAGAGGGCAGCTGGAAGAACCGGACAGGGAGGTCTCCTAGTCATACATAAACTCTGTCATTAATGAAAGCCCTGTTCCACTAGCTCTGGGGGAAAACGCCTTCCACCTGTTCAAACTTGATATGACTGACTGCCTGCCACCATAATAAGGCAGAGGTCCCGTTGTGGCCCTGTCCCTCGCTACATAAGGTAAACAAGACCAGGCCCTGTGTGTGTGTGTGTGTGTGTGTGTGTGTGTGTGTGTGTGTGTGTGTGTGTGTTAAGGGCATAGAACTCCACACTGGGTGGAGGAGTGCCCTATATAAATGCTTCACTATTATTAATATTATCGTTATTATTATGATTAGTCCCCGAGACGAATGTTCGGGGAGCTATTGTTTTTGTCTGGTCCGTCCGTCCGTCCGGTGTCCGTCCGTCCGGCGTGCCTCCGTCCATCCGGCTATTCGTCCGTTTTTCTCAAAAACTATTCAGTGTATTATCATCATCAAATTTGGTATACTAGTTTGCCAAGATGCAAGCTATCCACTGATGTATTTAGTTTTACATTAAGGTCAAACCCCGAAACACATAATCGCTAATATCTCGCGCAGTTTTGCGTGTATTTCAATTCAGTTTTTTTCACAACATTTCTTGATGAATGGTCTATAACACAGTTGTCATGAATTTTTCTGTGCGCTCGTGTGCGCATGATCGCGCGTGCTCAAATAATGGGTCCGAACCCCCAGGCTATATATACAAAAAACTATTCAGTTACGTGCTGTTTTGATGCGTTTTTATGTAGTTACGTGCTGTTTTGATGCGTTTTTATGTATGTGTACAACCGACACATTCCGATTTCGGAGTAGCTCGGCGATGCTGCGAGGGGACTTTGCAGCCGCTCGACGTTGCACTTGTTATTATTATTATTATTATTATTATTATTATTATTATTATTATTATTATTATTATTATTATTATTATTATTATTATTATTATTATCATAGACCACTGCGCCAAGTCCACTCCTTTATCCACTCGATCTATTCTGTGTCTCTTCTCTTGCCTACGACAAACATACAAAAAATCGAAGAAGGACCGAAGCAGTAGACGCTGATATCAATATAATATACAAATCTTCAGGTTTTACATTAAGGCCCTAGATTTTGATAATTGACTTGATTTCCATGTAATAAACAAGGCCACAGCCCCTCATGATGGGGTGATACAAATAAATATAATCAGACATACACAAATAATGAATACAGAAATATAACAAAATAAAGAGATCATTATGATATGATATGATATATGGGAATTGTCAAGATTGTAACCACATACAGTAGTCTTGGTTTTAACCCTTTCGCCGCCAGCCATTTTTCAGCAACAAAATGTCCATTAAACTTACCTGGGTAGATACAAAAAATCATCTGCAATATTGGGGATTCCTCTGTGACATGTATAAAATAAGGCCTATCTTTACCTCCCCAAATTATGAAAATAGGCTCTTTGGATAACATACCCTGATTTGAGGCATTTTCGTGACATGGGTGTTAAATCATTGTGGTGCTAAAATGCGACATTGGCGGTGAAAGGGTTAAAGGCTTTATACAAGTACATTGCAAACTGTTTAACTACTTTTTGATTAGTAGATGGCATTAACATTGATGATCTGAACAAAGATGGTTGGTTGTAATATTTTCGGGGTATTGATTGGTATCTGATATCACTTAAAGCAGTACAACAAAAAACAAAGTGAGTTTCGCTTTCTGTGACAGATTTAGGTATTAGGGTTATTAGGTATTAGGTACTTTATAGTCACAGAGGCGTCTCTGTGAAATTCGGGTTGCTCCCACCTGGAGAGAGCGTCGCTGCCAGAGGCGCGCCACCCAATTCGGTTTTGTTGTTGTTGTTTTTTTTGCATGCGATTTTTGCCACTGATGAGGGAGGGGGGGGGGGGGGTAAATTTTGAACAAAATGACAACTTTTTCGTTGCCACTGGGTTTAACGTATGCTAAGTGCATGGGCACACGGGACCTCGGTTTATCGTCTCATCCGAAAGACTCCACGTTCAGACCGTTAAGGCCTAGTGCAGAATGAGAGGAAAAAATCCCCTGTACCCAGGTTCGAACTCGGGTTTACTTGACACGAAGCGAACGCGATACCACTGTGCCACTCTACACCACAAATAAGATATATTTCCGTATGACTTCTATAACGATTACAATGTACTAGAAGGTCAGAAACACCAAATATGAATCGTGTCATGATACACTTTAAATGTTTGTCCATTCCCAAAGACAATTACGCTGGAACGCAGTGATCTAAATTAATTTGCCTAAACATGTCAAATCTATTACTATCTTCAATTCGACTTGACCACTCCTGCCACTGACAATCAATCATCTTAACACGTAACACATGCATAAAACTGTTAATGTCTTCCACCCCTTGATTTAGCCAAACATAGCCAAAACCTAGTTCTTGGAGCTTACATTTCACCTTAAATACCCAATTAGATTTAATTTGTGTGCTGTAAAATCATAAGGAGAGAGAGAGAGAGAGAGAGAGAGAGAGAGAGAGAGAGAGAGAGAGAGAGAGAAGAGAGAGAGAGAGAGAGAGAGAGGAGAGAGAGAGAGATGGAGAGAAGAGAGAAGAGAGAGAGAGAGAGAGAGAGAGAGAGAGAGAGAGGTGGGATGGGGAGGAGAGAGAGAGAGAGAGAGAGAGAGATGGGGGAGAGAGAGAGAGAGAGAGATGGGGGAGAGAGAGAGAGAGAGAGAGAGAGAGAGAGAGAGAGAGAGAGAGAGGGGGGAGAGAGAGAGAGAGAGGAGAGAGAGATGGGAGAGAGAGAGAGAGAGAGAGGTGAGAGAGAGAGAGGGGGGGGGGGGGAAGGCACATTTCTACCATTACGATGTTTCCCGTATCTCTT
>CM065681.1:45303891-45313891 GCA_017654935.2 Phymorhynchus buccinoides
CTTGGCATGGAGGTACTTTGGCATATGGCCGTTCTGATGATGGCATATGGATCAGAGAGATCGGTACGCCTTGAAAGTGGTAGGGGTCTACAAATTGGGGTTTTCTGTCCCAAGGATATCTCCCGAACCGTTTGACCGAATCGTTTCCAATTTTGCGTGGTGGCGTGTCACCATAAGAGGAAGGCATCCGCGCATAAATTATTGCCGTCGTGACCTTGACCTTGGCGTATGACCTTGAAAACCGAAAGTCTTTAAGGGGATATAACTTCCACACCGTTGGACTTAGAGACTTCAAACTTGCCTTATGACCGTTCTGATGATGACATATCGATCAAGGTCAAGGTCAAGGTCAGGGAGATCCGTAGGCCTGGAAAGTGGTAGGGGTATAAAAATTGGGTTTTCAGCCATATTTTCCACATTTGTAATTGACAGAAGCGCTTCAGATTGTGTGTGGTACTGTATAACGTAGAGTAGAAAACATCCGAGCATACATTATCGCCATGCTGACCTTGATCTTGAAGTGTGACCTTGAAAACCGAAATGTCCTTCTTTGCGCAATGTATTTCTTGTCCAAGCTGTATCTCGAGAAGTAGAAGACAGAATCTCTTCCAATTTTGTGTCAGGATGTGACACTAAGAGTATAACATATCCGTACATAAATTATCGCTCGAATATACAATGTCGCCGAGCGGCAGACATGTTTCCGTTTTTCTTCACCCTCCTATATCTCGTGCAATACTGTATAGAATCACTCTAAATGTTGTGTGGGGGTGTAAAAAGAAGAGTAGAAGACACTGCAGTACAAATTATGCCACGTGGGATTTTAATGTCGCCGAGCGGTAGACATGTCTCCGAGTTAAGGGTGTACACCCCATTAAGGGTGTACACCCCACTAATTAAGGGTGTACATCCCGGTAAAGGAGGGGGTCTAATACTAAACGTAAAATACATCCAGCACAAAATGTGCCACTTGGGGCTCAAATGTCGCAGAGTAGCAAACATGTCTCAGTGTTAAGGGTGTGCACCCCACCAATTAAGGGTGTGCATCCCGGAAAACGATTTGCACCCAGTCAAGGGTGTGTAGGTGCTTCACCCAAAGGTCACAAGGAGGACGGGGACCTAAGAGGCATAGGGCGGGGCATATACAGGGCGTAACCGGCAAAGGACATATCTGCCGCTCGGCGATGCCCTTGTTATGTATGTTTTTGTTTGTTAGTTCGTTCATCCACGTGTATTGTGCCTCTGGCTGCGACGCGCTCTCCAGGTGGGAGCAACCCGAATTTCACAGAGACGCCTCTGTGACTATAAAGTACCTAATACCTAACACCTACCTAATTTCTTAGTTTTATGTGCCTCTCTCTCTCTCTCTCTCTCTCTCTCTCTCTCTCTCTCTCTCTCTCTCTCTCTCTCTCTCTCTCTCTCTCTCACACACACACACACACACATTTCAATGCATTGCATACTGTTGTGCCCGCATGCCCTCTCTGTCTCTGCTTCTCTCAATCTCTCACTTTCCATGTCTTGTTCGTTGTTACTGTGACCATGAATACTTATAACCTTTCGTGTAGTCTTTCTGCACATTTCTCTGTGGCGTTTTGATTCTGCGCACGTGCAGTATAGGACTATAGGGGAAGACGGGGTAAAAAGCGCATGGGCGGGTAAGAAGCCCACCCCAATTATCTCAAGAAATAAAGAAAATTTCAGTCAAATTTGCCCATGAGACGAATGCTAGACATTAACGCTCGTCTCATGGGCAAAATGAGACTGAAATTTGCTTCATTTCATGAGATAATTGGGGTGGGCTTCTTACCCGCCCATGCGCTTTTTATCCCGTCTTCCCCTATGTCTGTCAGTAGTAAGTCTCTTTATTTCCATTTTGTTATTCCTCTCTTTATTTTGTTCTATCTTTTAAACATTTCATGTTGCTTATCTGCGTTTGTTTCCGTTTTGCTTTTGTCGCTCTAGCTCTCGTGTTATTCCGCCTCCCTGTGTTATTACGTATTATGTCGTATGTATTATGTATGCACTAACACTTGTATTCCACACGCACACACACACACGCGCACACACACACACACGCACGCACACACGCACACACACACACGCACACGCACACGCACACACACACACACACACACACACATATATATATATAATAAAATTATATGATGACTACTCCGAGTGTGTGTGTGTGTGTGTGTGTGTGTGTGTGTGTGTGTGTGTGTGTGTGTGTGTGTGTGTGTGTGTGTGTGTGTGTGTGTGTGTGTGTTGTGTTCAGTTTAACGTCAGTGACTGTCTGTCCCGCGTCCAAGGCCAAAAGCCGAAATATTGGGAATAGTCTACATTCTTTCTTGTTAGTTTTCATTCTCTTTTTTTGTTCTGATATATATATATACAGACACAAACACGCGCATAGATGAGAGGGTACATTTGTTGTTGTGATTCCGTTTAGTGTTTTGCCTTCTGATTTGCGTGTAATTATTTCATGCTTATTTTTGTTCAGCTTTGTAATTCCTTTGTGAAGCGCTTAGAGCCCCGGAAAAAGAACATTATTAGCTGTGTATGTGTACATTATTAATATCAACACACACACACACACACACACACACACACACACACACACACACACACACACACACGCACACATACACACACACACACACACACAATCGCTCTCTCTCTCTCTCTCTCTCTCTCTCTCTCTCTCTCTCTCTCTCTCTCTCTCTCTCTCTCTCTCTCTCTCTCTCTCTCTCTCAATACAAGTTTGCGACGAAGTCATGTCGTGTGTGAAAAACGAGAATGATTGATAGTGAACATGATACAATCGAGTCATCAATAATTATGCCCTGTCCCCAGCGTCTGCAGATAGATTTCCCGTTATCTGCCAAGAGGTATAATGATCAAGTCACCGCCTCGCAGTTCTCTCTGTATCGTCCTTCACTTTACGATGACCCGAGTGTGCTTGTGTGTGTGTGTATGTTATATGCCTTTTATTCGTTTTTGCGGGTGGGTTGTTGTTTTGTTTTTCTAGTGATTTTGTCAAGCGCATAGAGCTTAAAGGTATGCGCTATTGAAATCTTCTTTATAAATAAATAAAATAAATAAATAAATGTAGCCTTATCACACACGCACGCGCACACGTGTGTGCGTGTGCGCGCGCGTGTGTGTATGTGTGTGTGTGTGTGTGTGTGTGTGTGTGTGTGTGTGTGTGTGTGTGTGTGTGTGTGTGTGTGTGTGTGTGTGTGTGTGTTTGTGTGTGTATATATGTGTATATATATATATATATATATATAGAGAGAGAGAGAGAGAGAGAGAGAGAGAGAGAGAGAGAGAGAGAGAGAGAGAGAGAGAGAGAAGAGAGAGAGAGAGAGAGAGAGAGAGGGGAGAGAGGGAGGAGAGGTAGAGAGAGAGAGAGAGAGAGAGAGAGGATGAGAGAGAGAGAGAAAGAGAGAGAGAGAGGTAGATGTAATCTGGATGGCATTTGGCAGTCTTCAAGGAGTAAGAGTTTAGTGTTGGTGTCACAAAAAAAGACAGAATAAAACGAGAAGAATAAAACACCACTCTTGCAGCCGCATCGTTCGCCTTTTTTTTATTTTTTCGCCAATATTTCGCTTCTTCATGAAGCCCTGATTCATTGAAGAAGCGAAATATTGGCGAAAAAATAAAAAAGGCGAACGATGCGGCTGCAAGAGTGGTGTTTTATTCTTCTCGTTTTATATATATATACAAATCGCTTGGCAGATTTCAAGAAAGTTTAGCTTCCTCGTGGCCTTAGCCCCTTAAGAACAGGCTGTTCTGGTGCGGTAGTCTTCATAATATGTGGGCAGATCCTGGAGGTCCGTGGCGATTCTGCGCCGTCGTTCATCCATCAGTTTGATACCGAACCCTCCGGGGGCGTATCATATTATCAAGCTATCATTGAACAACATTAGTATGCAGCTTGGCAAGTCAAGTGCCGTGATGGAGATTAGGCAGTTTAACGTCCAATTGGTCGTAGACCCTTATGGACAAAGTTCCTGACGATTTTGGTCTTCCTGGGGATGAAGATGATGAAGAAAGTAGTGACCGTGAGACAGCAGTCGAGACGTGGCAGCCGTCGTGAATGATTCCCGTAACATCGCGGACCCTTGAACGTACTAGGGGTTCGCAGTCTGCAACTGGATCATGCAGACGGAGTCCACATCTTGGCGTTGTTTCTCTCCTTGAATCTTAGGGTCGAATCAGACACGCGCGCGCGTGTGTATGTATGTGTGTGTGTGTGTGTGTGTGTATGTGTGTGTGTGTGTGTGTGTGTGTGTGTGTGTGTGTGTGTGCGTGTGTGTGCGTCTGTGTGTGTGTGTGTGTGTGTGTGTGTGTGTGTGTGTGTGTGTGTGTGTGTGTGTTTGTCTGTCTGTCTGTCTGTGTGTGTGTGTGTGTGTGTGTGTGTGTGTGTGTGTGTGTGTGTGTGTGTGTGTGTGTGTGTGTGTGTGTGTGTGTGTGTGTGTTGTGTTGTGTTCAGTTTAACGTCCTTCCACTGAAAGTGATTCAGATGCGTGCGCGTGTATCTTGATGTCTGTCTGTCATTCTAAATTCCGACAGCCGTGCTCTGACAGAGCGTTTTCAGAATAGCAGTGTGCCATGCTCGTTCTGCCGTTTAGAATCATAGTCTGATCCGAATTACAGGTTGACCCCCCAAAATACAACACACACAATTGGAAATAAAAAGTGCAATAATCAAGCTATCGTTTTTGGTATTTCGTTTTCTCTGAAAGAAGATACACTGCATGAAGGATTACAACAATTTGCTTTTCCTAGATTTGTTGGTGTGTTCCAGAAAGTTACAGTTACCATAGTACCCCATATTCAGAAAATGGCCTTTTTGAGATCCAATTAAAAGACAAAAACTTTCGCAATTTCAATGTCACCGTTTGCATTTTCAATTTATACAGTTTCCGGACAGAATTCTCTACTCCCGCGTTACTTGTCGCTGTTGTTGGTCGTTGACCTCGCTACTCTAGGTCGTTCTGGTACCCACCGGGTGAGCCTTCTCCATACCTGGGTGACGGCGTCGTCGGTACACGGGCGGGAGACAACTGGTCGAGTCAAACAGTCTATGCAGGCGGATGCCCCCACCCCCACCCCCACCTCCGGCTTGGAAACTTGCAACTTGCTGGGCATCAGCGGTCTTGCTGGACCCAGGGCCAGCACTGCAGAGATCATCCAAGTCGTCGTACGTCGCCCCGTCCGCGTGCAAAGTCGGCCAACACCCGTGGTGAGGGAGGTAGACTGCGCTGCCCTTGCTGCTCTCTTGCTGCACCAAGCAGCACTTCGAGTGCGTTTCAACTCAAACTCGGGAATGAGTGCCGTGATATTTGTGGGCCCCATTTAAACACTATGGAATGAGTTGTTGGGGCGTGCGCGCGCGTTTGCAACTCTCTCTCTCTCTCTCTCTCTCTCTCTCTCTCTCTCTCTCTCTCTCTCTCTCTCTCTCTCTCTCTCTCTCTCTCTCTCTCTCTCTCTCTCTCTCTCTCTCTCTCTCTCTCTCTCTCTCTCTCTCTCTCTGTGTCTGTGTGACCCGTTCACGAGCATTATATTTTTTATTAACTGCCTTCTGATAACAGTGAAAAACAATCCAACTACACAATGACATAATAACTATCAAATTCATTTACACAGTACTTATGATTCAAACCAACTGCAGGCCTGTATTCATATTAAGATAGTATGAGACTGATCAGCATGCTGTTGTAGTCCTTCTGAAGTCCTATTAAATCCCACTACTTTAGAGTAAAAAACCACTTATAAGATATTGTGATGATAATACCACTTCACTGTGAATACAGGCCCAGACCTCGAAGCAATACCACAACTCATCATTGACTGTGTGACTATCTCGAAGGTCTTTTGAAGCAACACGGTCATTCCAGGTGCTTCGCGTTAAACCTTCTAGGTGTCTCCATCTTGTCGCTGCATCAATCTTCCTGCATGTCTTCGTTGCTGTAAATCCCGGTATAACCCGCGCAGCCATCTAGGCCTAAGAGCCGCAAGTTTCTATTTCCAGCATTGGGATCATTAGGAGCTGGATGGAGGAACAAGAGGCATCCTCACTGAACAGTCTGCTGCACGAACAGTGCTAGCTATCATTGGTGGGAGGGGGGGGGGGGGGGGGGGGGGGGGGGGGGAGGGGGG
Organism: Phymorhynchus buccinoides; assembly: GCA_017654935.2. NCBI lineage: Eukaryota > Metazoa > Mollusca > Gastropoda > Neogastropoda > Raphitomidae > Phymorhynchus > Phymorhynchus buccinoides. Next base: position 45,310,060 of record CM065681.1, read on the forward strand.
GGGGGGGGGGGCGGGGGGGGGGGGGGGGGGGTGGTGGGGGGGGAATCAAAGGAACAGGAATCCTGTTATTATTTATTGATCATAACAAAACTGCAATGCTGACCTCCCCAGGTTTGTTTGGATCGATGTTTCATTATCCTTGCACGCAGAAACCTTTTTTTCTTTTCTTTTTTTAATGGGATTGGGTGATAATGGAGTTAGGAAATATGGGACATAAAAGAATGCACGCTCACACGCAAACGCTCTCTCTCTCTCTCTCTCTCTCTCTCTCTCTCTCTCTCTCTCTCTCTCTCTCTCTCTCTCTCTCTCTCTCTCTCTCTCTCCTCTCTCTCTCTCTCTCTCTCTCTCTCTCTCTCTCACTCTCTCTCTCTCTCTGTATATGTGATGCTTACAGGCTTTGTTTTCTGTTCTGCTCTTTTTGTTTCTGTTTATTTATGTTTTGTTTCGTTCGTTTAATTGTTTGATCTCCCCTTTCACCCCACCTTCCCATTGTGTTGTAGCCCAAGGCCGATGTACAGTAAAAATATGTCTGAGCTCTCTCTCTCTCTCTCTCTCTCCTCTCTCTCTTCTCTCTCTCTCTCTCTCTCTCTCTCTCCTCTCTCTCTCTCTGCTCTCTCTCTCTCTTCTCTCTCTCTCTCTCTCTCTCTTTCCGGCTCTCTCTCGCTCTCTACCTCACCCCACACCCATGTCTTTCAATCCATTCATTTCTCCAAGTCGTTCTTCTCCGATCCAGTACCAGTACCGGACTATGTCTGTAAGCGTATAATCATATAGGCCTACCGTATCATCAAAGCAAACCACGGTAGCCAACCGGCCGGTCAGAAAGTAAGGAGGAGAGAAGCGGTGCTAACGATTTTCTGCCCAATTGACGCGGGTCCTGGCATCGGCGAGGAAGCTGGGACCTCCTCTGTCACTATCGACCTTTTAATTAAAGGCTGCACAGCGACAGCACTATCACATTAAAGCAGCCGTGGCAATAGTAGCAACAGTCGGTTGACTTGGGAGGTAGAATGGTACCCTCGATCGTAGGGGAAAACCCCCCACCCCCGAAACAACATTGAAACGAAAACGTTCGAAAAAGCTGTAAAGTAGTATAATGATGTGACCCAGCACCACGAAAGGGACACTTAAGTGTTAAACTGACTATTCTGAGAAAATGATACGTTTGAAAGCTTTTAAGACAATCCTCTTTCTAATGATACAAGAACCATGATTCTTGTATCTTTTCCGTTCCAGAGTTATGATCATTTAAAGTTAGTAGGGTGAGCGTCGGCCATTTTGAGAAAACACAGTCTAAAGTCCAGCCTAGCTGAAGAACATGTATTGACCTGCTCGTTTTAAAGCACTTATAAGACCATTTAGAGACGATATTAAAGGTTATCCTTTATACATATGAAAGATAAGATGTTACAGAGCACGAAAATGCCCATAACTCAAAATTGACCCAAAATGATATTTTCTTTACTGTCCTAGTATAGCCTGTTGTGAGAAACTAGCCCAGCGACTTAATGTCCCTTTCGTGGTGTTGAGTCACATATGTAACAGCAGCGGTAGTAGTTGTAGTAGAAATATAAGTAGTAGTACTGGTGGTGGAGGTAGTATTAGTAAAAGTAGTAACATAGGTAGTAGAAGTGGTAGTAGTAGTTGTTGTTGTGGTGGTTGTGTATGTCGTTTCAATAAATTAATGGATGAATCAATTTCATTGCTAGGACATTAATTAAGCTTTTTTTAAAAAGCAGTTAGCCCATTAATGCCCAAGAACAGATTACTGTGAGTACAGTTAGATTTTTGTTATTGATAACAAAATTTGGTGGCTCAAATAGCATTTTGTTTTTCAATAAACAAAACATTTATAAAGATAGTCATCCGCACTCTCCAAGAGTGCATGAGCACGACAGGGTACATGAACATTTCCCTTGACCGCACCCTTTCAGGATGCAATGTGCACTGAAGAGGACTGCTCTGTCCAATAAAATTGTGTCCATGACATTTCTAATAAAAATGGTTTCATTATGTTTATACACAAAGTAAATAGTACCTGTAAACAGGTTTTCGGGAGTGAAAGACGTGCCAAATGCACAAAACCTAGTAACCTACATTTTAAAATATAAATGTTATATTATGACTTAAGCAATCAACCAGTTTCTCTCCATCATGTTTCAAACACTGAAGCTTAATTCTCTTCTGCAACATCATGAATGCAATTGACGCAGTGACGTTGCATATAGGCTTGGAACTTATTGTCTCATTGTTACCCAGCCAGAGGCCGAGGTATTGTCTTCGCATTGCTATGGAACAGAGCCGGCCTCTTCAGTGTACTTGAGTTCCTTTAGAAAGGGACTGTCCTGCCCAAACCAGATGACAGCTGTAACCCAGTACACAGCAGCAGGGAGCAGTGGAGGAGCACTTTGAAACTTAGCAGACTCGCGCTACACTGCAGGTAGACCTGCACATCCTGACATACATCTGACATCCAACCTACTAGCAAAGAAAATGTAATAGCTCTTGTGTGTAGCAGATAGTACTTCTTAGTGCTAAATATTGAGCTTGTTGTTTTGCTGACGCTCTGGTCAGCAAAGCCAACACTTTGATTATTGCACTGCACACATTCAATAAACTGACCTGCTTTACACTCTGGCCAGAAAAGACCAAATGATTCAACTTACTGCAGGGCGTGGGTCGATCCTGTTGCAACAATAATGTGAATCCATTCCATCGCCGCAATGCTCCACAAGGCCAACATTACCAACATCTTAAGACTATTTTGGCAGTTGAGCAATATTCATCAGTCAGCACTTCTAAATACAATCTTATCTGAACAGTTTTGTCTAGCAACGATATCATTGCCATCACGTTTTGCCCAAAAGAGGAATACATACGACGAAATCATCGAAACATAGTCGTTTCCGACTCTCAGGTAGATGTAGTGCCACCCTTGTCCCACTAAACCCTATCCACATAAACTGTGAGCACCAACACAACGATCGTATTGCACAATATAACTCATGGGATCCGCTAAACGCATCTATGTGTAAAAACAAACCACATACCGCTACGATAATATACCCAGAAGTGAAAGAAATTGCGAAAAGTGTAGTGTACATGATGTGGCAGATGAGTTCCATTATTTGTTTGTCTGTCCCTTCTTTAATGCTGAAAGAAATAGATATCTTCCACGGTACTTTTTTGTGCGACCAAATGCGTATAAATTTAATGCTTTGTTTTCCTCAAAAAATAAGAAACTTTTGATTAAGCTTAAGCATTTTGTTACAGTTATAAACAGTTCTTTTCGATGATTTGTATGGACAAAATGTAACATGTTTGTTTGTTTTTTGTAATAATGATATAGGTATATTTGTCCTAGTTATTTCCTTGTCGTTCATAATATAGACATCACTCTGTTGTGATGTTCGATTGCTTATCTATGTGTGTACTTTGTTTTATATTTCTGTGCCCCAAGTGGGTATGAAATAAAACATTTGCCTTGCCTTGCCTTGCCTTGCCCTCTCGTGCCCAGCGCACGCCTGCAAGGGGTGCAAACGGTTTTGGAAGAAAAATTTCATGGAATATTTTCAAATTTCCTAAAGGCTATGGTGGCTATGCATACTCTTAATAATAATGCTAAATGTTATATAATCATTATGAGAAAATACCTATTAGTAGTATTATGAGACCTGACATTTGGAAACCAACTTTATTAGCACAACGTTTTAGCAACCTTCCTTTAAAAAGATGCTGCTGTTATCATCCGATAAATGAAATCAACACATAACGTATATCAGGGAGTTCAGTATGGACGCCAGAACACCTATAGATGATAATAACTTTAAAA
>CM065681.1:45323891-45336391 GCA_017654935.2 Phymorhynchus buccinoides
AAGGTCACTGGACCCAAAAAATGCTGTCCGCGCGGCTGGGTGTTCTAGCGCTTTCACGCTCTAGTTCAGCAAGGGGTTGCTGAAGTTACACAGGTGGCAGGCTTTAGGTAGTGTATGCTATGAAAACTGTTTGCTTAATGATTATACTTCAGGCTTAAGCGCTTTCTGACCGCTACCGTATAGGCTTCCTGGCCTAGGGTCGCACTTCGGTTAAATCAGCGTGCATATTAGTTTTAGCAATGGACACTTTTGTGTCCAGTTTGACCTTGGGCCATGAAAATAATCAAGGATAATGTATATAATTGACTGATCAACTATAATCATTGTAATCATCATCATAATGTGATCATTATAATCATTGTGAAGCAATTGTAGGGTGTGATTTTTTAATGTTCAGTTAATAAACACAAAACAAACAAAACAACAGTTCTCTTAGTTCCTGTAACAGCTTGCACCCCCCCCCCCCCCTCTTCCCTCTTCCCCCACACTGTGACACCCTCCTCTCCCCCCCACCTCTCCCCCATCTCTCCCCCATCTCTCCCCAACCTACCTCTCACCCTTTTCTCACCCTTTGAGTCCTGCTATATAATAAAGAAGTTATCAAACCGGTCGGCAGAGAGAAGTTCTGTTGAGTCAGCAGTTGGCTCGATTCGTGTGTGAACGTGTGTGTGGCCTATGCGTGTGCGTATGTGAACGGTGTTTTTGTGTGTACAATGGATAGGCACAGAGCTTTCAGTTTTACCCTTCCTCGAAGAATCCCACGACTGGTTGATTCCCTACGTCATAGGTAAATTGTCATTATTATTTCATTGTGTCCATTGTGTGTCTTGGTCTGCCTGCCTTGGTCTGGTGTTTTTTTTATAAATTAAAAGTTCGATTTCAATAGAACTTTGTCAAACAAATGTAACCAGAAAAATATGAAATAACACTAATCATATATAATTGTGTAATATAAGTACATGGATGTGTTACAAATGCACAATGAAACTTGTAAAACAAAACCGTCCTTAGGAAACTTGTAAAAACAAATCCACAAATAGTATATCATTACTCTGATAAACTGAGATTATGGTCAGGTACAAAAATATTATAATTCAATGACAAAACATGTCCACGTATCGCCAGTTCATCGTCTAGTATAAGGTAGACTGGATAACATTACAATTTTCCATCGTGACCTTTCCTGGTATTGCAGTACCCCCGGGATCGTCCCACTATCTTTATAGTTAGCTAAGAAATGTCCCACAAATACCTGTTCCAGTTCGGAGGACTTTAACATTTCAATTTTCTGTTGCAAAGTCTGTCTTTTACACTCTTTTTGTTTTGTTTACTTTTGTTTGTTTATCTAAATATAGTTTTGTATTCATGTTCTTGTATCCATGTTCGCCTCATCTTCGTATGATATATTCCTGTCTTGATAAGTATACTGTAACAATAAGAGATTTGTCTGTCTACCTGGTTGGGATTTTCTTTTTTGCGAATGCACTGTAACGCATTCACATTTTTGTCATGTCATTAGGTGTGTTTATGCGTGTGTGACTGCGTGTCTGCGTGTGTTGTGTGTGAGAGAGAGAGAGAGAGAGAGAGAGAGAGAGAGAGAGAGAGAGAGAGAGAGAGAGAGAGAGAGAGAGAGAGAGAGAGAGAGAGAGAGAGAGAGAGAGAGAGAGAGAGAGAGAGAGAGAGAGAGAGAGAGAGAGAGACTCTAATGTGTGAATGTGTGGTGGGATAAATCAAACGAAATACGTTTCCATTGTAAGCTAATATTTATAAATGTATGCTCTGGGCTGAATACTTTCATCACTTAACTCGTCCAGTGCCATGTGTTGTTGGGTGTTTTTGTAATGTATTTTTATTATATTTATTTCTTGACGTTCTTGGTTGTCCGTTGCATCTCAACCGACAAGAGGGGAGTAAATATTTTGTTCGAGCGCGCATGTGTTGCTTCAATGGAAGAAACAGTGGTATAAGCTCTAAACACTGACAAACGCATGCATGGCAGGGTGCTTGACATTGAACGTCTTTGCATTTGGTGGGAGTGCATAGTGATGTCTTGGGCGCGAATCTATTCGCCCATGGTGCTAGAAATATCAGCACTCACAATGCTCTGAAACCGTTCATATACTCAAGGAAAACAAGAAACGAAAAAATGATCACAAAGATTGAAAGAAGGATGAGAAAGCAAGATGGACGGAGCGGGTGCTTAATTTTCTTGACAAAAAAAAGCGTGTCTACATGCGTGGCGCGCGCGCGCGCGTGTGTGTGTGTGTGTGTGTGTGTGTGTGTGTGTGTGTGTGTGCGTGTGCGTGTGCGTGTGCGTGTGCGCGCGCGTACGTGCGTGCGTCTCTCTCTCTCTCTCTCTCTCTCTCTCTCTCTCTCTCTCTCTCTCTCTCTCTCTCTCTCTCTCTCTCTCTCTCTCTTTTAACATATGAATTATTTAACGTGTGTGTGTATGTGTGTGTATGTGTATGTATGCATGTGTGTGTATATATGTATGTATGTGTGTGTATGTGCATGTATGTATGTATGTATGTATGTATGTATGCATGTATGCATGTGTGTGTGTGTGTGTATATATATGTATGTGCGTGCATATGTGCGCGCGTGTCAGTCAGTCAATCAGTCAGTCGTTTTCTGACAACAGAGGAGGCGACTGATATTCTGAAGGGCCATGCCAGAATTCAATTAACATGGAGGTTTGCCTGGGATACATCTCCACTCTCTCAGCCAAGAGGATTGTTGCAGGACGATTGGCGTTTGGGAGGGTCCCCCAATCCAAACACGACATGCGCGTTTGGGGATGGAATGGGGAGTGTGGGAGCAGAACACGGGGTGGGTCAGGAGAGTAAAAAACGAAAAGGGGGTGGGGTGGAGGGTAGGGAGGGTATTTTGATATCGATTTTCACTTCGCATCAACCCTGAATCCATTGTCTCAGAACTGTTCCTAAATTCCGAAACGGTTTGAGGTTTTGTGATAAAAGATAACAAGTGCGTCGCCGAGTGGCAGATATTGTTTGTCCTTTGCCCGTTCTGCCCCCTTACCTCCACCCCACCCACCCCCATAGCCTCCGCACTCTTTGCATCCTTTGAATGATGCTCATCGTGTATATATGATGATAAGGATGTTGGCTTTGTAGACTGTGACCTATGGCCTCCCTTGACCTTGACCTTTGTCAAGAGGCTTTATATGTCTGCCACTGCAGTCCATAGGTCATGCTGATCAACACTGATAACATGTAAGATTATCTGCGTATACGCCCACAGGTGTTCGAACTATAACCACTGATAAAAGAGATGAGCTCTAAAGTCAAGGTCAAGGTCATCAAGGTAATCAATATTTTGCACCACACACGACCTTCAGCCAGTTTACCAACCTGCCTATTGTAAAGCCTGTAGTTGAAACAAAAATGTGAAATATATGGCTTGGCTAAAGCACGAATAGAAATTGTTCGGAAATAATTAAGGGGAGTAATGTCATGGTGTGTAGGATTTATCTTGCCTAATTCAATCGGTCAAACAGGGGAAGTTACTCTTCCATCAGGTAAATCCCCAACCCTCGCTTCGTGTGTTTGAGGAGACACATAGCATGTAGAAGGCAGTGCGTCATTCTGAATTTGATGTAATTTATATTTTTACGTCACAGTTTGCAAGTTCTATCACTTTGTAGCAACTGGCCACCCCTTATTTTTCTACAAAATGTCTGCAAGTCGCTGACTCGCCTTCTGCGGTTTCAAGCCAGCTTCGACGCCATTGTTGCATTTTCGCTATGGTATTTGACCGAGTAATGGAGGTAAACAACTCTAATTTTTGCGAAGTGCTCTCCCCTAGTTTTTTTCTCAGAAAATCGTCTGTTGGACACGTCCACAGCCTAAGTCCTTGACCTTGGCCTTGATTGGTACCCAATAAGTGCACGCACCATAATCCAATTCACATAGATTCCAATTTTGAACATTGTAGGCCTAAGGCCGTGTACACACATAAGCGGATATCCCATGCCGAAACCCGTCCGCAATCCATAAATAAGTGAAACAAAGAAAGGGACGAGATTTGCGCACGTCTCCGAATTTCCCCTATTATGCGTAAACGTCCATCCTTCTTTCTTCCACTTATTTAGGGTTTTCCGTACGGAACTTACGCGTCTAATGTGAACCCGGCCTAAATCCACCGATGCCTAAGATATGGCCACAAGAATACATTTCAGTTTCCAATGCCAAACTTGAAGGTGAAGCTCATGGTCATGGTCACACATTTTTTATATGGGACCTTCCTCCATTAGTGATACACCACCACGTAACATTTGAAGCGATGCCATCCAGTGGTTAACAAAATACAGCCCAGACAGACAGAACAAAATCAAACAAAACAAAAAAGCGACAAGCTTATACTCCCATGCCGACAGTAGTCGGGCAAAGGACAAGGAAGCAGAGGAACATAGAAGAGCCGGGAAAATTAGAGGAAAGGGTAAACTGGAAGATGGAGAAAAAGCGGGAGAATCGAAAGGTTTAATTGAAAGTCTTTGATGTTGTTGGACTGGAAACGGATCATTAATGAAAGAAATTGTGTTGCTGTTTCTTGTTTTGTTCTATTCCGTGCTGAAGGCTTTTGTGTTCGAAATAATCAAAGTAAAACGCTTCCGGGTTTGTTCCACCACCCACCCCACATTTTTACCAACCGTGATCGTAGAGAGCGGATTGGTAATGTTTTCACTCGTGTCTGAGGCGGACTATGTAATATGCATGTTTGTATCCTCTCTAGCGTTTGAACGGATGGACTTAGGGTGCTCAACTTTTGCATGCGGGTAGGTAGTAGGAAGATCGAGGCCAAGTTCGATAATGAAGGTCATGGGACAAAGGTCAAGGTCACTGGAGTCGAAAACGCAGCCGAAAACTGGCCAGTTGCTTCCCCTTGCAAACCTTATATTTTTATAGGTTACTTTTCTAGCTGGCCAGCTGCTTCCCCTTGCAAACTTTATATTTGTATAGGTTACCTTTATTTTCTAAATAATGGTAACAGATACAAACGTGAAATTTTGGAAATATGTACAGAATATACAGGACTTACACCTGCAAAAGTGTCAAAGCGTCCACTTTATTAGTTTTGAAATCTTTGAATTTTAAAATAAATGCATATTTTGTCAAGCCACATACTCATAGAGCATTTTTTGCTCTATAAATTGACCATATTACACCTCTAATTCATCATGTCGCATATGTGCCTTCCCGGGTCGAGAGGACGTAAAATTCAAATTCACCACCACCTCTAATTCATCAGGTTATTGAAAACATTGTGGCGGTACCATAGCCGATGAGGTTTAACCGAGGCGTGGGTACTGCTACACCTATCTGTATTGGACCTTACTGGAGTTGCACTGCCTCCGGGCATTGCCTCCGGTGTTGTTCCCACCATCTTTGTATTTACAAATGTCCCATATGTGTCTGTTCCAGACCGAGAGGACGTAAAGCACCATTTTTCATTCATTCACCTCTAATTCATCGCATCTGTTCTTATCAGCTTAATATCTGATACGCTCCCTATCCGGGGGCTTCGATATTAAACTTTTTGAAAATACAAGTAAAAGAGTAAGTCGGCACGATATGAGGCGCACGGTTGGTGATTTAGCGTCTTAACGCTCTAGTTTCTATATAAATATATGTTTTCCTTTTTCAACGTGGTGACCTTCCCTTTGATGGTGATTGTATTTCTTTTCGTTCACATCAATATGCTCCTTTTCATTACGTTTTGATCGTCACTTTTGTCTTTTGTGCTTTTCGTTTCCCATTCTTTGCTTTTTTTTTAGCATCACCATCGTTGACATCTTCCTAGCCAGATTCATCATCAGCAGCATCAGCATCACTTTTGTTTTCCTTCTTCTCCGCCTCTTCCTTTTTCTTTGTCTTGCTACAGCTCGGCAGGTCATCGTGACACCCCCCCCCTCTCTCTCTCTCTCTCTCTCTCTCTCTCTCTCTCTCTCTCTCTCTCTCTCTCTCTAAAATCTTGATCATTGCCCCTCTCTCTCTCTCTCAATCTGATGATCATTACAAAATAAAGTGTTTTTTGTTTGCTTCAGTTTCTCTCTCTCTCTCTCTCTCTCTCTCTCTCTCTCTCTCTCTCTCTCTCTCTCTCTCTCTCTCTCTCTCTCTCTCTCTCTGTGTATTGTGTGGGTCCATTCTCACGAAATCTCCATCCCGCTCAAATAAACCCGTTTTACTGTTCCCTTCTTTAAAAAGGAAAAAAAGAAAAAGATGTTTCCAGCCAATCCCATAAGATGGGTTTAAAACAAAAATAAAAGTTGAAAAGGACATCCAGCTTCTGAGACTCTCAACTCAGTCGTTAAGTTGGAGTCATTTTACTGTTGGGAGCGTGGGCTACTCTTCGATTCCTGAAATAGTGAAGTGTAGAGTGGCACAGTGGTAACGCGCTCGCCTCGTGTCAAGTAAACCCGAGTTCGAACCTGGGTACAGGGGGTTTTCCCTCTCATTTTGCACTAGGCTTTACGGTCTTTCGGATGAGACGATAAACCGAGGTCACGTGTGCCCATGCACTTAGCACACGTTAAACTCAGTGGCATAAAAAAAAGTTGTCATTTGGTCAAAGTATGCCCCTCCTTCCTCGTCAGTCACACACAAAATAGGTGGCGTGCTTCTGGCTGCGACGCTTTCTCCAGATGGGAGCAACCCGAATTTAACAGAGACGCCTCTGTGACTATATAAAGTACATAATACAAACCTAATAAAACCTAATAGGATAATGCTTATATTGTCTCCGCCAAGGAAGTCACTTTTTTCCTTCTGCTGGTTTGTCGGTTTTGGTTGTTGTTTTTGTACGTAACCCAAAACGTCATGAAATTAATATGTTGATGATAAATATTCTCTGTGGGGTTCAGGGGTCATGTAAACCATGACCCCATTGCCTTTTGAAAATGAATGAAGATGAATTGTCATATTTGGACATTGACACTATTTTGTAGTTTTAGAACAATACGGTCAAGTTTGCGCGAGGCGTCCGGGGCGCCAAGCTCAGTTTGTTGCAATTGTAACATTTTGCGCGAGGCGCCCACCTTTGATTGAAAGTTTCCAATTGTAGCATTTTGACGCGTTGGGCGCCTCGCGCAAAATGTTGCAATTCTAACAAAATTGTAGCATTTTGCCGCAGGCTTTCCGTGCAAAATGTTACAACGCGTCAAAATGTTACAATTGTAACATTTTGCGCGAGGAGCCCCGGGCACCTCACGCAATTTGTTACAATTGTAACATTTTGATGCGTTGTAACATTTTGCGCTGCCACAGGCTCTCCTTTTAGAAACATTTTGCACGCTCCTTACTTGACATTGCTAAATATAACACAGTACATGCCGCGCAGCCTTTATTTCAGAATAAAAATAAACGAACCCTTACCCGCTTAGTTTGTTTTATAAAGGTTATTTTAAAAGAATTGTGAGCATTATTTAACAATGTGACCCATACTGCTTTAGTTTCACAGACTATTAGCCAAACCTGGTACGCAAAGTGTTGGGCTTACTGGCAACGTCTGTTTTGTTTTGTTTTTGTTTTTTATTTATCTTTCTGAAGATTCAATCATTTGGAGTGTTTGTGTGTATGGGCGCGTGTACGCGCCTTTGCAGATGGTTATTGCAAGTTTATAAATGTTTGGAATTGTGCACTGGTATGTTGTTTAAAATCAGTGTGTGTGTGAGGTGTTGTTCAGTTGCCGCAACATAATTGTAATTGTTTTCTTGTGCCCCTAGGGTTTTTTGGAAAATAAACTTAACTTGAACTTCAATCCCGCAATGACAACCCGGGGAGTTCAAATGCCTGAGAGAAAAGCCACGGAAAGGTCACACACACAAAAAAACATTGACAGAAGAAGACAATCTGTTTAACGTCCTCCGGTCTGGAACAGACACATAATGGAACATTAGTAGATACAAAAGATGGTGGGAACGATGCTGGAGACAAAGCCCGGAGGCAATGCAACACCAGTAAAGTCCCGAATTTCTAACAATATAAGAATGTAAAAAACATTGACAGCAGAATAACAGGGTTTAAAGACCCACCAGATCACGTGTAAAAATCACGGGTTTTCCCTCTTATAGCTGGTAAGAAATCTTGTTTGGACCAGGTTTGACTCCCATGCGAATGCCCCCAAATTGAAAACGAAACATCATTTTAAAGAGCAGCCTCAATTTCAAGTTGGGGGCATTTGTATATGGGTCACAGCTGCCCAGAAAAAAACCAAGGGACTTAATCGTGGTGGGTCAGTGTGTCTTTAAAGGCCCACTGACCCGGCTGGATTAAGTCCCTTGTTTTTTTTCTTTTGTCGGTGTGGCACACACACAGACTTTTCTCATCTAGTAGGCGATCGAGGCTGCTCTTTAGAGTGATGTCTCGTTTTCGTGCATGAGGAAATTTGTATGGGAGCCACACTTGGTCAAAATAAGATTTGCTACCAGCGAGAGGGAAGCTCGTGAAACCTGTGATTTTCGCTCACGGACCTGGTGTGTCTTTCACGTCTCTCTCTCTCCCTCTCTCTCTCCCTCTCTCTCTCTCTCTCTCTCTCTCTCTCTCTCTCTCTCTCTCTCTCTCTCTCTCTCTCTCTCTCTCCCTCTCTCTCTCTCTCTCTCTCTCTCTCTCAATCTCTCTCTCTCTCTCTCTCTCTCCTCCCTCCTCTCTCTCTCTCTCTCTCTCTCTCTCTCTCTCTCTCTCTCTCTCTCTCTCTCTCTCTCTCTCTCTCTCTCTCTCTCTCTCTCTCTCTCTCTCTCTCTCTCTCTCTCTCTCTCTCTCTCTCTCTCTCTCTCTCTCTCTCTCTCTCTCTCTCTTTCGCGCTGGTAAGAAATCTTATTTTGTCCAGGTTTGACTCCCATACAATTGCCCCCAAACTGAACACGAGATCGAGACAGTTACTTTGAAGAGCAGCCTCATTTTGAACTTGGGGGATTTGTATGTGGGTCACACCCACCCCAGAAAAAAAACCCAAGGGACTTAGATCTGCCTGGTCAGTGGGTCTTTAAGAAAGCAACACAAAACACAACCTCCGAATGTCGAACAGAATGACGATGCTAAAATGACCACACAAAAAAGTCTTCGCACAAATTCCAATTAATTCTAAATGTCATTCGTTCATTCGTTTTGTCATCAAACGCCAGGTCTGTACAAAATGTGACCCAGCACCACGAAAGGGACATTAAGTGTCAAATTAACCTTTCTGATAAAATGTGCACAGCTAAAAACTTCTCTTCCAAATGATTTAAGAACCATTCTTGTAACGTTTTGCGCCGGGTTTTAGAGCTATGGGCATTTAAAGTTGATAGGGTGACTGTTGGCCATTTTGATAAACCACAGTCTAAAGTTTTGCCTAGCTGTAGAAAATGCATCAACCTACTCATTTCAAAACACTTGTTTGAGTTTTTAGAGACCATAAAATAGATTGTCCTTTAAAAAATTAATACGAAAGATGAGATGTTAGAGAGGATGTAAATGCCCATAACCGAAACTTGATTTTTTTTTTAAATAGATTTTTTTCTTTGCAAGCTTGTTGTGAGAAACTAGCCCAGCGACTTAATGTCCCTTTCGTGGTGCTGGGTCACATATAAGGCAGGCTATATTTGGAGCTTCCTAAAGGTATCTACGGTAGGTGGACTGGTTTACTGCAGTTGAAATTAGCCTGCACGGGAGGAAGGGAGGAAAAACTCTGAATAAGAAGGAAAAGATTCTGACTAACTATTGTGGGGGACATCCCGCTATCGCTACGTATCGATAACACTACCAAGATAAAGCAGTACGGCTATCACTACGCATCGATAACACTACCGGGCCAAATCACTACGGCAACTTAGGGTTAGGGTTAAAACAGGGTTAAACTTAGGTAAGGAATAGGGTTAGGTTACAAAAAATGGTTCGGGTTAGGGTTAGGAATATGATTAGGGTTAGTCTGTCGGAATTCAAACTGACATATTGGACACAGTCATCATTAATTGTTCTCTATGGGTAGTAGTGGTAACAACGGGTAGTTCTGTCGATGCGTAGCGATAGCGGTACGCACCCACTATTGTGTAGTGGTTTGTTTGTTTTTTTACTTTTGAAGGCCTCTTTTAGGGTGGTTTACAATTAACTCTGGCAGATTGATTCCAAGCCGGTACCGCACTGCGTGATGCAGGCCTTCAGTGTCGGCTTCGTTGCTTCTGTCAGATCTATAGGTATGTGTGTCCAAGTAATTGCTTTCGCGCGTTAAGCGTTTAAAAATAAACAACTGTGACCTAGCACCACGAAAGGGACATTAAGTCGCTGGGCTAGTTTATCACAACAGGCCTGCGAAGAAAAAAATCTCATTTTTGTCAATTATGAGTTGTGGGTGTTTTTGTGTTCTCTAACATTTTATCTTTCATATTTATAAAGGATACTCTTTACTATGGTCTCTAAATGGTCTTATAAGTGCTTTAAAACGAGTAGGTCAATTGCATTTTCTACAGCTAACTTTAAACGCTCATATTTTTTTTATCTGTAAGGCGCTTTGAGCTGTTGTCAGGATACTGCGCCATAGAAATGTATTAATTATTATTATTATTATTATTATATAACTCGGGAACGGAAAAAGATACAAGAATGGTTCTTATAGCCTATCATTAGAAAGAGAATGGTCTGAAGTTTGCGAATATATTTTCTCAGAATGGTCAGTTTGACACTGAATGTCCCTTTCGTGGTGCTGGGTCACACACACACACACACACACACACACACACACACACACACACACACACACACACACACACACACACACACACACACATACACACACAAACCTGTGTTACGCAATGCTCCGAACAAGTCAAACATGCACACAGGTCCAAACCGTTGAAGAAGCCCTAAAACAAAATAATCTGAATTAACTAAATCTTCCCGAACACGCTTGCTTTGTATCTCCTACTGTTCTTCCATCCTTAACAAAAACCATTTTATTCCAGTATTAGCAAGGAAGTACCCACACACCAGAAGAAGAAAAAAAGCAGACAAATAAACAAACAATACTAATTTGTTTTGGAAATTAAAAACACACACACACACACACACACACAGGTGGTTTAAAATAGAAACGGATCCGTTTGATGAGTACCGAGTGTCGTTCTAATGTCGCTTGTAGGAATGATCGGAGCTTAGGAGGTCCTTCCTAAAAAAAAATTGTTTTTTCTTCTTAAGTGTTTGAAGTCCGTTGTTTGTTTGTTTGTTTGTTTGTTAGCAGTTATAATGATTAAGGTTTGGAAATGGTATCTTTCTGTTCTGTTTTTTTTTCTTGTTTTCTGTTTGACATTTTACACCTAAATGCTTGTTGGTTTGGATGTAAGCCTATGTTTTATGTATCTTTGTTTGTTTGTTTGTTTGTTTGTTTGTTGACTTACTAGCACAGTTCCTTTCATCTCTTTGTGCCATCAATATCATTTTTTTCCCCTGCTAACTTTACTCATGGAAGTCAACATTGGTTAATTAAACGGATATTTGTGACCATGTCGATTCAGTTTCGAAACAGATACTAAATCACCTGATTTTGTTTTTCAGACTTCAGATATATTTCAATCCATTAAGGCCAAGGCCCCATATGAATCGGGGCGGTGCCTGTTCCATGCATAGTACAATGAAAGTCAAAGGGCAGGCAAAGCAGTTACAAAGACGATAATGGTTAATACTCTACCATAACACATGTTGCCTCAACTGGAACGCTTTAAAGAATTGCATAGCAATATTACGCACAGTTCTTTCATCAGTAGATGTTGTTAGTAAACAAAATACAAATAAGCGTGGGTTTTACATAATATTTCTAGGGAATAAATCGATGGCTTAGAGCCAATCTTTATATTATTGAACTTATTACGAAAACTAATAACTTGTATACAAAAAAGACTGCACAAATATAATAAGCATAACCCCTTTTTATATTATTTGCAGTCTTTTTTTAATAGGGGAAGACGGGGTAAAAAGAGCATGGGCGGGTAAGAAGCCCACCCCAATTATCTCATGAAATGAAGCAAATTTCAGTCTCATTTTGCCCATGAGACGAGTGTTAATGTCTAGCATTCGTCTCATGGGCAAATTTGAATGATATTTTCTTTATTTCATGAGATAATTGGGGTGGGCTTCTTACCCGCCCATGCGCTTTTTACCCCGTCTTCCCCTACAAGTTCTTAGTTTTTGCAAGAAGTTCAATAATACGTCAATGGACTATCTAAAGATAGTCCGTTTTGACTCCAAGCCCTCGCATCATATTTCTTACATTAATTCAGGATCGCATATAAGAGCTGATTCAGTGTTCTCTAGTGCTAAGAAAATGTTCATTGATCTCAGATACACCAAGTCTAAACTTAGCCAGTAGCCTATATAAATCGCACGTATTTATCTTCTTCTTTATCCATCATCTGTATTGTTGGAGATGCGGGACTTTCCTGGTGTTGCGCTGCCTCCGTTCATTGCCTCCGGGATCGTTCCCACCATCTTTCACACACACACACACACACACAC
>CM065681.1:45343891-45351391 GCA_017654935.2 Phymorhynchus buccinoides
ATACTATAACAAAAAATGCTTTGAAATGGGTATGTTGATGCATTTTCATGCATTTTCAGCAGCTAGGCTTAACTTCAGACTGTTTTCAGAATGGTCATTTTGACACTTAATGTCCCTTTGGTCACAAATATGCGAGAGATTGGGAGAATAGACTACAAGAGGAAGAAGAAGAAGAAGAAGAAGAAGAAGAAGAAGAAGAAGAAGAGGAGGAGGAGGAGGAGGAGGAGGAGGAGGAGGAGGAATAAGAAGAACACCACTATCACCACCACCACCACCACCACCACCACCAACAACAACAACAACAACATCAGCAGCAACAGCATCAGCGACAACAACAATGTTAAGTATAAGAAAATCAAGAACAGAACAAAGAAGAAAACATGGCTACAAATGGACACCGATCAACAGACACTCGGGTACACAAACGAACAGACATTAAAGAGCGGAAGACACCAAGGCAAAGCGCTTAGAAATATGGAATGAAATCAAAACAAAACAGACGAGGGAGCAGTGTGTATGTAAGTAACACTTATTTGCGAATCGGGAAGCAATCTTCTGTGTGGCATGAGGAGAAGGCGGAAGATGAAGAATGTGGCATCAAATAACTGGAAACAAGAAAAAGGCAGGGAGGAAATAAATACTTTGATGAACTATGCTGAAATATGAAAACAGTGGAGAAATGTGCGGCATTTTAACAAATGTTGACCCCTAAACAGTTTTTAAAAAATGATGTGCCGAACATTCCATCATTTTGGCATAATTATGCCATCATTCATAAAACAGCTTTAAAACTAACGTGCGAAACCTTCCTATATGTTTCGTAAAAACTGATGTTAGATTCCCAAAAAAATATTAATCCAAAAAGAAAAGAGCTGATCCAAAAATGCCTCGAAATAATAAACTGCTATTTAAACCAAACAGTGCCTCAGATAGTTCCACCACGAAGACATCGTTTCTTTCTTTTACTCATTGCCAGTTAAATATTGATCCAAACTATGTTTGCAAACAATCACACAGTGTCCATTTATATCCTGTATGAAAGGTTATTGAATCGAGATATAGAATTATTAACCTGAGCACCTAGAAATATTTTGGTTCAAAAGTACAAGAAAACGAATACAGGGTGTGTGTGTGTGGGGGGGGGGGGGGGGGGTATACGAGGAACGATTTGTATGCCCTATCCCAAACTTTGGTTAATCATATAATAAAATGCAAAGTGTCCGTGTGTGTGTCTGTCTGTCATTCTGTCTGTCTGAAACACAAAACGGGCCTTATAACTCCGCCGTTGTTTGACCGAATCGCTTCACATTTCCTGTGAGCCCTAACGGGGCGATGGCAACGGCAACCGAGGCGGCCGTGTCATTTGCGCGGTTTGGCAAATGCTCGAAACGCGTATCCGCTGGACTCTCGGCGCCCATATCTCCGGCATTTCTGGACCAATTGCCTTCAAATTTGGCAGGTAGATGACCGGGGACGCCAAACCGGTGTGCTAAACCGGAAGCGAATCGGTTCAGAAACGCGCACGCTATGCGCTGCTTCACCTTTTCACAAATAACTCCGCCGTTTCTTAACTGAATCGCTTCAATGGCTTCAAAGGCTTGCTATGGCCCGGGCAAAGCCTAGCAGCAAATTTGAAGAGAATCGGGAGAGAGCATCACTCTCAGAGCAGCGCCAACGGGAAACGGGGCCTTATAACTCAGCCGTTTCTTAACCGAATCGCTTCAAAGTTGCTGTACTCAGTAAGGTGCGGGGGGTAGTAGAACGGGATGAGAGAAGAAGATGGAAGGAGGGAGAGAGACAAAAGTAATAATAATATTTCGCGGACCCGGCGAAACCAGTACTCAGCGTTACCAGTACGTGGCGTTACCAGTACGGTGCATTGCCAGTACTAGGCGTTGCGCTAGTAGAAATAAAGTAGGCTTGAGAGTGGTGGGTGAGTGAGTGTGGTGGACAGTGTGTGAGAAACGGCAAAGGGAATGGGTTCAACCAGAACCTAACGAGCTATGGAAAGGAAGGGAGGCGTGGAAGGAAAGGAAGGGGGTGATGATGATGAAATTAGCGTCCAATCGGTCAGAGACCCTCATATATGGACGGTAAGGAAAGGAAGAACAGAAGACTTAGTTCAACCAGAGAGAGAGAGAGAGAGAGAGAGAGAGAGAGAGAGAGAGAGAGAGATGAAATGAAATGAACCTTTATTTTACAACGGTAAAAGAGAGAGAGAGAGAGAGAGAGAGAAGAGAGAGAGAGAGAGAGAGAGAGAGAGAGAGAGAGAGAGAGAGAGAGAGAGAGAGAGAGTGAAGGTTTGAAGATTAACAGAAAAAAGCACACACACGCGCGCGCGCGCACACACTTATGCACGCACGCATACGCACGTACGCACGCATGCACACACGCACACGGGACCGGACCAAGTGATTCGTAAACGGGGAGGGGGCAGGGGGTCTGCCGGGGGGGTCAAGTGAGCTGCACAGGTTCCGGGTAAGGAGGCAATGGCCTTTGGGGGGGGGGGGGGGCAGGTGGCAAATCACCCGAAGAGGTTTGCAAGCTAGTAATTATTAAGGCAAAAACATCGAGCCATTTTCTTACTTTTCACCCTTGTACAAGGGTCATGCTTGGGGCAGAGGGGGAGGGGGGGGGGGGGGGTTGTCCGGAAACCATGAAACCCCCCCTGACACACACACACACACCTTCCTTTCATCCAACTGTAACCCTAACTTCGCCTTGTGTCAAATAAACCCGAGTTCGAACCTGGGTACAGGGGATTTTCCCTCTCACTTTGCACTACTGAGGCCTTATGGTCTGAACGTGGAGTCTTTCGGATGAGACGATAAACCGAGGTCCCGTGTGCTCATGCACTTAGCACACGTTAAACCCAGTGGCAACGAAAAAGTTGTCATTTGGTCAACATTTACACCACCACCCCCCTCCCCCGTTCCTTCCTCATCAGTCACACAAAAATCGCGTGCAAAAAAACAACAATGGGTGGCGCGCCTCTGGCTGCGACGCGCTCTCCAGGTGGGAGCAACCCGAATTTCACAGAGACGCCTCTGTGACTATAAAATACCTAATGCCGAATACCTAATACTACCAACTCACCACTCTTGGACACACCCACGGCCAAACACACACATACATTTCCACCCCACCCACAATCAAGATAATTCAAGCAGAAATATCCATCAAACCAGTGATATTAATCTCCCCTTTGGACAGTTCCTTCCAGGCTCTCTTTCTTTTTTTTTCTATCTCATTTTTTTTTTATAGCTGAGGCATGTTACCCTCCCCCCTCCCTCCCTCCCTTCCTCCCTTCAGCCACCCTTACCAAGAGTTATGGCACCCCCGCCGTACCCCTTCTGACCTCAGACTTTTATTTATCGATCGATTTGTTTTTTCTTTCTTGTTTGGTTATCTCCTCCCTCCAAAAGGGAAGCCAGGGCCTGTATTCACGTTGAGATAGCATGAGACTTAGCATGATGCTAACTTAGAAGCTCTTCCAATGTCCTATTAATTCACGTTGAGATAGCATGAGACTTAGCATGATGCTAACTTAGAAGCTCTTCCAAAAGTCCTATTAAATCCTATAGGACATTGGAAGAGCTTCTAAGTTAGCATCATGCTAAGTCTCATGCTATCTCAACGTGAATACGGGCCCTGTTTATCTGTATGTCTATTTTTGTTCTGTCTATCTCTATATGTCTGTCTAGTTATCTGTCTCTCTGTGTCTCTGTGTCTCTCTCTCTCTCTCTCTCTCTCTCTCTCTCTCGCTCTCTCTCTCTCTCTCTCTCTCTCTCTCTCTCTCTCTCTCTCTCTCTCTCTCTCTCTTCTCTCTCTCTCTCTCTCTCTCTTATATCATAATATCACCTGCTTTGCTACCGTTATGTTCAAATATATATGCGTAATATTATGCCTTGCCATGTTTGTATTCTGTGTTCGTGTATGTATCAAGGACAGATTGGAAGACTAAATCGTTGCCTAAAATCTTTATCCTTGAAAAATAAAGTTAAAGTTTTCAAAGTCTCCTCTCTCTCTCTCTCTCTCTCTCTCTCCTCTCTCTCTCTCTCTCTCTCTCCTTCTCTCTCCTCTCTCTCTCTCTCTCTCTCTCTCTCTCTCTCTCTCTCTCTCTCTCTCTCTCTCTCTCTCTCTCTCTCTCTCTCTCTCTCTCTCTCTCTCTCTCTCTCCTCCCTCTCTCTCCCCCCCTCTCTCTCTCTCTCTCTCTCTTTCTCTCCTCTCTCTCTCTCTCTCCTCCCTCCCCCCCTCTCTCTCTGTGTCTCTCTCACTGTCTCTCCCAACCTTCTCTCACCAGTGTCACTGTTCAAGTCTGGTTCCCCTTTGACTTTGTGGATGTTGTCACCCAGCCTCGTTATTGCTCATGCAGAAAAAAAGGTTGTTATGCTATTCATCATAGTTAATTGTTCATCTACAGACGCACGCACACTCCTACTAGAAATACAGAGAAAAGCACCGCTTTCGCTCCCATCTCAATGGACTCCCGTTCGAATGCGGATACAAAATAATGGGAGAACGAAAATAGCTGGAGCGGGGAATGATGGCGCACGGATGGCGCGATATGAGCAAGCTTATGGACGTTAATATAATAATGTATTATCATAAATTGCGAAGAGGAAAGGGGGGGGGGGGGGTGCCAAAACGAAAGGCTGTTTCGATGACCGCCACCCCCTTGAAGGCGCCGTAAAATGCCAGACACTCCGGTTTTAGTAGGTGTATGTATTGCGTTGTTGTTGCGGCTGTTGCGGAGATTTACTAGAGTTTGATGAGCTAAATGATACTAAAGTTCCATGTTGAGGCACATTTCTGTTATCTATGTGGCTGCCTGGAGAGGGGAAGAGAGAGAGAGAGAGAGAGAGAGAGAGAGAGAGAGAGAGAGAGAGAGAGAGAGAGAGAGAGAGAGAGAGAGAGAGAGAGAGAGAGAGAGAGAGAGAGAGAGAGAGAGAGACGGAGAGAAAGAGAGAGAGAGAGAGAGAGAGAGAGAGAGAGAGAGAGAGAGAGAGAGAGAGAGAGAGAGAGAGAGAGAGAGAGAGAGATATTCGGATATGCTATTTATGAAGCTATAGCCCCGTAAAAGGGGATAAACAAACAACACGACAAAAACTACGAAGGCTAGATCATTATGCATACACATGGTCATCTATCCACCTTAATCATCACCCCAGTGTATTAGAAAGAAACGTAATATGCGTTTCTTTGCTCAAATGGCTTTTATCACTGGTTGACATTAGCCTGTAGAAAGGGCCAATAGTAAATGAGAGCTGTACTATAAATGATGTTCAACAGTATTGCAATATCATGCTACAACTTAGTCTTTCGTGGAAGACTATGACTCTCGAACGAGGGGGGGGCTTGCATCGGCTCTGGTGCTGCAGCCAGAGGGATGGGTTGGCCTTTGGGGGGACCTTCCCCAACGCCAACTCTCGTCCTCAAATCCCTTTGGCCGAGAGAGTGGGGATGTACTCTGGGCAAGGCATCTCCGCTATAAACACATTCCGCCCAGCCCGCCAGAATAGTATTTGCACCCTCTGCTATCTGGCAGTCATTGTCGGAAACGACAGACAGGCAACAACATAAGCAAGAAGGAAAGGAGAGGGTGTGGAGACAAGACGTTCATTGCTGCACTTGGTCATCTCCAAATATGGAAAGTGACGCCATTCGCTTGACAATGTCGGTTTTCAGCGAAACTTTAGAATGCGTATCTTTTGACCATTCAATCTGAAATTAAACTGACTCTAGCCCTAACCCTAACCCTATCCCTAACCAACAACCTTAAACCGTCAAATATACACCCAAAAAAACCCTTTACTACAAAATTGAGTGTTCCGTGTTTGGAGATGACCAAGTGCAGTCTTGAACGCCTAGTGGGTATGGAGGGTCCGCATAAAGCAGAGTCAATGGGTGTGTGTGGGTGGGGGGGGGGGGGGGGGGGGGGGGGGGGGATTAATGATATGGGAAGTGTGCAGAGACTAGAAAGAAAGTACTACTTTGTTTGGTTTATGCATCAGCTACTGCATATATCGCATCACATATGGCTATTTTATATAGTAATTTTGTTTACAACTTTTTTGTCCCTATATCTTTGAAACGAACATTAAAACCAAAACCAGTTTGTGTGTATTTAAAACTTTTTTGTCCCTATGGTTTTGAAACGAACATTAAAACCAAAACCAGTTATATTAACTTGGTATTTTGATCTGTTCTAAAAAACATAAAGAGTGCTAGCTTAGTTTCTCCTCCTTATTAGGGAGGCAATGGCAGAACCCAGCCGAGGACAGCCGTTTCGACTCTAGGGAGTCTCATCAGCTCGGCACTGGATGGGGTCTTATATATATATCATATTATTAAAAGGCAACCGTCCGTCCGTCCGTCCGAAGCACAAAACGGGCCTTATAGCTCAGCCGTTGTTCGACCGAATCGCTTCAAATTTGCTATCAGCCCTAATGTGGCGATGGCAACGGCGACCTAGGTGGCCGTGTCATTTGCGCGGTTTGGCAAATGCGCGAAACGCGTATCCACCGGCCTCTCGGCGGCCGTATCTCCGGTATTTCTGGATGGATGGCCTTCAAATTTGGAAGGTAGATGACCGGGGGACAGTGACTATCTGTGTGCCAAACTGGAAGCGAATCGATTTATAAACGCGCGCGACGGTTCGGGTGGGGGGGAGGGGGGGTGCGGTGGGGGGTGGAACGGGATGAGAGAAGAAGATGGAAGGAGGGAGAGAGACAAAAGTAGTAATAATATAATATTTCGCGGACCCGGCGAAACCGGTACTCAGCGTTACCGGTACTTGGCGTTACCGGTACTAGGCGTTACCGGTACTCGCCGTTGCGCTAGTATATATAAAATGTGCGTATCAGTTGGATAAGTGTGTATGTAGATGCCTTGTTTAAGGCCTTAGTGTTTTAATACTACGTCCACGACAAACACGAAACAAAATAAATAAAAAGCAATCACTGAAGAAGAAGGGGGAGGTGGGAGATGGGGGGGGGGGGGGGGTCTCCCTTGTTGTTGATCGCAACCGGGGAAAAAATGAACAGGGCTGTGAAGAAGTGGGGGTGGTGGGGTGGGGGTGGTGACGAAAGTCTTGAGACGAGAGACAGAAACGTAAATAGAATATATCCGTAGATGAGGAGCAAGCGGCCATTTTCAGAAGGGCCATCCATCCTTCGTCTTGGAGGCGCCAAACGAAGGGGTCATTGCTGTTCCAGAGTGTATAAAAATGTGTTTATTTTGTTTGTTGTTTGATGAGGGGGTGTATGCAGTGTGTGTGTGTGTGTGTGTGTGTGTGTGTGTGTGTGTGTGTGTGTGTGTGTGTGTGTGTGTGTATGTGTGTGTGTGTGTACTCTCGTTCTTCGCCTTTCTCTCTCTGTCTGAGTGTCATTTGTCTGTCTCTTTTCATCAGTATCCAATTCGTAGTTGTTGTGGGGTTGGGTTTTTTTCCAATGAATCCAACGTTTCTTCATGAAATCCCGTATACTCTGTACAACAATG
>CM065681.1:45366391-45368891 GCA_017654935.2 Phymorhynchus buccinoides
GATTTTGTTTTTTTCAAAATGTGTTGTTTTCTGAAAATAAGCGCTTAGAGCTTTGATGAATAAGCGGCATAGAAATGTACATACTAAAATAAAAATGGCCGACGCTCACCATACTAACTTTAAATGCTCATAACTCTGGAACGAAACAGATACAGGATGGTTCTTCTATCAGTAGAAAGGTAATTGTCTGAAGTTTTCAAATGTATAATTTTCTCAGAATGGTCACTTTGACACTTAATGTCCCTTTTGTGGTGCTAGGTCACATATTATGATATTATGGATCACCTTTTCAGTTTTGTTTATTTGTTGTTTTCTTCTTCTTCTTTTTTTCAACTAAAGGATTTATACTGCTGTGTTCGCTAAAGGGCCAGCCACACGTCCACTGAAATCGTGCGATACGATTCGATCACGCGGTCTCCAAGAACAAAAATGTGATGGGCGCGTCGAGATCACGTGATCGAATCGCATCGCACAGTCGTGCGATTTTAGTGGACGCGTGGCTGGCCCTTTAACCCTTTCACCGCCAGCCATAATTATTTCAGCCCAAAATGTCCATTAAATTTACCTGGGTAGAGAACAAAATCCATCTGCAGTATTGGGATTCTTTTGTGACATATATGAAATAAGGTTTATCCTTATTTCCCAAATCTAAGACAATAGGGTCTTTGAATAATAGACCTCAATTGGATGCCTTTCAGTGACATATGTGTTAAATCCCTGTGGTGCTAAAATGCGACTTTGTTGGTGAAAGGGTTAACGTCTCCCAGGAAGACGAAGGAGAGTTGTAGCAGATCGTGGGGGGGTGAACAAAACAACAAACAAACTGTGAAATAGACAGAGGAAGGAGGGGAAGAGAGGCTGTGTGCACTGAAGCACAAGACGAATGACAGACTTATATATGAGGAGAGATGAGAAAACAATGAAATGTTGGTGATATGCATGCAGCTCACGCCACGAGAGAGAGAGAGAGAGAGAGAGAGAGAGAGAGAGAGAGAGAGAGAGAGAGAGAGAGAGAGATCGCGGAGGAAACATTGAATTTTTTTTTTCTCCAACTATAATGCGATTCACTCTTTTCTTTACGACATTATTCTCACTTTGTTTTTCCATTGACGAGAACAGACTAGCCCCCCCCCCCCCCCCCCCTATCTGTCAGTTAACACCTTGAGGAAATGGATGCCTTGCAGTGGGTGCTGTATTCACACGCTTCACCGCTGTCGTGTCAGTTTCCATCCCCCATCTGTCTGTTATCCTGGCGTGCCAGAAACTCGCCAGGATTGTTGACTGAGAGTGGTAATAAGACGCTCGCCTGCCAATTTCAATGCGTGAGTGACCCTGGATTCGAATTGTGCCGACCTCGCCCTTTAACAATAATAATTATTATTATATTATGGGTATTTATATATCGCTCGACTCCTCTAGGCAGGGAGCTCATACAAAGCGCTGCGCCTCAACATTAAAATAAACCTTGAAATACAATGAATAATATTATGCCCTACACACATGAGACAAACCACACACAAATCAACAAAGCATTAGGCCGTGTACACACATTAGCGGATATTCCATGCGGAAACGCGTGCGCAATCCCTAAGTAATTGAAACAAAGAAGGGAAAAGATTTGCCGCGCACGTGTCCGAATTTCACCTATTTATTCGTACACTTTCATCCTTCTTTCTTCCACTTACTTAGGTTTTTCCGTACGGAACTTACGCGTCTAATGTGAACCCGGCCTAACACATAAGCACTAAATACATTTGTATAAGCATAGACAGAGAACATAACCATCATAGGCGAAAAGAACAAAACGCATTCACTTCAATGGACACTAAAATTGATATGAAGTAAAGTGGCACAGTATAAGCTTTAAGCTTGTTGTTGCCGTTATATTTGTTTAATATATTTGTTTAATGTGCATTTGAAGAATTAAAAAAATATCATTTAAGCCAATGGACACTAAAATACAATGAGCAAGCCCTACACCCATGAGACAGGAGTCGACCATCAACAAAGCATTGCGTAATATTATAGACTTTAAATACTTTTGTATAAGCATACACGGCGCATAAATCAGTGTGCAAAAAAACAAAATACATTTACTTCAGTGTCAACGCACATACACGCGCGCGCGCGCGCACACACGCACACACACAAACACACAAACACACACACACACACACACACACACACACACACACACACACACACACACACACACACACACACACACACACACACACACACACACACACACACACAAACATGTCTCAAATCACTATTCGTATAGTGCAAATTGGAATTCTGATTTGTACTGACAGCCAGTATGAAATGGAATTTAGTAAAAATTGGAATTTTGTTTTCTACTCTTAAACTTAATTATACTCTTAAACTTGCGTGAAATTATATTGAATATTTGGTATGTGGTCCTTTAGTCACAGAGGCGTCTCTGTGAAATTCGGGTTGCTCCCACCTGGAGAGCGCATCGCAGTCACAGGCTTTGTTT
>CM065681.1:45373891-45391391 GCA_017654935.2 Phymorhynchus buccinoides
AGCATCGCCGGGGCAATGGGGCAACGCTGCTGGAGACATTTCGAATCGCTATTCTGGCAACTGCTATTCTGAAGACTTGTGCCAAGGAAGAGCTGCCGCGAAGCGAAGCGGGCGGGGCGTAGTCGCTAGTCTGGTATACAAGTCAGACACAGACATAGACAGAAAATGGCTAACTAATATTTAGCTATGGCGGTACCATAGCCGATGAGGTTTAACTGAGGCGTGGTTACCGCTACACCTATCTATGTTGTTACAAACTCGGGACTTTACTGGTGTTGCACTGCCTCCGGGCATTGCACCCAGTATTGTTCCCACCATTTGTTTTTACAAATGTCCCATATGTGTCTATGACCGAGAGGACGTAAAACATCATTTTCACCAGACAGAAAAATGGAGGTTGAAGACGGAGGCCGGGGGAAAAAAAAGAGGTACGCTTAGATGGAGAGGGACGGACAAAAAGAACACAGAGGCGGAGACAGAAAGAGAACTGGTTCACAAAAGACTGTCCCATTTCCTTCATTATATATCAAGGGTTGTGGAGCCCGCACAACAATGCCTTTCTATTGATGAGAAGCTTAATCAGGATTACTAATCTTACACCCGGACGCGAAATGAACAAGATAGCAACTCACGAGCATCACCGTTATAATTAAGTCGATTTATCATTTGGTCGTGTGCAGCTGTTGTTGATGATGGGTGTCTGAATTTGATAAAGTTAATAAATAAGCTAAAAACTCATTTGCTTTCCCCTCCCCAGATATCACATTAGATAGGATTCCCTCTTTTCCTGTCAGGAAGGGGGGGGGGGGGGGGGGGGGGGGGGGGACCCAACGAATGGCGATAAGAAACACAAAATTGAATTAATGAAAATGCATTGCATGATTCTAAATCTATAGTTTATTGTGCCACTGCCTTCAAATTCCAGCAACTCATTTTGTTTAGTTACTTATTTGACTGATTGGTTGATCGATCTATCTATCTAATCATTTATCAATCTGTTTATCTACTTATATTATTTTTTTAGAGAGGGTGTTCTTTGTTCAATTTCTCTCTCTCTCTCTCTCTCTCTCTCTCTCTCTCTCTCTCTCTCTCTCTCTCTCTCTCTCTCTCTCTCTCTCTCTCTCTCTCTCTCTCTCTCTCTCCCTCCCTCTATTTCTCTCCCCTTGTCTCTCTTTCTCCTTCTCTCTCCCCATCCCTCTCTCTCTCTCTTTCACGCTCACACGGTTGTTGAGATCAAAACGTGCAGTGTTTTATCGATTTCTTGTTTCCTCTTCCACAAAACCCCCGCATCGCTTGAGTATTGTAACTGAACAACACCCGTTATTTCATAATGATGATGGCCCGAAGGTAGTGTCTCTCTCAATAATATATCAACTGTATATATATCAATCTATGTCTTGTAGCTCTCCCTCTTTCTCACTACTGTCCTTGAGGTATCTTAACCTTTTGCCGGACTTCTGGGGTCGCCCACGACCCCTTGACACACCAAACATGTTATATCTCTAAAACTATTTAAGCAATCTTCATGAAATTTCATGACTTTGTCAAAAACGTAAATGGCTTTAAGTGTGTTAAATGTCATTAATGTGTATAAAAAATAAATGATGTAATATGACGCGTAATTTTGATATACCTGTCCGGATGACGGGGGTCTCCCACGACCCCTACTTTAAAGAGCACTGCAGTGCATTGAGTAGGGGTCGTGGGAGACCCCCGCCATCCGGACAGGGATAAACACATGGTGACTCATTGACAAGTAGGGGTCGTGGGAGACCCCCGCCATCCGGACAGGGATAAACACCTAGGAATTCGCTCTTTGCTGAGTAGGGGGTCGTGGAAGACCCCCGCCATCGTGTCTGTGTAGTCAAAAGCATGATCCGGTAAAGGTTAATCAATGAACCTTCTGTGAATGATTTTATCATTGCCTGCCCCTGTTTAGCGAGATCAAGCTCCGAGGCATCAGCACGAACCGCTCGAGCCCTTAAAGACACACTGAACCAGCAAGATTAAGTCCCTTGGGTTTTTTCTGGGTAGGTGTGACCCACACACAAATGCCCCCAACTTCAAATTGAGGCTTTTCTTCCTAGTCTCTGTCTCGTTTTCAATTTGGGGGCATTTGTTTGGGGGGGAGTCAGACCTGGTCCAAATAAGATTTCTTACCAGCGAGAGAGGGAAACACGTGAAACCCGTGAATTTCACTCATGGATCTGGTGGGTCGTTAAAGACACACTGACGCACCACGATTAAGTCCCTTGGGGGTTTTTTGCTAGGTAGCTGTGACCCTCATACAAATGTCCCCCAACTTAGGCTGCTCTTTAAAATGATGTTTCGGTTTGAATTTGGGGGCATTTGTATGGGGAGTCAGACCTGGTCAAAACAAGATTTCTTACCAGCTATAAGAGGGAGAGGGAAAACACGCGAAACCCGTGATTTTCACTCATGGATCCGGTGGGTCGGTAAGCAGCTATCTGTAGATCAAATATTGAAACGGCGAAGCTAGAAGAGGAGGGAGATGATAGGAAACGAACATGTCAGCTACTGGAAGCTGGTGAGAGAGCGGTTCTGGTAATCGAACATAAAGGTTAAAGGTGAACCCTGACGGATGAGTTTGTGCAAGAAACACGTCGAGATCACCAGAAAGACAGCCTTTTCAAGGATCGGAACACTCATTTAGCTCTGGTTTCCTAGAAATTAAACGATCAAAACGACGATTCCTCCTTGGCGGAGATGCCGGAGAGAGTAGCCATATTGGATGGGGTGGGTGGAGGACACTCATTGTGGTTGAAACGTTGTATTTTTTTGTAGTGCACTAAAAACAAATTGGAGCTATTTCCTTTGTTGTGAGCGAAACTCCTTTATATAAACTGTATAACATTTAAAAGAAAAGAGAAAAAAAGCTTGTATTGCGAAAATTTCGTGCAAACGATTTGGTCTAAACGCAGGCGGCCATTAGAAAAGAGACGGCACACGACATCTCTTAGGGTGACATAATTTGACTTCCAGCACCTCCGCCAAGGAGGAATCGCCGATTTGACGGTTTGATTTCTAGGAAACCAGAGCAAAGTGAGTGTTGCAATCTCTGTAAAGGGTGTTTTCCTGGTGACCTCAACGTGTTTCGTACAAAAACGCATCCGTCAGGGTGCCCCTTTAACAATTCATTTCGGAAGGTTCGGTACTGCGACTTAGTGGTCGTACTTTGCTGTCTGTTAAAACCCTGTGTAGTTGGCTACAGCAGCGCTACAAAGGGATTGATTATTCGGTCAGCGGGGAGCAGGATTTTACCTGGCCATTGCTTTAATTAAAGATCAGGTCCCCGTTGATTTTATCATCAGTCTCGTGAAATTTGCAGAATCTCTTCGATGGTAGACAGAAGACGAAGTAGAAGAAGAAGATTGGGACTTTGCTTTATTGTCGGATGTTGCCAATAGCCATGGCATTGTGTTATCTGAAGCCAGTCCGTTATAAGCCAGTCAGTTCTCTGCATTCAGTCCGTTCTCTGAAGCCAGTCCGTTCTCTGAAGCCAGTCAGTTCTATGAAGCCAGTCGCTTCTCTGAAGCCAGTCCGTTCTCTGAAGCCAGTCACTTTTCTGAAGCCGGTCAGTTCTCTGAAGCCAGTCCGTTCTCTGAAGCCAGTCACTTCTCTGAAGCCAGTCCGTTCTTTGAAGCCAGTCGCTTCTCTGAAGCCAGTCCGTTCTCTGAAGCCAGTCGCTTATCTGAAGCCACTCGGTGCAGGACAAAGCGTTAGGTTAGGTACATATTATAGTCACAGAGGCGTCTCTGTGAAATTCGGGTTGCTCCCGCCTGGAGAGCGCGTCGCAGCCAGAGGCGCGCCACCCAATTTTTTTTTAATTTTTTTTTGCGTGCGATTTTTGTGTGACTGATTCGGAAGGACGGGAGGGGGGTAAATTTTGACCAAATGACAACTTTTTCGTTGCCACTGGGTTTAACGTGTGCTAAGTGCATGAGCACACGGGACCTCGGCTTATCGTCTCATCCGAAAGACTCCACGTTCAGACCGCAAGGCCTAGTGCAAAGTGAGAGGAAAAATCCCCCTGTACCCAGGTTCGAACTCGGGTTTACTTGACACGAAGCGAACGCGCTACCACTGTGTCACTCTACACTAGGTTACGCCTATGTTGTATGCGTGGGTTATTTTTTTTTCTCTTGAGATTCGGCCGAGTGCCTCGAGAGATTGTACATACAAAATGGTAAGATATAATGCCTTCCGTATGCACAAACTTAAAACATAAACCACACAAAAACAACAACAACTGAATAACAAACCGAGAACCCCCCGTGGGGATACCGGAGGTCTTTTGTATAAATAGTTCCCCCACCTTCTGAAAGTTCTGTGCTTGTAACTTCCTCTCATCTGTCACTCTCTTTGACTCTGCCTTTTCCCTTTGCTTACTGTCATCTACTATATTTCTGCCTAGCCGATCCATTCCCCTGCCTTTGTTTCACGAAACACTTTCAAAAAGATTTCCTCCAGCCGAAATCGGACTTGCTGGGCCTAACTATTTCTTAGGCGCATAACGGCAGCGTGACGCATCCGCGCTCATAATTGACAGGAAACTGTCTGAGCGATCGAAGAAGAAGACAAACCGCGTAAGACCAGGGATGCCTTCAATCGCACGCAACTAGATGAAAGTCCAAACCAAAAATAAACACAAAGAAAACAGATGTAATATATACAGAACAAAAAAACAATTATAATAATGCGTGTAAATGACAATGTTTCAACCAATAAATTTCTTACTTTTGATCTCCTTTCTTCCCTATCAAATGTCTCATCATCAAAAAAGGGGGGGAAATCCATTTGCAACAAAATCAAAAGTTGCTTCCCTTTTCTGTATCGCTTCTTCTTCTCCATTGAGCACCCTTTTCATTTTTTTTTTGGATTTTTTTTTTGGGGATGCTTTCTTAGTTTATTTCTTCCAACTACAATTTTACACACTTTCTATTTTATTTTTTTTTTGAACTTTTTTTTTACATTTTCAAATACAGAACATAAACATAGCTAGGCAAAATAATACAAACCATATGACAAAAATACCACAACACATACACATACAAACACATACGCCTGCACATATTCACATACCCTTTTCATGCTGTAGCCTCCGTTTTGTCCCGTTTTAATTAACGACTCCGTGTTTATTGTACTCATACTAATATATTGGTTGCCAATCTGATGATAGTACTCATGGAAATGAAAATTATGATGATAAAGGGGAGGAGGAACAAAGAGGTGATGGTGATGATGATAATTATGATGATGATAACGATGATGATAACGATGATGGTGGTGATGATGATGATGACATTAAGATAGAGGAAAGAGATGATAAATGATAATGAGGAGGAGGAGGAGGAGGGCGACGACGACGACGATGAGGACGAAAACGATGATGCTTATTAGAAGGAGGAGGAGGAGGAGGATAACGAGGACGACGCTGACGCTGACAAGACTTTTAATGACATAGGCCAACAGCCCCTATCACAGTAGAACTTGAACTGTCTATAATGAAACAAAACCAGTAACCAGCCAAATGAAGTATGTATATTAAAAAAATTAAAAAGTATAATATTTGTATCAAACACACACGCGCGCGCACGCATACACATGTATTATAAACGACGACGATGACGACGGCGACGACGAATGACAAAAACGACGACGAAAACGAGGAAGAAAAGGAGGAGGCGGAAGGTGATGTGGCAACGAGGAAGGTCATCCCCCCCCCCCCCCCTACCCCCCCACACACAAGTGATGACGCACGATCGCGGTCCCAGGTGAACGGGTTTGACGTCACAGGCAGTGCCCGTGTCGCTGCAAAGCACGCCATGATGGCACGCGACACCACCGTCATCGCTTATGTCATTCATACACACACGTACACCCCTCACCCCCTTCCTGCGCATCTCTCTCTCTCTCTCTCTCTCTCTCTCTCTCTCTCTCTCTCTCTCTCTCTCTCTCTCTCTCTCTCTCTCTCTCTCTCTCTCTCTCTCTCTCTCTCTCTCTCTCTCTCTCTCTCTCTCTCTCTGTTTGTGTCTGTCTCTCTCTCTCTCTGTCTCTGTCTCTCTCTCTCGCACTCTCTGTTTTGAATCTCTCTCTCTCTCTCTCTCTCTCTCTCTCTCTCTCTCTCTCTCTCTCTCTCTCTCTCTCTCTCTCTCTCTCTCCTCCCTCTCTCTCCCCCCCCCCCCTCTCTCTCTCTCTCTCTCTCTCTCTCTCTCTCTGTTTGTGTCTGTCTCTCTCTCTCTCTCTCTGTCTCTGTCTCTCTCTCTCGCACTCTCTGTTTTGAATCTCTCTCTCTCTCTCTCTCTCTCTCTCTCTCTCTCTCTCTCTCTCTCTCTCTCTCTCTCTCTCTCTCTCTCTCTCTCTCTCTCTCTCTCTCTCTCTCTCTCTCTCTCTCTCTCTCTCTCTCTCTCTCTCTCTCTCTCTCTCTCTCTCTCTCTCTCTCTCTCTCTCTCTCTCTCTCCACCATTTTTTATTTTATTTCAACGCATCTGTGCTTTCCTGTCTCCCGAATGCCTTTCTCTGTACAATTTATGCCTCTCGTGCATCTGCGTGTCTCTCTGGCTGTTTTCCTGTCTGTCTGTCAGTCTATTTGCGTTACTTTTCTTGTGTACAAAATGCAATAGATCAGAGGATGTTTTCAACAAAACGAGGCATAACATTAATAGTTTTCTGAGCTTCTGTCGAAACTGCACTGTAACTGTTTGGTGTAAGGTCTACGTCTGTAAAATGACGCCAGTATGGAACATGATGCTTTCTTATGCGAACACTTTTGCATTATAAATAAAGTTACGCTTATGCCTACATGTATTATTATTATTATTATTATTATTATTATTTTCCTCTCTGCCACATTTCCTTTTAACCAAGTTCTGCATTTATGTTTGTATTTTTTCGTGACTCTAGTTTGTCTCTATCTGTCTGTCTGTCTGTCTGTCTGTCTGTCTGTCTCTCTCTCTCTCTCTCTCTCTCTCTCTCTCTCTCTCTCTCTCTCTCTCTCTCTCTCTCTCTCTCTCTCTCTCTCTCTCTCTCTCTCTCTCTCTCTCTCTCTCTCTCTCTCTCTCTCTCCTCTCTCTCTCTCTCTCTCTTTTGTGTATCCGCTTTTTGATCTACTAATAATGTGTTCATGCGTTGTCTATCAGTACTGTATGTGTTTCTTTATGTCTCTGTGTATATATATATATATATATATATATATATATATATATATATACGTGCGTGAGTGCGTGCGCG
Source organism: Phymorhynchus buccinoides (assembly GCA_017654935.2). NCBI lineage: Eukaryota > Metazoa > Mollusca > Gastropoda > Neogastropoda > Raphitomidae > Phymorhynchus > Phymorhynchus buccinoides. Next base: position 45,381,143 of record CM065681.1, read on the forward strand.
CGCGCGTGTGTGTGTTTTTGTGTGCATGCGTGCGTGCGAGTACGCGCGCGTGCTTGTGTATGTGTGTATGCGCGCGCGCGTGTGTGTGTGCGCGTGTGCGCGGGCTCTTTTTGCAGCATTTCTTTCCTTTACTTAAGAACATTGAAACAATAATAACCCCATGACAAATAAATAAATAAACAGACACATAGTTATACAAGACAAGAGCTACTGAAGGTAGTATCCAATATTATTCAAAATACAAAGCAAATGGAAATGTTCAACAGAATAACTATTTCAGACAGGAGAAATATAAAACAAGCGTTGCTCGCAAAACTACGTATAAAAACAAAAACAAAAACGGGGCCTTTGAAAGATGTGAGTTGATAAGATTGAAAGAACTAAACCATCGGGACGAAGGATGATGTGTCTATATGATTCTCTCGTATGTGTGTGTGTGTGTGTGTGTGTGTGTGTGTGTGTGTGTGTGTGTGTGTGTGTGTGTGTGTGTGTGTGTGTGTGTGTGTGCGTGCGTGCGTGCGTGCGTGCGTGCGTGCGTGCGTGTGTGCGTGCGTGCGTGCGTGCGTGCGTGCGTGCGTGCGTGCGTGCATTGCGTGCGTGCGTGCGTGCGTGCGTGCGTGTGTGTGTGTGTGTGTGTGTGTGTATGTGTGTGTGCTCGTGCGTGTATGTTTCTGCGTTCGTGTGTGTGTGTGTGTGTGTGTGTGTGTGTGTGTGTGTGTGTGTGTGTGTGTGTGTGTGTGTGTGTGTGTGTGTGTGTGTGTGCACGCGCGCTCGAGAAAGTACACGTTTGATTTGAACGCAGAAACGTGCGTGTTTAATCATGTGTATGTCCATGCATGCGTGTGTGCCTGTAATCGTGTTTATGTTAGCAAAGCGTCGTACATTCGCCTTTTTTAAATTACGAATTTTTTTATACCTTTTTTCAGTGAACAGATCACCTGCGTTTGAACGAACGTAACGGTAACATCCTAGTATATTTTTGGGTATCAAGATAGTATGAAGCTAAAATATCCCCACTGGGAATACATTTATATGGTTTGCTTCGCCTCTATCAGACCAATGAATTGACATAGGCTAGAACACCAGTGCTACATCAAAATGTTGTTATGCTCTGCTATAGTTATGCGCGGATTGTCTCTTAGCCATGACAAGCTCCTAGCTTAGCATCATCAGTCTCCCCAAACCACCCTAAGTCGGAGTGTGGCTGAGCACGTGGCGGGGTAATAGAAACCGGTCGCACACGTAATGTTCTCATCCCTAGCTGGTGCATTTGTACCATAGTGTTCAAGTGCTTTGGCTGTTGGTATGATCCCTGGAGTCTTGAAGCCAGGGTAGGACAACAACAACATATGATTTGCTATCTATTCTTTTCCTTTTTTCCCCCCCCTCTCCCAAGCGTTAAGACATCGGCTTGTTGTCGATATATCTGTCGTGTACGTAACGTGCTTGCTGCTAACTGTACTTTTGTTTCTTCTACATCAAGCATAGTCATCATTCCCCCAATAGTTACAATAGCACACCAACACTAACGGCTTGTCTATTGTTTGTAGACGCTTTTTTTTTTGGCCGTGCCTTACACTGACGTCATGAAGATCAGAAAACGTGACTTGGAAGTGTGGCCAAGAAGACTGTACTAGTGTGGCCTAGTATAACGACTTTGATTTCAATGTTAAGAAGCTCTTCTTAGGGAATCCGGGGGGCTTTCGCAAAAAAATAGTTCCCACACCTTCTAGAAGTTCTGTCCTTGTAACTGCCTCTAATCTGCCGCTCTTTTTGACTCTGCCTTTCCCCTTTCTTTCTGCCATCCACTATCTTTCTGACTTATTGGCCCCATTCTCCTGCCTTTTAAAAAGAATATTTCTGTTATCTACTATCTTTCTGACTTATTGGCCCATTCTCCTGCCTTTTGAAAATAATCTGCCAAATAATTTGTCTCCTTTGAGCTTACCAGAAATCGGAATGTGTCGGCTGTACGCAGCGGGGAGACCAGTGAAAAATGAAAAAACGGACACATACGTACTTATCCATTATGGCCATATGTCATGGGAACGCAGAAGAAGAAGAAGAATGTCAAGGGGAATGGTGAGTGAGATGGGCAGAGGAATAGTTGTTTTCAAGGGTGTTAATGTCTCTCATTTTCACTCTTTCCTCATCGCAACACGGTGATTATGCAAGTGATTATATGACTGGCACATCACTGTGTTGCCATGGGGATGAGTGGGGAAATGTTGACGTGTATAGAAAAAACAGAGATTGGGGTATGGGATGCTTGCATATAAGGCGACTTCGAACAATGTATTCATATGTCTCAGCAAACCTATCTGTATTGTTAAAAACAATTCGGGACTTTACTGGTGTTGCACTGCCTTCGAGCATTGTCTCCAGTATCGTTCCCACCATCTTTACATCTACTAATGTCCCATGATTATGTGTCTGTTCCAGACCGGAGGACGCTAAGCAGATTTTCATTCATGTATGCTTATGTCTATCCGTGTCTGTTTCTATTATAATAGGCCTAGTTAAACAAAAACAAATGTCGAATAGGACACAATGAAATAAAGTAAAATAAAAATGAAATCAAGCGAAACGTTTGTTGCTACTTGGTTTAACAAAAGGTTTTTTTATGGGGTGAAACGACACAAAATGCGTTTGAATTTAAGCGTGTATGTGCATGTGTGAGCGTGCGCGTGTTTCGTGTATGTGAATTTGTCGGGGTACATTCTTATGTGCATTACTAATATTAGTATTGGTAGTGGTGGTGGTTCCCATTTTACTTATTCATTATTTATCATCATCTTCATCATTATCATTGTTGTTGTTGTAGTGATTGTCCACTTAACTATTTTAATGCACATGTTTATCCACTTGCACACACACATACACACATGCGCATGCGCACACACGCATATATACATGTACATGCACGCGCACGCACACACACACACATGCACACACACACACTCTCCCACACATACACCAGCTTCACACAGTATGAATGTGTCAGTACACCAAACACTAGGTCACACATAAACCCAGACATTTTTGTATCAAATAACAACACTTAAGGCTCTTGGAAATGTCCATCTTAGCCAGCCACACAGACAATATATGAAAGAGAGCGGGGAAAAGCCTACCTAAAAATAGTTTAAAAAGGGGGGGGGGGGTGTAGTAGGAAGAAAGGGGAAAAGGGGGGGGGGGGGGAGAGAAGAGGAACAAGAAAAAAGGAGGAAGGAAGGAAAAAAGAAAAGAAAAGGTTAAAAATGAAGGCGGAAGTGGTGGTGGGTTGCATGATGAGTGAGCAAGATAGCGGAGAGCGGATGAATGATTGGGTGTGGTGTGAGAGTTACATAGTCTATTTGATAATGTGAATTTATGTTTCATACTTTTATTTAATATTTTTTTTAAATTTTACACTGTGGAAGACAAGCTTCCATGTCCGTTGCACAATGCCAATGGACAATAAAGAAACGTATGACTTATGAGCGTGTGTGTGTGTGTGTGTGTGTGTGTGTGTGTGTGTGTGTGTGTGTGTGTGTGTGTGTGTGTGTGTGTGTGTGTGTGTGTGTACAATATGCGTGTGATTAAACAAAAATACTAATAAAGTATTTAATAATACATAGTATTTATATAGCGCCTTTCTTTAGAATTAAACTCAAGGCGCTCACATTCACTGATTCACACGCAATTGGGATAACATACACATTCATTCAATCATCATCTGTGAAAAGTTAGAGAAAGAAAGCTCTTTGAAACAAGTGAGTTTTTATTTGGGTTTTGAAAGCGGAAAGTGCTGAATTGTGACGGAGGTGAGCAGGCAAGGAGTTCCAGACAGTGGGGGCGCACAAACTAAAACTGCGTTGTCCAAAAGACTTTAAATTCACTTTAGGAACTTTCAACAGTTTGGCATGGGAAGATCGGAGAGAGCGAGAAGGAGTGTAAGTTTGGAGAGCACTTGAGAGGTAGGATGGCAGGGTGTGTTCAAAGTGGCGGAAAGCCTACTCTAAACGACACTGCACTGGCAGTTTAGCATGAGTGCACTCTGGTGCAAATGTGTGTGTATGTGTGAGTGCGTGCGCGCGCGCACGCGCAACTTAATACGTATTATTGTTGATATATTAATGCAGTACGAACTAAGCATTCTTGTACAAGTACCCAAAACGTGCACATGCGCATACGTGCCCTTTTCTTTTTTCCCCTATTGCGTGAACTTGTGGTGGGTTTATTTTATGTCATTGTCTATTCCCCTCCAAGACATGACTGTATCTTCTTCTTCGTTTGACCTTCCACCTTCATCGTACTGAAGATTCTGAAGATTACTTGAGTTTAACTTGGAAGAAAGTTTACTGCGCTTGGGTTAGGTTTCTGGTTTAAAGATCCACCACGTCACGTGTCACAATCATGTTTTTTTCACATGTTTTCCCTCTTATATAAATCTTAAGAAACCTTCCAAGCATATTAAGAGGGAACATGACACGTCACGTGGGTGGTCTTTAACGTCTTGGCTTGGTATGAGGGGTAGAGTTAGAATTGAAAGAAGGAAATAAGCATCGTGTTTATGGTAATGTTTGTGTTGTTTTATCTGTTGCAGGTAAGTGAAACAAAGGCACCCTTTATTTCTCTTCAGTCCCAAGTCCATGATGGTAATGTACGGACAACAGTGTGTTGCTTGGCTGTTTGTTTATATGTCTGTTGTTGTTGTTTTTGTCTCACAGTCTGTTTGCTTCTCTGTTTGTCTGTCTGTCTGTCTCTCTCTGTCTCTCTCTCTCTCTCTCTCTCTCTCTCTCTCTCTCTCTCTCTCTCTCTCTCTCTCTCTCTCTCTCTCTCTCTCTCTCTTCTCTCTCTCTCTCTCTCTCTCTCTCTCTCTCTCTCTCTCTCTCTCTCTCTCTCTCTCTCTCTCTCTCTCTCTCTCTCTCTCTCTCTCTCTCTCTCTCTCTCTTCTCTCTCTCAGAGAGGGACAGATTGGAAGAATAAGCGTTGTTGCCTAAAATCTATATCCTTGGAAAATAAAGTTTAAGTTTTCAAGTTTTCAAGTTTTCTCTCTCTCTGTCTCTCTCTCTCTCTCTCTCTCTCTCTCTCTCTCTCTCTCTCTCTCTCTCTCTCTCTCTCTCTCTCTCTCTCTCTCTCTCTCTCTCTCTCTCTCTCTCTCTCTCTCTCTCTCTCTCTCTCTCTCTCTCTCTCTCTCTCTCTCTCTCTCTCTCTCTCTCTCTCTCTCTCTCTGCCTCTCTCTCTCTCTCTCTCTCTCTCTCTCTCTCTCTCTCTCTCTCTCTCTCTCTCTCTCTCTCTCTCTCTCTCTCTCTCTCTCTCTCTCTCTCTCTCTCTCTCTCTCTCTCTCTCCATCTCTCTCTTTTTTCATCACGCAATTATAATATTTCAATTTTGGATTTTTGTTTTAACTTTGTTCTACTTTAGCATCTCTCCCCTAATGTTACACTCAAATATGCACTTAAGCAATAACGCGCCCAGACACACATGCGCATAATTTGCACACACACACACACACACACACACACACACACACACACACACACACACACACACACACACACACACACACACACACACACACACAATGTCATGTATATTGTTTGCTTATTCACTGTTCCATCTGGAAATAAAATGTTGACTTGACTTGACTTAACACACTCACACACTCACACACACACACACACACACACACACACACACACACACGCACGCACGCACGCACGCACGGCACGCACGCGTTTGTCGATGCCTTCCTACACGGGCGTGGTGACATAGACAGTTTGTATCAAATACACTCAAACAGAAGGAAAAAAAACCACAGGCAGACAAAAAAACAAGTGTTTCTTTGCATGCCTATGTACAAATGTTTAATCTATGAAGTCACGACGTAAGTAAGCTTATTGATAGACTGGGGGAAAGGGGAACATCCCGCTATCGCTACGTATCGATAGCACTACCCAGATAAATCAGTACGGATATCACTACGTATCGATAACACTACTGGGCTAAATCACTACAGCAACTAATGGTTAGGGTTAGGGTTAAAGTAGGGTTAAACTTAGGTACGGAAGAGCAAGGCAGGACCTACGGTGTGGGGGGGGGGGGGGGGGGGGGGGGGGGGGGGGGGGGGGGGGGGGGCTTTCCGGGGGTCGGGGGGGGGGGGGGGGGGGTCGGGGGGGCTACAGCCCCCACCCATTTTCCTCAACAACAACAAAATTATGTCGCCGAGCGGCAGCTAAATGTCCTCGCGGGCTATGCCTAGCACTCATCAGCACCACCAGTTGATAGGTACTTAATGGTTCAAAACATGCGTCAATAGGGGTATGAACAGTAATGGCATTAGTCCTTTATGTTATGCCCAGATTGCACTATTTTGCTTCTCGGATTTAAAACATTTTCCGGGGGAGCATGCCCCCCCCCCCCCCTAGGACCCCCCTAGTGGTCTTGGTGCTTCGCACCCTCGATGAATTAGCCCCCACCCCTTACAAACTTAGGTCCGGCCCTGAATAGGGTTAGGTTAGGAACAGGGTTAGGGTTAGGAATAGGGTTAGGGTTAGGGTTAGTCTGTCGGAAATCGAACTGACAGATTAGCACAATCATCATTAATTGTTCTCTATGGGTCTTAGTGGTAACAACGGGTAGTTCTTTCGATACGTAGTGAAAGCGCTACGCACCCAGGAAAATATGTCAGGAAAATGCACTGTAAATAATTGAAATACAATAGACCTCTGCGTCATCACACCGACGGTTATAGAAACTCTTTCTCTAATAATGACAAAAGGTAAGCATCAGAAAATAGCATTTTGACGAAAGACACGACTTGTGTTGAAAAGGAATCGACAGTTGACAACATTCCCTAACTGCTTCCTTCCTGTGGTATGACGTCATATAGGACAAAAGAAGAAGAACAACAAAAACAAAACATGGACTGGGGAAGAAGAAGAGAAGGGGACACATACACATGCACACACGCGCTCGCATCCGCACACACATACGCACGCACACATGCATGCGCGCGCACACACACACATTCATAAACAAAAGTGTGCGCGTGCGCGCAGAGAGACAGATAGACAGAAAGGCACTCACACACAGAGACAGACACACACACACGCGCGCGCGCGCGCGCGCGCGCGCGCGCGCGCACACACGCACACGCACACGCACGCACACACACACACACACACACACACACACACACACACACACACACACACACACACACATACCCCCCACTCCCACACACACGCATGTACGCACACACACAGACAAACAGACAGACAGACACACACACATACACACACACACACACACACACACACACACACACACACACACACACGCACGCACGCACGCACGCACGCACGCACGCACGCGCGCACAGAGAGAGAAAACGAAAACGAAAATGTATTCAACCAGGGAACATGAGATAAGCAAGTTACATGCTTTTTCCACCCAGCCCTGTGGAAAGAGAGAGAGAGAGAGAGAGAGAGAGAGAGAGAGAGAGAGAGAGAGAGAGAGAGAGAGAGAGAGAGAGAGAGAGAGAGAGAGCGAGCGAGCGAGCGAGCGAGCAGGCCGGGCCTAATGCGAGAGGTGCCGCTACTTACGTAAGTATACTGCTATCAAGAAGAGTAGAAGGCTTAGAACTCTACTCTCCTTGCTGCTATTACGTTTGTTCGATCGCTCTCTTCCCGTCCCTATGACTGGTAGGAATGATGATATGGCGCGCCAAAGATACAAAACTCTATCTAGCTGTTCGATAGAGTTTCGAAACTGTATCTATCAGTTCGATAGAGTTTGAAAACCCTATATAGCTGTTCGATAGAGCTTTAAAACTTTGTCGAACAGCTAGATAGGGTTTCCACAAAATAACCCTATCGAGATATAGTTTTTCTATCGCGATTTCTGATTGGTACATGGCTTCAGCGACAAGTTTGTGGCCTTGGCAGGGCAGTGACCCGTGAATTTGAATAAGACGATAGGCCTAGGCCCCTACATGTAGTCAAACAAACATGGCAGCTGAACGATTTCAAGGAGCGAATCTTCCCGGCGTTTCATACGTAATTGAAGCCGCTAAACGAGTTCGTAGAATGCCACCTATTAGGCTAGGTGTAGGTCACAGTCAAAGATACTAGTCCTATCTACCAATTAAATGCTTCGTTTAAAAAAAAGTATCAAAATGGCGCGTTCGATAGAGTTTTACGACGATAAACTCTATCTAGCTGCTTGACAGAGTTTTGAAACTCTATCTAACTGCTAGCTATAGTTTAGAAACTGTATCTAACAGTTCAATAGGGGTTTTAAACTCTGTCGAACTGCTAGATAGAGTTTTGGTAATTCGGCGCGCCATATGATGAGACGGGGCCGGGATTATAGACCGGGTGGGTGGGGGGTGGGGGGCTGCATGTGAGGGAGGGGGAGGGCATTGAGAAGAGAAGGGGATGAAGCGAACTAAGTGTTTTAGCGGCAGAAGTTGATGGGTGCTGGCATGGCAGTGTCCGATGTCTCTTTCCTCTGTGTGTTAGTTGTTGTGGGAATATATCGGTGGTGTGTGTGTGTGTGGTATGGCTTCGTCCTTCTTATTCTTTTTTCTCTTCTTCTCTCTACTAGCTCTCGTTCCGGGATGTACAAACGTCGACATTTTTGTGTTGTTTGGACTGTGGGTCCGGGGAGTGAGTGATTGAAGAAGTGAGAGAGAGAGAGAGAGAGAGAGAGAGAGATAAAGAGATAAAGAGAAAAAAAAAAGACAAACAATGAAAGGTTGGCCGGAAGGTGATTGACTAATAATTATTGCTGTTAGCGACAGGGAAAAGTTTAATTCGTTGTTGACATCCTTTTGTCTTTCTTGGGTTTTTTTGGAAGAGAAGATACTTCCTATGACTGGAGTTCATGTTCATCGAGATTCCGGGACATGGCTGGTTTCTGGCCCGTTTGAAGAACCGAACGCATATGGTAGTATTATTTGCGAGGATTCGCTCTATCGATGATTAGACGTGTGCTCTCTCTCCATTTGTCTTTCTCTTTATCTCTCAATATCTCTGTCTCCCCCCCCCCCCCCCCCACCCCCACCCCCCCTCCCCCCCCCCCACCCTCCCCCCTCCCCCCCCCCCCCCCCCCCCCCCTCGCGGTGTGTCTTTGTCTCCATTTTTTGGGCGCTTACAATTTAATGATGTAGAGTTAATTTCTTCGACACGTATGTCATTCCACCATTCTAATTGTTTTTTCCTCTCCTTTTTTTAGTGCCGATTTGGCTGAAACGAGAGCTTTTACGTACAGGGCCGTGTTTACAAAATGACAATCAGTAAAATAAAATTTAAAAAAATATATATATACCAGATTGGCGTACCAAATAGCCAGATATCAATTACACTTGATAAGTGCCCGTTGACATAATTATATGATGGGTATAATATTGGTACGTTTCTGTGGGGTTTTGTCTGATAATCAAAACAAACCCATTATTACAAAACTTATCTACAAGCAGGAGGTGATTTCAAAATGTATCTACAAGCAAGCAGGTCTGTTAACTCATTCCGGACGAATTCCGAGCATAGTCGGAACAGGAGGACGCCAGTCAGGGCCTAATTCTGATATACTCGGAATAGCCATTTCTGAATCTAAATACTGGTCTGAATCCACGTTTTGTCAATCCAAACCACGTTTTTCGAGTGACTTCTCTGTGCCCACTCTTCCAGCCTTCGTTTCACGTATGTTTGGCGCATCCATTTCATTTGCTAATGTCAAAAATGTCTAAAACAAAATAAATTAAATTGGCCCTTCGTGAGCCCCACAAAATGCTCCAATATTTTTTTGGTTAACAATGATAGCAATAAGGAGACTAATAATTTTGATTTTAATGCAGCTAATCACGATTTCAAAGTGAAAATTTAACTTGGATCAAACAGTAATGTTGAAAATGAATCGCAGACAAAGGCGCGTTTTGTTGCAGGTTTTATTTTTAACAAATTCCATGCAACCCCAGGCCACAAATGATGTTTGCTCGTCTTGAAGGGGATAAGGAACAGGTCGAGTCAGAATGTGTCAACAGTGTTGGAAACTGTATTGGGTCCTCTAAATTCAGGCATATAAAACTATACGGTCGGTTGGAAAAAATACTTTATGTTGGGAAATTATAACCAGCGCAATTAGCCAGATACAGAGGTGTACCCGAATGTTAACACCAGCAAAATGTTGTCGGCGTTTGCATACGTGAGGTGTTAAAAGAAGCAGTCCCACTTGAATCAAAAGAGGGAACCGGAAATTG
>CM065681.1:45393891-45398891 GCA_017654935.2 Phymorhynchus buccinoides
ATGCAAAGTGAGTGGGGAGGAGATGCAGTGTGCGTAACGCACTGATAACGTGGCATTTGTTCGTTCGATCTGGTCCACCCTGTAGATTAGAAAGCAAGGTGAAATAGTACTGGAGAGAGGTTGGAAGGGAAAGGAGGGTATGACATACCTGTTTACCCCCTACACAAGTCTTGAGTAGTCTGGACAGCTGAAATGAGTAGTTACGGTGCAAAATGTGTAGTTTTATTCATGAAACCATCAAACAGTGTTCACTGAAAATGAATAGCAATCAAGAATTCTGCAATTTTGAAGAGTAGTAGAGGTCCAAATTGAATAGAATACTACTCGAAAAGAGTAGAGTAAACAGGTCTGGTATGAGGAGAGGGTGGGGGTGGGGGATGATAGACGGGGCTCAAAATTGCTGGCTCCGCTATCGTTTCATGGTTAGTTTCAGTGCAATAATTAAAGCGAGTCATTTCTGAGTGTTTTTCGTTTCTTTCTGTGTATATGTCCTTAAGCGGTGCGTCTAAACACCGATTGGTGCCGAATGACGCCAAATGGTGCCGAACGGCAAATCGTGGTCAAAACACTGAATAGTTGGGCTGACTGGTGAAGACGTTGTAACGAATTCCACAATAAATGTAGTTAAGACTATAGGTACTATATTTTATTATGCATTAAAATGGGGCCGAATGGTGTAGATACCGAATGATCAAAACATCGAATTGGGCCGAATGGTGAACAATGTTAAATCACGAGTTGGTGAATAGACGATTTGAACGATAATACTCGTTAAGAAGCTTCAATCGTTGAAGCGTTTCGATAATCGTTCGACACTTATGGAAACAACCGGAAGTGTGTTGTTACGATGTAATTCGTGCCGTTTTACATTAAACAGTATCTTCGTAATATTATGCGTAACGCTTTCACCACTCGGCCCCACCATTCCACGTCTTGACCGTTTGGAATTCACCTTTCGGCACCATTCGGGCATCATTCGGCACCAGTCTGTGTTTAGACTTTAGACTTTTAGCAGGGTTTTAAGAATAAATAAATAAACAAGGGCATCGCCGAGCGGCAGCAACGCATTGTAAGTACATCGCCGAGCGGCAGCAAGGCATTGTGACAATGCAAACCCGGCCAGAGTTATGTCCTCTCCCACCCCCCACCCCCCCAATAAACACACCACTTTCCACCCTTACAGAACGCATAAAATACATAGCCCAACATTTGAAGCGATTCTGTTCACTAGTTCACGAAATACAGCTGAACTTTTATGCAAACTTCATTGCACCATGGTACACCACCACACAAAATTTGAAGCGATTCTGTTCACTTGTTCACGAAATAAAGCTGGGGGGAAATTACATAGCCCAAAGAAGGACATTTCGGTTTTCATGGTCAAACTTCAAGGTCAAGGTCAGCACGGTGTTGATTAACGAAAGGAAGCTTCCTCTTCAAGCTGTCTACCCCTCTGCCAATTTTAATCAAAGTCCAAACAGTAGTTTTTAAGATACTCGATACACAGACACACACACACAAATCAATAGCAAAACCCCGGCCTCTGGCCGGGTAATAATAACTAAATATGGAACAAAGTACTGACAGTTCCTCATGCAACAACGGCAACAAAGAAGGTTATACTGATATATAAACTACATGATTATTTCATTTATTAGGTTGTGGATCCATGGGTATGTACGTTTTTAATAGAGGCATTTGGGGGTTTTGCACCGAGTAAGAGACATGGTCTCGAAATATTTGCAATTTTAATCAATGTTTCATCAGTTATTAGTCCGTCACCAAGACGGACTATTGCGATGGGCTGATTTGTATTTTTTTCTTTTTTTTTCTTTTCTGTCTGTCCCAAGGATATCTCCCGAACCGCTTGACCGAATCGCGTCAAAGTTTGTGTAAAGGTGTGCCTCCTTAATAGGAAGAGATCGGCGCAAACCATTTTGCCGTCGTGACCTTGACCTTGGCGTACGACCTTGAAAACCGAAAATCTATTTTTAGCCATATCTCGGGCACCGATCAACACAGGATGTTGAAACTTGGTATGAAGGTGGTTTGGCTTATGCCCGTTCTGATGATGGCATACCGATCAAGGTCAACGTCAAGGTCAAAAAGATCGCTGGAGCCTGAAAATCGGAGGGTCATTTTTTTCTCCTTCTGTCTGTCCCAAGGATATCTTTCGAACGGGTTGACAGAATCACGTCAAATTGTGTGTGCTGGTGTGTCACCATGAGAGGAAGGCATCCGCGTAAACCATATTGCCGTTGTGACCTTGACCTTGGCGTACGACCTTGAAAACCGAAAATCTTTCAGGGGCCATAACTCCCACACCGTTAGTGTTAGAGTCTTCAAATTTGGCATGAAGGTACTTTGGCTTATGCCCGTTCTGATGGTGGCATACCGATCAAGGTCAAGGTCACGGTCCGGGCGATCCGTAGGCCTTGAAAGTGATAGGGGTCTACACATTGGGTTTTAAGCCATATTTTCCACATTGGTACTTGACAGAAGCGCTTCAGATTGTGTGTGGTACTGTATACCCTAGAGAAGAAAACATCCGAGCATACATTATCACCATGCTGACCTTGACCTTGAAGTGTGACCTTGAAAACCGAAATTTCCTTCTTTGCGCTATATGTTTCTTCTTCAAGCTGTATCTCGTGAACTAGAAGACAGAATCCCTTCCAATTTTGTGTCAGGATGTGACACTCTACGGGGTGTCGCAAGTGCGTGGCATTGCTGGTGACGGACATGTCTGCCGCTCGGCGACGCCCTTGATTTTATTTGTTGTGTTTTCTTGATTGTTTCTGCTATGGTTTTAAAAGACTATTTTAAATTATGTACACGTGTACACGTTTGCTAATTCTCCCTCTGAAAGAAAAGAGAGAGAGAGAGAGAGAGAGAGAGAGAGAGAGAGAGAGAGAGAGAGAGAGAGAGAGAGAGAGAGAGAGAGAGAGCAGAGAGAGAAACAAACAATAGAAGGCTCGGGGACTAATGACGAGACAGAGAGACGGGGACAATAGTAGCGACAAACAACAGAGACAGACTAAATGTATGGGTCTGACGAGCATACTACTACTACTACTACTACTACTACTACTACTACTACTACTACTACTACTACTACTACTACTACTACTACTACTACTAATAATAATAATAATAATAATTAATAATAATAATAATAACAACAAGTGCAACGCCGAGCGGATGCAAAGTCCCCTCGCAGCATCGCCGAGGTACTCCGAAATCGGAATGTGTCGGCTGTACACATACATAAAAACGCATCAAAACAGCACGTAACTACATACAAACGCATCAAAACAGCACGTAACCGAATAGTTTTTTTTATATATAGCCTAGGGGTTGGGACCCGTGATTTGAGCGCGCGCGATCATGCGCACACGAGCGCACAGAAGAATTCATGACAACTGTGTCATCAAGAAATGTTGTGAAAAAAACTGCATTGAAATACATGCAAAACTTCGCGAGATATTAGCGAGTATGTGTTTTGGGGTTTGAACCCCGTAACTGGCGCGACCTTGACCTTAATGTAAAACTAAATACATCAGTGGATAGCTTGCATCTTGGCAAACTAGTATGCCAAATTTGATGATGATAGACTGAATAGTTTTTGAGAAAAATCGGACGAATAGCCGGACGGACGGACGGACACCGGACGGACGGACGGACCCAGGATGGACGGACGGACCAGACAAAAACAATAGCTCCCCGAACCTTCGGCTTGGGGACTAATAATAATAATAATAATAATAAAAACATTTATAGAGCGCACATTCTAGACGAACTACTCATGGCGCTTAGCAAAACTAATCTCACTCCACATGCAAGATTACATCATAGTTATCGAACATGCTCAGACGCGCTCGCATTCCCCACGCAAGCATACTCACAGATATACAAACACGCACACGCACATGTACACAAACGCATTATTCCCTACCCGCACACAAGCACAATCACACACACATACGCATAAGTCAACATTTTGGTACCGTCAGATCCCGTGGTGATAAAAACACCACACAGGCATTTAGCATAAACCACAGATTATTTATTTATTTATTTATTTATTATTTGTTTATTTATTTATTAGTCATACTGATAGAGAGAGACAAGTTGTAGATGTAAAGAAATCGACACTGTAGATTATAAGGGTGTGACAACACGTGCAGGTCTGGCATACGTGTGCATACAAATGTATCGAGGAAATATATACCTTACATGCATAAGTGTTTCCCTCTCAGTACAAGATGTACTATTTGTATGTGCACATGCGGATGTGTTGAGTATGTTTATACGCATGTATCTCTGGGTCATTGCCAAGTTATCAATCAGGGACGGTATTCACGTTGAGATAGCATGAGACTTAGCATGATGCTAACTTAGAAGCTCTTCCAATGTCCTATAGGATTTAATAGGACTTTTGGAAGAGCTTCTAAGTTAGCATCATGCTAAGTCTCATGCTATCTCGACATGAATACCGTCCCTGTGCGTTACAGTGCCAGTACATAATTATCGACAGGCGCGTATCCATGTGTGCAAGTGGATGTATTTCTAACCAAAATTATGTCATTCTATATTTATAATATCATCAAAATGTGATTGTATCGTATAATGTATAATATCATTTTTGAATCCGTTCATTCCATTTTTGTTCCCTTTTCCAAAACTTAAGTTAAAAAAAATGTTTCATTAAAATAAAAACACAGACTGAGACAAGAGAGACAGATTGACAGACAGGCAGAGACAGATATAGTAGATAATTGGACCAAGTGTCTGACGTTCGGATAAGATAAGAAGCCTTAGCTGGGTTTTGTGCCCCCATTTCCCCAGAAAATACGACTGTACGAACCCAGTCCATTGCGAATCGGGGGACCCGGTGACGCGTCTCGTCTGAAGACAGGACCAAAGATGTTAAAGACCCACCACGTCGAAATCTCGGTTTTACGTGTTTTCCCTCTTACAGTTGGTAAGAAATCTTAAGA
>CM065681.1:45423891-45428891 GCA_017654935.2 Phymorhynchus buccinoides
CTGTGCATACTAGTCCCCGTTTTGAATAATATCTAAGACGTACTCATGGCCTGGTTTTTTCCCCTCTCTCTCAATGGTTGGTTTAAAGACCCACCACGTCACGTGTCAAAATCATGGTTTTCACGTGTTTTCCCTCTTATAGCTGGTAAGAAATCTTAAGAAATCTTCCTAGCATAAGAAGGAATGTGACACGTGACGTGGTGGGTCTTTAACGTGTAATTAGGCGTAGCCTCTTATAGACAGTAACGGCCTGGTGGAAATCTGATTAACGTCCTCTGGTCTGAAACAGACACCTATATAATGTGGACATTAGTAGATATAAAGATGGTGAGAACGATCCTGGAGGCCATGCCCGGAGGCAGTGCAACACCAGGAAAGTCCCGAATTAGTAACAATACAGATGTTATAGTATGATAAAGAAGAAGTCTGTTCCCTCTTCTTCTTGTCATCCTCCTCCTACCTCCTTCCAGGTTTACTTCAGTGTTCCTTGCATGCAATATAATGATCTATTCAGGTCACCCGTCGTCAGACCCTGTGACCTACCAAGAATGCAATGGCTCAGTCAATAGGAATTGTTCGGAAATAATTGAGAGTAATTCCATGGTGTGTGGGAGTAGATCTTGCCCAGTTCAATCGGTCACACAGGGGAAGTTACTCTACCATCGGGTAGATCCCCCAGCTCTCGCCTCGTGCGTTTGAGTAGACATACAGCACTTAGAACACCGTGCGTCATTCTAAAACATTGACGTCCTTTATATTTGTACGTCACATTTCTTTGCAAATTCTATCAGTTTGCGGCCACTGGCCACCCCTCATTTTTCTATAATAAAAAAAGAAATGCTTGCAAGTCGCTGGCTCGCATCCTACGGTTTCAAGCTTCGACACCATGGTTGCTATGGTTTGTCCGCCTTGGTCAAAGTAAAGAACTCAATTTTCTCGAAATGCTCTCCCCTCGTTGTTTTTTTCTCCGAAAACCCCCCAGAAATGTTTTAGGCTGGGCCTAGTCTTCCATTCTGTCCTTGGTTCTAAGCATGCAACATGTAACTAATACTATAAACGAACATTTGAGACACAGAAAGATCGTCAACAGAGACAACAACGCTAGCATAATTATTTTTTTTTAAACGACATACAAAACAAGCAAACGAATAATTATGCAGATAAACGGATTAGCCGAAAAGGAAAAAAAAGCCAAGAAACACACTGGTAAAGACAAGCATCTGCCCTGACAAAAGGAATAGCTAGTTAGTCGTTGATTCACAATTAATTAACCAGGGAAATCTGCTAGAAGGTGTAGGCATCCTAAGAGAGGGGGTTTAGTATGTGTGATTAATATAATTAAAGGTCACGCGTGTTCGTCTTTCGTCTTGTTCACATCTCTTCCTCTGCACGGCTTCTTTTCGGGTCCTTGTCCATTGTTGCATTGCTTTATCCTTTCACACTTTTCCCGTTTCCTTCCTGCTTTTGCGTTTGCCTCCTTTTCTTTTCCCACTCTCTTGTTAGTTAGTTAGTTAGTTGGTTGGTTGGTTGGTTGGTTGGTTGGTTGGTTGGTTAGTTAGTTAGTTAGTTAGTTAGTTAGTTAGTTGGTTGGTTGGTTGGTTGGTTGGTTGGTTGGTTGGTTGGTTGGTTGGTTGGTTGGTTAGTTAGTTAGTTAGTTAGTTAGTTATGTGGTTAGTTAGTTAGTTAGTTGGTTGGTTGGTTAGTTAGTTAGTTAGTTAGTTAGTTAGTTGGTTGGTTAGTTAGTTAGTTAGTTAGTTAGTTAGTTAGTTAGTTAGTTAGTTAGTTGGTTAGGTTAGTTAGTTGGTTAGTTATGTATTCGTTTATTTATTTATTTGTGACCCGGCGCCACAAAAGGGACATTACGGCGCTGTGCTAGTGTCTCACAACAGGCTTGCAAAGTCAAACAAAATCTAAAATCTATGTTTTTTGTCAGTTTGGGGTTATGGGTGTTTTCGTGTTCTTTAGCATCTTACCTTTCATATGTATCAACGACAATCTTTAATGTGGTCTCTAACTGGTCTCGTGAGAGCTTTAAAACGAGTTGGTCAATACATTTCCTTCAGCTAGGCCAGACTTTAGACTGTTTTCTCCAAATGGCCGACGCTCACCCTACTAACTTTAAATGCTCATAACTCTGGAACGGAAAGAGATAGAAGAATGGTTCTTATATCAATAGAAAGACAATGGTCTGAAGTGTTCAAATGTGTAATTTTCTCAAAATGGTCAGTTTGACACTTAATGTCCCTTTCGTGGTGCTGGGGCACATTTATTCATTTATTATCTATGTATCCTATTACATTTTATCGATTTTTAGCATTTACATGCAGATCGATTTTAAATCGAATATCATCCTTGATTGATTATTTGGACACTTTTTTTCAGAGATCAAAATTGCGTTATTGGTCCTTTTATGCCCTTTAGCAACAAGGTTATGATAACCTTCCCGAATTGGCTGGCCCTTTATTATACTACTAATTATAGTAGTAGTAAATCTACAAACCTTGTCTTCAACCTATCAGTAAAACGTTGTGCTCTGTTTCCCTCCCTTGAAACTCTTCTGCCTTGGGGATCAAGAACAGTAAAGGATTGTGACGTCAGAGCAACTCGGAATCACCTATATAGCTTTCCAAGCTTGTCCTACAATACAAGGTCTGTCCTTGTGAGGATACGTAAACTCTTTTACTGTGACAAAAAAGAATTGGTTTCAAAGCTTCCTGCTCCCCAGCGTTATGGAAGCTTTGAATTTGTAGCTCTTTCTCCTTCCTATGTACTCATTTACTTTATTATTTTAAAAAAATATATTCGTTTGACCAATTTCGCTCTTTTACTTCTGAAGCCAAATGATATCTGCTTTGTCTTGGCAGAGATACGTTTTTCAATCTAAGGGGAAAAGTCGCTGCCTTTTAAATACGTTTGTGTTTTCTTCTATATTTCCTCCGGGGGGGGGGGGGGGGGGGGGGGGGGGGGGGGGGGGGAAGGTCTTTTTCCATTTTTAATCTGTCTTGCATTGTTCTCACCGTGCAAGATATTGGGTCTTCAACGAACTGGAAAGCAAGCAATTGTTTTTCTTATATTAATATATTAGTTTATAATATATAGCTAGAGTACTTGCATAAACTGACCCAGTCGCGACACACGCTTGCAACCCTAACCCTAACCCTAACACTAATCTTAACCTAAACCCTTAACCGCTAACCCGATTTGGCCCAAATTCGCACTTGTCCAAGCTTTTGACCCCTAGTATCCACCTGTAAATTGTCATGTTGATATATCCAAGCGTTCTCGAGTTACCGCTGTCCCAGACAAACAGACAGACAGACAAACAGACAGACAGACAAACAGACAAACAGACAGACAGACAAACAGACAGACAAACAAACAGACAGACAGACAAACAAACCTTTGTTGTTGTTGTTGAAACACACAGATAACTCTATGTGAGGCCATTTTACACCGAAATATGCATTTTGAGCAAATTTGAACACGGACGGACGGACGGACAAAGTGAAAACAATACCAGTCTCGCTTCGCGACTGGTAACCAGTCTCGCCTCGCGACTGGTAACCAGTCTCGCTTCGCGACTGGTAATTATACAATATACAAAGTGCCAAGATTTTCGTATCATGGTACCAAGTCAGACTGACAAACACGCATTCATTTCTTGCAAACAACTTTCCCTCGGATGCGAACAGTTAGACATCATTATTATTAACGAAACCCATCACTTTAATGGAAACTTCCTATTGAAACGGTTCTGTTCTGTTAGGTTCTCTTCCCAGCGAAATGGTTCCTCATCGAAACTGTTCCTGTCACTTGTACAATAGAACGACAGAACGTGTTTGGCTTTTTTTATTCACTAAAAACACTCTAAAGTAAGTTATGTATATACAAAAAACAAGACGCACACCAAAAAAACACTAAGTTATTCTTCTGCCAGGAAAATCAAAGTGCCGTGAAGTGTAATTTCGGTTACGCAGATAGGAGTGTGTGATAAAAGTCTGTACTGTTTGGTAAGTGACGTCAATATGATAAATTTATAAAAAAAACCGAGTGCCAGGGAGGTGCGAGAAACGCGGGTAGCACCTTAGTAGTTCAACTAGTTATCGTGTTGTATGTACCCTCCAATGAATTCTAGCTATGCAGGTCTGGCTGCCTGTGTTTGGTGTGGCAGATTATTATTTCTACCCTCCAATGAATTCTAGCTATGCAGGTCTGGTTGCCTGTGTCTGGTGTGACAGATTATTATTTCTACCTTCCAATGAATTCTAGCTATGCAGGTCTGGTTGCCTGTGTTTGGTGTGGCAGATTATTATTGTACCCTCCAATGAATTCTAGCTATGCAGGTCTGGTTGCCTGTGTCTGGTGTGACAGATTATTATTTCTACCTTCCAGTGAATTCTAGCTATGCAGGTCTGGTTGCCTGTGTTTGGTGTGACAGGTTATTATTGTACCCTCCAATGAATTCTAGCTATGCAGGTCTGGTTGCCTGTGTCTGGTGTGACAGATTATTATTTCTACCTTCCAGTGAATTCTAGCTATGCAGGTCTGGTTGCCTGTGTCTGGTGTGACAGGTTATTATTGTACCCTCCAATGAATTCTAGCTATGCAGGTCTGGTTGCCTGTGTTTGGTGTGGCAGATTATTATTGATCTGTTGCATTCTTTTCTCCGCTTTACCTGTCCTCTTTATTGATTCGGTTTTGTTTATTGTTTAATTTCAGTTTGTTTTGTTACTGCTGCTATTAGTGGGTTTTTTTTCAGTATTGAGGCTTTTTGTACTCATTCATCATCATCATCAACATCATCATCATAGTCGTCGTCGTCGTCATCATCATCATCATTATCGTAGTCGTCGTCGTCATCATCATCATCATCAATCATCATCAGCAGCAGCAACAGCATCACCATCAACAACATGAAGAACATCATCATCATCATCAATCATCATCATCACCATCATCATCAAACATCATCAATCATCATCATCCATCATCGTCATCAT
>CM065681.1:45441391-45453891 GCA_017654935.2 Phymorhynchus buccinoides
ACAAGATAGTGTTTGTTAGCAGATATACATACTGACGAGAATTCCATAATTCGAAAGAGATCTCGGTAAAGGTCAAGATGTGCCACCCCCCCTACCTATCTCGGTTAATTGTATTTTTCCGTTATTGCCTTTCTTACCATACATAAAGCTGTATTTTAGGAACATTTTTAGCTAATAACCTTTTTGGAATACTAACCCTAGCCCTAACCCTAACCCTACCCCCCACCGTATAAGACGGAAAAACGCAACGAACCACAACTGTGACAAATCGCGGTGTACTGCAGTACATAGTGGGGGGTTTACCCTTTTATTTTATTCTTTTCACAGCACAGAGCTACCTTCAAAAAGTATACACAGTTAGTGGTGTTTGTGGTTTCTTTGATCAAAGAAAGAAAGAAAGAAAGAAAAAAGAAACATTATACAGGTGTACGAAAATAAAAAAAGGGGGCAAAAAAAAGAAGAAAGTAGCAAAATAATGAGGAAAAAAATACAACACTGTGAATAAAAAAAAGAATTCTGTAAATATTAATAAAGCGCAGTAATAAAGAAAGTTCGAAAGAAAACAAGATTTTCATGCTTCTCTTTTTGTTCACGGTATTATGTCGGAATTATTCCTCAAGGCATCTGAAAGTCATAATAATTGATCAAAGTTTTTTTGGGGGGGTTCCTTCTTTCTTTGACAAGAAACAGAAATTGTGATTATATCTACGACAACAAAAAACAACTAGCGTGCTATAAAAAAACCCGGTATACCTATATTTAACGTGGCGGTACTATAGCCGATGAGGTTTAACCGAGGCGTGGTTACTGCTACACTTATCTGTATTGTTAAAAATTCGGGACTTTACTGGTGTTGCACTGCCTCCGGGCATTGCCTCCAGTATCGTTCCCACCATCTTTGTATCTACAAATGTCCCATATGTGTCTGTTCCAGACCGAGAGGACGTAAAACACCATTTTTCATTCAACAACTAACGTGCAGAGATATTGTTTTGGGGTCTTGTTATTGTTGTTATTGTTGTTGTTGTTGTTGTCGTTGACGTCGTTGTTGTTGTTCTCGTTGTTGTGTTGGTTTTTTATCAACTTTATTCTTATTTCATATCCGTTCAACACATTATGTTTTCGCATTATGAATTATGTTGATATGTGGAAAACAATGCATTTGTTCTTGAAAGAGTTTTTTTATTGTTGTTGTTTTTGTTTCAGGTAAGTACAGGCGGCTAATCCATATAGATGCAAGATTCACGAGTTCCTGTTGGTAATGTATGTGTGTGCATTATGTATGTGCGTACGGAGGGGAGAGGGGGTATCTCTCTCTCTCTCTCTCTCTCTCTCTCTCTCTCTCTCTCTCTCTCTCTCTCTCTCTCTCTCTCTCTCTCTCTCTCTCTCCTCTCTCTCTCTCCTCTCTCTCTCTCTCTCCTCTCTCTCTCTCTCTCTCTCTCTCTCTCCTCTCTCTCTCTCTCTCTCTCTCTCTCTCTCTCTCTCTCTCTCTCTCTCTCTCTCTCTCTCTCTCTCTCTCTCTCTCTCTCTCTATCTCTCTATCTCTCTCTATCTCTCTCTCTCTCTATCTCTCTCTCTCTCTCTCTCTCTCTCTCTCTCTCTCTCTATATCTCTCTCTCTCTCACTCACTCTCTTCAGGGCTGGGTGGAAAAAAAGCATGGCATTGCTTATCTCATGTTTCCCTGGGTAAATAAAATTTCGTTTTCGTTCTTCTCCCCCCCCCCTTCACTCTCACTCTCTCTCTCTCTCTCTCTCTCTCTCTCTCTCTCTCTCTCTCTCTCTCTCTCTCTCTCTCTCTCTCTCTCCACTCTCTCTCTCTCTCTCTCTCTCTCTCCCCTCTCTCTCTCCCCCCCTCTCTCTCTCTCTCTCTCTCTGTCATTCTGTTTGCCCGTGTATGGTTTTTTTCCTTGTCAAATAAAGTTTTCCTCTCTCACTCTCTCTCCACCCCACCCCCCCCCTCTCTCTCTCTCTCTCTCTCTCTCATTCTGTTTGCCCGTGTATGTGTTTGTTTTCTTTGTTTGTCGTGTAACCGAGTGCTAGTTTGCTTGTTTCATTCTCTTTCTTTCCCCCCCTGTCTCTTCATCTTGGTAGATATCTCTCCCGCTAGAGCGCACGAGTGAGTATGTGTATGTGCTGGTGCGGACGTGCTTGTACATAGTGTGATTGGTGATGTAGGGTGGGAGGGTGTGTGCTTGCTTCGGTTCTTGTCTTTTGTGTGTGTGTGTGTGTGTGTGTGTGTGTGTGTGTGTGTGTGTGTGTGTGTGTGTGTGTGTGTGTGTGTGTGTGTGTGTGTGTGTGTGTGTGTGTTGTGTGTGCGCGCGTGTGCGTTTGTTCAATTGTGCGTATTCGAGTGCGTGTATGTGTGTGTATGTGCATGAGTAGGGGAAGACGGGGTAAAAAGCGCATGGGCGGGTAAGAAGCCCACCCCAATTATCTCATGAAATGAAGCAAATGTCAGTCTCATTTTGCCCATGAGACGAGCGTTAATGTCTAGCATTCGTCTCATGGGCAAATTTGACTGAAATTGTCTTTATTTCATGAGATAATTGGGGTGGGCTTCGTACCCGCCCATGCGCTTTTTACCCCGTCTTCCCCTATAATTATTGGGTTGGTGTTTTTTTTTGGCGTTTAGGCTAAGTGTTTTCAATTTTTGCACGCATGTTTGCACGAAGATGTTTGTCGAATTCTTTGTTTCCACGTTAATTAGTCCCAGCCTTTTCGTTGGCTCACAATGGAAAACACACATGGGGAAACAGAACATCAAAACAGATGGGGAAGAGTGTCTTCTGCATTTCACGCATGACGTAACTGTACATAATAAGCACTTCCCAGTAAAAGAAATTATCTTATGGTTTAGCGCTCTCACTCTCTCTCTCTCTCTCTCTCTCCTCTCTCTCTCTCTCTCTCTCTCTCTCTCTCTCTCTCTCTCTCTCTCTCTCTCTCTCTCTCTCTCTCTCTCTCTCTCTCTCTCTCTCTCTCTCTCTCTCTCTCTCTCTCTCTCTCTCTCTCCATGTTTGTATTCTATTTTCGTATATGTACCAAGGACATATTGGAAGACTAGGCGTTGCCTAAAATCTTTATCCTTGAAAAATAAAGTTAAAGTTTTCAAGTTCTCTCTCTCTCTCTCTCTCTCTATCTATCTATCTCTCTCCTTTTATTTGTGGCTATGACTCACGAAAACCGGTACCATAATCTTTATGACTGGCGCCACCGACGCGTATCGAGTCTTGAGAGGCACACTCCAGCAAATGTTTTACCCTCACCCCCCCCCCCCCCCATCCCCCGTCTCTTTCTCTCGCTCTCACTCTTTCTGTCTACTTATCTCTCTCTCTCAGACTTCAGACTTCTCTCTCTCTCTCTCTCTCTCTCTCTCTCTCTCTCTCTCTCTCTCTCTCTCTCTCTCTCTCTCTCTCTCTCTCTCTCTCTCTCTCTCTCACTGACCACGATTCCTTCGCCCATTAAACTATATTGAATTCAGGTCTACCCCCCCACAGTCACCAACCCGGCACCGCGACAGTTTGACATCCATGTCTAGCTTTCGTTTGCGAGCTCGCAGACACCCTCGCATACATCTCCATCATCCCAATGTGAAATTACACACTCGACTTTCATCAATGCATCGGCGCACATGCATCAAAGTAACTATCCCGTTGGCAACTGATTGCTGGTCGGAAATTTCAATCCAAATTTCAATCCTTGTATCACACTCCAGAGTTTATTATCTCTCCTAAGGGACAAGAAATAGGAGGGAAGGAATTCTATGGCAGCATGTAAGTTCTAAGCGTAGACAGGCTTATACGGAAACGCGTGTTGCTCTTACATCATTAGTCTTGTTTGTCGCTTGTTTGTTTGTTTGTTTGTTTTAGCTAACCCAGAGAGAGAGAGAGAGAGAGAGAGAGAGAGAGAGAGAGAGAGAGAGAGAGAGAGAGAGAGAGAGAGAGAGAGAGAGAGAGAGAGAGAGAGAGAGAGAGAGAGAGAGAGAGAGAGAGAGAGAGAGAGAGAGACCTCATACTTCAGACACTTTATTTTACAAGGATATGAATTTAGGCTGGGCCTAGAGAAAGATAATATAATCTTGAGAGAGAGAGAGAGAGAGAGAGAGAGAGAGAGAGAGAGAGAGAGAGAGAGAGAGAGAGAGAGAGAGAGAGAGAGAGAGAGAGAGAGAGAGAGAAAGAGAGAGAGAGAGAGAGAGAGAGAGAGAGAGAGAGAGAGAGAGAGAGAGAGAGAGAGAGAGAGACCTCAGACTTCAGACACTTTATTTTACAAGGATATGAATTTAGGCTGGGCCTAGAGAAAGATAATATAATCTTGAGAGAGAGAGAGAGAGAGAGAGAGAGAGAGAGAGAGAGAGAGAGAGAGAGAGAGAGAGAGAGAGAGAGAGACGGACAGACATACAGTAAGATAGACAGACAGAGAGACAGACACCTACACACAGAGATAAGACAGGACAGATACAGAGAGACAGACAAACAGAACTAGTGAACACGACGGACAGCACATAATTTATGAAAACAAGATCTAATGGAATGGAACAGAAATGGTGGAACCAGAAAGGGAGGGGAAAAAAAGAAGAGAAAAAACACTCAAAAACCCATGTGGTGTGTCTGTAGACATCGAACTACTACAAGACCCTGAGATAAAGCTGGTCCTGTGAGACAGAATGATTGAAGGGAAGCATTAAGGCCCCGCCCCCCCCCCCCCCCCCACACCCTCACTATCCCCTGTTTTAGCTCCCCCAACTCACCCCCCCACCTTGCTCTCTTACCCGTGTGTTCTTCCTTTCCTTCCCCCAACACCCCCCCCCCCCACCCCACACACTCTATGGGGGACGTCCCATTTGGCCCGTTCCCATTTGGCCCTTTCCCACTTTGGCCCTTTGCGTAATGGCAAAAAACAAATGGGAGTGCCATTTCGCCCTTTCATTTCCCTTTCACCCTAATGCGTACCAAAAAAAGATGAAAAGAATTTAAAGTTGCCCCGTACTCTTCCATGCTGTCACGTGTCTCTATGGGGGACGTCCCATTTGGCCCGTTCCCATTTGGCCCTTTCCCATTTTGGCCCTTTGCGTAATGCCAAAAACAAATGGGAGTGCCATTTCGCCCTTTCATTTCTTTTGCTCTCTTTCCCTCTTAGTTCTTACCCTAATGCGTACCAAAAAAAGATGAAAAGAATTTAAAGTTGCCCTTTCCCATTTGACCCTTTCCCACTTGGCCCTTTCCCGATTGTCCCTTTCCCACTTGGCCCTTTCCCATTTGGCCCTTTCCCATTTGGCCCTTTCCCATTTGGCCCTTTCCCACTTGGCCCTTTCCCATTTGGCCCTTTCCCACTTGGCCCTTTCCCACTTGGCCCTTTCCCACTTGGCCCTTTCCCGATTGGCCCTTTCCCATTTGGCCCTTTCCCACTTGGCCCTTTCCCATTTGGCCCTTTGTGTAATGCCAAAAACAAAATGGGAGTGCCATTTCGCCCTTTCATTTCTTTTGCTCTCTTTCTCTCTTAGTTCTTACCCTCTCTTCATGCCTTCAGCTGTAGTCAGAGCACGTAAGCAGCATAAAAGAAATAGAAAAGAGTCTTAGGAGATAGACTGATTAAATAATAAAGGAACAACAACAACAAAAGTAAAACAAACCTAAACTAAATATTTAGAGCAGCAAGCAATTTTCAGGTCAAGAATTATGCTTTTGAATGGGAAAACTTTTTCTTTTTCTTCTTCTTATTGTTTTGGCTAGCTGAGAAAGTTTGACTTTGATGTTTCAACTTTCTTTAGGGATTTAAATTTATAAAAAAAAATTCATAGTAATAATGCGTACCAAAAAAAGATGAAAAGATTTTAAAGTTGCCCTTTCCCATTTGACCCTTTCCCACTTGGCCCTTTCCCAATTGTCCCTTTCCCATTTGGCCCTTTCCCACTTGGCCCTTTCCTGATTGGCCCTTTCCCACTTGGCCCTTTCCCATTTGGCCCTTTCCCACTTGGCCCTTTCCCACTTGGCCCTTTCCCACTTGGCCCTTTCCCATTTGGCCCTTTCCCACTTGGCCCTTTCCCATTTGGCCCTTTCCCACTTGGCCCTTTCCCATTTGTCCCTTTCCCAAAAAAAATGGGAGTGGCCATTTCCCCTTTCATTTCTTTTTCCTCTTTCTCCCTTAGTTCTACCCTCTCTTCATGCCTTCAGCTGTGGCCCGTAAGCAGCATAAAAGAAATAGAAAAGAGTCTTAGGAGATAGACTGATTAAATAATAAAGGAACCAACAACAAAAGTAAAACAAACCTAAACTAAATATTTAGAGCAGCAAGCAATTTCGGGGCAAGAATTATGCTTTTGAATGGGAAAGCTTTCCCTTATTTGGCCCTTTTGACCAACTTTCTTTAGGGATTTAAATTTATAAAAAAAAATTCATAGTAATAATGCGTACCAAAAAAAGATGAAAAGAGTTGCCCTTTCCCATTTTTTCCCACTTGGCCCTTTCCCACATTGGCCCTTTCCCACTTGGCCCTTTCCCATTTGGCCCTTTGCTGCTCTTTCTCCCTTTCAGTTCTTTTGCCTCTCTCTTTAGTTCTTACCCTCTCTTCATGCCTTCAGCTGTAGTCAGAGCACGTAAGCAACATAAAAGAAATAGAAAAGAGTCTTAGGAGATAGACTGATTAAATAATAAAGGAACAACAACAACAAAAGTTAAACAAACCTAAACTAAATATTTAGAGCAGCAAGCAATTTTCGGGGCAAGAATTATGCTTTTGAATGGGAAAGCTTTTTCTTTTTTTCTTCTTATTGTTTTGGCTAGCTGAGAAAGTTTGACTTTGATGTTTCAACTTTCTTTAGGGATTTAAATTTATAAAATAAAAAATTCATAGTAATAATGCGTACCAAAAAAAGATGAAAAGAATTTAAAGTTGCCCTTTCCCATTTGACCCTTTCCCACTTGGCCCTTTCCCGATTGTCCCTTTCCCATTTGGCCCTTTCCCACTTGGCCCTTTCCCGATTGGCCCTTTCCCACTTGGCCCTTTCCCATTTGGCCATTTCCCACTTGGCCCTTTCCCACTTGGCCCTTTCCCATTTGGCCCTTTCCCACTTGGCCCTTTCCCATTTGGCCCTTTCCCACTTGGCCCTTTCCCACTTGGCCCTTTCCCACTTGGCCCTTTCCCAGTTTGCCCTTTCCCATTTGGCCCTTTCCCATTTGGCCCTTTCCCATTTGGCCCTTTCCCATTTGGCCCTTTGTGTAATGCAAAAAACAAAATGGGAGTGCCATTTCGCCCTTTCATTTCTTTTGCTCTCTTTCTCTGTTAGTTCTTACCCTCTCTTCATGCCTTCAGCTGTAGTCAGAGCACGTAAGCAGCATAAAATAAATAGAAAAGAGTCTTAGGAGATAGACTGATTAAATAATAAAGGAACAACAACAACAAAAGTAAAACAAACCTAAACTAAATATTTAGAGCAGCAAGCAATGTTCGGGGCAAGAATTATGCTTTTGAATGGGAAAGCTTTTTCTTGTTTTCTTCTTATTGTTTTGGCTAGCTGAGAAAGTTTGACTTTGATGTTTCAACTTTCTTTAGGGATTTAAATTTATGAAAAATAAAGCAAAAGTATTTCATAGTAATAATGCGTACCCAAAAAAAGATGAAAAGAATTTAAAGTTGTAGAGTTTCAAGTAAAACATAAAGCTGGTCCTGTGAGACGGGATATGGGAAGAGAAGCATTAAGGACCCCCCCCCCCCCTCCCTATCCCCTGTTTTAACTCGCCCACCTCACCCCCACCTTGCTCTCTTACCGTGTTCTCTTCCTCTCCTAGCCATTTCGCCCTTTCATTACCCGGCCACAGAGGCGGAGGTATTGCGATTGGTTTGTGTGTGTGTGTGTCTGTGTGTGTATGTGTGTATGTCTGTGTATCGATTATCTTAAAAACTACTGTTTGGATTTTGATTAACATTGGCAGAGGGGTAGACAGCTTGCAAAGGAAGCTTCCTATCGTTACTCAACACCGTGCTGACCTTGACCTTGAAGTTTGACCTTGAAAACCGAAATTTCCTTCTTTGGGCTATGTAATTTTCCCCCAGCTTTATTTCGTGAACTAGTGAACAGAATCGCTTCCAATTTTGTGTGGTGGTGTACCATGGTGCAAGGAAGTTTGTATAAAAGTTCAGCTGTATCTCGTGAACTACTGAACAGAATCGCTTCAAATTTGGGGCTATGTATTTTATGCGTTCTGTAAGGGTGGAAAGTGGTGTGTTTATTGGGGGGTGGGGGGGGGGGAGAGGACACATAACTCTGGCCGGGTTTGCATTGTCACAATGCGTTGCTGCCGCTCGGCGATGCCCTTGTTTCTTTTTATCTCTTTCTCTCTCCTCCGCTCTCTTTCTCGTTGTCTCTCGGGCCCCTGTCTCTTCTCTCCAAGTCCTTGTCTCTTTCGGTTTTGGTTGTGTTGCATGTATGGTTTTTTTTAATCGCGCTCACTCCACACAAGAAGGACTAATGTAATGATGCAATACGTTCTTTGAAACGTTAATAAAAAGTATTTTTAATTTTAAACAAAACGCTTATTAAAAGCATTTATGTGTGTCATTTATGATGACAATAACATGACTGGAAATTTATCTCGCTCCTGTGATCCTTGATAATATAATATAATATAATATAATATAATATAATATAATATAATATAATATAATGCAATGCAATATAATATAATATAATATAATATAATATAATATAACAGAGATAATATAATATAATATAATATAAAATAATATAATATAATATAATATAATATAATATAATATAATATATTATAATAAAATATAATAAAATATAATATAATATAATATAACATAATATAACATAATATAATATAATATAATATAATATCTAATGCTCCTGCCTACCCCCTCCCATACACCCAAGGACAAGACGTTGTAATACATTTGGATGAGAACAGGGCGAAACGGAACTCTTGAAAGGGCGAAATGGAACTCCTCGTCAAGAACAAAATCACGTGAGGAGGCATGCGGCATAGATCAAAGAAAGGCCGAAATGAGAAAGGGCCTATCGGGACCTACCCGTCTCTGTAGGCGGGGAGGATTACGTTCGAAAGTAACGTCCCTTTGGGGAAAAGGGGATGTTTTGTTTTTAGTCTCAAAGAGAATAAGAGAGGGACAGATAGAAAGACAGTCAGAGAGAGACAGGAACAGACAGACAGGGATATAGAAATATTGTGTGAATAAATATATGTATATATACATGAGTGAGTTATCACAAATTTTTAAAAAAAATAAACAGACCCCTTTTTTATATATTTTATTCTGATTGTGTATTTGGTTGCAGCTGTTGTTTTGGGTCTGTTATCTGCATTTTTAGGTACTTAGTTTTTTATATACTAAACTTGTTTTTTCTTCTTTTTTTGTGTTGCAAACATACATATATATATATAGAAACATATGTTGTATATGTTGTATGCCTTTCATACAAAACACAAGTTGACAATATCATGCAGGTACATTTTTATTTAGTGGGTTTTTTTTAAGCTTACACCACGTGTCATTAAACGAGATAGAGAGGGACAGAAGCGGGTCTGACCCAAAATAAGTAAGAATCGAACAAACAACAACGACAACAACAACAGTACCAACAACAACAACGACAACAACAACAGTAACAACAACAGCAACAACAACAACGTTGACATTGATTCATGCCTTCAGCAGTCACAGCATGTAAACAAAATGAAAGAAATAGAAAAGAATCTAAGGAGATAGACTGATTAAATAATAAAGAAACAACAACAACAACAAAGAATCAATCTAAATATTTGGAGCAGCATTGCAAACACTCTTCGGGGCAAGGATAATAATTGTGGGGGGTTTTCAATGGGAAAGCTTTTCTTTCTTATTTCTTATTAGTGTTTGTTTAGTAGAGAAGCTTGACTTTGATGTTTCAACTTTCTTTAGGGATCTAAAAATTAAAATAAAAGCATATCATATTAATAATGCGTAAAAAAAAATAAAAAAAAATAAAGTTAGAGTTTAAAGTGAAAAAAAACCCACAAAAATCCCTCACGAAAAAGCCATTATTGTTTAATTATTGTCACACCAGTGCAATTTAAGGTGACTGAAAAGATTATGCCATCAAATTCCTTCACTTGTTTTTAATGCAAGATATCATTTGGGGTTTTCAGGTTTGTAAAGAAGATTCAGTACATGAACGATTAGAATAGTGCTTCTTTTCCTTCCCCCAAGGTATCTTGTAAAGTTCCAGAAATAAAAGATTTCTATGGCAATCCACTTTGAGAAAAACGCGTTCGCATGGAATGTCAGTTGTCTGCAAAATTGTCCATCTCCCGGAAGCATTTGCCCTTAGCATTTAAATGCAAGGGTGCCATTATTTCCCGACTTTCTGAGTTCGCTTATGAATGACACTTTAGTGCGGAAAACGAAGACATTGAAATGGCAAAATGTTGCATGCACCGCAAAAAGGGAATTTTTTCTGAAAATAAGTTGCTATGGAAACTAGATCTCCTCAAAGCATCTGGAATAAAATTTAAAAAAAGAATTATAATACTAACCTTTCTTCTTCACGGCCCCGCAAAAAATAAAATGATAACATAATTATTGAGAGTGTTATTTTGCGATTTCATGGGTTGCAAAATTAGAATGTACAGCTACTAGGCTACTTGGGTTTGATTGAGGCCGATTGATCAATACGATTTCTTCGATTGATGATATTGATTTTCAAGTTGAATATTTCGTGAAAAATGCGTTGGGGAGGCTTCGATTTTGTGAGGTAATGATTTCATGGTGCAGCAGGGTGCATTTTTTTTTTAAAATTGGTAAATGAACACACGTGTTCAATTAGCTCGAAGTTGTGTAAGTGGCAAAGAAAAACAAGCAAACTCCAGTGAATTGAATAGTTCGCACTTTCTTTAATTTGTTTTCTTTTCCGGTCACGGAATATTTTTTACTTCGGATAGCATAGCAGATCATTGTGAACCACCATTGCAATGGCACCATTGGCAAGTAAATATCACTTCTGAATACTACATACCATATTTGAAAATCAGGCAACGTGTTGCAATAGACGATTTTCGGAAATAACTAGGGGAGAGCACTTCGTGAAAATGAGAGTTGTTTACTTCCATTATTCGGTCAAAATACCATAGCAACAATGGCGTCGAAGCTTGAAACCGCATGACGCGAGTCAGCGATTTGCAAACAATATTTTTAGAACAATGAGGGGTGGCCAGAGGCCACAAACTGATAACACTTGCAAAACGTGACGTAAAACTATAAATGACATCGAGTTTAGAATGACGCACGGTCTTCTAAGTGTTGTATGTCTGCTTAAGCACACGAGGTGAGAGCTGGGGATCTACCTGATGGTACAGTAACTTCCCCTGTTTGACCGATTGAATTAGGCAAGATCACCCCCAAACACCATGGAATTACTCCCCTTAAATATTTCCGAACAATTCCTATTGAAAGGAAAGAATGAAAGATAACTAGGGCACAGCGGGCAATGTCAAACTAAATACATCAGTGGATAGCTTGCATCTTGGCAAACTAGTATACCAAATTTGATGATGATAGACTGAATAGTTTTTTAGAAAAACGGACGAATAGCCGGACGGACGGACAGGACGGACGGACAGACGGACGCCGGACGGACCAGACAGAAACAATAGTTCCCCGAACCTTCGGCTCGGGGACTACTTATGCGACAGTAAGCGTATCCACATCATACACAACAAAGGCGTGAATTTAAAAGTAAAACAATGCAAAAGAAAAGAAAAGAACGAAAATACTAAGGAAAGAAACTTAATGACCAGCGAAATTAGTTCTTGAAAATGAAAAGGTCATTTGGTGTTTTTTAAATCAAAGAGCGCCTCGTGTTCTTGTGGTTGGTGCCTACTAGGTCAGGATAGGGGGATTGTTTTAAAGTGCAGATTACTATCCTATCGAACCAGTAACGATCAAAACAACAGACACTTCAATAAGCTTGCAAAGTTTTCCGGAAGAGAGTGCACTTGTGATTGTTCCTTCCAAAAATGCCCCCCCCCCCCCTCTCTCTCTCTCTCTCTCTCTCTCTCTCTCTCTGTCTCTCTCTCTCTCTCTCTCTCTCTCTCTCTCTCTCTCTCTCTCTCTCTCTCTCTCTCTCTCTCTCTCTCTCTCTCTCTCCTCTCTCTCTGTCTCTCTCTCTCTCTCTCTCTCTCTCTCTCTCTCTCTCTCTCTCTCTCTCTCTCTCTCTCTCTCTCTCTCTCTCTCTCTCTCTCCCCCCCCCCCTCTCTCTCTCCCCCTCTCCTCTCTCTCCCCCCCCCTCTCTCTCTCTCTGTCTCTCTCTCTCTCTCTCTCTCTCTCTCTCACACTCTCTTGATATTGACTCGTTGCTCTTCTCAATATTAGTATATTGACCTACTTACGAATCTCTCATGATCTATCTCTCTGATCTCATCGACTTTCCCTCTCTCCTATAGAAAATTAAAACTTTTGTTCATTGTTCATAAATTGCTCTCTCTCTCTCT
>CM065681.1:45458891-45463891 GCA_017654935.2 Phymorhynchus buccinoides
AAAGCGAGTTGTTGGGAGTTATCGATTATGACCACTTCTGTGGGAACATTCGATGGACGGGTCTCAGGGGTCTTTTGTCCACTTCTGATCCTTTACCAGAGAGGTAGGCCTAGGGCTGGCTGATAAAAAAAAGGATGGAACTGTCTTTGGTTCTCCCTTCTTTGGATGACTCTTTATCTGATGGAACGTCTTAGGCTCGGTGTACATCTTGTAATACAAAGCATCTGTTTTGTTTCAGTCTGTGTTTTTTTCTCACGCCTGCTGCCATGTCATTCACACCGACTGGCGTGCGTTGTGCACGCATTTGGTCCGCTGTCGCCCGTGTTGTTTGGGTCTTGGGGGAAGGGAGACCAAAAGAAGCAGACCCGCTTGTGTGTATAACCTGTCAGCGAGTCAAAAGCAACAAGGCGTGTGCTACCTGTCACACGATTGTCAAACATGCTGGGTCCTCGGTGGAACACAGATGGACACCGAGCATCAGAGAAACAAGGAACGGCAAAGAGCCAACGTGTATGGCTGCATAAGGGGGTAGAAAGATAGAAAGTGAGACAAACGAGATCTCTCTCCTTGGAACACGAGACCCCTCCCCCCCACCCCCCCCCCCCCCAACCCCCCTCCCCCCCCCCCACCCACCCAAAAAAAAAAAACCAACCCAGAACGCAACAAACTTAGACTCCTTTGCCGATCTATAGATCGGGCAAAGGACAACAAACACAGCGTCGGAGGCAGAGGCAGACAGACTGACGGACATACGTCAGAAACAGACATGTCTACAGCTGAGCAGACATACACAAAAGGCACAAAAGGAAGGTAGGGGACACTGATGCACATATGCACAAGAGAGAGAGAGACAGACAGAAACAGTGGCAGAGACAGAAACAGAGACCAGACGTAGACAGAGAAAGAGGGAGGCAGAGAAAGACAAAAACAGAGAGAGAGAGAGAGAGAGAGAGAGAGAGAGAGAGAGAGAGAGAGAGAGAGAGAGAGAGAGAGAGAGAGAGAGAGAGAGAGAGAGAGAGAGAGAGAGAGAGAGAGAGAGAGAGAGAGAGAGAGAGAGAGAGAGAGAGAGACGAAATCGAAATTTATTTAACCAGGGAACATGAGAAAAGCAAGAGAGAGAGAGAGAGAGAGAGAGAGAGAGAGAGAGAGAGAGAGAGAGAGAGAGAGAGAGAGAGAGAGAGGGGGGGGGGAGAGAGAGACAGACAGACAGACAGAGAGACAAACAGAAGAAGAAGACAGAAACAGAAACAGAGAGAGACCAAAGGGTTCACCAAATTTGACGTGAGAGTTCTTCTTCTTCTTCTTCGTTCTCTCAGACAGTTTCCTGTCAACTGAGCATAAGTGCGTCATGCTGCCGTTATGCGCCTAACTAAGAAATAGTTAGGCCCAGCATGTCCGACTTTGGCTGAAGAAATCTTTGTAATAATTTTTTTGTTAAGGCAAGAGAATGGACAAGTAAGATAGAAAGATAGTAGTAAGCAAAGGGAAAGATGGCAGTAAGCAAAAGGAAAAGGCAGAGTCAAAGGGAGTGACAGATTAGATCAAATTACAAGCACATAACTTCCAGACTGTGGGAGCACTGATTGTACGATAGACCCTCCGGTGTCCCCACGTGAGAGAGGGGGGAGGGGGGGGGGGGGGGGGGGGGGGGGGGGGGGGAGACGACATAAGAGGTAAGATCAGACGGTTGTGTTATCAGCGAGATAGACATTGATGTGGTCAGGGGGAGTCACCCTAAAAAGGAGAGAGAGACATCGTCCACGAGTAGTCGTTCTTTGTGAAGATTTCTTGTCCAGATTCTCTTCCCAGCTGTTTATTGATTCCTTTGCCCCCCCCCCCCCCCCCCCGTTTCCTCCCCCCCTATCTCTCTTTATCTCTCTCTCTCTCTCTCTCTCTCTCTCTCTCTCTCTCTCTCTCTCTCTCTCTCTCTCTCTCTCTCTCTCTCTCTCTCCTCTCTCTCCGTCTCTCTCTCTCCTCTCTCTCTCTCTCTCTCTCCCCCCGTTCAAATAAGTACATTTTAAAGATGAGTATGTA
The DNA here is from genome assembly GCA_017654935.2 of Phymorhynchus buccinoides. NCBI lineage: Eukaryota > Metazoa > Mollusca > Gastropoda > Neogastropoda > Raphitomidae > Phymorhynchus > Phymorhynchus buccinoides. The sequence goes on from CM065681.1 coordinate 45,460,926, forward strand.
AAGTAGGATTAGGATTGGTTTTGTCATGTGTTTGTGATTTCTCAATGTGTGCATGTTAAAGCTGGGTATGAAAAGCAGGATTGTTGTTTTTTGTCCGTGTGCATGCGCTTACTTCTTAGTTTATGCATGTTAAAAATGAGTATAGTTAATAATATTAGTTTTGATTTTGTTATTGTCGTGCTTTTTGGAGTTGTTTTTTCCATGCTTTATATTGCTTTGTCTGTGCTCATATTCCTTTTTCATGTATACTTTTATATTTGTAATATTTTTTTCTAGAGGGCTGGATGTAAAAAAGCATGTTATTGCTTATTCTATTGCCCTCTATAAATCAAATTCAATTCAATTCTCTCTCTCCCTCCTTCATTGACTCAGATGTATGATCCAAGGGAAGGGAAGCACGCCAGTCCAGCCAGACATTCCCTAATCACTAATGTTTAGTTACTACTACTACTACTACTACTACTACTACTACTACTACTACTACTACTACTACTACTACTACTACTACTACTACTACTACTACTATTACTGTGACTACTACTACTAACCGGTTTTTAAGGTAAAACTTCAAGGTCAAGGACAACAGCACGGTCATATTTTTTATTGGACCATCTGTGCACCACGATACACCACCACACAAAATTTGAAGCGATTCTGTCCACCGGTTCACGAGCTACATGGCGAACAAACACACTCTTGTTTTTAATATCCAGCCCTTTCTCTCAAAGATAGGGCCTAGCACCAGACCTCTATACCACTTTGATGGCGATAAAGTAAATAATCGCTCTCTCCCTCCCTCTCTTTGATCTCTCTCTCTCTCTCTCTCTCTCTCTCTCTCTCTCTCTCTCTCTCTCTCTCTCTCTCTCTCTCTCTCTCTCTCTCTCTCTCTCCCCCTCTCTCTCTCTCACTCTCTATCTCTCTCACTCTCTCTCTCTCTCTCTCTCACTCTCTCTCTCTCTCTCTCTCTCTCTCTCTCTCTCTCTCTCTCTCTCTCTCTCCTCTCTCTCTCTCTCTATCTCTATCTCTCTCACTCTCTCGCTTTCAAACAATACTGATTTGAATAATTAGATACTTAAAACAACACTGTAAACAGATAACAAACAGTTAACATTTTAGATTAGTGGGTTAGAGAGTATTCAACAGGCAACATGAGTTATGAAACTCCTGAACACTGAAAGCCTCGATAGCTCATTGGTAGAGTGTCTGTCTGTCATGCCAATGGTTCCGGGTTCGATTCTCGGCACGGGCACTTTTAAAAAAAAAAAGTTGTATCCATTAACAATAGTTTCATTTGTACATTAAAATTGTATTGGCAATCTTGTACTTTAGACACCCCCCTCAATCTTTGTTTGTTGTTGTCCCTCATGTTCCTGTTCGAGTGAGCCTTGAAGGCTTTGCCTCTTGTTATTCAGATTCGTTGGAACCGATTCCTTCGTCGGGGTACCTTATCCTTACAGCGCGGGAAGAAAATGGGGGGGGGGGGGGGGGGGAGGGGAAGCGAATTGAGAGGGGGGGGCTGCAGAGAGAAAGAGTGGGGGGGGGGGGGGGGGGGGGGGGGGGAGCTGTGTGTTGGGATTGGGGGTGTCTGTCTTGGAAAGGGGGAGCTGGAATGGGGGTGTCATTGGGGGGAAAATCTCTCGTCTTCTTCCTTTTCCTCTCCGCTCGAGTTGCGTGAGCTTATATATGGTTGAGGGAGTTATGACATGTTCTTCTTCACCCCCCCCCCCCCCCCCCCCCCCTCGCAGCCCCCCCCCCCCCCCCCCCCCCACACACAACACACACACACTCAACCCCCACCCTGTGCGAAAAAGCAAGATGGGAAAGCCATGTGAATGTTTGCCTAGTTCAATGTTAGGAACAATGCGTAGAAAAATTGAACTCAATGGAAATATATTTGTATAGCTTGCCATTTGGATGAAATAACATTGTACGCGTGATTACTTGTCGGGACATGGGAAACCATTCTGCCTGGTTCCATTCTAATCAATTTAATATAATCTATCATTTACTACCAAACAAAAATTGACTTCGTTGGAATTACGTTCATGTGGCTTTTCGTTTGAGTTAATTGACGTCATGGACCTCGTCATTAGGTTGCCAGGAACAACGCAGCATGATTTAATTTCGATCGGTTCCGTATCTTTGACAAAATATTCATTGGTATAATTATTTAAAAGATCAGATTCATTGGGGGTTCGTTTGTATGTCTTGCCGTATTTAATAAGCCGACATTACGGACGTCATTGTCGTGACATCAGGGGTCAGTCTGCCAATACCTTGAAAGATACACTGACCCACCACCATTAACTCCCTTGGGTTTTTTCTGGGTAGCTGTGACCCATATACAAATGCCCCCAAACTTGAAATTGGTGCTGCTCTTTAAAATGATGCTTCGTTTTCAAGTTGGGGGCATTTGTATGGGAATAAAACCTGGTCAAAACAAGATTTCGTACCAGCTTTAAGAGAGAAAACCCGTGAAACCCGTGAATTTGACACGTGATCTGGTGGATGTTTAAGATCGCTTCCGTAGTTTAGGCGTTGTAAGCTGGAATATATTTTCACTAGACATACAGATTAACACACGAGTTTGCAATAATGTTAATATATTCCGTTCTATGCATCGATAGAGCTGACAACACGGAAAGGGTTGGGTTGTTTTTAAAAGAGAGAGCGGGGAGGGGGAGGGGGGGGGTAGATCGGGGGGGGGGGGGGGGGGGGGGGGTAATGTCACTGGTGATAGGTTTTAGTATGTGTGTGTGTTTGACTCCCTGTCTGGCCAATATAAACCGATACTCATATTGACAATTAATTTTTACTGCCATCTCCCAATCAGCATCACCGGCAACAACCATAAGTGATCATTCTAACCTTTTTTTCTTCTCTTTTTTTTGTTTGATGATCAGCGCCACACATTCTTTACTATCAACAACAACAAAAAGACCACAACAAGTGCAACTCCGAGCGGC
>CM065681.1:45468891-45471391 GCA_017654935.2 Phymorhynchus buccinoides
CAGAGAGAGAGAGGGGATACAGAGAGAGAGAGAGAGAATGAGAGAGAGAGAGAGAGAGAGAGAGAGAGAGAGAGAGAGAGAGAGAGAGAGAGAGAGAGAGAGAGAGAGAGAGAGAACGAACGAACGAACGAACGAACGAACGAACGAAATTTTATTTATACAGGGTAATGAGATAAGTATGCATACAGAGAGAGAGAGAGAGAGATAGAGAGAGAGAGAGAGAGAGAGAGAGAGAGAGAGAGAGAGAGAGAGAGAGAGAGAGAGAGAGAGAGAGAGAGAGAGAGAGAGAGAGAGAGAGAGAGAGAGAGAGAGAGAGAGAGAGAGAGAGAACGAGACGAACGAAGAAGATTTATACAGGGTACAGATACGTAGATACACAGAGAGAATGAGAGAGGAGAGAGAGAGAGAGAGAGAGAGAGAGAGAGAGAGAGAGAGAGAGAGAGAGAGAGAGAGAGAGAGAGAGAGAGAGATGTCTGTCTTTCTCTACTTATTTATCTGTCCGAAGTGTTAAGGTATTTATGTTTACAGCTTGTGCCTGTCAGTCTGTGTGTGTGCGCGCGCGCACAGGTGTGTGTGTGTGTGTGTGTGTGTGTGTGTGTGTGTGTGTGTGTGTGTGTGTGTGTGTGTGTGTGTGTGTGTGCGTGCGCGCGTGCGTGCGTGCGTGTGTGTGCGTGTGCGTGTGCGTGCCTGTGTGTTTGTGTGTATGTATGTGAGTAAGGTTTACTTTGGGATTGTTATTACGGATTCTTTGAATCATTATTAAGCATAACAATATTAACAATAAGTATGATGACTACACCAACTGCAACAATGAAGCAACAGGAACAATAACAACGATGACGACGACGACGAAGATGATGAGAATGATGATGATAATGATGATGATGATCCTGGTCCTGTCACTCCTCTGATTTCTATTTTTCGTCCTTTTCCTCGTTGTTGTTGTTGTTGTTGTTGTTGTTGTTGTTGTTGTTGTTGTTGTTGTTGTTGTTGTTGTTGTTGTTGTTGTTGTTGTTCTTCTTCTTCTTCTTCTTCTTCTTCTTCTTCTTCTTCTTCTTCTTCTTCTTCTTCTTCTTCTTCTTCTTCTTCTTCTTCTTCTTCTTCTTCTTCTTCTTCTTCTTCTTCTTCTTCTTCTTCTTCTTTTCTTCTTGTTCTTCTTCTATTTCTTCTTCTTCTCCTTCGTCTTCTTCGTCATCTTCTTCTTATTCTCAAAATGTTTCAACTCAGGTTTTAAAAAAGTGTGTTGCTTAAATGATATAATAATATCAGGAATTATTATTGAGAGAGAGAGAGAGAGAGAGAGAGAGAGAGAGAGAGAGAGAGAGAGAGAGAGAGAGAGAGAGAGAGAGAGAGAGAGAGAGAGAGAGATAGAGAGAGAGCATGGGCCGTGTGTATGTATGTATTGGTGCAGTCAGTCATTCTTGTTGTTTGCTTAAATGTTCATTAATCTTTGCGCATGTTATTGTTGAGCTAAGCCTACCATAAATATGTTGAGACGTGTGTGTGAACGTTAGTTTTAAATCCCTCATTGTTTTGCCCAAAAATACCTGCAATTCTTTGCGGGCTTGAGTTTGGTTATGCCCATTTTGTCAGCATACTTTACCTAGTATCCAAAGTTCATTAGTTTTGTGAGTAAGAATCACGTTATCTTTGTTACTTTATGTCTTTGCATCGGAAGGTTGGTAGTATGACTATCTTGTTTGTCGACTTTACTGCATGGTTTTTTCTCCATCTTATAATGTTGCTTTTGTAAAGCGCATCGAGCATACTACTGTATGGATTTTAGCGCTATATGACGAATTATGCTTTAACGTCCTCTGGATCTGGAACAGATGCATATGGGACATTCATTAAGACTTTGTATGGGGGAATTAGGTGGGGAGAGGGTCTGGGTAGCAAAATTGATTTAAAAAGATGTTTCAAATTTATGTTAAGTCTCATTTTGATACCATGCACTCGTTCTGTGTAGTTTTATATTATTGTAGTAATTTTCCATAGATTAAACACTTGCTGCCTCCCGGTTAAAATTTCAGGGCCACACGGTCAAAATACACCATTTATTATAAGATTCAAAGGTAGGCCTAATTAAAAAAATGATGAAATGTGTGGTTTTATTGATAAAAAGATCATTAGATAATATCCGATCTATTATTTACAGTTAAAATCTTCTTTTTTTTAAACATACATCATTTCTCTTTTATGAGAGAAAGAGGACTCAAGGCTATGTGCCGAATCGGTTAAAATTTGATAAAAGCTACTATTCATCATGGTTTCTCTTCTATGAGAGAGAAAAGGCTCAAGGCTATGTGCCGAATCGGTAAAACAATGATAAAAGCTACTATGCATCATGGTTTCTCTTCTATGAGAGAGAAAAGGCTCAAGGCTATGTGCCGAATCGGTAAAAAATTGATAAAAGCTACTATGCATCATGGTTTCTCTTCTATGAGAGAGAAAGAGGACTCAAGGCTATGTGCCGAATCGGTTAAAATTTGATAAAAGA
>CM065681.1:45478891-45481391 GCA_017654935.2 Phymorhynchus buccinoides
TTGCGCTCTCCGTCTCTGCACGTTCAGAAAACGTATTACCAATAAAAGAAGCGGAATACAGATACAGACCACGTAGAATAAAATTAAAAAAAGGAGGGAGCGAGGGAGCGAGGGGGGTAGGAGTAAGGATTACTAAGGGTAGGTTTTTTTCCTCAGAATCTAGTCTGTTTTGGCCTTTCGTGTCTTGCGCCCCCGGGTGTCATGAGAAATAAGTACCTACCGTGAAATAAATTACCCTTAAAAAGCGCATTAGAGCCATTCTTCTTTCGTGTGATAAATAAGTCAACTATTCTTTAAAATATACATATTTAAGCGCTCAATCTACACGGAAAGAACCAAGAAATAGAGCGGGAGGGTGTAAATCTACATTTGTGCCGAGAAATCGATATACAAAGCCATGTCACTTAGTTTCGTATTTTTTGGCAAAATGGCGGACGATAAAAACAACCGCCATTATTACCATCACCACCACCACCACCACCACCACCACTCTGTTTGGGCGTTTTCTTTTTGTAATCATATTTATTTTCCTATTTGTTTTTATGTTGCTAGTCTTTTGTTTCTTTCCTTTAATTTAACCATGAACACATTGTAAGAAGAATGTGCTTCGCCCTAAAATCTTCATCCTTGTAAACAATACAAGTGTTTTTGTCCCAGTGTTCAGTGTTCAGTAGAACACCAGCTTCATCGACAACCTCACGCACCAGGCACAATTCTCAGATTGGCTGCGACTTACCCTTACTTTCACAAAAGCCAGGAAGCCACCAAGAGTCCAGAAATAGCCCGCTAGTATTGATGGGTATTGATGGGTATTGATGATGGGTATTGATGGGTATTGATGATGGGTATTGATGGGTATTGATGGGTATTAGTCTATAGGTTTGACAGGGACAAACTTGGATGATGATAGGTGATGCAAAAAAGAAAGAGAGAGAGTGGCAGGGGACTGAAGTAGATAATATGAGGGATAAATAGATGAAGGTGAGTTCCAAAACAACCGGAGAGATGGGGGAAAGGAGAGGAGTTGGAAAAGCAGAGAATGGGGGTAGGGGGGTGGGGGGCTCGGGGCTCGGGAAGGGAAGAGAGAAGACGAGGAGGTAGAGGGATAGGAAGACAGATAGAGGATGTTGTGCGAAAACTGGAGGGGGGGGGGGGGGGATAAAGACAGATAGATCCGGTGCATCACGTTTTGCCCAATCACCTTTCGCCAAATCACCTTTCGCCAAATCACCTTTCGCCCAATCACGTTTTGCCCAATCACCTTTCGCCCAATTGGAAATTAAACCGGTTTACATCCATCACGTTCCGCCCAAAACTCATGCAAGGAAATCAGGGAATTGCATCAATAAACAGGTATTTAAAAAAGAAAGAAATAGGGTTAGCGTTAGGGTTTGATTACTGTTCTCACTGTTCGCGCTTAGGAAACCATTTTGGGCGAACAGTGCTAGAGGAATTTGGGCAAACCGTGGCGCATTCCGTTTGCTGAGCTTCGACTCGGAGGTACTCACTGATAGGCAACGAGAACAAAGACTTGGGCAAAAGGTGATTGGGCGAAAAGTGATGTATCAGGTAGATCTTATACACGAAGGCGTGTGAAATAAAAAAGGACAACGTGACGGGGGGGATATGAAAAGAGCATGGAAGGAAGATAAGGGGGTGGAATGGGGAGGGGGGGTAAGATTAATGCTTAAGACCCAAATGTGCAAGTCATTTGCGTGTCGGTGATGATTTGATTTAATTTGATTTGATCGATCAACAGAAACAGAGGTTGGTCTGCTACAACATGCCTGTGAGGTGCCATCATTATGTCAAGAAGCTGTTAGGCTTGTGTGTGTGTGTGCGTGCGTGCGCGCGTGTGTTTGTGCGTGCACCGCGTGAGTGTGTGTGTATGTGTGTGTGTGTGTATATGTGTGTGTGCGTGTGTGTGTGTGTGTGTGTGTGTGTGTGTGTGTGTGTGTGTGTGTGCGTGCGTGCGTGCGTGTGCGTCCGTGTGTGCGTGCGTATGTGTGTGTGCGTGCGTGCGTGTGTTACGGCATCGCGTGTGTGGGTGCCTGTGTGTGTGTGCGCGCGCGTGCGTGCCTGTGTGCGCGCGCGCGCGCGTGCGTTTGTGCTTGTATGCGTGCGTGCGTGCGTGGTTGCGGGCATGCCTTGTATATCTACTGGGACAAACGGAGGGATACTCTAGACCAGTCTCCTGTGAACCGAGCATCCTAATCTGAAATGCAAATCGACCCAAATTAGTCCAAAAGTATCCCCCTTACATCTATTCATTCCGCTAGAGACTGCCTTCTGCTCCATTCGATTTCGGACTTCGTGGTCGGCAACGATTGATGAAATTTAGCCAACGAAACCAGACCCTCCTATCATCATGCCTTTCTCTCATGCAAGAGCAGGAAATCAGAAAGAAGAGGGGGTGCTGGAGATGAAGTAAGGAAAGAGGAGGAAGAACAGGCAGGGTTATATGTTCTATTTTGCGGAGAAGAGGCTTGCTTCTTTTGTG
>CM065681.1:45486391-45491391 GCA_017654935.2 Phymorhynchus buccinoides
TGCATTCTGTAAAAAACAACAACATTGGCATGCTAACAGTAAGTACATAAAATTAAGACATGCACACATTGCAAACTGGCTTGGCGATACTTTAGCGAACCATAAACTGGGCGCAATGAGATTGAAATAATGTAATCTACATTTCAAGCAGCCGGAGTCCCATTTCGAGAGCCATGTCACGTGGGTTGTGACGTCCGACCAGCTTAGGTATGGTGTTGGGGGAACTGTCCGAATCACGACAATCCGAATCTTTGATTTTTTGGCGGCTCCGTATCAGTGAAGTCATAATGACCAAACTATCACGTCTGTTAGAACGATAGCCTCACGGCTGTCCGAATGCGCTGAAACGTTTGCAACGTGTGTATGTTGGTGTGTGTGTGGGGGCCTGCATGTGTTTGCTTAAATGTATGCGTTTGCGTGTATATCTGTATGTGTGTAGGTAAGTTGTGCATACTTGAGAGAGAGAGAGAGAGAGAGAGAGAGGAGAGAGAGAGAGAGAGAGAGAGAGAGAGAGAGAGAGGGAGAGAGATAGAGAGAGGGAGAGAGAGGAGAGAGAGAGAGAGAGAGAGAGAGAGTATGAGAGAGAGAGAGAGAGAGAAGACGAGAGAGAGAGAGAGAGAGACTGACCGACGGACAGACAGTGCAGTCTGTGTGTGTGGGAGGGAGGCGGTGTATATATATGTGTGTGTGTGTATGTGTTTGTGTGTGTCCAGGAGCAACATTATATTCCATGTATGCTTATTTTTGTGTTTTAAATCATGTATTAAAATGTGGCTGCTGTAAAATGATCTCTCTCTCTCTCTCTCTCTCTCTCTCTCTCTCTCTCTCTCTCTCTCTCTCTCTCTCTCTCTCTCTCTCCTCTCTCTCTCTCTCTCTCTCTCTCTCTCCTCTCTCTCTCTCTCTCTCTCTCTCTCTCTCTCTCTCTCTCTCTCTCTCTCTCTCTCTCTCTCTCTCTCTCTGTGTCTTCATGTCTACCTGTCTTTCTAAATTCGGACAGCTGTGCTCCGACAGTCGTAATTCGGACATCCGTGATTCGGACATCCGTGATTCGGACAGCCGTGATTCGGACAGCCGTTCATCGGAGAGCCGTGATTCGAACAGTCGTGATTCGGACACTCGGTGGTGCCCCGGGTGTATGGAGGGGTGGGTGAGGAGAGATTGAAGACTTTCTGAAGACTTTCTTCCTGTCCGACTAGAAATATAGTCTTATCTTGCTATTGGTTGTTAAAACTTGTCACAATACACTTCAAGTTCTCATTGTTATGACACAAACCTCGTTCTCTCGGAATAAAACCGTAGGCGCACATCCTTGTTATTGTGAATCTCATTGATGTTTTATTTTCAACGGCACACGCAGCAGGTTGCATAATGTGATGTGTACATCTTGTAGGTTTTTGTTGTTGTTGTTTTTTTGCTTAACCATTTCGTTTTAGTAGGCCTTTAACCCTTTCACCGCCAGCCATATTTCAGCCACAAATGTCCATTAAATTAACCTGGGTAGAGAACAAAATCCATCTGCAGTATTGGGGATTCTTCTGTGACATATATAAAATAAGGTCTATCCTTACTTCCCCAAACTAAGACAATAGGGTCTTTGGATAATAGACCCCAATTTGATGCCTTTTAGTGACATAGGTGTTAAATAACTGTGGTGCTAAAATGCGACATTGGCGGTGAAAGGGTTAATGTGTCTGTTAAGCTTTGTTCATACTCATGGCCAAGGGGTATCTCTGTCAAATGAAATAAAAACCACCAAAGGATTATGCAGGTACACTTCAGAAATAAACAAAGCAATTCCAGTAATCATAGGAAAACGTGTACCTCTATTGACTTTTGAATCCACTTAATACAGTACTTTCGCTTACATAATTATGTGTGTGCACGCATGTACACGCATGCACTCGCGCATGTGCACGCGCAAACACACACACGCACGCACGCGCGCACGCACGCACGCACGCACGCACACACACACACACACACACACACACATACACACACACACACACACACACACACACACACACACACACACACACACACACACACACACACACACACACACACACATACACACACGGATGAGACGATAAACCAAGGTCCCATGTGCCTATGCACTTAGCACACGTTAAAACCAGTGGCAACAAAAAAGTTGTCATTTTGGTCAAAATTTACACACACACACACGCGCGCGCGCGCGCACCCTTTCCTTCTTCTTCAGTCACACAAACTTCGCATGCAAATTTGTTTTTTTAAATGGGTAGCGCGCTACTGGCTGCGACACGCTTTCCAGGTGGGAGCAGCCCGAATTTCACAGAGACGCCTCTGTAACCATAAAGTACCTAATACCAAATGCAAAAATACAAAAAAAACATTTATTTGTTCCTTGCTTTTTGTCTCTTTTTTTTTTTAGAGAAAGACATAGTATTGTGCACATTGTTAACGAAACGTAGGGAAAGGGAATTGCGCATTTCAATGCGTTACGCAACAATGTACACAGGTTTTCATGCTTCTCGAGGAAACATCGCGGAATGCATAACCTCTTCAAAAACAAATGTTGATTTGCATCAGCAATCGGAATTTTTAAAAACAATGTAATCCAACACGTTACGACGCATCTCTATGCTGCCTTTTCACGATTTTCACGACTTTTTTTTGTTTTAAAGCCTGTTGCCAAAAGATACGACACGTTGTTTCGTGTCAACGAGAACAGTATTAGGTTTAACCCTTTCACCGCCATCCATATTTCAGCCAAAATTGTCCATTGAATTTACCTGGGTAGAGAACAAAATCCATCCGCAGTATTGGGAATTTTTCTGTGACATAATAAAACAAGGTCTATCCTTACTTCCCCAAACTAAGACAATAGGGTCTTTGGATAATAGACCCCAATTTCGATGCCTTTTAGTGACATGGGTGTTAAATCACTGTGGTGCTAAAATGCGACTTTGGCGGTGAAAGGGTTAAACAATAAAAAGCAGGATCCTTTAAAACAACAATTATTTGGTCCCCAAACTGTGTCATGTTAAATAGCACCTAGGGGAAAAGTACGTTTCACTTTTTTTTCTCTTTCTAAAAAACCAACTTCTATAACTGTCCCCAACCACTTAATTATTGCTCTTTGAACTTTGTTGTATCATTTACACGTACTGTAGAGGGGAAGTATTGTTTTTTTATTTTGATCTTGATGTTTTTTGCTCCTTCTGTTGCCTACTTTTTGCTCCTTTTGCTATATTTGTTTGCTGTTTTTTTTGTTTGTCTGGTTGATAAAGGCGCATTCGACGAAAAAATCCAGTAGTTTGTTTGTCTCTTGTGAATAAAATAACGACTTTGGATGTTTGTTGTTTTGCTGTATCTTCTATAAACCACTTAATTATTCGACTAGCGAGTGCCGCCCAAGTCACCCAGATTTGGGTAGGGTGGGGTGAGGATGAGATAGAGGGTACGGGGTAGGTGGTAGGTGGTGGAGGGGGGGGGGGGGGATCAAAGAAAGAAAAATAGAACTTTAACCCTTTCGCCGCCAAAGTCGCATTTTAGCACCACGGTGATTTAACCCTTTCACCGCCAAAGTCGCATTTTAGCACCACAATGATTTTAGTTCTATGTCACTAAAAGGCATCAAATTGGGGTATATTATCCAAAGGCCCTATTGTCTTAGTTTTGGAAAGTAAGGGTAGACCTTATTTTATATATGTCACAGAAGAATCCCCAATACTGTAGATGGATTTTGTTCTCTACCCAGGTAAAATTAAAGGAAATTCTTGGCTGAAATATGGCTGGCGGTGAAAGGGTTAACGCCTATGTCACTAAATTTAGGGATCAAATTGGGGTCTATTATCCAAAGACCCTATTGTCTTAGCTTTGGGAAAGTAAGGGTAAACCTTATTTTATATTATTCCACAGAAGAATCCCCAATACTGCAGATGGATTTTGTTCTGTACCCAGGTACATTTGATGGAATTGTTTGGGTCTGAAATATGGCTGGTGGTGAAAGGGTTAAGCATCCCTTATTGTAGCTATGGATGGGGCGGAGATTGGAGGGGGGGGGGGGGGGGGGGGGGACGCATGAAGGTGACTAGCGGTATGTAGGTGAGAAGCACAGTGGTAAATAGAGGTAGTTGGTGGGGTGTTGTTTTTTTACTTTCTGGAGAAGGGCCAGGTAAGGAGGAGGAGGAGGAGGGTGATACTTTTGTTGGCATTCTTCGTGAACAGAAAGTCTATCTTGTGGGTTTGGTACTGGCGGCACCTTCTGTTTCTGTTTTTTCTGTTTAGGTCGGCACCAGCCTTCTTTTCGTTCTTCCTTCTTTGAGAGAGAGAGAGAGAGAGAGAGAGAGAGAGAGAGAGAGAGAGAGAGAGAGAGAGAGAGAGAAGAGAGAGAGAGAGAGAGAGAGAGAGAGAGAGAGAGAGAGAGAGAGAGAGAGAGAGAGAGAGAGAGAGAGAGAGAGAGAGAGAGAGAGAGAGAGAGAGAGAGAGAGAGGAGAGAGAGAGAGAGAGAGAGAGAGAGAGATCAAAGAGAGGGAGGGAGAGAGCGATTATTTAGAGAGAGAGAGAGATGGGGAATGTTTGTACTTTTACCTACTACGCCTTCTTCTGGTGTGTTTTTTTTCTAATTTATTTCTATTTCTTTCCGTACATTTTTCTTTCTTTGTATCTTTTATTTAGTTTTTTGTTGTTGTTGTCCATATTGATTCATTGCCCTGTTTAATTTTTGCGTCTTTGTCTCTTTCATTCTCTATGTTTGTCTCTATCTTCTGTCTTGTGGGTCTGTCTGTCTCTCTGTCTGTCTCTCTGTCTGTCTCTGCTCTCTCTCTCTCTCTCTCTCCCTCTCTCTCTCTCTATCTCTCTCTCTCTCTCTCTCTCTCTCTCTCTCCTCTCTCTCTCCTCTCTCTCTCTCTCTCTCTCTCTCTCTTAGATGAGTTTTTTTGTTTTTTGTTTGGTTTCGTCTTTTCATTTTTTCTCCTCCATTTGATTTTTGGATGGAACGATATAAGCTCTCTACC
>CM065681.1:45498891-45500845 GCA_017654935.2 Phymorhynchus buccinoides
CTCACCCCTGCTGCGGACAGCCGACACATTCCGATTTTCGGAGGAGCTACAAAGGAGAACACATTATTTGTAAGAATTGTTATTTTCAAAAATGCAGGAGAATGGGCCAATAAGTCAGAAAGATAGGTAGATGATAGAAAGCAAAAGGAAAAAGCAAGAGTCAAAATGAAGAGTGACAGATTAGAGGAAGCTATAAGCAAATAACTTCCAGAAGGTGGGTGCTGGGTGGGGGGTGGGGGAACTATTTTTACGAAAGAACCCCCCGGTATCCTCGGCATGGGGAGATGACTCGTGGAGGGGGTTGGGGGGGGGGTCGTCCATCTCCCCGTATGGAGAGCACGAGGGCATCCACCCACTTCCCCAAGACAAGAAAAACATCCCTTAGGATATTTTCTTGGCACGAACGTCTAACTTGTCTCAAGTTTCAAAATGCTGATGCGGCTGCCTGGAGCCTCCTCCAGACTACTCGCCTCAGAAAGAGAAAGAAGGTAAAATGGACCTAAACAAATACATAAAACAGCAGGCAGAAAATATAGAGCGAGGGAAAAAAGACCCCTAAGCTGTAATTTACATACTATTTTATTCAGTGTGTTCTAGTGCTTGAGAGAGAGTGAGAGAGAGAAGTGACACACGAGGGAGAGAGAGAGAGAAGAGGAGAGAGAGAGAGTGAGAGGGAGAGGAGAGAGAGAGATAAGCGAGCGAGAGAGATATAGCAGACAGACAGGACTTACAGAGATGACATGACACAACACAACACAACACCACACACAACACACACACACACATAATCACACACAAACACACACACACACATTGCACGCACGAAATACAGACATACCAACTCGCCGAGCGCTCGCACATATTGCCTCTTGCCACTAGGGTTATATAACTAACTGGCGCGCCGGCGCCCTTGACCGTGAGATCAATCCCTTCTCTTTGGTCATTTACTGTAAACAAGTACAGTATTAACTCTCCCTCCCCGTCGAAAGGCAAGCCATATTTAGTGGGCCTGCAAGAGGGTTTATTGGCGAGAGTGCATTCCCTTGTCTATGGTCCGTACTCAAGCATCTTCTACCCAGGGCATTATTCACTCTATGAGGACACTCTAGAGCAAAACATGAGTTGTTGCATGTGGCCCAATAGAGGGTGGATGGGGTGGGGTGGGTTTGAGAGTGAGAGATGTGGGCCGTGGGTGGCAATGGTGGGTTACAGTAGCGTGTGGTTAGCGTGAAGGGGTAAAAATAGAGAGATACCCAAAAAAAGAAGGTACACAAATAAGATAGATCGGGAGCACAACACAAAAAAAAAAGGGGTGCCCAAGGGTTTATAATTGTTAGTTCAATACGAGCGAAAAGAAAATTGAAGTGGGAAAGAAACTCTTTCAAATAAGGTTGCATCTACTGGTGTCATCATTGTGTGTTGTGCTGTGATGTGTGGTGTGTGTGTGTGTGTGTGTGTGTGTGTGTGTGTGTTGTGTGTGTGTGTGTGTGGCGTGCGTGCGTGCGTGCGTGCGTGGCGTGTGGCGTGCGTTCGTGTGTGTGTGTTGTGTGTGTTTGTAGTGTGTTGTGTGTGTCTGTGTGGGTGTGTGCGTGTGGTGCGTGTGTGCGTGGTGTGTGCGCGCGTGCTCGCGCGCGTGTAAAATTTTCACTGTTGTGTGCGGTGCGCGTGAGTGTTTCGTGTCGATGTGTGTGCGCGTGTTACGTTGTGCGTTGAGTGCCGCAAAGAAAAATGTTCATAAATGTGCTTTTGTGTGTGTGCGTGTGTGTAATTATATTGGTGTGGCGCGTGTATGTGAATAATTATGTGGTAGGCGAACCGCAAGCTCGCGAATTTGCAACAATACGTAGTTCGTAGTTCTTTTTTATGTTTTTTTTTTTTTTTTTTTCATTCTTTATTTTTTTTAAAAACAACCATTACCAGTGTGTTGGTGTGTGGTGGTGGTGGTTGGTGGGTG
>CM065681.1:45501345-45506345 GCA_017654935.2 Phymorhynchus buccinoides
TGGTTAGAGGGCGTTCTGTTTCTGCCCTGTTTTCGACTCTCTCTCTCTCTCTCTATCTCTCCTCCTCATCTTCTCTCTCTCTCTCTCCTCGCTTCCTCCTCTCCCTCTCTCTCTCTCTCTCTCCTCTCATCTCTCTCTCTCTCTCTCTCCCCCCCCCACCCCCTCTCTCTCTCCTTCTCTCTCTACTAGCCCTCCCTCCCTCTCTCTCTCGCTCTCTCTCCCCCCCCCCCCCCTCTCTCTCTCTCTCTCTCTCTACTTCTTTTCTCTCTCTCTCTATCTCTCTCCTCTCTCTTCAATTTTATTTTCATTATTGGTTCTTTAATTAAACTAGAGACTGTTTTCTTTATTGCCTACAACAAATTGGGGGGGGGATTTTTTAAGGTTATTTGACCGTATCCCCTTGCCCATATAAAGGCTTAATGCATGCTAATGGCAATTTAAAAACCTATTTGATTGATGATTTATATGATTTGATCTCTCTCTCTCTCTCTCCTCTCTCGCTCTCTCCTCTCTCCCCTATCTTCTCTCTCTCTCTCTCTTCTCTCTCTCTCTCTCTCTGTGTCTGGTGTGTAGTGTGTGTGTTGTGTGTGTGTGTGGTGTGCGTGCTGTGTGCGTGTGTGTTTGCGTCCGCGGCGCGCGTTGTGAGTGTGTGGTGTGCCTTGCGTGTGCGTGCGGTAGTGCGTGCGGTTTGTGTGCGTGCGTGCGTGTGAGTGCCAATAGTCGTTAATATGATTTTGCCTTAGAGTATAATATTATATTAGATACATAATTATACAATCTGGCCACAGATTGTGTTTTATCCCCAATAAAATATAAAAAGATTCTGTCGTTTGTGCGCTCTCTCTCTCTGTGTTTCTTTCTGTTTCTCCCTTGATCTGGGGTAGTCGCGCAAATTGTATTCTTCATGTCGCGCAATCTTGTATAGCGGGAAACGTCGCGCAAATGACCGAGACAAACAGAGAGAGGAGAGAGAGAGAGAGAGACGAGAGAGAGGAGATGAGCGGGATCGTGGGAGGAGAAGAGAGGCGAGAGAGAGAGAGAGAGAGGTGGGGGTGCGAGAGGAAGTAGAGAACGGTGAGGAAAGAGAGACGAGAGAGAGAGGAGGGAAGGAGGAGGGAGAGGAGAGAGAGGAGAGAGAGAGAGAGAGGAGAGGACAGAGAGAGAGAGAGTGTGAAGAGAGACGTGCGAGATGGAGGAGACGAGAAGGGAGAGGCGAGATGAGGTGAGAGGATAGATAGAGAGAGAGAGACAGATATAGACAGACAAACATACACGGAGGGAGAGAGAGAGATGAGAGACAGAGAGAGAGTTCCGACGCAGAGAAGATGAGAGGAGGTCCGGAGGGCGGGAGAGGAGGAGAGAGATTGAGAGAGATAGAGAATTTGAGAGAGATATTGAGAGTGAGAGAGGGAGAGAGAGAGGACCGGCGAGGGAGAAGAGAGACGAGGCTTTGAGAGGGAGATAAGGAGAGAGAGAGAGACAGAGAGAGTGAGGAGATGATGGATTACGAGGAGGAGAGTGAGGAGAGAGAGAGACCGAGTGAAGAGAGATGATGGAGGAGACGAGAGAGAAGAGGGAGGAGATAGACGAGAGATGGGAGGAGACAGGAGAGAGGAAGAAGATGGAGAGGACGAGAGAGAGAGGATGAGAGGAGAGAAGGGAGGAGAGGATTCGGACAAGAGAGTGGGAGACAGAGAGAGATGGAGAGAGACAGGAGAGAAGAGGGAGAGAGATGATTGAGAGAGAGTACCAAACGATTTACACAGGGGGAGAGATGAGAGGAAGACGAGAGAGAGAAGATGGAAGCGAGCCCGGAGACGACCCCGAAAGAAGAGATGAGATGAGGAGAGGATGAGAGGGAAGGATGCAGCAGAGAGAGAGCACAGATGAGAGGTAGACAGACAAACAACACGGGGGAGAGAGGAAGAGGGAGAATGACGGAGAGGAGAGAGAGGGAGGAGGAGTGAGAGAGAGAGAGAGGAGAACGGATGAGAGAGAGAGAGAAGAGAGTAAACACAGATAGACAGACAAACATACACGGGGGGGGGAGAGAGAGAGAGAGGGAGAGACTGAGAGAGAGAGAGAGATTGAGAGAGAACGAGGGAGAGAGAGACTAGCGAGAGAGAGAGAGGGAGAGAGAGAGAGAGAGAGAGATGAGAATGAGCAGGAGAGAGAGAGAGAGAGAGAAGGAGAGAGGCAGTCAGAAAGTTTAAAAGTGTTGGGTATGTGTGTATGTGTGCGCGTATGTGCGCGCGCGCGCGTTGTGTGTATATGTGTGGTGTCCGTGTGTGCGTGCGCGCGCGCACGCGCGTGTTTGATTCTGTGTGGTCGCGCGTGTTTGTGTATGTGTGCGTTCGCGCGCGCGCAACGTGTGTGTGTGTTTGTGTATGTCTGTCTGTGTGTGTGCTGTGTGTGTGTGCTGCGTGTGTGTATGTGTGTGTGTGTGTGTGTTGAATACGTGTAACAGCTGGCCTAGTCAATGCAGTCATCTGCAAACGCCCTGTATCTCCCCAATCACCATGACTTCGGTGCAACCAAGTCAAAAAAGACTCTAGTAGTAGTAGTTATGTGTAAAGGTATCGTTACATCGCCCTATCAAGGCCGGCACAGCCTGCAATGAGTATGCATGCATGTGTGGAGCTTTGTAGTCAACATTCCGACTTTGTGTTTTGTTTCTTTCCTGGACAGTTGTCAATGT
Source organism: Phymorhynchus buccinoides (assembly GCA_017654935.2). NCBI lineage: Eukaryota > Metazoa > Mollusca > Gastropoda > Neogastropoda > Raphitomidae > Phymorhynchus > Phymorhynchus buccinoides. The sequence goes on from CM065681.1 coordinate 45,504,044, forward strand.
TTTATGGGAAGCAAGACGGTATCGGAGATTGAACCTGTACGATTTGCAATAGCATGTACATTCAAAAAAGGCTGATTCCCCCCGTGGGGATACCGGGGGATCTTGTGTATAAATAGTCCTTCCCACCCCCCCACCTTCTTGAAGTTCCCTCCCCCCCCCCCCCCCCCCCCCCCCCCCCCCCCCCCCCACCCCCCCCCCCCCACCCCCCCTCCCACCCTTCTGTGAAGTTCTGTGCGTTGTAAACTTTTCCTCTAATCTGTCACTCTCTTTGACTCTCTGGTGGGGACTTTCCTGAATGCTTGCTGTCATCTAGGGGGAGAAGACGGGGTAAAAAGCGCATGGGCGGGTTAAGAAGCCCACCCCTGATTATCTCATGAAATGAAGCAGATTTCAGTCTCATTTTGCCCATGAGAACGAGCGTTAATGTCTTTCATGCATTCGTCGTCGGGGGCAAATTTGACTGGAAAGTTTCTTTATTTCATGAGATAATTGGGGTTGGGTTTTCTTACCCGCTCCCATTTCCATGCGCTTTTTACCCCCGTCTTCCCCTACTACTATCGTTCTGCCTTACCGGTCCGCCGTCTCCTTCTCCCTACTGCCTTATTGTTGTTGTAGAAACGCTTTCAAAAAAAGATTTTCTCCTCCAACCGAAGTCGGACATTGCTGGGGCCTAATTAGTCTTACTTATTTATGCCTAACGGCTAGCAGAACACATAGCTTGGCGCATAACCCCAGCATCCACAGCATGATGCATCTGCGCTCATAAATTGACAGGAAAACTGTCTTGAGCGATCGACGAAAGAAGAAGAAAAGGGCTGATTTTAATTAAAGACATCTTTATAAGCGATTCATTTATTCAACTCCCCTTTCCCCCCGAACTACTTTGGATGCTTATGAAAGGAAAACCGTGATAATGGTAACAAAACAAAATGTGTATATTATTGTTTTATGTATTTCCATATTCAACAGCAGGCATTTGAAGTAGGCCTACGCTAAATAATTACAACAATCAAAGTGAATTACTAATTAAAGAAGATTACTGAGATTGAGTTTGTGCCCAATGACACAATTGTAATAAAGCTAAAACCTTCATACATTTATGATCTAAAGGTTGTATAGACTGATGTGGACAATCTAAGATTGATCAAATCGCTTAGAGGCACAAACAACACATCTTTATACGCGTTCAGCGTGAGTGCACGACTTTACCTAACAACATGCCTATGTTCTGACGGAATACCATAGTGATATAATAGTGATGTAAATCATTCATTTCAAGTCCATGACTTTACCGAACAATATGCCTATGTTCTGACGGAATACCATAGTGATATAATAGTGATGTAAATCATTCATTTAAAGTCCATGACTTTACCGAACAACATGCCTATGTTCTGACGGAATACCATAGTGATATAATAGTGATGTAAATAATTCATTTCAAGTCCATGACTTTACCTAACAACATGCCTATGTTCTGACGGAATACCATAGTGATATAATAGTGATGTAAATAATTCATTTAAAGTCCATGACTTTACCTAACAACATGCCTATGTTCTGACGGAATACCATAGTGATATAATAGTGATGTAAATCATTCATTTAAAGTCCACGACTTTACCTAACAACATGCCTATGTTCTGACGGAATACCATAGTGATATAATAGTGATGTAAATCATTCATTTAAAGTCCACGACTTTACCGAACAACATGCCTATGTTCTGACGGAATACCATAGTGATATAATAGTGATGTAAATAATTCATTTCAAGTCCATGACTTTACCTAACAACATGCCTATGTTCTGACGGAATACCATAGTGATATAATAGTGATGTAAATCATTCATTTAAAGTCCATGACTTTACCTAACAACATGCCTATGTTCTGACGGAATACCATAGTGATATAATAGTGATGTAAATCATTCATTTAAAGTCCACGACTTTACCTAACAACATGCCTATGTTCTGACGGAATACCATAGTGATATAATAGTGATGTAAATCATTCATTTAAAGTCCATGACTTTACCGAACAACATGCCTATGTTCTGACGGAATACCATAGTGATATAATAGTGATGTAAATCATTCATTTCAAGTCCATGACTTTACCTAACAACATGCCTATGTTCTGACGGAATACCATAGTGATATAATAGTGATGTAAATCATTCATTTAAAGTCCACGACTTTACCTAACAACATGCCTATGTTCTGACGGAATACCATAGTGATATAATAGTGATGTAAATCATTCATTTAAAGTCCACGACTTTACCGAACAACATGCCT
>CM065681.1:45511345-45520410 GCA_017654935.2 Phymorhynchus buccinoides
AACTCTCGCCTAATAACCCTATTTGAGGCCACTAAATGGCTGCCTTTCGCGAGAGTTAATACTCTTTTCAGTACTGACCAAGAAGGGATTGACTCTCACGGTCAAGGGCGTTAATAACCCTAGTTGCAGAGGCCAATATGTGCGCGTGCGCGTGTCTGTCTGTGTGCGTGCATATGTGTATGCGTGCTTGCGTATGTGTGTGTGTGTGATGTGTGTGTGTGGTGTGTGTGTGTGTGGTTGTTGTTGTCACTGTCTGTCATCTCTGTATCCCTCTGTCTCCTCTCTCTCTCTCTCTCTCTCTCTCTCTCTCTATCTCTCTCTCTCTCTCTCTCTCCTCTCTCTCCCTCTCTCTCATCTCTCCCTCTCTTCTCTATCTCTCTCTCTCTCCTCTCTCTCTCATCTCTCTCTCTCTCTCTCACTCTCTCTCTCACTCTCTCTCAAGCACTAGAACACACTGAATAAAATAGTATGTAAATTACAGCTTAGGGGTCTTTTTTCCCTCGCTCTATATTTTCTGCCTGCTGTTTTATGTATTTGTTTAGGTCCATTTTACCTTCTTTCTCTTTCTGAGGCGAGTAGTCTGGAGGAGGCTCCAGGCAGCCGCATCAGCATTTTGAAACTTGAGACAAGTTAGACGTTCGTGCCAAGAAAATATCCTAAGGGATGTTTTTCTTGTCTTGGGGAAGTGGGTGGATGCCTCATGCCTCCATACGGGGAGCTGGACGACCCCACCCCTCCACGAGTCTCTCCACGTGGGGATAACGGGGGGTCTTTCGTAAAAATACCCCCCCCCCCCCACCCAGCCCCCACCTTCTTGAAGTTATGTGCTTATAACTTCCTCTAATCTGCCACTCTTCTTTTGGACTCTGCCTTTTCCCTTTGCTTTCTATCATCTACTAATCTTTCTGACTTATTGGCCCATTCTCCTGCCTTTTTTTCTAAAAATAATCTTCCAAATAATTTTCTCCTTTGAGCTCCTCCGAAATCAGAATGTGTCGGCTGTGCGCAGCGGGGGTGAGAGCAGTGAAAACTGAAAACCGGACACATACGTACCTTACCCATTATGGCCATGTGGCCTGGGAACGCAAAGGAAGAAGAAGAAGAAGAAGAAGAAGTTTCTATGTCTCTCTGTCTGTCTATTTTGTTTCTTAACTTGTCTGTCTACCCGACCCTCTTTCAATGCTATTGTATTTCTTCGCACGAGTTCTTGTTGTTGTTGTTGTTGTTTGTTGTTGTTCTTACGTTGGCTTGTTGTTGTTGTTGGTGTTGTTCTTACTCTTGTTGTCGTTGTTGTTGTTGTTGTTCTTATTCTTATTCTATCGCTAAGACAGTTTCCTGTCAATTAGTGAAAGTCTTATTTTTCTGTTTCTATGGGTCTGTCTTTCTCTGTTTCTAGGAGCCTACCCACACGTCTTATGCTGAAAAAATAAATAAGGATTTCTGTGGCTTCTGCCGAAGGCAAATATTTTGCTAATTATTTCAAAATAATTAATGCGTGCAACTTGCTATGAAATATTCCTAAATCTTTTATTTCCTCCGAAATTGTATTGTCTTCTTCTTATTTCATCATTTCCTTGTCCTTGTTATCCACCTCTTCCTTTTCCTTCATATCTTTTTTTGTTTTGTTGGTTTATATTCTTCTTCGTCTCACCCCCCCCCCCCCCCTGATATCAACGTGTTTAAGTCTATCTTATTCCCCTTCTCATTTACTTTTTACTTCTTCTTACTTTTATTCTTCCTCATTCTGTCCTACTTCGTTCTTCTTCCATCTTAATTCCTCTTCTTCTTCTTATTCTTCCTCTTCTATAATAATATAACTTCTTATTCTTCTTCTTAATTAATTCTTTTTTTTCTATGATTGATTATTATTTCCTGATTATCTTCTTATTAGTAGGCTATCTTCTTCTTTCCTAAGGATTCTTAATATTAATTCTTATCTATTACTTCTCGTGATTCTGTCTTCTTGTTAGATTATTCTTCTTCTTCTTCTTAATGAATCAATCTTCTGTCTTCTTCTTCTTCTTCTTTTTCCTCTTCTTCTTCTTATTCTTCTTCTTCTTCTTCTCCTTCTTTCTATTCTTCTTCTCTTTCCTCTTCTTTTTCTTACTTCTTGATAGCAAACGTGTTTGTCTTCTTCATTCTTATCATTTCTTCTTCCTCCTCCTTCTTTTTCTACCTCCCTAACTCCTACTCCCATCCTCCTCCTCCTCCTCCCTTCTTCTTTTTCGTCCCTTTCTTCTTGATACCCAACGGCTGTGTTACTGGCAGAGTTCCGTTGTGCATTGTCATAACTTGGATTAAATCTATCAAACCATAACATAGCAAACCATATAGTACCATTTCAAACAACAAAGAAGTATAATAAATCTGAAAGAAATAACTAACAACTCTGTGTCTCTGCATTAGTCTTTCATTTCATCTCTCTTACCGCACGTACGCACATACGCGGACGTTCGCGAAAATAAGCGCTTTTTTTCTTCTCTCTTTTACTTATTTACGGGTTTTCCGCGCGGAATTTATTTATTTACGGTTTTACTTATTTACGGGTTTCCGTGCGGAATTCCCGCGCATAATTATCTATCCACAGCCTAAGGCCGTGTACATATTAGATGCGCAAGTTCCGTACGGAAATCCCTAAAATAAGTGGAATAAAGAAGGATAAAAAAGTTGACGCACATAGGGGAAATTCAGACACGTGCGCAAATCTTTTCCCTTCTTTGTTTCACTTATGTATGGATTTGCGCACGGGTTTCCGCATGGAATATCCGCTTAGTGTGTGTACACGGCGCCTTATTAGTCTCTCTAACTGTGCCCGTCTGTCTCGCTCTCTTTCTCCATCTCTCTGGCTCATGTGTATCTCCCAATTTGCGCTCCGTGTCATTTGACATCAAATATGTTGTTTTTGGGGTGTTAATTCTCCAAATTTCTGGGTTTAATTAATAATGTATTTATTTATTTATTGATCTATATATTTATTTATTTTTTCGGGGTGGCGGTGGGGGGCGGGGGGGGTGGGGGGCGGGAGGGGGGGAGGGGGGGTCCTTCTACAGTTCTGAACCACATACAGACCCCCCCCCCCGCACACACCATACACATACACGCACCACACACGCGCGCACGCACCAAATATCACGCACTCTCGCACACACACACGCGCACGCACACAAATTCACACACACACACACACACGCACATTGCACGCACACGCACGCGCACACACACCACACACACACACACACACACACACACACACACACATCACACACCCACACACCATTTTGCACTATACAACGGTGTATGGTGGCAACACGGACTAAGGTGTGTCTACAACTTTTTTTTTTTTTCAAAATCCTTTCGTTTGAAAAGTTCACATCAATCGAACATTTCTATGAATTCGTTAGCTACCCCCCGCCAAACATGCAATACAAGTTGGTTTAAGCAAATCTTTTATATTTCCAAACAACACAGTCATATTACAGAAAGCAAAAAGAGAGCATCAACAAGCTAGCGCTTATAGCGTGATCCTGAAATATTTCATGAAAAACTATCAGTTTGGTGAATGACAGACTGTGTAAGTACAAAAATACATCATATATACTTGATAACTGAGCAAAAGAAAAGGCAAAAAACTAAAATAAATAAATAAAATAATAAAATCAAGCACACACAAAGAACATATGTGTAATCAATCTAGAGACACACAGTCAGCACACAAAGAACATATGTGTAATCAATTTAGAGACACATAGTCAGCACACAAAGAACATATGTGTAATCAATGTAGAGACACACAGTCAAAAGTGAAAATACGAAGAAGGGAAAAGCAAAGCATTTGATGAAAAAAGGAAGAAACAGGGAGAAATCTTGACATAGTTTACAATATTCAAAAAATGTGTATTGTAATAGAGTTCTCACACCACAAACTTTACCCAAACCAAAACAAGTCAGTACGAGACATACATAAAAATCGAAACTCAGTTTTGACTGGCTCATATATTTATAATGGTAAAAAAACACAAACATACACATAGAGACGGGGACACGCAGGTCGAGACAGGGTTCGGGTTAGGGTTAGCGCGGGTAAGACACAAAGAGACGGGGGACACCAGGAGCGGTGCAACATTGGGTCGACATTGGCCAACGTCACACATAGAGCAGGAGGCACGTGGATACGTATACCAGAAAAAGACCAACAAGTCAAACGTCCCATTTTCTATTCAAAAACAAGAAATAAACGAATCCTCAATCGCTCTATAATTGGTTTTCATGAAGATATTTCCAAATTTTTTAAGACTTGAACCTCCATGGTGACTAATATGTTTTGGGGTTTTTAGTCCCTTTGATTCAGTAAGCTTAACATAATGTAAATATAAGGCATAGAGAACTAACTATATGGAATTATACTATCCCAAATCAAATCGTTCGAAGTGTAATACCAAACAGCTTATAATTTTTTTTTTGTAAATGTCAACAAAATGCATGGACACAATAGCTGCGTTTGAAAATACTATTAATTATGATTTTCAACACTTCCTTTGGTTTTTGGTGTGTGTGGGGGTGTGTGTGTGTGTGTGTGTGTGTGGTGTGTGTGTCGCGGGCGTGCGGCGTGTGCGTGCGTGTGTGCATGCGTGTGCGTGTGCGTGTGTGTGCGTGTATGTGTGTGCGTGTGTTGTGTTGGTGTGCATGTGTGTGCGTGCGTGTGTGTGGTGTGTGTGAATGTGTGTGGCGTGTGGTCGCGCGGGGCGTGTGTGTGGCCTGTGGCGTGTGCGCGCGTGTTGTGTTTGTGTGTGTGAATGTGTGTGGCGAGTGCATGTAAGAATGTGCATGCCTGTTTCGAGGCACTATACTTATTATCAGCTGCTATGTTTGTTCTTTTCTGTTGCTATGTGGTGCAAATGCTTGATAGTTGAGCATGTTACACTTAAATATTGTACAATTTTCATGATGATGATGATGGCGTTGGCAGAGACAATTGAACAGCGAAGAAGCCCGAATGCGGCACACAGCACTATACTCTTAACAAAATAAACGCGTGTAATGTTAATATGTTCGCCAGCAGTTTGTCACAAGGGGTAAGCATATCGTGGGTGGGGTAGGGGGGGGGGGGGGGGGGGGGAAAAAAGGGGGGCAGGAACAGGAACGCAACGCAACGCGCACACAGTCTGAACTGAAGTGAACATGCCACAAACACACCCCGCGCGCGCCGCACGCACACACGGTGTGTGTGTGTGACCAGTCGGCAACCGCACCACAGCAAGATATTAGAGGTTTAAAAAAGCGCACACCACGCACACGCACACATGTGTGTGTGACCACACACCTGAAACTCACATATATGGATGCTCCGATTGTAGTCACAATACACGAAAACAAACGATAAGAAATAAGGTGAGTGAGTCGGGGAGCTTCTCGTTGTGCTTTTTACGCAGTGAAAAGAGGAGGAATTAAGGGGAAGAGAAGCGGAGGGGTTGAGATAGTGAGGGCTAAAGAGAGACTAGAGAGCGGGTGTGTGTGGAGCAAGGAGACTCTATCTTGGTTGGGTCAGGTGTGTGTGTGGTGGTTTACATCTATTCGTCGGATATTACAGAGAGTGAGTGTGCGATCGGGTACTCTCAGAAAAGTGTAAAGCAGAGGAGAAGAAAGAGAGAGAGAGGAAGAAGTAGAGAGAGAGAGAGAGGTAGGGGTGTGTAGAAGAGAGTAGACTCGCACTCAGGCGAGCTCACAAAAAACGTTTTGTAAGATAGGCAGTGTATACTTGCACGTATAAAAAAAGGGAAAAGGGAAGGGTACAGAGAAAGAGAGGCGAGCGCAACGAAGAATGGAAGCTCTGATGAAATCCGTCCTTAAAATTAAAAAAAAGACGAAAAATGAGAGAGAGCACACAGAACACACGGTGCAGAAAGAGAAGAAGGAGAGGAAGACGTGAGTGGGATATATACACAAAGGGGGTGTGTGAGAATAGGGGTGCTGGTGAGTGGAGAAACATGAAAGCAGGTACGCTAAGTGGATACGATGTAAAACGAGAGCGACCAGGCATGTTGTAGGTATGAAAGAGAGAGAGGAGAGAGGACGTCAGATGAGTAATGACTACAGTGGAGGGAGAAGAGAGAATAGGCGTGCTCATATTCAACGTACGAGACGAAAGACAGAGAAGCAGAAAAAGAGAGAGAGAGTCCTCATGAGAAGACAGAAAGACAAACATAGGAGTGAGAAGAGATAGAAACATGAAGGAATAGACATACAACGTCGAGCGACAGAAGGGAGGGAGAAGAAAGAGAGAAAGTAAAGGAGGAGAAGAAGAGAGGATCAGGGTACAAGAAGAAGACAGAGAGAGACAGAGAGAAGAGAGATAGAGAAGAGAGAGAGAGAGAGAATAGAGAGAGAGAAAGAGAGAGAGAGAGAAGATAGAGAGATAGAGATAGAAGAGAGAGAGAAGAGAGAGAGTAATAAAGAGAGAGAAGCAAGTCGAGATATTGTCCTACCAGCATAGACAGACACAACGAAGACATATTTGAATATGAATCAACAGCAATAACCATTATTTAGAACAATTTTTTTTTTTTTTTTTTTTTAACTTAATATTCACCCAGGGACTCACTCCAAGAAATTGAGCAAGTGCGCGCGACCACATACAAGCATCATGCTGAAAGGAATTAGACATAAGACATCTCGACAGACCGACAGACCTGCATACCGACAGACAGACAGACAGACAGACAGAACAACAGACAGACTTAGGAGCAGACACCCACTTTCGCCACGATTCTTTCAATTAGCTGAACATCAGCGAAGCGACAATTAGAAGAATTATGCTTCTAGGATGATCTTTTCTTCTCATGGAATGATAGCTAGAGAGAGAGAGAGAGAGAGGAGAGAGAGACAGAGAGAGAGAGAGGAGATAGGAGAGAGAGAGAGAGAGAGAGAGAGAGAGAGAGAGGGGAGAGAGAAAGAGAGAGAGAGAGAGCGAGAGAGAGAGAGCGAGAGAGAGAGAGAGGAGAGCGAGAGAGAGAGAGAGAGAGGTATTCCAATCAATATACTTCTCGTAACTTCTCGTGTCAAAAAACGTCAGAACTGCAGGGAGCTCAGTCTTCTTCTTTTCTTCTCTTCTTCTTCTTCTTTCGTTCGTCTCAGACAGTTTCCTGTCATGTGAACGTATATGCGTCCGCTGCCCGTTATGCGCTAACTAAGAAAATAGTTAGGCCCAGCATGTCCGACTTCGGCGGAAGAAATCTTTGTAAAATTTGGCACCCAACACAAAAAAGAGGCAGGAGAATGGACCGCAGTGAAATAGAAAGATAATCAGATGACAGTAACAAAAATGGGAAAAGGATTCCAAAGAGCATGACAGAATTCGAGGAAGTTACAAGCACAGAACTTCCAGAAGGTGGGGGAACTATTTGTACAAAAGACCCCCTCGGGTATTCCCGGAGGAAGCTCAATCTTAATCCGAGTCTGCCTCAACTCTATCTTCGTCATTCGGTCTGTCCTGTTACCAATCTGTCTGTGTATTTCTTTCCGAGTCTGTTTCGATGCTACACTTATTGGCTTAATAATAGTAATAACGACTCCTGCTGCCTATCTTCCAGTACTGCCAGGACAAACCCAAGTATGTCCCCCTATCGCCTGTTCTGTCGTCGCGCCTGTCTGTCTAACCATCCTCGCTCTGCTCTCTCTCGCTCTCTCTTCTCCCAGTCCTCTCTCGACGAACTCCTCCCGCTCCTCCCTCTCTCCGGGCTCGCTCCTCTCCATCGACACGTCCTACTCTCCTCGTTCTTCTCTCCTCCTCTCCTCTCTCCTCCCATCTCGTTGCAGCTCTCTCCTCCTTCCGCAGGGGACTTCCCGTCGGTCCTACTCTTCCCTCCACTCCTCTCCTCTCCCCTCCGGTCCCTCCTCTCTCATCCCTCTCATCTCTCCTCGTCCTTCCTTCGCTCTCCCTCTTCCGTCTCTCGTCCTCTTCCTGCCCATCCCAAAGCCTCCCATCCCCTCTCTCATCCTCTGATCCCCTCTCTCCTCAGCTCTCCTCCTTCAGTCTCTCGTCCCCCTCTGTCTCTCTCTCCCCCCCACACTCTCCATCCATCCTCCCTCGTCCTTCCTTTCTCTCCTACATCTCCCGTCCTCCCTCTCTCCCCCCCTCCTCGTCCTCTCTCCCCTTCCCCTCTCTCGTTCCTAGTTCTCTACTCTCCTCTCCTCCTCATCTCTCCTCTCTCTCTCTTCCGCCTCCTTCTCTCTCCACTCTCCTCCTCTCTCTCCCGTCTCTCTCCCTCCCACTCTCTCGCTCTCTCTCTCATTCCTCACCTCTCATCTCGTCCCTTCCGTCTCCATCTCTCCGGTCTCCCTCCGCTTCCCTCTCTCTCCTCTCCCCCACTCCTTCTCCTCGGGCTCATCGCTCCTCACTCCGCTCCGCTCCGCCCACTCTGCCTTCCTCCTCTATCTCTCCCTCTCCTCCTCTCTCATCTCCCTCTCTCGTCCGCTCTCCTCCTCGCTCCTCCTCTCTCTCCTACTCACTCACCTCCTCCGTCCGTCCTTCGCTCCATAGCCTTCCTCCCTCCCTCTCTCTCTCTCATCTCCTCTCTCTCTCCTCTCCTCTCCACTCCTTCTCACTCTCCCTCTCTCATCTCCTTCCTCAATGTCCTGTCTCTGGGCTCCAAACTCATTCTCCTCTCTCTCTCTCATCTCTCCTCCCTCTCTATCCTCTCTCTCAATCTCTCTCTCTCGTCCTTCTTATCTCCTCTGCCAGTCTCTCCCTCTCCTTCTCCTCTCCGCACCCTCTTCAGCCCTCTCTCTCTTCTCCCTCGTCCCTCTCCATCCCTCATCCTCCACTCGCCTCTCACTCTCTCTTCTCCCCCGCCTCCGCATCACCTCCTCTCTCAAATCTCAGCTCCCCGTCGTCTTCCGCCTCCCCTCCTCTCTCCTCATCGTCCTCTCATCCTCCGCCTATCCGTCTCCTCCTCCTCCTCCTCATCATCGCGGGTCCCCTCTCTCGTCTCCTCTCCTCTCCTCTCTCCTCTCTCACTCCCTCTCCTCCTCCCATTCTCACTCCTCTCCATCTCCTCTCTCTGTTCAAT
>CM065681.1:45533410-45535910 GCA_017654935.2 Phymorhynchus buccinoides
CCGAGCCGAAGGTTCGCGGAGCTATTGTTTTTGTCTGGTCCGTCCGTACGTCCGGTGTCCGTCCGTCTGTCCGGCGTGCCTCCGTCCGTCCGGCTATTCGTCCGTTTTTCTCAAACACTATTCAGTCTATCATCATCAAATTTGGTATACTAGTTTGCCAAAATGCAAGCTATCCACTGATGTATTTAGTTTTACATTAAGGTCAAGGTCACGCCAGTTACGGGGTTCAAACCCCGAAACACATAATCGCTAATATCTCGCGAAGTTTTGCATGTATTTTAATGCAGTTTTTTCACATTTCTTGATGAATGGTCTATAACACAGTTGTCATGAATTTTGCTGTGCGCATGATCGCGCACGCTCAAATCACGGGTCCGAACCCCAAGGCTATATATAAAAAAACTATTCAGTTACGTGCTGTTTTGATGCGTTTTTTTATGTAGTTACGTGCTGTTTTGATGCGTTTTTATGTATGTGTACAGCCGACGCATTCCGATTTCGGAGTACCTCGGCGATGCTGCGAGGGGACTTTGCAGCCGCTCGGCGTTGCACTTGTTCCAGTTTGCCTCAGTCGATAAGTTATTGCCTTATGATTCAAGTTGTCCGGCTTTTTAGGAGGAGTTCTGAGTTAATTGTCCAACGTTTCGGAACGTGATACTGATGTTTTGCACTTATTAAAAAGACACGTTCATAATACAACAAAATGAATGATTTACATCACTATTATATCACTATGGTATTCCGTCAGAACATAGGCATGTTGTTCGGTAAAGTCGTGGACTTTAAATGAATGATTTACATCACTATTATATCACTATGGTATTCCGTCAGAACATAGGCATGTTGTTAGGTAAAGTCGTGGACTTTAAATGAATGATTTACATCACTATTATATCACTATGGTATTCCGTCAGAACATAGGCATGTTGTTAGGTAAAGTCATGGACTTGAAATGAATGATTTACATCACTATTATATCACTATGGTATTCCGTCAGAACATAGGCATGTTGTTCGGTAAAGTCATGGACTTGAAATGAATTATTTACATCACTATTATATCACTATGGTATTCCGTCAGAACATAGGCATGTTGTTAGGTAAAGTCATGGACTTGAAATGAATTATTTACATCACTATTATATCACTATGGTATTCCGTCAGAACATAGGCATGTTGTTAGGTAAAGTCATGGACTTGAAATGAATGATTTACATCACTATTATATCACTATGGTATTCCGTCAGAACATAGGCATGTTGTTAGGTAAAGTCATGGACTTGAAATGAATTATTTACATCACTATTATATCACTATGGTATTCCGTCAGAACATAGGCATGTTGTTCGGTAAAGTCGTGGACTTTAAATGAATGATTTACATCACTATTATATCACTATGGTATTCCGTCAGAACATAGGCATGTTGTTAGGTAAAGTCATGGACTTTAAATGAATGATTTACATCACTATTATATCACTATGGTATTCCGTCAGAACATAGGCATGTTGTTAGGTAAAGTCATGGACTTTAAATGAATGATTTACATCACTATTATATCACTATGGTATTCCGTCAGAACATAGGCATGTTGTTAGGTAAAGTCATGGACTTGAAATGAATTATTTACATCACTATTATATCACTATGGTATTCCGTCAGAACATAGGCATGTTGTTCGGTAAAGTCATGGACTTTAAATGAATGATTTACATCACTATTATATCACTATGGTATTCCGTCAGAACATAGGCATATTGTTCGGTAAAGTCATGGACTTGAAATGAATGATTTACATCACTATTATATCACTATGGTATTCCGTCAGAACATAGGCATGTTGTTAGGTAAAGTCGTGCACTCACGCTGAACGCGTATAAAGATGTGTTGTTTGTGCCTCTAAGCGATTTGATCAATCTTAGATTGTCCACATCAGTCTATACAACCTTTAGATCATAAATGTATGAAGGTTTTAGCTTTATTACAATTGTGTCATTGGGCACAAACTCAATCTCAGTAATCTTCTTTAATTAGTAATTCACTTTGATTGTTGTAATTATTTAGCGTAGGCCTACTTCAAATGCCTGCTGTTGAATATGGAAATACATAAAACAATAATATACACATTTTGTTTTGTTACCATTATCACGGTTTTCCTTTCATAAGCATCCAAAGTAGTTCGGGGGGAAAGGGGAGTTGAATAAATGAATCGCTTATAAAGATGTCTTTAATTAAAATCAGCCTTTTCTTCTTCGTCGTCGATCGCTCAGACAGTTTCCTGTCAATTGTGAGCGCAGATGCGTCATGCTGCCGTTATGCGCATAAGTAAGAAAATTAATTAGGCCCAGCATGTCCGATTTCGGTTGGAGAAAATCTTTTTGAAAGCGTTTCTACAACAACAATAAGGCAGGAGAACGGACCGGTAAGGCAGAACGATAGTAGGGGAAGACGGGGTAAAAAGCGCATGGGCGGGTAAGAAACCCACCCCAATTATCTCATGA
>CM065681.1:45548410-45550910 GCA_017654935.2 Phymorhynchus buccinoides
TGGAGCGGGACTCTCCCTATTCTTATAGATTTATAACTGTGGTGTTTTTTTATAAGTGCGTGAAGCGCATGGGTCAGACTTGCTTTAGGCCCCATCCGAAGGACTCGGCGTTCAGTTCGGTTTTCCCATCGAACTGGAAAGAAAGGGCGAGGCTGGGATTCGAACTCTAGTCACTAACGCATGGCATTGGCAGGCGAACGTCTTAACCATTATGTTACCTTCTTCTGTGTGTCTCTGTGTGTGTATCTCTCTCTCTCTCTCTCTCTCTCTCTCTCTCTCTCTCTCTCTCTCTCTCTCTCTCTCTCTCTCTCTCTCTCTCTCTCTCTCTCTCTCTCTCTCTCTCTCTCTCTTTCCCCTCTCTCTCTCTCCCCCTCTCTCTCTCTCTCTCTCTCTCTCTCTCTCTGTATGTGTGTGTGTGTGTGTGTGTGTGTGTGTGTGCGTGCGTGTGTGTGTGTGTGTGTGTGTGTGTGTGTGTGTGTGTGTGTGTGTGTGTGTGTGTGTGTGCGTGCGTGCGCGCGTGTGTGTGTGCCAGCAAATGAACGACAGACTAGATTAACGTGTAATAACAGGATTAAGGTAATTAATTCTACGTACACCCCATCATTATCTTCACAACACAAAGCAATCCACCATGGTGAATGAGTCAAACAAAACAACGCGCACTGGTGTGCATGCACTGATTGAATACAATGATACGATAATTAGCTAGGTCGTTGATTAACCACAAAACAACACGATGATTGGACCGTTCTGATATTTTGTCAGGAAGCGTTGGGTTGGTTGTCTGCTAGACATGGCTACCTGTTTGCACAACACCGTTATTGTAACACACACACACACGCGCGCACGCGCAAAAACACACGCACACAAACACACACACGCATGCATACAAAAGAAAAGTTAAACACAATAGCAGCATCTTGTTTTATTTCCATACTACGGCATGAGAGTCGGACATCTGTTATATTAGGTATTAGATTTGTTTGTACTTTATACATTGTAGTCACAGAGGCTTCTCTGTGAAATTCGGGTTGCTCCCACCTGGAGAGCGCGTCGCAGCCAGAGGCTATTTGTTTTTTTGGGGGGTTTTGCTTGCGATTTTGTGTGACTGATGTGGAAGGAAAGGGGTGGGTGGGGTCAATTTTGACCAAATGACAACTTGTTCGTTGCCACTGGGTTTAACGTATGCTAAGTGCATGGGCACACGGGACCTCGGTTTGTGATGAAAGTAATCGTTGTCTTCTAATTCATAACATACATTTTAACAGATGTGTTATTGTTGTCACTTTTATTTTTAGATTTTTGTTTCTGCTCTTTGTAATACTAATACTAACAGCTTTAAAAATGAGCTCGACCAATTACAATTTTATAAAGACATAATGTATGAATACGATGATTAATTCAACGCAAAAACCTGAGTGCACGATATACCTTGAGTATGTAAAAATAAAAATAAAAACACAAAGATGGGACTTTGAAAGCCTAACAGCTATATTTTGTCGTCCCTATTTCTAATCTAATCTAATCTAATCAAAATCCAAATGAGTTGGATTTTTGTCTTCGTACCGGAAGCAATGTATCAGATAGAACACGGGGTAAAAACACAAACTTCGAAGTAAGTATGTAGAACTGTGCAACACATCATTTTGTTTCTGGTTCTCAGTGAGTACTTTTCACAAGGATATATTTTCAAAGAACTGCCTGACATCGATTCATATTTTGATTCATCGCGAGTGTGTGTTTGCGCATGCGTGTGATCCAGGAAGCTGTAAAAGTGGACTGGTTCCGTTGTTAGTGCTCCCTGTTTTAATCACTGACTGAGCATGATTCACACGTCTTCGGAAATGGTGAAAAGTGAGAAAGAGAAATAATAGGGTGGTGTATGTTCAACGAAAGAGGAGATGATGATGTGGTAAGCGACATGTCAAACAGAGTAAACAAAAGCAGTGCCAACAACGAAACAATTCTTGAGCTAATATTTGGAGTTTTACATCAACACGGTTGTTGTTTTTCCAGTACCGCCAACAAGAAAGAGGCATTCTTGTAAGCAGTTTGAATTGCTCCTGCTCTTGAGTCAGTACGATAAGAGAGATCTGTGTGGGGTGTACATATGCCTACCCGTGTTGCGTATTCCACGTAGGAACGGGAGAAATTCAGCAGATAACCGTTTGTGGCTAAGGGAATTCCTACAATTCTTGTTGCGGAGGATTGTAAAGTCAGGTACCCGAAAAGGAGCGGTGAAGAGTATGCCCATGAGAACGACCCGAAAAAGGTCATGGGCATAGCAGGCAGGCTTGAGGACATCGCTGCCGACGACGACGACGACGACGAAGAAGAAGCAGAAGCAGAAACAGAAGCAGACCCAGGAGTAGAACACGAAGAGAAATTGGATATCCCCGACCACAGTCATCATCGTCATCATCATCATCATCGTCATTATCGGTGTCATTGTCGGGAACTTGTTCTCCTTGTGCTTACCCTCCCTGGGGCCTCTATACGA
>CM065681.1:45563410-45565910 GCA_017654935.2 Phymorhynchus buccinoides
CCCCTTTCTCTCTGTCTCTCTCTCCCTCTCTCTCTCGGCTGTCTCTCTCTACTTTCTCTCTCTCCGAGTCGCTGTCTCTCTGTCTCTGTCTGTCTCTCTATCTCTCAATCGCTATCTCTCTCTCTTATGCCTCTCTCTCTCTCTCTCTCTCTCTCTCTCCTCTCCTCCGTCTCTCTCGATCTCTCTCTCTCTCTCCTCTCACTATCTCTCTCTCTCTCTCTCTCACTGCCACTTCACTGTCGTCTCTCTCTATCTCGTCACACATGTCTGTCTCTCTCTCTCTCGTCAATAATGTCTTAGTCGTGGGGCTAGCGTGAGTGAGGTCACCATGAGAACAGGGCATGCATTGCAAGGGCACAGAATTTGAAACCTCTTTTTCTACATGATTGATGGACGATGAGGGGGGTGACTATGATGATGATTGATTTGAGTTCATTTCCTTGTTGGTCTGCAGCGCCCTCGCACGGGGAATTAAAGCAAGTCTGACCCGTGATGAAGCACGATAAACCTAACTATCAAGTAGAGCTTACAACGCAGCGGGACCTCTCCTGCTCTTATCGACTATTCACTGGCGTGTCGCCGGTTTTCCCTTTTGATTATGATTTTTTAAAATTTTACGTACGGTTAAAGCTAACGGGTCAGGACTTGCTTTTATTTCTTTGTTCCGTGCAGTGAGAGGGCGCTGTTACATTTCGCGTAGTCTTAGTTCGTGTGGTTATAAAGTAATTGTTAACAAGTGTTTTATGCTGCAATATTACACGAGTGCTTGTTTCTGTTCTTTGTTGCAGGTAAGTAAAACACGGCAACCGTTCTGTGGTTCAAGGATAGTAGTCCTGCTTTGGACGGTAATGACAAGTAATGTAAGCTTAGCTTTAGTACCTAATGCAAGTCTGTCTGTCTGTCTGTCTGTCTTTCGCTTTTCTGTCCGTATCTCAGCCTCTCCTTCTTTTTAAAAAAAATTTCTTCAGTCTCGTCTGCCTCTGTGTGTCTGTCTGCCTGGTGTGTATCAAGCCCTGTCATTTCTGTCTCTTTTGCCGTCATTTTTCTGTACCACTGTAACACACCGTGACGGTTGGTACCAAATAAACTCGACCGTGGTGGAAAGAGGAGATAATGTTATTTTTGTTGCTAAAGGGGCACCCTGACGGTTTGAGGTTTTGCAAGAAAGAGAAAGGGAGAAGAAACACACGGAGATTACCAGGAAAACACCCTTTTACAGAGATCGCAACACTCACTTTGCTCTGGTTTCCTAGGAAATCAAACGGTCAAAATCGGCGATTCCTCTTTGGCGGTGGTGCTGGAAGTCAAAATTATTTCAGTGAATTTGTAATGGCCGAGCCTGAGTTCTAGACCAAATCCTTTGCACGAAATTTTCCACAATACAAGCCTTTTTATTTTTATTTCTTTAAAACAATTTTAGTGTACTTAAATTAGTGTCATTCACAACAACAAAAATAGCTCTCATTTTTTGTTTTACTGCACTGCAAAAAAAGTAAAAGCTTCAACCCACCCAATCCAAAATGGATTCTCTCTCCGGCATCTCCGCCAAGGAGGAATCGCCGTTTTTGACGGTTTGATTTCTAGGAAACCAGAAGCAAAGCCGAGTGTTCGCGATCCTTGAAAAGGCTGTCTTTCTTCTTGTGATCTCGACGTGTTTCTTGCAAAATCTTATCCGTTAGGGTGCACCTTTAAAGGGCGGCTGATTAAACGAACCACTTTCGTGATGAGGATTTTGGTTTTAACCTAGCTTGGATCAAACTTGACAAACGTGTATTCAAAACATTCAATGCAAACGTGTGATAAATTTTTTTATTCTACTCCCAATCAGTGCCACTAGTATCAATATTGTGCTACTGGGGCGCTTTGCTGATGAAGTAAAAACAGTGAAACAGTCGACAGGCGGCGAAAGGCACTGGGAAGGCGGTCGGAGGATTGATTGATGGATCAAGGAAAGGAAGGGAGGTGACGAGTAAGGATGGTGGGGTGAAAGATGGGTAAGGCGGTGCCTGTGCAGAGGTCAGGGGAAAGGGGAGGTGGGGGGGGGGGGGGGGAATTTTGGGGAAGGGGCGGGGGGGGAGGGTTTAGGGGGCACGGGTGAGTTTGGGGATGTTGGCCGCTTGATTGCTTTTCTAAGACCCAGAAAGACAAGAGGCTCTGACATGAATGCTGAGTTCCTGGGTTGAGGTTTGAAATCCATTTACGTCGGTTATTCTCAGAAGACTATTCTTCTTTTAACCCCCCAAAAAGTATGTTCCACACAAAAAGAGAGTGTAGCCTACTATGTGTAGATATAAATACAACTAGAGTCAGATTGTCATGTATTTTAGCCACCCTCCTTAAACCCTTTCACCGCCAATGTTGCATGTATGCACACACAATGGTTTTGGTTTGAACAAATCTTATATTCACTCACTCGGAAACGATCAACCAACAGAAGAGCACATTAGAGTCAACAACAAACTCGAAGCTTATAGCCGTGCTCCTTAAATAACATGATAGT
>CM065681.1:45568410-45575910 GCA_017654935.2 Phymorhynchus buccinoides
TGATCACTGGTCATCTGCATTATACAGGTGCATAAATTATTTGTGACAGGGGAAAAAAGCTGTTAAAAATCAGATTTAAGTCAAAGTGGCCACTGGTCATTGTTAATGACCACTGATCATTTACACTGTACAAGGTACAAACATTTTGTGCAGAATGACACGTGGACACAGACACGTGGACATAATGATGCGCGGATATATAGATACGTGGACATATAGACACGTGTCTATATTACCGCATGTCTATATGTCTATGTGCCTGGACATATTGACACGCGGACATATAGACATGTCGACATATAGACACGTGGGCATATAGACATGACCCACATGCGTCTCCGACACTTTATGCATCCGAAGATTCTGTTTGTTATTTATTGCTGCTAGCTGCTGTATTTTTGTTTTTGCGTTATCCAATATTCAGTTAAATCGCATTGACTTTGATTTGTATGTAGGCCATGTCTCAGGAAAGGTGTGTTGGAGTTTGTAAGTGTGTATATGTGTGTGTGTATATGTGTGTGTGCGCGCGCGCGTGTGTGTGTATGTGTGTGTGCATGTGTGTGTGTGGCATATATGTGTGTAGCGTATGTGTAAGGCCTGCATGTGTGTGTTATGTATACACTAGCGCAATGCCTAGTACTGGCAATGCACCGTACTGGTAATGCCACGTACTGGTAACGCTGAGTACTGGTTTCGCCTGGTCCGCGAAATATTATTATTATTACTTTCGTCTCTCTCCCTCCTTCCATCTTCTTCACTCATCCCGTTCTACTTCCCCCCGCACCTTACTGAGTACAGTAAATTTGAAGCGATTCGGTGAAGAAAAGGCGGAGTTATAAGGCCCCATTTCCCGTTGGTGCTGCTGTGAGAGTGATGCACTCTCCCTAGTAACGGTAACGCCTAGTAATGGTAACGCCAAGTACTGGTAACGCTGTGTACAGCAAATTTGAAGCGATTCGGTTAAGAAACGGCGGAGTTATAAGGCCCCGTTTCCCGTTGGCGCTGCTCTGAGAGTGACGCGCTCTCCCGATTCTCTTCACATTTGCTGCCAGGCTTGGACCGTGTAATAGCAAGCCTGACAGCAACGTTGAAGCGATTCGGTTAAGAAACGGCTGAGTTATTCGTCAAAAGGTGAGGCGGCGTATAGCGTACGCGTTTCTGAACCGATTCACTTCCGGTTTGGCACACCGATAGTCACCGTCCCCGGTCATCTACTTGCCAATTGTGCAGGCAATCGGTCCAGAAACGCCGGAGGTACAGGCGCCGAGAGGCCGGCGGATGCACGTTTCCCGCATTTGCGAAACCGCGCAAATGATACGGCCGCCTCGGTTGCCGTTGCCATCGCTCCATTAGGGCTCACATCAAAGGCCGCCTCGGTTGCCGTTGCCATCGCCCCGTTAGGGCTCACAGCAAATTTGAAGCGATTCGGTCGAAAAACGGCGGAGTTATAAGGCCCGTTTTGTGTTCCAGACACCACACACACACACACACGTCCACTTGGCTTTTTACTATATGATGATGCGTGAGTGTGGACGCGCATGCTCGCGCGTGCGTGTGAACTGCTGATTTCACATTCTATGAGAGAGCTGGAAGTATGGTTTGGTTTTTTGAAGCTGCTAACTGGAGATACCTAATCGCTTAGCTTTGACCACACTTATCTTATATATATTTTCGAAATCTGTATGTATGTCTGTCTGTCTGTGTGTCTGTCTGTCTGTCTGTGTGTCCCTTATGCACGACCACAGTTCTCAACCGATCGACACCAAATTTAGTATCAAGCATCCTTTGCACCCTCCGAAGGTCATGCCGTCCTTACTTTTCGGAAATCTCCGCCAAGGGGTCGTGGGGAGGGGGGGGACCGAAAATCGTTAAGGGGCCATAACTTCCACACCGCAGGTCCTAGAGTCTTGAAACTTGGCATGGATGTACTTTCGCTTATGACCGTTCTGATGATGGCGTACCAATGAAGGTCAAGGTCAAGGTCAGGGAGATCGGTATGCCTTGAAAGTGGTAGGGGTCTAATGATTGGGTTTTACTGTCCCACGCATATCTCCCGAACTGCTTTACCGAATCGTTTCCAGTTTTGTGTGGTGGTGTGTCACCATGAGAGAAGGCATCGCGCATAAATTATCGCCGTCATGACCTTCACCTTCGCGTATGACCTTGAAAACCGAAAATCTTTAAGGGGCTATAACGTCCACACCGTTGGTCTTAGGGACTTCAAACTTGGCATGTAGGTCCTTTGCCTTATGGTTGTACTGATGATTGCATACAGATCAAGGTCACGGTCAAGGTCATGGAGATCGGTAGGCCTTGAAAGTGGTAGGGGTCAATTTTTTTTTTTTTTCAGCCAACAAAAGTAAAAATATAATATTTTGCGGACCCGGCGAAACCGGTACTCAGCGGTACTGGTACTTGGCGTTACCTGTACAAGGCGTTACCAGTACTAGGCGTTACCGGTACGGGGCGTTGCGCTAGTGTTTTTATATTTTCGTCCCCCCTCCCCCAACTTTTAGTTTTTATGTAGCATAAATGCTTTCGAATGTCACACACAACACCTACGCGCGCGCACGCGCACGCACACGCACACACACGCGCACACGCGCACACACACACACACACACACACACACACACACCAAGATCAAGATGGGACATTAGGCCTAACATTGTCATCGCTAAGCCAAAAAGTACTGAAGCTAAGAATCTACTGTGGACATGGACTTGTGGGTAAGACTCCCGGGAAAAATAGTTAAGGAAGAGGGCTTAGGGAATACATGCCGAGGAAGGGGAGTGGGGGGAGGTTAGTATTTCTGAGGGGAAAAAAAGATCGATATGTCGCAGCTCGATCCCCATCATAATGCTGTCTCGATCTCTTGAAGGCTTGGTCTTATTGTTATCCCCCTTTGTTCATCGTTCCACTCCCCACGATTAAGTCCCTTGCTTTTTTTCTGGGTAGCTGTGACCAACATAGAAATGTCCCCAACTTCAAATTGACGCTGCTCTTTAATAAAACGATGTTTCGTGTCCAATTTGGGGGCATTTGTATGGGAGTTAAACCTGGTCAAAGCAAGATTCCATACCAGCTATAAGAGGGGAAACGAGTGAAACCCGTGATTTTGACACGTGATCTGGTGGGTCTTTGATACTCCAGTCCCTTAGCCACTTTCTCACTCTTTTCTAATCTTGACTTCTTGTACTATCGTTGCTTTGTTTTCGTTATTCTTTTTGTTTGTGGCTCAAGCCACAAACCTATAACTCACTTTGTCGGTCGGTCGGTCGGTCTGTCTGTCTCCCTGTCTGTCTGTCTGTCTGTCGGTCGGTCCAAAATTGTCGCACATTAATTTTTGACAAAATTGTCGCACATTTTGACAAAATTGTCGCGCTTCAAATCGAGGCGAAGAAATTTTGGTGTTTTACGTCCTCTCGACCCGGGTAGGCACATATGGGACATTTCAAATCGAGGCTACACTTCAAATTGAGGCCGCACTTTAAAATGATGTATTTTAAAAGCGTACAAAATAATAAACATACGTAATACAGACACTACAACAGACACGACGAGTATGCGGTGCTTCTTTCGATGAGTATAAGTAGGATACATAGTTTTAAATGTTTTCCAAAAGATATAAAAAGTTACGAAAGGGTGCAGAGATAACATTCTGGTTTACAGATTAAAATTATTGAAAAGCCAGGGGAGGTGACTCATGATTGGAGTGGTAAAAATAGACCGCGTGCCACAAACTATTGCGATTTCGCGCTTGTTTGGCTGTTCGGTTTATATTTTGCGCGTGTGCGTGCATTACAATATTGATTCTGTAATGAATGCAAGGACTCTTTTTAATGGCTGTATGATTGTCGGTTACTTTTTTCCCTAATGTTTTCTTGATTGTGATTATTGTTATTTTCTCGCCCAAAGCATTTAAAGCGCTTAGAGCCCATTTATGAGAATAAGCGCTATATAAATTCTCATTACTCTTCTTCTTATTATTATTATTATTATTATAGTTTCTGCCCACGTTTCGCACCTTTCTCTTTCTCCCGTTCCTTATCTTTTCATTCCTAGTTCAAAGATTAGGTTTCAGAATCGTGCTGTTTGCAACACGAAACAAGGGCGTCGCCGAGTGGCAGCAACGCATTGTGACAATGCAAACCCGGCCAGAGTTATGTCCTCCCCCCCCCCCCCCCCCCCCCCCCCCCCCCCCCCACCCAATAAACTCACCACTTTCCACCCTTACAGAACGCATAAAATACATAGCCCAAAATTTGAAGCGATTCTGTTCAGTAATTCACGAGATACAGCTGAACTTTTATACAAACTTCCTTGCACCATGTCCTCCCCCCCCACCCCCCAATAAACACACCACTTTCCACCCTTATAATAGCCCAAAATTTGAAGCGATTCTGTTCAGTAGTTCACGAGATACAGCTAAGCTTTTATGCAAACTTCCTTGCACCATGGTACACCACCACACAAAATGTGAAGCGATTCTGTTCACTAGTTCACGAAATAAAGCTGGGGGGAAATTACATAGCCCAAAGAAGGAAATTTCGGTTTTCAAGGTCAAACTTCAAGGTCAAGGTCAGCACGGTGTTGATTAACGAAAGGAAGCTTCCTGTTCAAGCTGTCTACCCCTCTGCCAATTTTAATCAAAATCCAAACAGTAGTTTTTAAGATAATCGATACACAGACAGACACACAGACACACAGACAAACCAATCGCAATACCTCGGCCTCTGGCCGGATAATAAAAACAACCTCACACACTGTCTGCCTATTTGTCTCTGTCTTGCATTGCTCGCTGCCTCCCTCTGTCTCTGTCTGTCTCTCTACTCTAGTGTTATGGGCCATAGCCCTAACAATTAAAGCTTCTTTTTTTTTTAACTTTGACTCGGCCTCTGTCTGTCTGTCTCTCTCTGTACCCGTCTCTCCCACTCATTATCTCTCCCTCTCTGTGTATGTCCCGTTCCCTCTCCCTCTCTTCTTTTATTCTTTTTCTCTTCTTCTGTGGTGGTGACCAACTTTTTTTTATATAGAAGTAATTGTACACACTTTAGGGGGGTGACCATAGAAAAAGAATCTCTCCCCAAGTCCTCGATGAAGAAACTCACCAAACAAACGGTGTTCGCTGTATTATAGAAGAGGGAGCATGCATAATTATACAGAGAATTTGGGCTTTGGTGATCAGAAGAAAGTCTGAAAGCAAAATTGCTTTTGATCGCTACATGTTGCCTACATCTCGACGGTCCCACGTGTTGATTTTATTCCATTCTTCGTGACTTCCATTGCAGCGCTTGGTCACTGGATTTGTACAGACTTGGGCCAATAGGAGGAGGAGGAGGAGGAGGAGAGGAGAGAGAGAGAGAGAGAGGGGGAGGAGAGGAGAGGGGGGGGGGAGAGGGAGAGAATCGAAATAGTAGGTTATATTAGCTACGGCCATAACGGATGAAAAAAAGCAAACCGAATCGCAGCCGGAAAAACATTTGGAACTCGGACAACCACCAAGTCTTTTGACAAACGATAAAGGACGCTTCAAGAAAAGCAGGAACGTTGGTTGCAGATATTTTCTTGTAGGAAGTTACTGGAAAGCGTCATCTTCGGAAATTACAACACAGACTAGTACCATTCTGGTGATTTTGAACTGATATTATTGTTGTTTCTCATACTTCTTTATTCTTTTTTTTTTCTTTTTTTTCTTTCTTGTTTACCTTTTTCTTTATGCCAGAGGGTTGAGTGTAATACAAAGTATATGTTTATCTCGTTACCCTAATGTTTTGTTCGTTCGTTTGTTCGTTCATAACCATTCATATTTCACATAGGAATTGATTGTCCAACAAAAGAAGAGATACAACATCACATCAAATAAGTGTATATGCATGCACGGGTTAAACACTTTTTTTTGTTAAACACGGGGGATAATAAAGCACATATGATTCTCGTGCGGTCAAAATGTGTTGCGGGAACCAAACGTAAAACGTGTCAAAATAGTATTAATTAATACTGGGTAGGCCTACATCTAAAATCATTAGAAAAACATTTTAAGCCTCTGTTTGCAAACTCGATGTTGCCATGTCTCCAGTTTTCAAAACTAATGCTTTAATGATTAAAAAAAAATGAAATTATTGACATAAAAGCTTTGTCCTCATAGCTTCCCGTTCTCTTTTTTCAATGATGGCGAAGCTGTTGCTGACTTCTATTCCTTTAAAGGGCCACCCTGACGGATGCGCTTTTGCAAGAAACACGTCGAGATCACCAGAAAGACAGCCTTTTCAAGGATCAGAACACTCACTTTGCTCTGGTTTCCTAGAAATCAAACCGTCAAAACGGCGATTCCTCCTTGGCGGAGTTGCCGGAGTGAGAAGCCATTTTGGACGGGGTGGGTGGAAGTCACTCTAGAGATCGAGAGGTTGAAGCTTTTTTTTTCTTTGTAGTGCAGTAAAAAATGCAATTGAGCTACTTCCTTTGTTGTGAGCGAAACTCCTTTTGGTAAACTGTATAAAATAGCTATTACAAATAAAAAAGGTGTGTATTGTAAAAGTTTCGTTCAAACGATTTGGTTTGACTCAGGCGGCCATTATAAAAGACAAGGCACTTGGCTTTCTCTGAAAAAATCTGGCTTCCAGTACCTCCGCCAAGGAGGAATCGCCGATTGGATGGTTTGATTGCTAGGAAACCAGAGCAAAGTGAGTGTTGCGATCTCTGTTAAGGGTGTTTTCCTGGTGATCTCGACGTGTTTCTTGCAAAAAAACTCATCCGTCAGGGTGTCCCTTTAGCATCCTCGCTGGTCCTGGTAAAGCACGTTATGTGTAGAGTTGGACATTGTGAAAAAGTCGTTTAGTTAACCCTTTCACCGCCAAAGTCACATTTTTAGCGCCACAGTGATTAAACACCTATGTCTATTATCCAAAGACCCCATTGTCTCAGTTTTGGGAAGTAAGGATAGACCTTATTTTACATCTGCCACAGAAGAATCCACACTACTGCAGATGAATTTTGTTCTCTACCTAGGTACATTTAATGGAGATGTTTGGTTGAAATATGGTTGGCGATCAAAGGGTTAAACGCTGGGATGAGAGGGATGAGAGGGAAAGACAAAAGGGCACGGAGGCAGCGAGTGGCGAAAAGAGACAAGACGAGGAGACAACTAAAGTAGGTACCCAGACTGTCGCTTTTTCCCTTTCGATTGTCAGTCAGTTGAGCAAAATGCGTTTCAAGGCAAAGTAAGAAAGAGTTTACTTTGTCTCAAGGCAAAGTAAGAAAGAGTTTACTTTGTCTCAAGGCAAAGTAAGAAAGAGTTAAATTGAGCAAATTGGGGACATTTTTCGTGACTGTCGCTTTTTCCCTTTCGATTGTCAGTCAGTTGAGCAAAATGCGTCTCAAGGCAAAGTAAGAAAGAGTTTACTTTGTCTCAAGGCAAAGGAAGAAAGAGTTAAATTGAGCAAAGTGGGGAAATTTTTCGTGTCGTGAGTGCCTGAATGTCTGTAGTCTGTACACGGAAAA
>CM065681.1:45585910-45590910 GCA_017654935.2 Phymorhynchus buccinoides
ACCCCTACCACTTTCAAGGCCTACCGATCTCCCTGACCTTGACCTTGACCTTGAGCGGTGTGCCATCATCAGAACGGCCATAAGCCAAAGTACCTACATTTGAAGTGATTCTGTCAAGCGGTTCGGGAGATATCCTTGGGACAGACAGAAAAACAACAACCAAACAGACAATAAAACAATAAAACAACAACAACAACAAAACAAAGAAACATACACGAACGAATTCATACTCCTTTGCGATCGTAGATCGGTAATGGACAAAAAAAAGAGAGAAACTTTTCAAGCTGCAATGGTCAACCTATGGCGATATTTTTCACGCCAGAGGGCAGTCAATGCACTAGGGGCTTATCAGACGATTTTCTTACTTGGGCGTAGTGAGAGAGAGAGTGATGGTAGGACCACTCACTGTCTCTCTCTCTTTCTTTATCCCCAACTAATAATATAGAGAGGATTAGCCCCACACGAGCGTCATGCCCTCTGGCGTGAGAAAAATCGCACTAAGTCTCTCATTCACTTAACGGTTTCTCGGCTACTTGCTGAGAGCTACGTGAAAGGCATGCTATGCTATCACTAGTTGCCCGCATCGAAGCCTAGGCTTCCGCTAATTAAAAGTTTTTGTGTTTCTTGCATCCACACAAAACCTTTTTTGCAACAAATCAAGACCACACCATTAATTGAGTGAAAATGGGCTACTTTATTTAAAAGTGCCAATATCCTATTACCAAACCTAAGTAGCAATATTACCTTGCATAAAACTAGTTAAGCAATATTAACGATAAAATGCAGCTGCACTCACATCACATTTGCAAACATTTTCATGTACCAATAATGTGCATACAACAATGACAAGCATGTTTCCCTAACAGTACATACAAACTCAGCAATGATATGAACCATTTCTGAAGTCAATATCAAACCACTTTACAGAGCAACAGAATATAAAAAAAACTGTAAAACACACTTTTAGGGAATACAGTTCTCATTGAAATGATCAACACAGTGCACCCAGTCTAAGAGGATTCTATTGAACAAGTTTAACTCTTTTCGGGCCGCAGCCACCGCAGGTTGTTTGGCACCCACCAAACCAGCAATCAGTAGCAATTCAATTCAATTCAATTCAATTCCTTCCGTCCCTAAACATTGGGATATGGAAGATTATAAAGAACAGAAGAAACACAAAATGTAACAGAACATTTGAAGCAGGCAGATTCATACATTGAAATTGTAAAACCCTTTCACCGCCAATGTCGCATTTTAGCACCACAATGGTTTAACACCCATGTCACTAAAAGGCATCAAATCTGGACCTGTTATCTGAAGACCCTATTTTCGTAATGTTGGGAGGTAAGGATAGGCCTAATGTTATGCACGTCGCAGAGGAATTCGCAATATTGCAGATATTTTATTTTCTCTACGCAGTTAAGTTTAATGGTATTGTTTTGGCTGACATATGGCTGGCGGTGAAAGGGTTAAGAGAGTTCCTCCCCCTTATTCATTTCACTAGTATCCTCTCTCTTGGCCTCACTTTTTCATCTTTGTCTTGAAAATATCATCCGTTAAATAATGGCATCGAACTCCTTACAATTGCAGTATATGTTATCCTACAACATATTATTTTTGATTATATTAATTAACCGAACAATATTGCGCACTATTTAAAAAAAAATTTTTTTTTAATAATTTTTATTTATCAAAACGTACAATACACACATGTTAAGCAAGCATAACGGCAACAACAAGCTTAAAGCTTATACTGTGCCAACGTACTATGCATGACTTTTTTAATGGCGGCTAGCAAGTACAAGACTAAACAGGTTAATCTAAGCATTATCAAAGAAGAAGAAAAAAATATAAAGATAGTACATTTCAAATCCTTCGTGAAATATACATCAGGAAACCAATGCAAATCAATGAAAATAAGAACAAAGATAAAACCAAACTTTCTGAAATACACAAAACACAGAATATAAACAATAAGATATATGAATAAAATGGAAAAAGAGAAGAAAAAAAGAAAGAAATTGTTGTTGTTTTATTTGTGGAGGAACATACTTGCAAATATTTTACAAACTTTCGTCTTATGATGTACCGCTTTGGTAGTACCAACAACCACATTTTATATCGCAGCAACAATTTTAATCATCATCACACTAATTATGAATCAAAATTTTAAATCATCTCAACGAAATTTTGTGTATAACTTGCTCATTAGAGAATGCCCGCCTTTATTGTTTTTGTGTTGTTCATGTCTTTGTATCCTTGTTTACGTTCGTTTTGTGTTTGTTTTGTTTTTTGTTTCTTCCCTGCATCTAACAAAGACAAATGTCCCATAATGTGCCTAGCAGTAGCAGGAATGGTATTAGCAGATGTTGTTGTCGTTGTAGAAGTAGTAATAACAACAGCAGTAGTAATAATACGAAGGGGAGGAGGAGAATGATGAGTCTGTGTGTGTGTGTGTGTGTGTGTGTGTGTGTGTGTGTGTGTGTGTGTGTGTGTGTGTGTGTGTGTCTGTGTCTGTGTGTGTGTGTGTACGTGTGTGTGTAGAAGTAGCTGTTGAAGCAGTTGTACTTTTAGTCGATGTTTTTGTTGCTGTTGTTGTTGTTGTTGTTGCTTCGGATGCTGCTGCTGCTGCTGCTGCTGCTGCTGCTGCTGCTGCTGCTGCTGCTGCTGCTGATGATGATGATGATGAAAACGATGATGATACCGTATATGTTTAACACTTTCACTTCCAATGTTGCATGTTTGCACCACAATGATTTAACAACCATATCATTAAAAGCTCTTGAAATTAGGGTCTGTTATTCAATGATAATGTGTTCCTAAATTTAGGCAATAAGGATTGACCCCATTCTAAATATGTCACAGAGACATCCAACAATATTGCAGACAAAATCTTTTCTGTAGCCAAGTAGCTTTAATGGCAATTGTTGGCTCAGAGATTTCTGGCGGTGAAGGGCTAAAAACAAAACGTATTTGAACAAAAACTCAGTTTTGACAACAATCAAAAAACAAACAAAACCCACCATCCCTCGCACACTTTCACCGCACTCGACTGAAGAGAAAACAAAATGGCGCTAGAGGGCGTGCAGGGAAGAAGACCTTTAAAACTGGAGAGTTCCACTCATTACCTCCCCTTGGCACTCCATGTTTGTTGGCACCTGAGCAAGGGCCACAAGCCAGGGGCAATTAGGGAGAAAATGGGGGGAACCCAACTGGGGGTCTCTCCCTCACCTCGCTGCTTCTATTAGTAGTAGCTAGAGCGACCGTTTAGTTGCAGAAGCGGTGGGAGATTCTGTGTGTCGGGCTGTCACTGCTTGTGTCATTAAAGGGGCACCCTGACGGATGAGTTTTTTTTAAAGAAACGCGTCGAGATCACCAGGAAAACGCCCTTTACAGAGATCGCAACATTGACTTTGTTCTGGTTTCCTGGAAAGCTAACCGTCAAATCGGCGATTCCTCCTTGGCGGAGGTGCTGGAAGTCAAATTCTTTCAGTGAATCTTTTCTAATAGCCGCCTGAGATTAGACCAAATCGTTTGCACGAAATGTCCGCAATACAAGCTTTTTTATGTTTATGTTTTTAATATTATGCAGTTTACCGAAAGGAGTTTTGCTTACAACAAAGGAAATAGTTCCTTTTTTTTCTTTTACTGCACTACAAAGGAGACAAAGCTTCAATCACTCTCCACCCACCCCATCCAAAATGGCTTCTCTCCCCGGCATCTCCGCCAAGGACAACTCCTTCCTTCTTTTACGCTCCCTCTTCTGCTTTTCTGCATTACCTTCCATTTTGTCCATTTTCTTCTTTCTGCTCTCTGCCGCTACGGTCAGTGATGCACAATGGATGAGTGCATGTGAGCGCGTGCGTGTGTGTACATGCGCGCATGTGTGCGTGTGTGCGTGCGTGTGTGTGTGTGTGTGTGTGCGTGTGCGTGCGTGTGCGTGCGTGCGTGCGTGCGTGCGTGCGCGTGCGTGCGTGCGCGCGCGCGCGCGCGCGCGTTGTGTGTGTGTGTGTGTGTGTGTGTGTGAAAGGATGGGCTGGATGGGTGTATTTTAATGTTGTGAACATTTTATGTACTTGTGTATTTTTATTTATTTATCCATTTTGTCTCACTGTTTTAAAATGATTTTACATTATAAGTGTTTTAAAATGCTATTTTATTAGTATGTGTGTGAGTGTCATTCATTTAATGTTTTTCCACTAATCGTGTGTGTCTGTGTGTGTTTGTGTGTGTGCGCGTGTGTGTGCGTGCGTGCGTGTCGGTGTGTGTGTGTGTGTGTGTGAATGTTTATTAATATTGAATATAATGTGCCTTTTTGTGACTATTGTATGTACAAATGATAGTAAGTTGTTATTTTATGATGCATGCAACTGTATTTCAGTCCTATAATATATCTCTGTCTCTGTTTTGTGTGTCTCTCTCTTCTCTCTTTCTCTGTCTGTCCCTCTGTCTGACTCTCTGTGTCTCCGTCTCTGTCTTTTCTCGTCTGTCTGTCTGTGTGTCTGTCTCTTTCTCTTTCTCTCTCTCGTTCTCTTTCTCTCTCTATCGTTATAAGTGTGAGTGTGATTTGTTAATAGTGTGGCCTGGGCGTCTTTAAGTGTCCATCAGTGTGAGTGTTTCAAGTTGGTTGCGAAAGTGTACTGTAGATTATGTCATTCATTATTTGGGCGTGATTGAGAAATTGACTGAGGGATCAGGGAAGGGGGGTGTTGGTCAATGTTTGATGTATACTTTTTGTTCATTGTGTTTACTATTCATTTTAGTGATTTCTGTAAAGCGCTTAGAGCTTAAAGATTAGGCGCTATAAAAGTTGTCTTAATAAATAAATAAATAAAACGTCATCCGTCAGGGTGCCCCTTTCAGTTTTGTATTATTCCCACTTCTTTTGCCCAGCCCTGCGTTTTTGCCAATAGTAAAAAAGACAGTTGTAATAAATACGATCAACGAATTCCACACCTGCGTATTTTCAAAAAATCAGTTAACATGGCAAAAAGGAAACA
>CM065681.1:45605910-45608410 GCA_017654935.2 Phymorhynchus buccinoides
ATGAGGAGGAAAAAACAACGCACAAAAAAACACCAACAGAAAAGAAAATTAAAGTTAACAAGGGCGTCGCCGAGCGGCAGACATGTCCGTCACCAGCAATGCCACGCACTTGCGACACCCCGTAGAGTGTCACATCCTGACACAAAATTGGAAGGGATTCTGTCTTCTAGTTCCCGAGATACAGCTTGAAGAAGAAACATATAGCGCAAAGAAGGAAATTTCGGTTTTCAAGGTCACACTTCAAGGTCAAGGTCAGCATGGTGATAATTTATGCTCGGATGTTTTCTTCTCTAGGGTATACAGTACCACACACAATCTGAAGCGCTTCTGTCAAGTACCAATGTGGAAAATATGGCTTAAAACCCAATGTGTAGACCCCTACCACTTTCAAGGCCTACTGATCGCCCGGACCGTGACCTTGACCTTGATCGGTATGCCACCATCAGAACGGGCATAAGCCAAAGTACCTTCATGCCAAATTTGAAGACTCTAACACTAACGGTGTGGGAGTTATGGCCCCTGAAAGATTTTCGGTTTTCAAGGTCGTACGCCAAGGTCAAGGTCACGACGGCGGCAAAATGGTTTGCGCGGATGCCTTCCACTCATGGTGACACACCAGCACACAAAATTTGACGTGATTCTGTCAACCGGTTCGAAAGATATCCTTGGGACAGACAGAAGGAGAAAAAAATGACCCTCCGATTTTCAGGCTCCAGCGATCTTTTTGATCTTGACCTTGACCTTGATCGGTATGCCATCATCAGAACGGGCATAAGCCAAACCACCTTCATACCAAGTTTCAACATCCTATGTTGATCGGTGCCCGAGATATGGCTAAAAATAGATTTTCGGTTTTCAAGGTCGTACGTCAAGGTCAAGGTCACGACGGCAAAATGGTTTGCGCCGATCTCTTCCTATTAAGGAGGCACACCTTCACACAAAATTTGACGCGATTCGGTCAAGCGGTTCGGGAGATATCCTTGGGACAGACAGAAAAAAAAAGAAAAAAAAAATACAAACCAGCCCATCGCGATAGTCCGATCACCAAAGGTGACGGACTAATTAACTCATGAACTATAGTAATCTTGCAGTTCCAGAGCTGGATAAGACTGTAGATTCTTAGATCGACCATGCAGCACGGGACAAATCAGAGAGAGAGAGAGAGAGAGAGAGAGAGAGAGAGAGAGAGAGAGAGAGAGAGAGAGAGAGAGAGAGAGAGATACGTGCACATACACACGCATGATATGCCTACATCATCTACTGACAGATCGATGCAAACAAAGTCCAGGATGGGGGTGTGTGGGTGTATATAAGCCTACTGCTGGGTTAAAATGGTGACATATATTTCATTATATTCTGATCGCTTCTCGGCCTTTTGGCTAAGACAGTGATTCAGGAATATAAATTTTTGTTTATACCCTGGTTGGTTTGTTCAGCCCGTCGTACATGGCGAAAGCCGATACGCGACGTTAAACTGAACTTCCATCCAAAAAGGTGACAACAGATTGGGCCAAGCTGGGATCAACTGTCAGTCCTATGGACCTGAATGACTTCAACCTCCTATCGATGATCCTATTTCGCAAATATAGCTGTGCACGAGAGCACAATACAATAAAGCTACGTAACGTATTAGGTATTAGGTACTTCATAGTCTCAGAGGCGTCTGTGAAATTCCGGTTGCTCCCACCTAGAGAGCAAGCGGGTGCGACCCATTTGTTTTGTTTTTTTTGTTCTTTGCATGCGATTTTTGTGTGACTGATGAGGAAGGAAAGGGGTGGTGGTAAATTTTGACCAAATGACAACTTTTTCGTTGCCACTGGGTTCAACGTGTGCTAAGTGCATGGGCACATGGGACCTCGGTTTATCGTCTCATCCGAAAGACTCCACGTTCAGACCGTAAGGCCTAGTGCAAAGTGAGAGGGAAAATCCCCTGTACCCAGGTTCGAACTCGGGTTTACTTGACACGATGCGAACGCGCTACCACTGTGCCACTCTACGTTACCTACTACATCGTTTTATATTATGCACGGTGTTGTGTGTGTGTCTTTCATTTAACGTCTATCCACTTCTCGTGATATTAGACGATAAATAAAATATGTTTGTGAGATTGGGTGCAGGCATGTGAGTGCGTGCATGTATGTGTGTGTATTTGTATGTGCATGTGAGTATCTATTATTATGATGGATAGACCTACACTAAATGACGTTTAATTCTTTTAATATCAAAAAGTTCCCGTCTGTCATAATTATAATTATAATAATAATTATTATATTATGTCATAATTATACACGGTGTTGTGCGTGTGTCTTCGTCTGCGTTGATGAATGTGCTTAGCCCGCCTGTATATCCAGCATGAATACAAATATTTATGCAACGATGATGAAACTTCTTGATTATATCTGGAGTGGTGAATGTTTTTTACACGTCCTAAGGTGGATAATTATTAGAACAAAGAACAATGTATAAACACAGGGGGTGAATTGGGACGAAGAAATGTTGG
>CM065681.1:45613410-45618410 GCA_017654935.2 Phymorhynchus buccinoides
GTGGGACTCACTATGAGTTCTCACATTACCACTTACCCAGTAGCGTGCTCTTCTTCCCACCTATCGCAAGGAATAATAATAATAATAATAATAATAATAATAAATAATATAATGAGGAGAAGAAGAAGAAGGAGAAGAAGAAGAAGAAGAAGCAGAACTAGAGGGCTTATGTTTGCCTTTGAGAGCAAACACGACAGGATTCTCCCTCTAAACAGCAATTTGCAAGATATTCAATATTAAATGTTTGCCATATTTGGCCATTTTCGTCCCCACTTCCGGTTGGCACTTCCGGTTCGAAGTTATAGCGAAAGTATTGCAATGTTACTCTTTAGTAAACACTGAAAAAATGAAAGTGTTCTGTGCAGCTGTTGTCAAGTTATCGAAGATTGAAGTTTTGACAAAATGTGCCATTTTTGCCATATTTCGGCCAAATGTTTACCAATCGGTTTAATATTGGATATTTAGCATTAGAATAGTGTCCTTCCATTTTCGTGCAAATTTCAGCGAAATCTGATGACAAATAAAAAATATTCCATAAATGTGAATTAGTGAAAGTGACACAACCAAATTTACATACATTTAAATAATTTCCAAACTATTTAACATATTGTCAACAAACTCCTTTCCTACCTGGGTCAGAGTAAGGGCTACAAAATCCAATAGTTAGTTTTGTGACGTCACTTCCGGTTTGGCTATTCCGTGAACCAAATAAAAGCTGCCTGACCATAGCTGGGGCACTTCCAGTTCGTACTTCCGGTTCGGTTTTATACCGGAAGTGTTGCCAATCGACCTGTTAGTCAATTCTGAAAATATGAACGAAATCCGTTCAGCCGTTTTTGAGATATTCAAGATTGAATTCAAGATATTCAAGTGTATTTTGGTGTGTTGTTGTTTTTATTAATTTGAAGGATAAAGAAAATTTACGAAAAGATGCAAAAGCACAAACTTCGGTGCAGGCTAACGCAACTGGAAGAAAGAAAGATATATAACAAGGGCGTCGCCGAGCGGCAGACATGTCCGTCACCAGCAATGCCACGCACTTGCGACACCCCGTAGAGTGTCACATCCTGACACAAAATTGGAAGGGATTCTGTCTTCTAGTTCACGAGATACAGCTTGAAGAAGAAACATATAGCGCAAAGAAGGAAATTTTGGTTTTCAAGGTCACACTTCAAGGTCAAGGTCAGCATGGTGATAATTTATGCTCGGATGTTTTCTTCTCTAGGGTATACAGTACCACACACAATCTGAAGTGCTTCTGTCAAGTACCAATGTGGAAAATATGGCTTAAAACCCAATGTGTAGACCCCTACCACTTTCAAGGCCTACGGATCGCCCGGACCGTGACCTTGACCTTGATCGGTATGCAACCATCAGAACGGGCATAAGCCAAAGTACCTTCATGCCAAATTTGAAGACTCTAACACTAACGGTGTGGGAGTTATGGCCCCTGAAAGATGTTCGGTTTTCAAGGTCGTACGCCAAGGTCAAGGTCACGACGACAATATGGTTTGCGCGGATGCCTTCCTCTCATGGTGACACACCAGCACACACAATTTGACGTGATTCTGTCAACCCGTTCGAAAGATATCCTTGGGACAGACAGAAGGAGAAAAAAATGACCCTCCGATTTTCAGGCTCCAGCGATCTTTTTGACCTTGACCTTGACCTTGATCGGTATGCCATCATCAGAACGGGCATAAGCCAAACCACCTTCATACCAAGTTTCAACATCCTATGTTGATCGGTGCCCGAGATATGGCTAAAAATAGATTTTCGATTTTCAAGGTCGTACGTCAAGGTCAAGGTCACGACGGCAAAACGGTTTGCGCCGATCTCTTCCTATTAAGGAGGCACACCTTCACACAAAATTTGACGCGATTCGGTCAAGCGGTTCGGGAGATATCCTTGGGACAGACAGAAAAAAAGAAAGAAAAAAAAATACAAACCAGCCCATCGCAATAGTCCGTCTTGGTGACGGACTAACAAACAAACAAACAAACAAACAAAAATACAAACCAGCCCATCGCAATAGTCCGTCTTGGTGACGGACTAATAACAGCTGAAACAGCAATGGAGAAGAAAATAAGAACAGAAAAAAATCCTCTGGTACAGGCTCGATAGCCCTAGCTTAATGTCATTCCAAGCAGACTACGGATCATTATAACAGGCTCAGCATAGGACTTTTACCCTTTTATCCAGAGGGTGTTTTTAGCGATACATAAGACTTAAGATCGAGTATCGATTCACGCAGCCGAACGCTGCCTGAACTTTTCGTTCCCAAGGACAAAGTTCTTTTCAATGGTTAACGGTGTTCGGAAAGACCATCTGTATTGCCAAAGAATTAGAGAGAATCGTGATATTGGTTTTGTGGTACTTTTTTCTTTATTGACATTAAATTACGATCGATGGCTTGGAGTCAAAACGGACTATCTTTAGATAGTCTATTGACGCATTATTGGATTTATTACAAAAACTAATAACTTGTATCAAACAATGACTGCAGAAATTTAAAAAAAGGGGTTTTTTTCTTTTGATATTTCAGCAGTCGTTTTATACAAGTTATTAGTTTTCGTAATAAGTTCAATAATATGTCAATGGACTGTCTAAAGATAGTCCGTTTTGACTCCAAGCCATCGAATTTTTTTTTTTTTTAATGCTCTGCTATGCTGCGCTTTTCCCCTTTTGGGTGGAGACTAATACAAGTTGTCAAATCACTCAAGTTGTTGTTGTTCTTAAACGTGTCCTCTTGCTACAAAAATGTAGTATTGCAAAGTATGAAGTCAATGGTATTTAAAACATGTTCAACTTCAAGTTTCAAGTCTCTGTCTCTCTCTCTCTCTCCCTCTCTCTCTCCCTCTCTCTCTCTCTCTCTCTCTCTCTCTCTCTCTCTCTCTCTCTCTCTCTCTCTCTCTCTCTCTCTCTCTCTCTCTCTCTCTCTCTCTCTCTCTCTCTCTCTCTCTCTCTCTCTCTCTCTCTCTCTCTCTCTCTCTCTCTCTCTCTCTCTCTCTCTCTCTCTCTCTCTCTCTCTCTCTCTTCTCTCTCTCTCTCTCTCTCTCTCTCTCTCTCTCTCTCTCTCTCTCTCTCTCTCTCTCTCTCTCTCTCTCTCTCTCTCTCTCTCTCTCTCTTTATAGTATTAGTTATATATTGCATGCTTAGAACCAAGGACGGAATGGAAGACTATGCC
The DNA here is from genome assembly GCA_017654935.2 of Phymorhynchus buccinoides. Classification (NCBI taxonomy): domain Eukaryota; kingdom Metazoa; phylum Mollusca; class Gastropoda; order Neogastropoda; family Raphitomidae; genus Phymorhynchus; species Phymorhynchus buccinoides. Next base: position 45,616,598 of record CM065681.1, read on the forward strand.
CAGCCTAAATGATTATCCTTGTATAATAAAGTGTCTGATGTCTGAAGTCTGAAGTCTCCCTCTCTCTCTCTCTCACTCTCTCTCTCTCTCTCTCTCTCTCTCTCTCTCTCTCTCTCTCTCTCTCTCTCTCTCTCTCTCTCTCTCTATCTCTCTCTCTCTCTCTCTCTCTCTCTCTCTCTCTCTCTCTCTCTCTCTCTCTCTCTCTCTCTCTCTCTCTCTCTCTCTCTCTTACTCTCTCTCTCTCTCTCTCTCACGCACACACACACACACACACACACACACACACACACACACACACACACACACACACACACACACACACACACACACACACACACACACACACACACACACACACACACACACACACACACACACACACACATACACATCCATCCATCCATCCGCATAGCGCACGTGCCAAACAAGGCAAACAATCGGTACAGTGAGGCTGACAGTTAGACACAAAAAAGGCTGATACATGGCGAAATGTGGTAATGATACCGGTAGTTCCTTCTACCGAAATACTACTGAACATTAATTTACCGAAATACTGGCGATGACTGGGAGTCTAAGCGGACTATCTTTAGATAGTCCATTGACATGTTATTGAACTTATTACGAAAACTAATAACTTGTATACAAAAATAAGACTGCTGAAATATAAAAAGAAAAAAAACATTTTTATATTTCTGCAGTCATTGTTTGATACAAGTTGGTAGTTTCTGTAATAAATCCAATAATACGTCAACGTCATACGTCAATAAAGACTCCAAGCCATCGCTGTAGAAATATTGAAATACTTCTTCACGTGCATGATGTTCTGCCTGTCTATGGACAGGTAGTATAATTATAGGGAGAATCACTTATGTAAACACTGACACCCGCATTGACAACCGTCTCTCTCTCTCTCTCTCTCTCTCTCTCTCTCTCTCTCTCTCTCTCTCTCTCTCTCTCTCTCTCTCTCTCTCTCTCTCTCTCTCTCTCTCTCTCTCTCTCTCTCTCTCTCTCTCTCTCTCTCTCTCTCTCTCTCTCTCTCTCTCTCTCTCTCTCTCTCTCTCTCACACACACTCTCACACACACACACACACACACACACGCACGCACACACATACACGCACATACACACACGTATTGCGGGCGCGTGCAAGAAAGAGAGAGATTGTTATAATCCTCGCCGGTTGTTGCGCCGATCCTCGGCCAATCCTCTGTTGTTACCCACCCGGGTATATGTCTCACAATAAAATACCCGGGGATGCATGGTGGTATAGAGTGGCCCACGGAGTATGTCAATATGCTTCAGTATATTTCAGTAGTATTTCATTATATTTTGGACTATTTCGTTGTTTTTTAAATAGCACCCTAAGGCCGTGTACACACACAAGCGGATATTCCATGCGGAAACCCGTGCGCAATCCATAAATAAGTGAAACAAAGAAGGGAAAAGATTTGCGCACGTGTCCGAATTTCCCCTATTTATGCGTAAACGTTGATCCTTCTTTCTTCCACGTCTTTAGGGTTTTCCGTACGGAACTTACGCGTGAATGTGAACCCGGTCTTAATATGCTACTACCATGGACAGACAAAAACAAACAAAAAAGTGACCAAAAACCTTCCTTCGATCTGGTCATGTTATTAGCGGGTGTGCTGCCATCCAGAAATGTCACACAGAGGCGGGAGGAGGGAGACATGGGAACGGAGACGGAGACAGAGACAGTCGGCGAAAGGCTACAAATGGGGAGTACGAACATGACCGCTCGACATTTTCCCTTCAGCCCCGTCTGCATCGAGCGGGGAGACTTGTTTTGTCCCT
>CM065681.1:45625910-45628410 GCA_017654935.2 Phymorhynchus buccinoides
AGTGATGTCATCAGGTCAGTATGCAATACGTTGGTGGCAGTGGAGGGGTTAAAATTAGACTGAAAGGTTTAAAGATACAAATTCTAAACTTTCGCTGAAAACCGACATTGTCGCGTGAATGACGTCGCTTTCCACATTTGGAGATGACCATGTGCAGCATTGAACGTCTTGTCTCTCTCTGGCATCCTGACACCCCCATTCCCTCACCCTTCCCCTCCTCATCCTGCCTTCCGCCTTCCCCTGACCTACCTTCCATCTGTTGTTGTTGGTTTAAACGACTTTATTAGATACACAGCGCATGAGCATACATACATATAGATATCAAACTCACCATCAACAACAAGCTAGAAGCTTATATTGCGCTCTCTTTACAGTTGAAAATATTGTTTGACGACTGCTAACACATATACATGAAATAGAAAACACCGAAAGTTGTTGATGTAAGCAAATGAATTAAATGAAAACTAATGTAAGAAGCTAAAACAAAGGGGTGGGGGGGGGGGGGGGGGGGGGGGGGGGGGGGGGTGACACAGGAAAAGTTCCAAGCAGAAATCGTGTTATATGTCTCAGCGTGTGTTAGCGTGTCACATCCTGAAGGTTCACAATTTCATTTGCTATGTCACGAAACAGACAGGAATAGCCTACTTCAGCCCCATAGGATTGAGAATTGCCGGGTTTTTTTCTTCTGATTTATCTTCAAACTTACTGTAGCCTCCCCTAGTGTTTTAACACTGTCTTACAACCTAGATTGTTAAGAGATGAACGATATCAAGAGTTTGTAAACACAATATGGCAACGCACTACCAGTCAACATAGATAAGAGTACTCTAGAACGCCTCTGGCTGCGACGCGCTATCCAGGTGGGAGCAACCCGATTTTCACAGAGATGGCTCTGTGACTATAAAGTACCTAGTAAAATAAATAAAATAGAACGTTCGATCGATAGTTGCGACAGTAAGCTGCAGTCAATCTAAATGAAAGGAAACGATTAGAACTCTTTCAAAGAACTCCAGAAGCATGTTGCACTAACTTGCAGGTTTTATGACCACACTAACGTATACTATAAGGCATGTCCGAGTTACAATGTCTGCGTACATATCATCAACTGCCCAACGTCTATAGAAACTTGACATTATACAGTCATAGGGAAAATACGATAAAAAAAAAATTATGAACTGCTAACATTAAATCGACGACGTTAATAAAAGATTGAAAAAGTGAGGCTAAGAGAGGAGATAACAAAATTGAACAAAGGGGCAGAACTCTCTTAAATTAACCCCCCTAAGGATACTTGTGAACTCACTCACTGCCTACAACAACTCTAACACTTCCCACCTTCCACCTTTTCACCTTACAGGTGGTGGGAAGTGAGAAAGTTTTTTGGGGGTTGTTTTTTGTAAAGTATAAATGGTATGTACCTGAATAATGTGTGTATTTATTTCCCCCAATAGTTTTGTGATGCCTTTGTAAAGCGTGATCGCGCTATATAAATATTCGTTATTATTGTTATTATTATTATTAAAGTTGGCTTCATTCTTTGCGAGGTTGGTAGGCTGCGAAGTTATCACTCTTGGTAACATTTGGGTCTTTTGGTTTTACCCATTAGTACTCTGGAGTTGTTCGTCTAACGCCATTACTTTTGCTAAGCTCACACCTCTCTTCCCCTTTGCCCTACCACCCATCTATCGTCTTTCCGTCTCCCCTCCCCTCCTCCCCTCCTCTCCTCTCTCTCTCTCTCTCTCTCTCTCTCTCTCTCTCTCTCTCTCTCTCTCATCTCTCTCTCTCTCTCTCTCTCTCTCGGTCCATCACCCATAATAATAAATTATTCTTCCTCCCTTGTCCTTGCCCCTTTGCCCGTGGTGGACAATCGAACAAATCCATTAGGAGTAAATCACCCCACAATAAGAACTAGAGCATTTTGCTCGTTTTTCTCCCCTCTTTGTTCTCCGCTCTGTTTTGCCGCTTGGCGGCGCTGCCGGCATTTCCTGCCGCTATTCGTCTTCCGCTAAAATGGTCCTCTTAATATTGGTTATTGACGTACTGTACGTGCGTAGCAAAAAAAATTTCTCGATGTTTTTCATTGAACAATGTTGGCAATTTTACAAACATAATTGAACACACAGGACATTTAGCATACATAAACAAAGAATCAAAGGATCAGTAAGCCCGAAGTATGCCTAGTATGGTGATAAACACACAGCAGTAAGTTAAGGGCCAGCACTACTTTACTTAAACTCGGTAAAGTTTGGTCATGTTTAAGATATTATTTTCAAAGGAAAAGATTGGATGCGTAAAGCTTGTAGTTTGGTGAAGGGATCAAGGTGGAGATGGGGCTTTGATCATCAATAAAGGCTTTTGTTTGTTTGTGTTTTCTTTTTTTCTATTTACGTGTTTAAGAAAACAATTTTGTTCACCATTTTGTTCAGATGTTTTTATACGGATAACCAACGTGCAAATGCTGCATGTAGGTTGGATTAATGGTTGATAAGTCGGTTAGATG
>CM065681.1:45633410-45643410 GCA_017654935.2 Phymorhynchus buccinoides
AAGAGAAGGCACATGTATGCCTTCTCTTTCACTGAAAGAATTTGACTTCCAGCACCTCCGCCAAGGCGGAATCGCCGATTTGACGGTTTGATTTTTAGGAAACCAGAGCAAAGTGAGTGATGCGATCTCTGTAAAGGGTGTTTTCATGGTGATGTCGACGTGTTTCTTGCAAAAACTCATCCGAATTGGTGCCCCTTTTAGGTTTGGGTAGGCTTGATATATCATGGCCGTGAGGTTTTAAATAGTTGTGGATATGCTTGTTCGACGTATATTTTGTTTTACTATTTCTTGTGGCGTGCGTGGGATTAAATAGGGGAGGGATTGCTAGGTGTCAGTTTAACAAAGCCGTGTTAAAACAAATGTTGGCGTAATCTCGTACCGTAGTTTCTGTTTTATTGATTACAAATTATCCAAATTATTTATGGCGTACGATATCCTACAAATAATTAGCGCTCAAACAAAAATGAAGTTGTTTGGGTGCAGCATTTTACGGGCGTATCCAGAACCATTTTAGTGACATATTGAAGGACAGAAGTATAGAAATCATACTACGATAGACATCATGGTGAAAGCGATGCCTAAATCATGATTAGAAAGTGAAGCGTATAATAAGGAATAATTTGCCCCCCCCAAAAAAAAAAAATGAAAAAAATTTGAAAACTTTAACATTATTTTTCAAGGATAAAGATTTTAGGCAACGCCTATTCTTCCAATCTGCCCTTGATACACATACGAGCATAGAATACAAACATGACAAGGCAGAACATTACACATACAGATTTGAACGTACAGATAGCAAAGCAGGTGATATTATGATTAAAGATAGGTTGAAATTTGGATTTATATAACTTTCATACGCACATGCATAATTGTTAATACTCGTGCGGTAAAAGTAAGCGATAAATTGATTAAGCAAAATCATAAAAATGACAATAAAAAATATGCGAAGAGCTTGGTAATTCCTCAAAAGAAAGCAAATAAGCTAGAGTCAAGAAAGAAGAAACGACAAAAAAAACATTGTTTAAAAACAGGAAACGACAATTTCGATTTATGTAGAATGTGAATGGAAGATGTTAGTAATCTAATCTTTATTGTGAAAAGTTGAATAAATGACGACAGCAAATATATTAGTGTCTTCTTTCTTTATTTCTTCATGAGTGTGGGGTTGGGGTTTTTTCACTCAGTGTTTACAGTGCTGATTAAAGGATGAGATGTGACTTGCGGGTGTAGCAAATGATGGTCAATGGTTGATGCATTTTACACCTATTCCTTGTTTCTGCCCTTCGTCCGAAAGGCGAACGCAAGCAGGTTTTTTGTTGTTTTTTAAAAGAGTGTGAGGCAATGATTGTGAGGACTAATAAGTGAACAACCAGAACAACTAGCTCATTAAGACAGCTCCATCGTTTTCTTCTTCAGCACTCAATGTGACAGCAAGAGTTAAAATATTTAAAACCGGGGGTATTCTCGTTTCTCTGATTTTCCTTAATGTTTACCTTTGTAACCGGATCGTTTAAAACCGAACGCCCGAATCAGTTTTCTTCCTGCTTCTGAAGTTAACCTTTTTACCAGCCTGTGCTAACTACTATTAAACGGTCAAACTTGCTGTTCCTGTTTACAACAGTGGTGAAAGAAAGGGTAAAAAGGAAAATGCCGATGAGATGGATCACAGCCGGCATTGTGCGCTGTCTTCGCTCCTCTATTCTACTCTGTGTGGTTGGTGACAAACGGTGATTGTTGTAGGGTTCTTTTTTTTCCCCATCATGGAGAGGATGCTGCAACGCTTCAGTCTGTGGAAAGAGCGGGGCCAGGATCGGCGGCAGCAGCAGCAGCAGCTGCAGCAGCTGCAGCAGCAGCAGCAGCAAGGAACGGGAGCAGTGAGAAATGACAAGTCCGCTTCAAGCCGAAAGCAGCAGTCTCGATCGTCCTTACTCCCACGCCAAGATCATCACGTCAGGGAGATGCCGAGCCAACATCCCCAGGAAGACGCACAACAGCCGCGACACACTGAGGAACACCCGCAACAGCAGCCGCAGCAACAAAGCCATCAGGGGGAAAAGCAACAGCCAATCTCTGTTCGTGTTCAACATCAACCACCGTACGAAATCCGACAACTGTGTCAGAATTTACCGCCGGAAGCTACTGCATCTCACACAGCTTCTACCTCTTTCTCCCCCTCCTCCTCCTCCCCCTTCTCCTCCTCCCCCCCCTCCTCCTCCCCCTCCTCCTCTTCCTCTCAGCCTCATTTCCGTTTCATGTCTCGCTCTCCCAAGTCCCGTCGCGCACCGCGAGAAGGACCGCCTCAAATAGAGGAAGAAGACGAAGGGGAGGAAGAAGAAGAAGACAGAGAGGTGAGGGAGGAATTAAAGCGGTCGAGAGTGAGCGGTTCTCATTCGGAAACTCCCCCTCCGTCCCCTTACCAGTCGTGCTACCAGCGGAGGGCGGAGTACCGGCGGAGCCAGAGCATGCAGGCCATCGTGCTGACCAGGCACCGCTCGGCCGCAACGTCCCCAGTGCCGGACCGGGGCCGTGCCAGTGCCAGTCCCGTCCTGGGCTTCGGCTCTGGCTCCATGGGCTCCATCATCCCTGGCTCATCTGCTGCTGATCTCCGGAGTGCCCCGCGGCCTGTACAGCTGGGCTGGCTGAAGCCCCAGGGCTCGCCGCATCTGGACCGAGCTGTGTTTCGGTAGGCTCCTCTTCTCTGTGCTCTGTGTTTAAAACGGTTATCTCTCTCGGAGAAAGCGAAGCTAATCTCTGCCCCCCCCCCCCCCCTCTCTCTCTCTCTCTCTCTCTCTCTCTCTCTCTCTCTCTCTCTCTCTCCTCAAAACTCTCTATCTCTCTCTCTCTTCTCTCTCTCTCTCTCTCTCTCTCTCTCTGTAAACTGTCATTCTCCTATTGTTTAAAGACACACTGACTCACCACGATTAAATCCCTCAGGGTGTTGTTTTTTTTCTGGGTAGCTGTGACACACATACAAAATGCCCCCAACCTCAAATTGAGGCTGCTCTTTAAAATGATGTTTCACTGATTCACCACGATTAAATCCCTTGGGTATTTTTTTCTGGGAATCTGTGACCCACATACAAAATGCCCCCAACTTCAAATTGAGCCTGCTCTTTAAAACGATTTTTCGTTTTTGAATTTGGGGGCATTTGCATGGGAGTCAAGCTTGGTCAAAACAAGATTTCTTACCAGCTATAAGAGGTCAAAAAAAACACGTGAAACACGTGATTTTGTCACGTGCTCTGGTGGGTCTTTAAAGTGTTTCCATGTATGTATTGCGGTGAGGGCTAGGGCCTGTGTGTGTGTGTGTGTGTGGTGGGGGGGGGGGTTGGTTGTTTGTTATATCCTTTTTTTCTGTCCGTGTGTGTGCATATTAACCCTTTCACCGCCAATGTCGCATTTATGCACCACAATGGTTTAACACCCATGTCCCTCCCTATAAGGCATCAAATCAGGGCCTGTTATCCAAAGACCCTATTTTCTTTAATTTTGGGAGGTAAGGATAGGCCTAATGTTATATAATAATGTCATAGAGGAATTCATAATATTTGCAGATTTTTTTCTCTACCCGGATACGTTTAATGGTATTTTTTTGGCTGAAAAAGAGTTGGCGGTGAAAGGGTTAACAAACATAAATCTGGGCTATCTTTCACTTTGGCCTCACCCACCTCCTCGCCCCTAATGTATCGACTCTACTGGCTTCTTATTTTTTTAAAAGTATATAATCTTGCCTTCCTTACACATTGTACTGATCACGAAGGGATTATCCCGTGCCACTGTTTCACGGTCACCAACTAAGGGAACGGACCACGTGACCGGGGAAGCTGTTCTTTCGCGCGCGCACTTCCCGCCTCGTTTCTATATTATCAATGTGATACTTTTATCAACGTGCCTTTCATTAAATGGAGTTTAGTTGTTACCCCACATCATCGTTGGCTCAGGTGCTAATATGATTATATTTGTGTGTGCATTATTTACGCGTGCAATATGTGTGCATATGCGCGCGCGCGCGTTTGTGTCAAGTCAAGTCAAGTCAAAATCATCTTTATTGAGGGTTAAAGAATAAGCAATCGGAAACTCCCCGGCCCAGGGGTGCATTGTGTGTGTGTGTGTGTGTGTGTGTGTGTGTGTGTGTGTGTGTGTGTGTGTGTGTGTGTGTGTGTGTGTGTATGCGTGTGTGTGTGTGTGTGTGTGTCTGTGTGTCTGTGTGTGTGTGTGTGTGTGTCTCTGTGTGTCTGTGTGTGTGTGTGCGCGCGCGCGCGTGTGTGTGTGTGTGTGTGTTGTGTCTGTGTACCAGTAACCGAGTTACATATTTATTAGGTCATATCCAATAAACATTGATTCTGATTCACCCATTGCACACACACACACACGCACGCGCACAGCAGCACCACACACACACACACACACACACACACACACACATACACACACACGCATATTATCTATCTGTCTCTCTCTGTGTATGTCTGTCTGTCTGTCTGCCTCTCTCTCTCTCTCTCTCTCTCTCTCTCTCTCTCTCTCTCTCTTCTGTAAATACTCCCCATGCGCACGTAACTTTCAAGTTCACATGTTTTTTCCCCCCCCCCCCCCCCCACTACACAGTAACAACTAATAAGTCTAACTGCAGTTAAAAGGAGGCACGGAGGAAGACTTAACTAAATTGTTTTTATAGCAATCATGAAACATATGCTCTTTTTGTAAATACTTGTTTTTTCTAACTTTTGCCCAGACTCGGGGGGGGGAAGTCCCGAGAGGGCCAGTATTTCTTTTTAAAACTAAGCTTAGGGATCCTCACTTTATAATCATCAACAACTTCTCTTTGCACTTTGCAAAAGAGCAAACAAACTGCAATTTCAACCGTAAACACCAGCACACAGATAAAGTACAGGGTTTTAAATCCAACCATTTATGCTTCAAGCAAAACCAATACTTGTGATCTTAAAAGCTTTTAACCTTTTTTGGTAAATAAAGAATATTTTATACATACTGTTTATAACTAAAGACCTTTTTCGATTTTTAAACAATTTTTGAGTTTTTAAAAATAGTGGTCCTGGAAATTTTAATCGGAAGATAGCTCAGAGTCAGCATAAAGGCATTTTTTAATAGAAACATTTTAAATCAAATGTAATAATATTTAATCGCGGTCCTTATGCGGGCCATGGCAATAAATTAAGGTTTTGACCATTAATCAAAACAAAATAATAGGAATTATAAATTATTAAATAATTTAGATTTTATTTAAAGAAATTCAAGATAGCAACTATATTAAACGGAAAATTTCAAAATAACTTTACCTAAAGAAAGATGTGTCCCTTTTCCCCAACTAAATCAATAGTAATGTCCCGTATGGCTACGGCCGGGAGGACGTAAAGCTAAGTTTTCGTTCTGTCACTACTTGGATGACTGCCAGTCGCAGGTAGCTGAAAGATGGTTGGGGACGGAGGAGGTAGGGACAGTGGGTCGAGTCCATGGGAGGGGGGAGGGGGGAGGGGGGGGGGGAAGAGAGTAAGTACCAACCAATCGATAAGCATCTACCATCCTGTTGTGCTGTTCTTCTTTCTGATTGGTCGGCTGCCCTTGCTCGAGTCAATTTCGGCAACATCGTCAATCGATTGGTCAGTCCGAAGATGAAGAAGAACGTTCAACAAGTTAACCCAAAAAAACCTGCTTGTGAACAATCGAAACTGCATGTCTATTGTGAACAATCGTTTTTAAAACTTAAAATAATAACTGTATTTAAAAGAAATTTATAAGAATTTTTATTTTAAAGAAAGACTTAAATTCCCCCCCCCACACCCTTTTTTTCCCCCAGACTAAATAAAAAGTAATGTCCCATATAGCTACGGCCGGGAGGACGTTAAAACTAAGTTTTCGTAATTTTAATCAAAACTTCATGATGATGATAATGATGATGATTACGACGACGATGGCGATGGTGATGATGATAAGGAGGAAGAGGAGGAGGACGACGACGACGATGATGATAATGATGATGACGATGATGATGATGATGATGATGATGATGATGATGACGATGACGACGACGATGATGATGAGGTGTTTCGACACGTTCAGAAACTGCCACTGATAGAGTTATAAAATGTGCTTCTTTTCAGAATACATTCCATCCAGTAAGAATCTCCTCGAGTGAAAATAATAAAACATCATGCCGGCTAGCGTTGGTCTAGAAAGCACTGAAGAAAAGTGTCAACAAAACGAATCTATCTATATTTATAGATAAAACCAGAGTATGTGGTCTCTCTCGTGTCTCTATTTAATGCCCATGCTTGATTATTTTAGCAACATTGTCGCGTTCAGCTCTTGAGGGGATAGGGAGAGCCAAATTACTGCTGGTAGAATATCTTATACTCAGAACGATCGATGCTCTAGAATAGGAATCGAACCCACAGCCTGAAGCAGCAATATATGCAGCTGGACCAGTCTTGAGACAAACGTGGAGGTGGATTGGGTGAATCCAATTCCTTTCCGCCCACGCGAACCCATCTAGCACATGTTTCAGCATCGTTGTTTTGTCATTATACTCCACAGCACACCATTGCAGCAACGACAGTACATGCATTATTATCATTATCGTGTTCACTATCGTGTTCTTCTTCTTCTTCTTCTTCTTCTTCTTCTTCTTCTTCTTCTTCTTCTTCTTCTTCTTCTTCTTCTTCTTCTTCTTCTTCTTCTTCTTCTTCTTCTTCTTGTCTTCTTGCATAATTATAAAGGTGTCCTCCGTCAACAATCTGATGACTATGATGCTTAGCACGTAGTGGGGTTCCAAAATAAACAGATGACTGGTGCGGGATGCTTGCTGCCCAGATGATCAGCTTCGATCAGAGATTCGTAGGGAGGGGAGGGGGGAAGGGGGTGGACATAGTTGAGGTAGAGCTGAACAGGGTGGAGTTCTTCTTCTTCTTCTTCTTCTTCTTCTTCTTCTTCTTCTTCTTCTTCTTCTTCTTCTGCTCTCATCACCACCGCACCCATCACCATCACAACCGTCATCATCATCGTCGTGATCATCAGTATCATCACCATCACCACCATCATCATCATCGACATCATCATCGTCATCATCAACAACAACGACAACAACATAAGTATCATCAATCGTCCTCGTCATCATTATCATCATCTGGTGTCATTGAAACAGCAACATTGTGATCATTACCAATTGTCCTTGTCATCATCATCATCATCATCGTCATCATCATCATCGTCGTCATCATCAGCAGCAGCAGCAGCAGCAGCATCGTCATCATCATCATCATCATCATCATCGTCGTCATCATCATCATCATCATCATCATCATCATCATCAACATGGCGCGCCTCTGGCTGCGACGCGCTCTCCAGGTGGGAGCAACCCGAATTTCACAGAGACGCCTCTGTGACTATAAAGTACCTAATACCTAATAATACCTAATACATCATCGCTGTCATAGCCACAGAATGATGTGCTTTGGTAATTATCCAACCTACGAGATCTCGCCACAATGACTACTCCTCCAGGCTAGAATAGACTATAGTAAGGATTAACCTGTCCTTCGATTGTTCATTAGCACACTCTTCACCCGTTTCTCGACCAGGTAGCGTCAAGCAGTCAAAGCACATTCAGTAAGCTAAAGCATGCTAATAGGGCCTACGTAGATGACGCACATCCAACAACAACAACGACGACCCAAGCATCATTCAAGCATAATGTTTTACGTATTATGTCGGTGTCTTTTTGTATACATAAAACAGTTCTGCTCGTTTAACGATATTATAGACTCATTGTGCTAACCCATGTAAGGCTAGAAGCGTCCGTGCGTTTGTTAGTGTAGCATGTGTGCATGCTTCTGTATACGCGTGTGATTATGCTTTGTTTTTAACCCTTTCGCCGCCAGCCATTTTTCAGCCAAAAAAATTCCATTAAACTTAACTGGGTAGAGAACATTTTTACATCTGCAATATTGGGGATTCCTCTGTGACATGTATAAAGTAAGGCCTATCCTTACCTCCCAAAATTATGAAAATAGGCACTTTGGATAACAGACCCTGGTTTGAGGCCTTTTCGTGACAAGGGCGTTAAATCATTGTGGCGCTAAAATGCGACATTGGCGGTGAAAGGGTTAATGTTCGTATCAGCCCTTAATTTTATGAAGTTCTACTAAAGCTTAAGTGGGAAACTACCCGTTTAGCTTCTCATTTAAGCTTTAGTAGAATTTAGCAACGGTTTGTTTCCTACTTAAGCTTTAGTAGAACTTCATAAAATTAACCCTTTCACCGCCAATGTCGCATTTTTGCACCACAATGGTTTAACACCCATGTCGGTAAAAAGCATCAACTCAGGGCCTGTTATCCGAAGACCCTATTTTCTTAATTTTGGGAGGGTAAGGATAGGCCTTACTTTATACATTCCCAATTCCCAATATTGCAGATCATTTTTTTCTCTTTGCCTAGCTAACTTTAAGGGTATTTGTTTTGGTTGAGAAATGGCTGGCGCCGAAAGGGTTAAGCACGGTGTCACTTCTTATGAGACAAGTCTGTTATCTATTCTTTCCCATTCCACCGCCTTCACCTCCGATTATCACTTCAGCTAACACTGGCTGCTTACACCATCTCCTCCCTTCAGTGCATAAAATGTGCGCTATGAATATGATAACATAGATCGGGGGGGGGGGGGGGGGGGGGGGTGGGGGGAGACTGCAACAAACTTATTATAGATCTATATGGAACGGGGAGAGGGGGGGGGGGGGACTGAAAGCCTGGTTGTAGGTATGGCAATATATATTATGGGTAGAAGCACTTTCTAAAATGAAAAGGCCACCTGCGGCTCTGTGATGGCCGGGGATCAAACGTACATGAAAAGGTGCTGCATGCTCCTTGGAACTTCGGCCGATCAAATAATATCAGACAGAAAACGACTATGATGATGATGATGATGATGATGATGATATTGATGATGATGCTACAATAGACCAATGTTTATGTGTGTGTTTTGTTTGTTTGTTTGTTTGTGTGTGTGTGTGTGTGTGTATGCGCGCGCACGCGTATGTGTGTGTGTGTGTGTGTGTGTGTGTGTGTGTGTGTGGTGTGTGTGTGTGTGTGTGGTGTGCGTGTGCGTGCGTGCGTGCGTGTGTGCGTGTGTATGTGTGTGTAGTGTGCGCATGATTGATGATAGACAACCTTATTCATCACGTTTAGCAAAGCAATAAATGTTGGGGGGGGCTTTCGGGGGGGGGGGGGTTGTTTCATTTGTTGCTATTCATCCAGAAAGGGAATCAAAATATAAAAATTGCTTCTGTTATTTTTGCAAAGACTATTAAGCGTATTTTCTTCTTCTTCTTCTTCTTCTTTCTTCTTCTTCTTCTTCTTCTTCTTCATTCTTCTTCTTCTTCTTCTTCTTCTTCTTCATTGCGTTTCCCAGGCCATATGGCCATAATTGGCAAGGTACGTATGTGTCCGATTTTCAGTTTTCACTGGTCTCCCCGCTGCGTACAGCCGACACATTCCGATTTCGGAGAAGCTCAAAGGGGGGGGGGGGGGGGGGGGCATGAATTGGAAGACATTTTATTTTAAAGGCAGGAGGAGAATGGGCCAATAAGTCAGAAATATAATAGATGATAGAAAGCAAAGGGAAAAGGCAGAGTCAAAGGAGAGTGGCAGATTAGAGGAAGTTACAAGCACAGAACTTCCAGAAGGTGGGGGAACTATTTTTACGAAAGGGGGACCCCCCCCCCACCCCCCCCCCGGTATCCCCACGGGGGGAGAGAGACTCGTGGAGGGGGCGGGGTCGTCCAGCTCCATGTATGGAGGCATAAGGCATCCACCCACTGCCCCGATTGTCATATAAATAACCGTTGCTTTACTTTATGCTTCGGGATTTATTTCTTCTTCTTTTCTTTTTTCGCCCCCTTTGCATATCCACCCACATCCTCCACACTGCTATGAAATCGCAAAGCCTTCCACACAAAAAAAGAGAGGAAAAAATGAACTAATACAGTCTGAA
>CM065681.1:45663410-45665910 GCA_017654935.2 Phymorhynchus buccinoides
ACATGTTTGAGTGTGTTTTTACTAGCTGAATCCCAACATGTTGATGCATAATCAATATCAGGTTGGATATAGGCGTGGATAAAAAGTCTACGCGTATGTTGAACTAAAAAGTGTTTAATTCTATTGAGCTGAAATACTTTTTTTTGAAATTTTCTTGGACAGAATGAGAGAGAGAGAGACAGACAGATAGACAGACAGAAACTTGGACAAACAGATAGGTGATGCGCACACACACACCCCTCCCCCCCCCCCCCCCCCCCCCCCCCCCCCCCCCCCCCCCCCCCCCCCCAAAAAAAAAAAAAAAGAAAGAAAGAAAGAAAGAAAAAAGAAAAGGACGATGCATGCAGTTGTTTTCATAAAATTATTTGTGAATCCATTTTAGGTCTGCAGTCTCTTTTAATAACATAACTTTCTACATGTCGACACACTCTTCGGTTCTGTTGCTGTTGTTGGTGCTGTTGTTGTGCCATTCATTGACAGGCTGTAGACAGATCAATGCACGTCTAACGCACGTGTCAGCACCATCATGGGATGGATGACAGGGGGCGGACCAAATGATTCGTAAGGGTGTGTGTGTGTGTGTGGGGGGGGGGGGGGGTTGGCATGGGTTCCGCTGGGAGTCCAGAGAGCTGCATAGGTCCTGGGTTAAGTAAGGTGTTGTTGCCTTGTGGGGGCCCAGAGGCCGATGCCCCGGAAAATGTTGCAATTTAATGATTATTAAAGCAAAAATTGAGCCATGCTCTTACTGTTTACCCTTGTATAAGGTACATGTTTTGGGGCAAAGGGGGTGGGGGGGGGGGGTCCGGAAACCCCCTGGAAACCCTCCTAAGATCCGCCCCTGGATGACAGTCATGACGTTCATTCATCGGAGAGGGGAACGCGGTGCAGGATGTAACATGTTGTTGTTCTTGTTCCTTGTCGTGTCGTTATCATGAAGGCTTACTGCGATTTTTTTAGGAGTATTGAAGTTTAATAAAGGGGGGGGGGGGGGGTTAGTCCAGAAGGAAACCGTCTCTAGGTCGCCTAAAAAACGAGATTTTCCTTTTTCTTTTTTTTTTTTTTTTTTTTTTTTGGGGGGGGGTCTAAAAAAAAAAAAAAAAATTCAACAGGTATTGGTAGTCTGATGTGTAGGAAGTATTATGGTAAAAACCAAATCACCTCTTATAATTATTATCCTGATCAATATGAAGTAATGTATCGTTTTGCATAATTAATACCTTTTCCTTACCAAAAGTCGGATCACTAAATGTCGACGTGTCAGAATCTGCACGTAAAGCACCCGACAATAATGTATGCCTAATATTCATAAAATATGCTTTTTGTTGGCAACAGTTGGATCATCTATAATATAATACGCCCGAAGCGTAAAAGAACGCAAAAACTCGGATACCGCGTAAATGTCAGACTTTGGCTGGCCATACAGTTCCAGAAGAACGCGTTGGGACGCGATTCCGCTATGTCGGGTTCAAAATGTTGCTTAGGAAAGTTGATTTAGAAGACAAAATGTATGAAATTGCCTTGACATTCTGTGTCGCCCGAGCCGTGTCGGAAATTGCCGAATCTGCCTCGGAAAACACGAAGAATGCCGAACCTGTGTTTCGTAACTTCCGCCCTTTTCTTTGCCTTTCAATTGTTTTATTTCTGGACGCATGCACGGGTGTAACTAGTAATACTGTATTCATACATTTGACTTTCGATGTCTGGGTGGAAAGTGTGGGGTTTCTTGTTCAATAATATTCATTTGTTCTGGAAAAACGAGACGAATATTAATAATAATAATAATAATAATAATAAACGGATTATTTGTATAGCGCTTTTTATCGAGCAGAAAGCGCTTTACAATCAGCATTGAAAAACCTCACACATGCACACACACACACGCACAACAGACACACACACACACAACAGACACACACGCAAAACAGACACACACGCACGTACGTGCACGCACGAGAGTGAACGCGTTCTTGCACACTGGCAGACGTACACACACATCCCCACACACATTTCATCAAACACACAGAAAAACACATTATCACTGAAGCGCACACAAACTTACTCAAACATACACTTGTACAAAGCTTGGAAGCGCGGCCATGGGCGCACGCACACTCACATTCACGCACACGCTCACAAATCACATACATGCACATACACACATACATAAATTACATACATACATACAAATATACGGACATGCATCGCACAGTCACACACACACACACACACACACACACACACACACACACACACACACACACACACACACACACACACACAGAGGTTGAGAGCCCTACTCATTCATTCCTGACGTAACTATGGGTTCGTTATGGATGTCGGCCTGTCGAAAGTATGTTATTATTCAACGCATAACAGGTATCATAATATTTGTTTCAAATATCAAGTTCGTTTACATGCTGCTGCTGCTCTCTCTCTCTCTCTCTCTCTCTCTCTCTCTCTCTCTCTCTCTCTCTCTCTCTCTCTCTCTCTCTCTCTCTCT
>CM065681.1:45670910-45675910 GCA_017654935.2 Phymorhynchus buccinoides
AGTGCAGTGGCTCTTTTGCACGTGAAATAAGACCAAAATGAAAATCGCATGCTAGGTCCCTATTGTCTAAAAAGAGTGTTGTCAGTTTCTTCGATCGGACACACATGCACGATCAGAGACGCACAGTGGCGAGCGGTTATTGTGAGTGCAATGCTATTATATATTATACCCAACCAGTTTTTTTTGTTCTGTCAAACGTGTTTTCAGTGTCCGACAATAGGATTTTCATGTTTGGGACAAAAGGTAAGTTAAACAATCTACTAAAAATACGATAGGCTATACCCTATATTCACATTTATGCCCGTCAAGAACGATAATTTGTAACAGAAAAGAACATAGCGATTGCTTTTTCAGTCAACAGATTATCGTTCTTGACGGGCATAAATGTGAATGTAGCCAAACGAGGCGGTCATTTTGCAGTATGGTTATGAATCATGCGAATCATCAGGACATTGTAAACATGAACAAGAAGAACATGCATAAGGAGTCTCTCTCTCTCTTGTATGTCTCTCTCTCTCTCTCTCTCTCTCTCTCTCTCTCTCTCTCTCTCCTCTCTCTCTCTCTCTCTCTCTCTCTCTCTCTCTCTCTCTCTCTCTCCTCTCTCTCTCTCTCTCTCTCTCTCTCTCTCTCTCTCTCTCTCTCTCTCTCTCTCTCTCTCTCTCTCTCTCTCTCTCTCTCTCTCTCTCTCTCTCTCTCTCTCTCTCTCTCTCTCTCTCTCTCTCTCTCTCTCTCTCTCTCTCTCTCTCTCTCTCTCTCTCTCTCTCTCTCTCTCTCATGTGTTATACATGCGTATGTGTTATAAGCCACTGCATAGTCTATAGACGAGCACTAAAACTGGTCTTGCTCAAATCATCAAGTCTTACTCAATCCGAGTATGTATCAGAAGTGTAGATAATCTGAGATTCACGTCCTTGTCTTTCCGGGCGTGTAATCATGAGTGCGTCTTAGACAGTAAACACGGGTAGTAGTGTGTAAATTAGACTAAACTCCCAAAACGATTGTCTGTATAGCCTAATTGTACATACTACTTACTACCCGTATTGACTGTCTCAAAGCAAACAAGTGCAACGCCGAGCGGCTGCAAATCCCATCGCAGCATCGCCGAGTACTCCGAAATCAGAATGTGTCGGCTGTACGTATGTACATAAAAACGCATCAAAACAGCACGTAACTACATAAAAACGCATCAAAACAGCACGTAACTGAATAGTTTTTTTTTATATATAGCCTTGGGGTTCGGACCCGTGATTTGAGCGCGCGATCATGCGCACACGAGCGCACAGAAAAATTCATGACAACTGTGTTATAGACCATTCATCATGCAAGAAATGTTGTGAACTTGAAAAAACTGCATTGAAATACATGCAAAACGTCGCGAGATATTAGCGTTTATGTGTTTTGGGGTTTGAACCCCGTAACTGGCGCGACCTTGACCTTAATGTAAAACTAAATACATCAGTGGATAGCTTGCATCTTGGCAAACTAGTATACCAAATTTGATGATGATAGACTGAATTTAGCCTAGAAAAACGGACGAATAGCCGGACGGACGGACGGACTACGGACGGATCAGACAGAAACAATAGCTCCCCGAACCTTCGGCTCGGGGACTAGAAGGTTCGTGGACTAAAAAAAGACGCACTCATGATTACAAGTCCAGGATCGAATTATTTATCTCCCTTTATGCCTTCTCGCCTTTTGGTGTCGGTGCTAAAGTCTGAAAAGAGGGTCTGACAATACAAGCTGTACAGCTCAGTAATGGGTCCAGTGCCGGCGTTGTTGAGTGGAGAGGTGCCGTGTGCCGTTCAATGCAGGCTAGGGGAAACGTAGTCGAGTCATGAAAAAAAACCAAGAGGTCAGGAGAAGGTCGCGCCCCCGGAGGAAGGTCATTTGGCAGAAAATGGGGGTCACCCAAAAGGGCGCATTTTGGCAAATGACGATTTGGGCGCATAGCCCAAATGAGCGCGGGTGGTCGTATCCCATATGAGCGCGTATCTATCCTACAAGGCCGATATACGTATGCCCCAAAAGAACTACGCATCTCAATCATAATTCTTTAATTTCAAAATCTACGAGAAAACACAGCACATAAAAGAAGTTCATTTCATGAAATCAACACACATATTTTCATATCATGCACTCTCTCTAATGTGTAAGACGATAAACTAAAATTGATATACAGCTTTCAATTGATTCTCTCTCTCTCTCTCTCTCTCTCTCTCTCTCTCTCTCTCTCTCTCTCTCTCTCTCTCTCTCTCTCTCTCTCTCTCTCTCTCTCTCTCTCTCTCTCTCTCTCTCTCTCTCTCTCTCTCTCTCTCTCTCTCTCTCTCTCGTATTTAAACTAACCCTAACCCTAACCAAAGAATCTGCTACTATCTGCTAATAGACTCGAAAACACGCGCTCATATGGGCCATCAAAAACGCGCCCATATGGGCTATAAAACGCGCTCATATGGGCGCGCTCATATGGGCTATGCGCTGCTCTGGGAATCTCCGCAGAAAATATTCGCTTGCTTTATTGGTCTGTCTTATTGATTCATTAGACTTGGTACCTGTCACGCAATTCGTACCACAGTTTGGGGAGGGGAAGGGATGTATTTGATCACAACCCGTATGCAACAATTAAAGCGGAAAACCCTTTCATTTTGGCAGCATCCGACGTTATTTGGCGTCATGCTTTTTTCATTTGTTATTCAATGCACCGATACAACAAATAAAACTGGAAATGCCACTTTAAAAATATGTAAGGTGTTTGGGGTCAATGTTGTCCATTTTGTAAATTAAAATATTCAAATAAAAAATAACTGGGCCATAGTTATGCAATTCGTAGCACTATCACGTCATTCGTACCTCCTACGTCTTTTGAATGGGGCAGCCTCAAAAATGCATTCAGAAGCCTGTTTTATGTGACTCAAACTTTTGATGAGGTGTGTGTCTGAGAGTAAAAGAGAATCTGAGGGAGAGATAAATGATTATGTAATCTGATTTTGTTACCCTTTTTGTTTTCTCTTATAGTGGTTGTCCATCCATGTGCATGCTTTCGTTGTTGTTGGATTGTGTCTTGTGCAAAACCAAAACGATTTTCCTTTGTATTCTGATGCATTGGCTGATTAAAGAATCTTGAATCTTGAATCTCGACATAAGATTTATTGTGACGTCACAGAGACTAACTGGAACATTTAGAATGAAGAATGGCCTATAGCTAAAGCCAAGTCACATGCATGTTACTTTGAATTAATTAATGTAAATCCTCTGGTAGATGTCAGTAACTTGGTGGTACGAATTCCGTAGCAGGTCTTGTAATTCGTAGCTTTTGAAGAAAAAACTATTTTTACTATTAAGCCAAAAGCATAAACCTTATTTTTATAATCATAGTATGTCATAGCCCTCTAGGAGCAGTATCCATGTTGAAAGTTTTATAGCGTTCGGATTATCTGCCCTTGAGGTAGAAATATCTATCCTTAGGAGGTACCATATCAGTAAGTGTCCTCTCCGTTTGATTATGCATCTCCATTATAAATAAACTCTAGTACAAACCGACTGGAATAGCACCCACCCACCCACCCTCTGTTATCATCTTTGGCAGTCATGGTCGGAAACGACTGACTGGCATAATTATACCCACGTTTGATTGATCGATGTTTTGGTTGCTTAAAGTGCGCCAAATATGTTTCACTAATCTTATTGTTGAATTGTTGCACTGGTGCTTTTTTGTGTGTGTTTTTGGGGTGGGTTTTTTTGTTTTGGAGGGGGTGTTTTGTTTTGGGTTGGGTTTTTTGGTGGGTTTTTTTTTGGGTGGGTGGGTGTTTTTTCTCAAAAACTGGACAAAGTGCTTTTAAAATAGCCTATTTGCTTAACTCGATAATTCCAATGATGAATTAAAGTAGGCCGCGTGGTATTTTGTAAAGTATTATTATTAGGTATTTGCCACGTGTCTTTTCCCGCCATTGGTATTAAGCTCACTAGTCTAGCATGCTTTGGAAGAATACAATGTCATGGCCTGCAAAGGAAACAATCAAAATTAATATGATTTGCCGAACTGATCCAGATTCAGAGCAAACTGTCATAAGCTTACTTCTTTTTTTCACGTTGTTAAAAGGCGGGGGTAAAGGAGGCGGATGGGTGGACTACTGAAATAATTTATTGTGTAGGCATGCTTTACTCATTGATATATTCTTCTTCTTCTTCTTCTTCTTCTTCTTCTTCTTCTTCTTCTTCTTCTTCTTCTTCTTCTTCTTCTTCCATCACTCAGACAGTTTCTTGTCAATTATGAGCGCAGATGCGTCATGCTGCCGTTATGCGCCTAACGAAGAAATAGTTATGCCCAGCAAGTCCAACGTCGGCTGGAGGAAATGTTTTTTGAAAATGTTTCGTGAAAAAAGGCAGGAGAATGGGCCCGGTAAAGGCAGACAGATAGTAGATGGCAGTAATCAAAGGGAAAAGGCAGAGACAAAGAGAGTGGCAGATTAGAGGAAGTTGCAAGCACAGAACTTCCAGAATGTGGGGGAACTATTTATGCAAAAGACCCCCCGGTATCCCCACGGGGGGCTCATCATCATATAGTAAAAAGCCGATTGTCCGTCCGTGTGTGTGAAACACAAAACGGGCCTTATAACTCCGCCGTTTTTCGACCGAATCGCTTCAAATTCGCAGTGAGCCCTAACGGGCCGATGGCAACGACAACCGAGGCGGCCGTGTCATTTGCGCGGTTTCGCAAATGCGCCAAACGCGCATCCGCCAGCATCTCGGCGTCCGTATCTCCGGCGTTTCTGGGCCGATTGCCTTCGCATTTGGCAGGTAGATGACCGGGGACGGTGCCTATCGGTGTGCCAAACCGGAAGCGAATCGGTTCAGAAACGCGCGCGCTACACGCCGCTTCACCTTTTCACGAATAACTCCGCCGTTTCTTAACTGAATCGCTTCAAATTTACTGTCAGCCTTGCTATGGCCGTGGCAGCGCCAACGGGAAACGGGGCCTTATAACGCCGCCTTTTCTTAAC
>CM065681.1:45688410-45700910 GCA_017654935.2 Phymorhynchus buccinoides
CAGACAGACAAACACAGCCAGACATATACAATCAAATCAATACTAAGCAGCCAGTTGCCTTCTTTGAAGGGACGAGGCCGACATGAATAGAAGGATAGAGGTTGTGAGGAGGGAGTATTTGGGTAAGACAGATAAGGAACGTGGGGAGGGGGGTGACGGTGGTATTGATTTCCAAGGAACTCTACGTAGTTTTGTGTGTTCGTGGCCATTGATACGTTTATGCTATACCGGAACTTCTTTTTTTTTAAACAGATTAATCGGCAGATGGTTCTTGCAAGGAAGGAACAAGGGTAGGTCATAGTATTTGGTGGGAAGGATTTATTCGTCCTTTTATAAACCAAACACATACACACACACAAAACCACATGGACATATTGGATACCTGGGCTGAGCATTATAGCGGTTCTCCTATACACGTCGTGGGATTAGAGATGTGTCGAGTTTACCTGTGATTTATCAGTAGGGTCCAATTGTGATACACACGCATACAGCTGTGGCCGTGCTTCTGTTTCTTTTGATTCTGTTGGTCAGAGGAATCAATCGCTGGCGTTCATTTGACGGGTAAGTAGTTTGTGCATATATGGAATGATTGATGACTGCCACTAGTAGGGTGCTCGTCTTTGATTGGTTTGGTTAGGTGGTGAGCTTCTTCTTCTTCTTCTTCTTCTTCTTCTTCTTCTTCTTCTTCTTCTCCTCCTCCTTCTCCTTCTTCTTCTTCTTCTTCTTCTTCCTTACCTGAGGTTTTAGGGTATTTGTGTGGTCGTATCAAGTAAGCAAATAAGAACATAACTGTTTATAGTCAACGTATATAAACACTTTAAGAAAGAAACACGAAACAGGACATAATATCATTAAATCTCCAAACTGATAACTGAGCAATTCAACACCCCTCTTTTTCATTTACGGAGCAGCCATGCCGTGTTTTACAGCAGCAGACGGTGTTTTTATAACCGGAACTAAGTGTCCTATGCGGGAACAAAACTCATCTGTTACTTCCTTTTTCATTTCGGAAAAGTGCTATAGCTTCGGTCAGTGTTATTTTTATCTGCAGTACTAGAAGGGGGAGGCGAGAGAGAGGTACTGGAGATCAGATAATAAGCATGCTAATGTACAAGTGGATTAGACGTAAATAATTTTGTTTTTTGCCGTACATAATGTTTCGCTTGCGAATGTGTATGTCCATGCATCCAAACATATGTGTGTGCGTCTGTGTGCGTACGTACGCGCGCGCGCGCGTGTGTGTGTGTGTGTGTGTGTCCTGCACGGTTTATAGCAATAAAATTTGTCGTGGACTCGCGCGCATGTCTGTGTGTGTGTGTGTGTGTGTGTGTGTGTGTGTGTGTGTGTGTGTGTGTGTGTGTGTGTGTGTGTGTGTGTGTGTGTGTGTGTGTGTGTGTGTGTGTGTGTGTGAAAGACATATTTTAGGCATCCAAGGAAGCGGGAGAGGGGGGAGTTCGTGCCACTAGAACATGCCCCACACACCCACGCCCATCCCCAATATCCGCACCCCTGCGGGCAGAGGATGGAAAGGGGGATAAGTGTACGCGTCTAATGAAAAGTCTGTGTTGACTGACACCTAGAGGCAGTTGCTAGGTTTGGACACTGGCCAACTCAGCCCGCTACCGTCTGTGTGATTAACCGATTCGATCAGTATGCCGTTGTCTTCTTCTTCTGATGATGATGATCGTGCTGCTGCTGCTGCTGATGATGATCGTGCTGCTGCTGCTGTTGCTGCTGCTGCTGATGATGATGATTATGATGATAGTGCTGCTGCTGCTGTTGCTGCTGCTGATGATGATGATGATGATGATGATTATGATGATCGTGCTGCTGCTGCTGCTGCTGCTGATGATGATGATGATGGTTATGATCATCGTGCTGCTGCTGCTGCTGCTGCTGATGATGATGATGATGATGCTGATGATGATGATTATTATTATGATTATCGTGCTGCTGCTGATGATGATGATGAATATGATGATGATCATGATGATGATAATTATGATGATGATGAAGCAAGGATAGAGGAGGAGGAGTCTCTTTTGTGTGTTTCTCTCTGTCTTTGTCTCTGTCCTTCTGTTTGAGAGGGTTGTTTTGTGTATGAGTGCGTGCGTGCGCGCGCGCGCGCGTGTGTGTGTGCATGCGTGCGTGTGTGCGTGTGTGCGTGTGTGTGTGTGTGTGTGTGTGTGTGTGTGTGTGTGTGTGTGTGTATGTGTGTGTGTGTGTGTGTGTGTGTGTGTGTGTGTGTATGTGTGTGGTGCTTGACTGCACGCGCGATATGACAGCCAAAACATAAAGAAATCTAACAACAGATTCGCTACAGAACCGCAACAAGTTTTACAAAAGAATAATATAAATTATTGAGGGACTAGGGACCTTTCTGTTACTTTTAAACGGTAGAAATTAACCTTTTCGGTGCCGAACACAAGCACACATTCGGTGTTCGACCATTGTGCTAGCTTTTGCGGATTTGAGGGGAGTTACAGGGGTTACGGACCCCCCCCCCCCCCCCCCTCTCCCCTAGAAACAAATATATATAAAAATCAAGGGGGGAATCATGACCTCATGCTGTTCCGTACCAGAGTTTGAACTATTAGAGGTAAGGCATCCATTGATTCTTTTACATTCAAATTTTCGTCAGTTTCTCTAGGCCTCCAGTCGAGCCACTGGAACCACCCAATTCTGGACTAAGTGATCCGCCCCTGTGACGGTGTTTTGTTGTGGGTTTTTTTTATTTTATAGAGCTGGGCACAACTAAAGCCAGTGAAGGGCAGTGTTTGGTTTCCAGCTTTTACCAGCTAATGGCCCGTCAATCTTTAAATGGCTTGAGGAAATCAAACACTTTGGTAATTATGTGACATTGACTTTGGCTGAGATTATTGACCCAGGCAACCTGTCGGTATGTGTGCGTGCGCGCGCGCGCGCGCGCGTGCGTGTGTGTGTGTGTGTGTGTGTGTGTGTGTATGTATGTGTGTGTGTGTGTGTGTGTGTGTGTGTGTGTGTGTGTGTGTGCTTGTGTGCTTGCGAGCGTGTGTGTGTGCACGCACGTGTATGTGTGTGCGTGTGCGTGTGTGTGTGTGTGTGTGTGTGTGTGTGTGTGTGTGTGTGCTTGTGTGCTTGCGAGCGTGAGTGTGTGCATGCACGTGAGTGTGTGTGTGTGTGTGTGTGTGTGTGTGTGTGTGTGTGTGTGTGTGTGTGTGTGTGTGTGTGTGTGTGTGTGTGTGTGTGTGTGTGTGTGTGTGTGTGTGCGTGCGTGCGTGCGTGCGTGCGTGCGTGCGTGTGTGTCTGTGTCTGTATGGCTATGTGTGTGGATGTTGAGAGAATGTGGGTGTGGAGGAAGGGTGGTCCGGCGGTTGGTCGCGGAGATAATTATGAACCGGAGAAGGTTTGGGGACCGGGTTGGGATTGGGGTTAAAGACCCACCAGACGTCGTGTCAAAATCACGGGTTTCACGTGTTTTCCCTCTTATAACTGGACATAAATCTTGTTTTGACCAAGTCTGACTCCCATATAAATGGCCCCAAATTGAAACCGACATATCAGTTTAAAGAGCAGCCTCAATTTGAATATGGGGAAATTCGTATCTGGGTATTATTAGGTATTAGGTATTAGGTACTTTATAGTCACATAGGCGTCTCTGTGAAATTCGGGCTGCTCCCACCTGGAGAGCGCGTCGCAGCCAGAGGCGCGCCACCCTTTTTTTTTTTTGCATGCGATTTTTGTCACTGATGAGGGAGGGGGGAGGGTAAATTTTTACCAAATGACAACTTTTCCGTTGCCAGTGGGTTTAACGTATGCTAAGTGCATGGGCACACGGGACCTCGGTTTATCGTCTCATCCTAAAGACTCCACGTTCAGACCGTTAAGGCCTAGTGCAGAATGAGAGGAAAAAATCCCCTGTACCCAGGTTCGAACTCGGGTTTACTTGACACGAAGCGGGTCACAGCAACCCAGAAAAAGCCAAGCGACTTAATCGTGGTGCGTCACTGGGTCTTTAATAAGGGGCTGGACTTAAAGATACACAGACGCGCCATGATTAAAGTCCCTTGTTTTTTGTCTGGGTAGCTGCAAAGATATTCTAAAAGGGTAAGATGGATTACTTAAAAGCTCGGCGAACCGAGGCTGATAGAGTTATCGTTAGTGCGGACGTGTACACTATTCACAGTGGAGGCTATCCAAAAACTCGGACTGGAACTTGAACGGAGAATTCAACTGGCCTATCGATGTGTAAAATGTGTCACGTTTCAAAGGGACATAACCAGTGTTTCTGTCCTCACTACTCATATAGGGAAAAGAGAGCGGATGTTTATCTTCCCCTGTACAGTCTTTGGTAGCTGTGACCCATATATATAAATGCCCCCATGTTCAAATTGAGGCTGCTCTTTAAAATGATGTATGGCTTTGAAATTTGGGGGCATTTGTATGGGAGTGA
This sequence comes from Phymorhynchus buccinoides, assembly GCA_017654935.2. NCBI lineage: Eukaryota > Metazoa > Mollusca > Gastropoda > Neogastropoda > Raphitomidae > Phymorhynchus > Phymorhynchus buccinoides. The sequence continues at coordinate 45,692,843 of CM065681.1, forward strand.
GACCTGGTCAAAACAAGATTTATTTCCAGCTATAAGAGGAAAACACGTGAAAACCGTGATTTTCAAACGTGACGTGGTGGGTCTTTAAGGCCGCCTCAGACTATCCAACCATTATCCAGACTATCCAACCATTATCCAGACTATCCAACCATTAAGTCGTAGGAAAATTCGGCGTTCCTTTCTTTTCACATAGTGAGTAGATAATTACCAATGCAACATTTCTGGTCGCAAAAAAACCTACAACCAGATCATAAGGAATTGGCGACTGCCCCATTTACTTCAAACACACTTCAGGCAATCGACGATTTTCAGCTTAAAAAATAAAAAAATAAAAAAAATAAAAAATAGGGGAGAACACTTCTTGAATATTAGAGTTGATTACCTCGACTTACTCGGTCAAAACTATAGCAAACATGGCGGCATGGCGTCGAAGCTTGAAACCGCAGCATGCCAGTCAGCGACTTGCAAACATATTTTTTGGTTAGAAAAATAAGGAGTGGCCAGTTGCCACAAAAGTGATAGAACTTGCAAACTGTGACGTAAAAATATAAATGACATCAATTTTTAGAATGACGCACTGCGTTCTGCATGCTGTCTCCTCAAACACACGAAGGGAGGGCTGGCGATTTACCTGATGTTAGAGTAACTTCCCCTGTTTGGCCGATTGAATTAGGCGAGAGCACTCCCACACACCATGAAATTATTCCCCTTAATTATTTTCGAACAACTCCTATTGTGGGAATACATCCAATAAGGTGAATTGGCACACTGTCGCAAGTAGTAGCAATAGAGTTCATAGCTGAATTTTCCTACGACTAAATGACTGCGTAGTCTGAGGGGGCCTGAAGGGGCATTTTACTTGAATCGTGCAAAGTCACATCCACCAGGTGCAGCTAGACACAGAGTTCTTACATCCACCATTTGGTTGTGTATACGTGTCTGGTGTTCGTTGGTGTAGTGTTTGGTGTTTGCAGTTTTGTCGGGTCTGTTTGAAATGTTTGCATTTTCTCTCTCACTCGTCCGAATCTCTGTCTCTCTCGTTCTCTCTCTCTCTATCTCTCTCTCTCTCTCTCTCTCTCTCTCTCTCTCTCTCTCTCTCTCTCTCTCTCTCTCTCTCTCTCTCTCTCTCTCTCTCTCTGTCTCTTACTGTGCTCTGTCTGTGACTGGTGTGTGCGAGGTTGGGGGTGGGTGGGGGAGGATGGATGAGTGTTTGAATGTGTAATATTTGTTTTCCCAGTTGCTTCTGTTCATTATTGGTGGTTTTAATTATGTTTTTCTTCTGTTGTTTCGAGGGCAAGATGTAAACAAGCCCATTGTGTGCTTATTCTTTTCCCTCAATAAACAAATGTTTCAAATCTCTCTCTCTCTCTCTCTCTCTCTCTCTCTCTCTCTCTCTCTCTCTCTCTCTCTCTCTCTCTCTCTCTCTCTCTCTCTCTCTCTCTCTCTCTCTCTCTCTCTCTCTCTCTCTCTCTCTCTCTCTCTCTCTCTCTCTCTCTCTCTCTCTCTCTCTCTCTCTCTCTCTCTCTCTCTCTCTCTCTCTCTCTCTCTCTCTCTCTCTCTCTCTCTCTCTCTCTCTCTTTGTCTGTCTGGCTGTATGTCTGCTGTCATTTCTGCCTCTCTGTCCCTGTCCCTATTTCTGTTCCTGTCCTTCTTCCTCTACGCCCCCCCCGCCCCCCTCCCCCTCTCTCTCTCTCTCTCTCTCTCTCTCTCTCTCTCTCTCTGTCTCTCTCACGCGCATGCACACCCTCTTGGATACATTGTTTTAATAATTTAACCAACACTGTGTTATCTCACGTGTGTCAACACTTAAATTGGCACAACAGATCGAAATAGTGAAGCTAGGGGAGAGGCATATTAGTTAAATGAATAAGGGAAACAACTCTCTGTAATTATCTCCCTCCACCAAAGTTATTTTCGGCACACATCGCATAGCAAAAGCATAAATCAACAGCCACACGGAGACAGACTCAAGCACATCCTTAAGAAAAAGATGACCCAGGACTGCCCTATATGTGACCATCACCCACCCACACAGTACACAACAACAGCGGTGAAGGGAATAATACACCAACAAATCAACATGGCATAGCCTTCTGGTCTTGAATTATGTTACACCTAAACCTCAAGTGAACTCGACCTAAATATCGCAAGTTCCTACGCTGCATGCAAAGTATGAGAGTCCTGGGTTCCTCCGTTCAAACGTTATCGTGTTAGCACAGTCAGCCAGGAGCAAAGAGACAGACAGACATCGCTGAAAACATTCCCGGCTTCGCTTTGCGGCTGTTAAAAATGCAGTCATGTCCAGAGTTATGTCAACAAAGCGACAATGAATCGTAGATGCATTCTCTTAAAAAAAATAAAAAATAAAAAATAAATTAAAAAAGCACGCAACGTCAGGGGGGGGGCGGGGGGCGGGTGTTGTTGTGTGCACTGACCCAACCAACGCACAGACTCGTCAGTACTCTATGTGGGTTTTTTCCCTTCTTTCTTTAGTTTGACTGCCATTGATTTCTATCCTACCCCATCCCTCTTTAGTTTCAACGTTATTGTAGAACTTTTTGGAGGCGGTCAAGAGACCGCCTCCCTTTTAATTTCGGGCAAGGCATCACATGACTTTTTTGTCTGGATGGTCACGTGGTTTTTTGGCCAGTTCTAGAGTATGTGGAGGAGCACGTGACCTGCTGGGCGCATCAGAGTTGTCTTCCCTTTGTCATGGAAGTTGTCTGCCCTTTTTAATTGAGCGTGCGACTCTACATGTAATGTAGGTCCGTGGGTGCGACGCGCTGGTGGATCATTGAGAACTTCATGAATATGCATCAGCCTAACAGACTGGTGACCAGAACATGTTAGCCTACAGAGTTACTGTGACTGCGTCTCTCTCTCTCTCTCTCTCTCTCTCTCTCTCTCTCTCTCTCTCTCTCTCTCTCTCTCTCTCTCTCTCTCTCTCTCTCTCTCTCTCTCTCTCTCTCTCTCTCTCTCTCTCATCTCTCTCTCTCTCTCTCTCTCTCTCTCTCTCTCTCTTTTTCTTTGCTCTTGCACTGCTTCCAATTTTGTTTCCACATACTATTTCTTTTTGTCTCTATCTTTCGCCCTGCCTTTTCCTGCCTCTCTCCCTGCTCTGTCTCTGTCTGTCTATGTATGTCTGTCTCTCTCTCTCTCTCTCTCTCTCTCTCTCTCTCTCTCTCTCTCTCTCTCTCTCTCTCTCTCTCTCTCTCTCTCTCTCTCTCTCTCTCTCTCTCTCTCTCTCTCTCTCTCTCTCTGCTTTGACTCACTTTCATTGTCCTTATCTCTCACATACTGCCTCTTTTTGTCTGTTTCTTTCTTTCTGTCGCTTTCTGCCTCTGTCTCTGCTCTCTCTCTCTCTCTCTCTCTCTCTCTCTCTCTCTCTCTCTCTCTCTCTCTCTCTCTCTCTCTCTTCTCTCTCTCTCTCTCTCTCTCTCTCTCTCTCAACAATGTCTCCATCTGTCTCTCAGGTTCCTTGTTTCATTACTCAGAAACAAAACTCTTTCTTTCTTCTCCCCCCCCCCCCCTACCCACCCTGGGGGTGTGCCTGTGTAAGTGTTAGCCTACTGTGCTGTGATGTTGAGCCATGCTTTTTCTATGCCTAAGTCTCTTATAGCTTACAACAATGCCTGCGTGTGTGCGTTGTGCGTTAGCAGTGTTTGGAGTTCGTGTCGTCTGCTTAAACTTGCATGTCCACACTGCTAAACAATTATGATGTATAGCATACGAATAGCATGCAAAAGATTTGCAGAATTTTGAAAGCCAAACGAGTTTACATTAAAGTTGTGTATTACGCTTCTGCAAAGAGTATTGTGAAGAAAACAAATTTTGTGTTGTCTTATAGTAAAAACCAGGCGTGAATTGTATGATAATAAAACCACAAAGGTACTGTAAATAGAGTTATCGTGACCTCATTTTCTTGAAGCCACTGCTCACGTCGCGGGTCAAATAGACCCAGACTTTTATACAGTCAAAAGTAGCACTTAGCTGTTCATTCCTATTCCAAATGTGCGGGTCTAGGCTGCACACACACCCGTGTGTGTGTGTGTGTGTGTATGCACGAGCGCGTGTGTGTGTATGTGCGCGCATGCGTGTGTGTGTGTGCGTGTGCGCGCATGTATGTGTGTGTGTACATGTGTGTGTGAACGTGCGCATGTGTGTGTGTGCACATGCATGTGTGTGCGCACGTGTGTGTGTGAGTGTGTGCGTTTGCACGTATGTGTGTTCGCGTGCGCATCTCAAAGTCTGGTTTCTCTCAGTTTCATGACAACAACTCTAGGCTGATCCTAACCCTATCATCTTTCTCTGGTTTCATGAAAATGTGTAAAGTGTACATTTGTTTCAATTGGTGCTTCTTATTTTTGATGTCACTCTCATTATGTGTTAACGAAAACAGCATTTTGTTATTTAAAAGCCTTTTCTGACATTGTGAAACAAAATCTTGGAAACGTGAACTCTCCATAAGTATTTGTGGTTGTCGCAAATACAGACTCTCATAGTAGCGAGCTGCAGATTTGCACGAGCGACAGATTTGCACCCGACAGGCCTACTGTGTGTGTGCGTGCCTGGCAGTAGGCTATTGGTTCTACCACACTTTCTCCAGGTGTCGTCTGCTAAACATCTCTCTCTCTCTCTCTCTCTCTCTCTGCTTTACTCACACTTTCATTGTCCTTCTCTCTCACATACTATCTCTTTTTATCTGTTTCTTTCTTTCTGTCGCTTTCTGTCTCTGTCTCTGCTTTCATGCTTTCAGTCTCTCTCTCTCTCTCTCTCTCTCTCTCTCTCTCTCTCTCTCTCTCTCTCTCTCTCTCTCTCTCTCTCTCTCTCTCTCTCTCTCTCTCTCTCTCTCTCTCTCTCTCAGCTCCATCTGTCTCTCAGGTTCTTTTGTTTCATTGCACAGAAACAAAACTATTTCTTTCTCTCCCCCCCCCCCCCCCCCCCCCCCCATCCTGGGTGTGCACTGCTAAAAAACAATTTGTATGATGTATAGCATACGAATAGCATGCAAAAGATTTGGAGAATTTTGAAAGCCAAACGATTTTACATTAAAGTTGTGTATTACGCTTCTGCAAAGAGTATTGTGAAGAAAACAAATGTTGTGTTGTCTTATAGTAAAAACCAGGCGTGAATTGTATGATGATAAAACACTTGACAGGGCTTCATCCTCATTTTGGCTGGGTTTTTTTTTTAAAGTGTACAACCACCATTACTAAACCTTTGCAAAATCACAGAAGTGCATTACTAAACTTTTGCAAAACAACAGCAATTGCATCGTTAAAATAATAAATACTGCATTCATCATAAAAATGACAACAAAAAATAAAAGGACTGCACACATAACATTTTTCGTCCTCGCCTTTTAGGTGGAAAAAACCTGTACAGGGTCTCAAATGGCACACCGTTAAAGGGACACCCTGACGGATGAGTTATTGTAAGAAACACGCTGAGGAGTTTTACTCACAACAAAAGAACCAGCTCTTTTTTTTGTTTACTGCACTACAAAAAAAAAAAAGAAAACGCTTCAACCACAATGACTGAGGTGGTGTAGAGTGGCACAGTAGTATTGCGTTCGCTTCGTGTCAAGTAAACCCGAGTTTGAACCTGGGTACAAGGGATTTGTTCCTCTCATTCTGCACTAAACCGAGGTCCCGTGTGCCCATGCACTTAGCATATGTTAAATCCAATGGCGACGAAAAAGTTGTAATTTTGTCAAAATTCCCCCCCCCCCCCCCCTCCTCCCTCAGCAGTGACAATAATCGCATGCCAATTATATATTCACCAAACCCTTTATTTTGAAGAAATACTTACGGATGGATTTTACATTCTTCTATCCTCACGTTCATTTATCAGTTGACTATGCCTTGACCCCCCCCCCCCCCTTTCTTTTTCATTGATACACACACTACCATTGAGAGACTCATTAATATGCGTTAGCCTAGCAACTGACCAAAACAGTTAGGTAGGCTTAGTGATGCGACTCTCTTTGTGCTGTGGTGTTGAGCTATAGGCCTAGAAGCAGGGTCAGTCCCTGTAGGCCTAGGCCTAGTGCAAAGGTTAGCAGACGGACACAATCAGTTGACAGTGAAAGATGAATATGAGCCAAGTTGGTTCTTTTCAGTTTTATTTACACAACCGTAGGCTGAGGCTACCCTACTCTCTTTGTGTTTATGACTCTCTATCTCAAAAGTCGAAGTCTGGTTTCTTTCAGTTTCATGACAACATTAGGATCACAAATACTTTGGAAGACGAATCTCATCTGCTTACAGAACTAAACCGTCATGTTCAGCACTTTACTGTGTTGAACTTCTTTTTTGTTCTTGTCTGAGCGGTCGATGACGAACGTATTTCATGACACGTTCATATTTTATATAACTTTTTTTCTTCTTCTTCTCTAAAATAGCCAACTTGCATCACCTTGAAGATATTTTGAAAAGACATACATGTTCATACACATTTGAAGTGCAATACACTCTTCTACATAATGTTAACACTGTTTGGCCTCCTTTTAGTTGATATTTATCAACTGAATTTTCTTGTAGCATTTACTATACAGTAGTAATGAAAAAGAAAAGCTGTTTTCTTTCCTTTTACTGGTCGTTTGCTGCGAGTTTATTTTTCTTCTGCATTCTTCCGAATGTCCCCTATATGCGTAAACTTTTATCCTTCTTTCTACCACTTATTTAGGGTTTTCCGTAATGAACTTACGCGTCTAATGTTAGCCCGGCCTTAAGGTTCAGTCTCAAACCTCTGCACTTAATGTAACATTGATGCTACTGCTGCTGCTGCTGCTTTTTACCGCTTCTATGCTGCCCAATACTGGCTGTTTCTTCTTCTACCTCGTGTACTGCTGCTGCTGCTTCCATTTTGCTAATGTGGCTTGATGAGGGTTTGGTGTCGCCACACGCAAGTTGTTAAAATGTTCGCGGAGAGCAACTCAAGAGAAGCTTTGATGTGATTGGGCACTTAGTGTCAATCAATGCGCGGTTAACGACTTTCCCTTCTGTCCGTCTGTAACCTCTCTCTCTCTCTCTCTCTCTCTCTCTCTCTCTCTCTCTCTCTCTCTCTCTCTCTCTCTCTCTCTCACTCTCTCTCTCTCTCTCTCTCTCTCTCTCTCTCTCTCTCTCTCTCTCTCTTGTGTTTCTTAAATTTGTTTTTCTTTTATCCAAGGACAGATTGTAAGAATAGGCCATCGCCTAAAATCTTTATCCTTGTCAAATAAAGTTTTCCAGTGTCCAGTGTGTCCAGTCTCTCTCTCTCTCTCTCTCTCTCTCTCTCTCTCTCTCTCTCTCTCTCTCTCTCTCTCTCTCTCTCTCTTATAGGACTCCGGAAAAGCCATGTGCTTTGTCTCATCACACTCGTCACTTCCCACCTCCAGTCGCGTGGCGATAACAGATGTGGAGTGTGTGGCGCGTGGGCGAGTCGGGTGTGAATTCGTATCAGCTAAGCTTTAACCCTTTCACCGCCAAAGTCGCATTTTAGCACCACAGTGATTTAACTTCTATGTCACTAAAAGGCATCAAATGTGGGTCTATTATCCAAAGATCCTATTGTCTTAGTTTTGGGAAGTAAGGATAGACCTTATTTTATACGTGTCGCAGAAGAATCCACAATACTGCAGATGGATTTTGTTCTCTACCCAGGTAAATTTAATGGAAACGTTTGGCTGAAATATGGCTGGCGGTGAAAGGGTTCCCCCATGCATTTCTTGGTTAATTGTATTTTTCCGTTTTTGCCTTTCTTACCATACATAAAGCTGTATTTTAGGAACATGTTTAGCTAATTACCGTTTTGGAATACTAACCCTAACCCTAACCCTAACCCTACCCCTAAACCTAACCCTACCCCCCACTATGTACTGCAGTACACCGCGATTTGTCACAGTTGTGGTTCGTTGCGTTTTTCCGTCTTATACGTTGGGGGGTAGGGTTAGGGTTAGGGCTAGGGTTAGGGTTAGGGTTAGTATTCCAAAAAGGTTATTAGCTAAAAATGTTCCTAAAATACAGCTTTATGTATGGTAAGAAAGGCAATAACGGAAAAATACAATTAACCGAGATAGGTAGGGGAG
>CM065681.1:45703410-45710910 GCA_017654935.2 Phymorhynchus buccinoides
GGGTTTTTGTTTTTTTAATCATTGTGTTGGATGCATGGCATAGTGTTTATCCGTCTCTATGTCTGTGGTCTGGCCTTTAAGCAGAATAAATGTACGTCAGGGTTAAGTTCAGTAGGCAAAACTACCGATAGTTAGTTTGCACTATTCAGCAAAGGTGAATAATTTTGGTCAACTCTGCTTGTTAGAAGCTGACATCCCAGCTGGATGTTTCAATGGGATACACTTCTAGATAGGATGTCCCATTGCTGTAAAAAAACAAAACAAAACAAAAAACACATTGCTGTACTTCCAGAATTCAAGATGGCGGACATCAATAATGGTGGCCCATAACTTAAGTGTTTGGGCATGTAACATAGTCAAGTAGCATCTCATTTGAACGGGGTTTTTTGCGAGGTGTACTGTTTCTTGAAATCAGTTTGGATATTGGATGTGTCGTGTTAATTGTATGAGGTAATCAGAATAAAAAAAATGGCAAATCAGAATTATTTTCATTGTTCCAAAACTGTATGGGTGTTTTTTGGGGGGGATGTTTGGGGGGGGGGGGGGGGGTTTGGGGGGTTGTTGTCTTGATGCCTGTGGGCTCTGTTGTAACGGCTCCAAAACTGTTTGTGTTTTCAGTGTGTGTAGCTGCTCAATTTCCATTGCAAAAGATGGGGCCTGATCTCATTTTTGTTTAGATTAAAATATGTGGCACAATGTAATAATGGAGAAAAAACTGCGTAACCGTTTTAGATTAAAATATGTGGCACAATGAAATAATTTAAAACAAATCCACAGCCTGTATTCTAATCGCAGTGAAATAAATGAAATCATTGCATCTTTGTATCCTCTTTTACTTAGGCAGGGGAGATGCTAGTTTCTTTAGCTTTCCAGCACGTCTTTATCATTGGGGGAGAGGGAGGGGGACAGCCACAGGGGGTTGGCACAATGTTATTTTGCTGTATCAAAAAGAAGTATAGTATAGTTACAGCGTGTTTGGCTGTGTCACTGAGAAACATGTAGACAGGTGGAGGGCCCTTGTTAGGTCGCGATATGTCGCACTATCGCAATATGTCTCAATGTTCGACAAATCGCGGGCACACACACACACACACACACACACACACACACACACACACACACACACACACACACACACACACACACACACACACACACACACACACACACACACACACAGAGTGTGAGAGACTAGAGAGAGAGAGAGAGAGAGAGAGAGAGAGAGAGAGAGAGAGAGAGAGAGAGAGAGTGTGAAAATTAATAATCTCTCTCTCTCTCTCTCTCTCTCTCTCTCTCTCTCTCTCTCTCTCTCTCTCTCTCTCTCTCTCTCTCTCTCTCTCTCTCTCTTCTCGTTCTTTGTGTGTGTGTGTGTCTCTCTCTCTTTTTCAATCTGTCTCTCTCCTTCTCATAGTCTATCTGTTTGCGAGACTGAGAGAGACTGTGAGACGGAGAGATAAAGATGCAGAAAATGGAGATGGAGAAATATATATGTTTGTAACCCTTTTACCGCTTTTATGGGTATACTCACTCCAAAAAGTCCATTACATTTACTTCGGTGAGAGAACAAACTGTCTGCAGTATTGGGGATTCTTCTGTGACCTAAAATACGGGTCTATCCTTACTTCCCAAAACTGAGACAATAGGGTCTTTGGATAACAGGCACCAGAGGTGATGCGCATTTTAGAAGCCCACCCCAATAGGTGTTAAATTTCACTGTGGTGCTAAAATGCGACTTTGGCGGTGAAATGGGTTAATTTACCATTTGGTAGGGTGTGCTTTTATGGGTTTACTCACTCCCACAGTCCTTCACCGCCATTTTATAAGTGAAGCGCACTTGGCAACGCAAGTTTCTATCAAGTTTCCGTATTTTCATTGTACGCAACAGTCAATCCTTACGGCACTTTGGCATCGTTTCACCAGCTAGGGAGTACAACCAAAGATATTCTAAAAGGGTAAGATGGTTTACTTAAGAGCTCGGCGAACCGGGCTGATAGAGTTATCGTTAGTGAAAAACAGTAGGCCTATTCGCAGTGGAGGCTATCCAAAAACTCAGTGTGTGGAATTTGAACGGAGAATTCAACTGGCCGTTTATCGACGTGTAAAATGTGTCCTGTGGCAAAAAGGGACATAACCAGTGTTTCTGTCCTCACTACTCATATGCGCGAAACGAGACCGGATGCTTATCTTCCCCTATGCAGTCTTTGGTACAACATAGATTATATATTCTTGTCTTCTCTCTGAATCACTTCTCCCTTTTCTTTCTGTGTTTTACCCCTATAATCGTGTTCAGGAAAAGCTACCCCGATGAAAGAAAATATATTTGAAAGAAAAACTAATAGGCCTATGTCCGCGAGTTGTCGCACATTGTGATACATTAATGGTGCAGAGTGGCACAGAGGTAACGCGTTTCGCCTTGTGTCAAGTAAACCCGAGCTCGAACCTGGGTACAGGGGATTTTTCCTCTCACTTTGCTCTAGGCCTTGCGGTCTGAACGCGGAGTCTTTCGCGGATGAGACGATAAACTGAGGTCCCGTGTGCCCATGCACTTGGCACACGTTAAACCCAGTGGCAACGAAAAAGTTGTCATTTGGTCCAAATTTACCCCACCCCCCTTTCCTTCCTCATCAGTCACACAAACATTGCATGAAAATAAATTGGGTGGCGCGCCTCTGGCTGCGACGCGCTCTCCAGGTGGGAGCAACCCGAATTTGACAGAGACGCATCTGTGACTATAAAGTACCTAATACCTAAAAATCATGCCTGTTCCCCACCATTGTACATAATAGCACCCGCCGCAATATGTCGCACAATGAGACGTATTGCGATAGTGCGACATATTGCGGCCTAACAGCCCTCACCAAGGAATCTGTACTCGCAGCATCCTGAATGGAATGATCCAGGCGGGTAAGATGGAAGAAAGACGTTGGCGAAGACTGAGGAGAAGAAGAACGAAAGACAGAAAGAAAGAAAGAAAGAAAGAAGGAAGGAAGGAAGGAAAGAAAGAAGAAAGGAAGAGAAAGAAAGAAAGAAAGAAAGAAAGAAAGAAAGAAAGAGAAAGAAAGAAAGAAAGAAAGAAAGAAAGAAAGGAAAGGAAAGAAAGAAAAGGAAAGAAAGAAGGAAAGAAAGAAGGAAAGAAAGAAAGAAAGAAAGAAAGAAAGAAGGAAAGAAAGAAGGAAAGAAAGAAAGAAAGAAGAAAGAAGGAAGGAAGGAAAGAAGGAAAGAAGGAAAGAAAGAAGGAAGGAAAGAAGGAAAGAAAGAAAGAAAGAAAATGGCTTCAGATGGGAAGGCTTGGTTGGGAACATTAAGAAGAGGGAGGAGAAGAAGATATGAAAGAGGTGGAGGAGGAGGAGGGGGATCGAGGAGGAGGAGGGAGGCAGAAGGGAGAACAAGAACAATGAGGAGAGGAAGTAAGGACGTAGACGATGGAGTGAAGGAGAAGAAGAATAAGAAGACAAGAAGAAGGAGAAGAAAAGGAGGGGATGGAGAAGAACTTAAAGAACGAGAAAAACAAGACGAGAAATATTTTGAAAAATCGAACATTAATGCTACTGTATATTTACACTTTCCGTTATTGTTGTACGCCTACGGTCAAAGCAAAGACTGTCGATCCTAACTGTAGATCAAAGATATGTATTTTGTATTGGTATTTGGTATATTCTAGTCACAGAGACTTATCTCTGTGAAATTCGGGCTGCTCTTCCCTGGAGAGAGCGTCGTCGCAAGTGCAGTGTTTACCCAATTTTTTTAATATTTTTGTTTGGGGGGAGCACAGGGTGAGGAGGGGGTGTGGGCACACTTGGAAAACCCAGCTATCAATTTGGCCATACCAGGCAGCGGGATTTCTCCTTGCTCTTACCGACTTTCAACTGCCGTGGGATTTTCGCGTGCGTAAAGCGCACGGGTCAGACGTTCAGTTCGATATTCCTGTCAAACTAGAAGGAAAGGGCGAGGCCGGGATTCGAACCCGGGTCACTCACGCTGTAGTCACGCATTACATTTGGCAGGCGAACTTCTTAGCCACTCTGCCACCTTTGCTGTTACGTGACATGCATAAACTGTTAGAGGCCTGCTTTTCCCCAGGGAATGAAAACAACCCAGGCTCTTAGCGCAATGCTCAGCCGCTGATTATCTGGCGGTTTCTTGGTGCGCTCGATATTCACAGACATCGTGTCTCTGTGAGATTATTGTAGCCCTGTTGCCGCATCAAACGCTGCCTGTCTTTAGAATTCTAAGTGGCCTTTCCTACTGCCGAAGGCTTGTTTCCTGTCTGACCTTATCAATGACACTTAATGTATGCCAATAAAGGCTGATCTTCGTGGGACGCCATTTTTATTTCAGTTCGACTGTTTTCGGCACACTATTGCTGATATGGCTGTCGTGATCGATCATCCAAATGTTGAATATTGTTGACACCCCAGCTTCAGATCAAGACCATGTATAAATCCTTCTCATCCTTCTATAACTGTTGGTGACAATGTCATTCACTTCTCGGATTCTGCTCGCAATCTGCTGGGTGTCATGTTCGACAAGTCTTTGTCCATAAGTCATATGTCAGAAGTTTCTTTATTGTCCATTGGCATTGTACAACGCACATGGAAACTTGTCTTCCGCCGTGTAAAATAAACATATTAAATAAAAGTATGAAACATAAATTTACATTAACAAAAATGTATTAACATTTATTAAAAATTGTTAACATGAATGCTCAGATAAATGAACTCTGTCAAGCCGGTTATCTTGAACTAAGAAAAATCGGTTCTATGCTTCACTACTTAACTAAAGACACTACTGCAACACTCGTCTCCTCTCTCGTCCTGTCTCGGCTTGACTATGCAAATTCTCTTCTTGCTGGTCTTCCACGGAAATATACAGACGGAATTCTAAGAGTCATGAATTGTGCTGCTCGGCTAATCTTCAGGTCGTCTAAGCGTGAGCATGTGACCCCTCTTCTGTCTGAACGGCACTGGCTGCCTGTCTCTCACAGAATTCAATACAAAAGTGCTCTTATGTGTTTCGGTATAATTTCTAACACCGCTCCTCTATACCCCAGTCAACTCCTCGAGCTATGCACACTCCCTCTAGGTCTCTCCGCTCCTCTGCTGACACTACTAGGATGTTTCGTGTTCCACAGAACCGCAAGAAGTTCCAGGGAGGGCGTCCGTGCTTTCGCTTACATTGACCCTGTGATCTGGAACAGCCTACTTTTCACTGTCCGTCATGCACAAACTCTGTCCTCTTTCAAATCGAAACTCATCTCTTCTCTCTGTCATATCCCTAGGTATCCGTGATTACCGTAATTTGCTTGTGTATTGGGCTGTGAGCCTTTTGACAGGTGTACAGGATGATTGTTTTGTTGGTGTGCAGTGTGTGTTGCCGCACAAAGCAAAACAATCTCAAAAATGAAGGTTTCGCTCCATTCGGTTGCTTTATGCATTTTGACGGGGTATCACAAACTGTCCTTGAGGTAAGCCAATCAAATTATTCTCGGACCTCGTTTGTTTTATTAATTGAAATGTGATGATAAAAATAAATGTTAATTGAACTAAACAAGGAAAAAAAAAATAACGGCTTTATGTCTAGCTTTAATAAATTTGCTTGTGTAAGATAATATCCTTAGCAAATTTTGAGCAGTATAAATTGTTTTGTCGACTGCATTTTTCAGCAAGGTGAGTCGGGTAGGCTGTTCACCCCCATTAGTTAGTGCTGCCCTCGCGAAAGAGAACATGTGTGTTTATTCACCTGCGTGCGTGCGTGCGTGCGTGCGTGCCTGTGTGTGTGTGTGTGTGTGTGTGTGTGTGTGTGTGTGTGTGTCTGTGTGTGTCTGTGTCTGATTTTGTACGTGCGTGCGTGCTTGGTGCTTGTGCTCCGATGTCATATTATTAGTGTTAGGCGTTACCCGTCAAAAATCATCAAGCTCACGCGCGCATACACGCACACACGCACGCACACGCACACACACACACACACACGCTTTACCCTAAATCGTTTTTCTGTCTCCTCTCACTACCACCAGTTGTAACACACACACGCACACGCGCGCGCACGCACGCACACGCACGCACACGCACACGCACACACATACACACGCACACACAGACACATACACACAAGACACACATATACACACACACACACACACACACACACACACACGCACACACACATACACATGCACACAACACACACATACAAACAAAACCTCCCTTTCCTTTGTAACAAAACGAATGAATGAAAGAACGAAAGAAAGGAGGGCAATCGAAAAGAAGAAAAGGAACAAACAAGCAAGCACACTTGGTGCACTACCCATTACCCCGCTTGTCCTGGGGACATTTGTATGTGGGTCACAGCTACCCAGAGAAACCCCAAGGGACTTAATTGTTGTGCGTCAGTGTTTCTTGAAGGCCTCTATCCACAGGTCGCTGAGGCGTTACCGAAAAGGAAAAAAAAAATATATATAGGTGAAGACGGGGTAAAAAGCCCATGGGCGGGCAAGAAGCCCATGCCAATTATCTCATGAAATGAAGAAAACTTCAGTCAAATTTGCCCATGAGACGAATGCTAAACATTAACATTCGTCTCATGGGCAAAATGTGACTGAAATTAGCATTAACACTCGTCTCATGGGCAAAATGTGACTGAAATTAGCTTCATTTCATGAGGTAATTGGCATGGGCTTCTTTCCCGCCCATGGGCTTTTTGCCCCGTCTTCACCTATAGGCCTATATTTGCAAGTTTGAATGATCTCTCCCTAAAACATAAGTGCTCTGTATGAGCACTAGCATTGCATAATAATGTCTGGCGTTGCTGCTGTTTAGTGCTTTCACTCTCAGGGAAGGCAGTCAAAAGTGTACTCAGGACTGCTGTAACCCTCTAGGTGTTCTCGAACTGTCCAGATCAGTCGAGAGAAAGCGGTTGTAGGGGAAGACGGGGTAAAAAGCGCATGGGCGGGTAAGAAGCCCACCCCAATTATCTCATGAAATGAAGCAAATTTCAGTCTCAGTTTGCCCATGAGACGAGCGTTAATGTCTAGCATTCGTCTCATGGGCAAATTTGACTGAAATTTTCTTTATTTCATGAGATAATTGGGGTGGGCTTCTTACCCGCCCTAGTTGTCTTCAAGATACACTTTTACTATAAGCATTTTGCTTAGCAGTTGGGGAGGGTCTGAGTTTGTTTCTCTCGCTATACTCTTACAATCTGTCCACATATCATGTCTAGCGGCAACTCGGGCGTGTGTTTGTTCCGGTTTGAGCTTCATTGAAAGCTTTTCACGAAAGGCCCAACAGAATGCAGGTTGAGAAAAAAGAAAGAAAGAGTTTGTATGAATTTCTTTGAGCGAGTTTATTGACTTGTCCCTGTTGACAGTAAGGACAACTAGGCGCTTCTAAGCTTATAGCTTGTTGTGCTCATACAATAATGTGTGTACACTGCAATGTATTATGTTAATAAAATTTTGTTTAAGCCAACTAGGCCTAGTGTTCGGGGTCGTGTGTGACAGAC
>CM065681.1:45713410-45715910 GCA_017654935.2 Phymorhynchus buccinoides
CACCAGGAAAACATACTTTTACAGAGATCGCAGCACTCGCTTTGGTTTAAACAAGATTTAATCAAATAAAGCACATACAGCAGCACATAATTTAAATAAGTAGAGCACAACAAGCTTAGAGCTTATGCAAGGCACTCCAACAATTTTCAATTACATAGTATTGGCTGCCATGGAAATAAACAGCACAACATCAATATTAGTGTACAATGGAAAGAAAAACAAATAAAACAATAACTTACCAACAAAAACATGAATCAAAACAACAGATTAGAAACTCGCTTTGCTCTGGTTTCCTAGAAATCAAACCGTCAAATCGGCGATTCCTCCTTAGCGGAGGTACTGGACGTCAGATTCTTTCAGTGAAAGAGAAGGGATGTGCCGCCTTCTCTTTTCTAATGGCCGCCTGAGTCGCTTAGACCAAATCATGAAATGTCCACTATGCAAGCCTTTTTATTTACAGTTTACCAAAAGGCGTTTCGCTCACAACAAAGGAAATGGCTCCAATCTTTTTTTTTACTGCACTACAAAGAAGAAAAAAACTTCAACCACTCGAGTGGCCTCCATCCACCCCGTCCAAAATTGCTTCTCTCTCCAGCAACTCCGCCAAGGAGGAATCGCCGTTTTGACGATTTGATTTCTAGGAAACCAGAGCAAAGTGAGTGTTCCTATCCTTGAAAAGGCTGAATTTCTTGTGATCTCGACGTCAGGTTTGTTCTTGCAAAACACTCATCCGTCAGTGTGCCCCTTATTGCAGTATAGTTATTCTCCATTGCTGATGCATAACTTGTCACTGAATGACACACTGGGTGTACTCACTTTTGATGTGTGACATTGTGTTTCTCAAACGCACGTTCTTTTCTTGTTCGTTTGTGTGTTTCTTGGTTGTTGTTTTTCTTAATTACTTTTGTAATTGATGTTTGCACCTAAGCATGAGCAAACTTATGGAACTGTGGAACAGTTTTTGAGGTTTTTATTAAGATAGTTTTTTTTTAATTATTAAGATAGTGTTTATTAAGACATAACTCGTTTGGGGTTATATATTTCGAAATAATATTAAGTCAGGTCTGACCTTCTTCAAGGTCTTGTTAACCTTGCCGACAGGTATCTATCTGTCTTGACATCAGCTATACCTACCTACCTGGGTAGGCCTAATTTCCGCTCTCTTCCCTGCTGAGGGTGCCTGTTGTCAGTCTCACTGCTGACGCTTTATGTTACCAACTGTCAGGAGAGGGGGGGTAGAGCACGAAGCGTTGTCATATTAATGGGGTAGAGGGTAGGCCTGAGCGGGCGGTCCGTTTGGCGTATCCTTTTCGTCCGCAGGTGGCCACATTTACCACGTAGGGCCTACCGTGTGGTGGTGTAGAGTGGCACAGTGGTAGAGGCGTTCGCCTCGTGTCAAGTAACTAAACCCGAGTTCGAACCTGGGCACAGGGGATTTTTCCCTCTCACTTTTTCACTAAGCCTTACGGTCTGAGCGTGGAGTCTTTCTGGATGAGACGATACACCGAGGTCCCGTGTGCCCATGCACTCAGCACACGTTAATCGCAGTGGCCAACGAAAAAGTTGTCATTATCCCCCCCCCCCCCCCCCCCCCCCCTTTCCTTCATCATCAGTCGCACAAAAATCGCATGCAAAACAAAACAAAAATGGGTGGCGCGCCTCTAGCTGCAACGCGCTCTCCAGGTAGGAGCAACCCGAATTTTGCAGAGACGCCTCCGTGACTATAAAGTACCTAATACCTACCGCGCGTCTCTGCAAAATTCGGGTTGCTCCTACCTGGAGAGCGCGTTGCAGCTAGAGGCGCGCCACCCATTTTATTTTTTTGGGCATGCTATTTTTGTGCGACTGATGATGAAGGAAAGGTGCGGTATATTATTGCAATATTATGTCGCTAAAATTTAAGGTTAATACACACGCAAGGTGGGTCTTCGAAGCTGTACAGGCTTTTAATGAATAGCGGAGTGTCCAAGTCGGTTTATCAGGTAGCCACCACACCAAATTTAAAGTGATTCTGTTTATAGGTTCATGAGTTACACGGCGGATAGACAGAGAGAGAGAGATAGAGAGAGAGAGAGAGAGAGAGAGAGAGAGAGAGAGAGAGAGAGAGAGAGAGAGAGAGAGAGAGAGAGAGACAGAGAGAGAGAGAGAGACATACAGACAGACAGAGAGAGAGAGAGAGAGAGAGAGAGAGAGAGAGAGAGAGAGAGAGAGAGAGAGAGAGAGAGAGAGAGAGAGAGGGGGGGAAGAGAGAGGCAGACTTTGAATTTTATTAAATAGGTATAGTGTTTAAACAATATACATTTTCTTAAATAAATAAATAGAGCCTCTTAGGAGGTTTGGGTGGTGTTCCGGCCTCTGTTTTCTCCGTTCTTGACCAAGAAATGTAGAAAGAGATGAACGACAAGACACTTCTTGTGTATGTCAGGCACTAGACATGAAACACAGTCAGATTGGCCATGGGGCCTTGTCGGTGGGGATGTCTGATATCCCGTCCCCATTG
>CM065681.1:45723410-45725910 GCA_017654935.2 Phymorhynchus buccinoides
CACCGCCAGTAAAGTCCCTTAGTTTTTTTTTGAATACAGATTTGTGTAGTACGTCTACCACGCCTCGGCGCGGCCTCATCGGCTATGGTACCGCCACAATAGTGTACTTAGTTTTACTGTTTTGAGTTCGCGCTCGTTTGCATGCCTGTGTACGTCTATTTCCTTGCAGGCGCGGCCTCTGACAGATGTGAGTGTATGAGAGAGAGAGAGAGAGAGAGAGAGAGAGAGAGAGAGAGAGAGAGAGAGAGAGAGAGAGAGAGAGAGAGAGAGAGAGAGTGTGTGTGTGTGTTTGTGTATGGTATATGTGTAAGAGAGATAAATGTTTGTACGCGCGCGCGCGCACATGCGTGCGTGCGTGCGTGCGTGCGTGCGTGCGCTCGTGCGCTCGCTCGCACGTGTATGTGTATTCAGGTTTATCGTACACCAGTTTTATAAATAAATAAAAACATGTTTGCTCCATCTTCCCCCTCCGATGTTTGTCTGTCTGTCTGCCTGCTCTCTCTCCCTCTCTCCCTCCCCTCTCTCTCTCCCTCCCTCCCTCCCTCCATCTCTCTCTCTCTCTCTCTCTCTCTCTCTCTCCCTCTCCCTCCCCCCTCTCTCTCTCTCCTCTCCCTCCCCCCCTCCTCTCCTCTCTCTCTCTCTCTCTCTCTCCTCTCTCTCTCTCTCTCTCTCTCTCCCCTCCCCTCCCTCTCTCTCTCTCTCTCTCTCTCTCTCTCTCTCTCTCTCCTTCCCTCCCTCCTCCTCCCTCCATCTCTCTCTCTCTCTCTCTCTCTCTCTCTCTCTCTCTCTCTCTCTCTCTCTCTCTCTCTCTCTCTCTCTCTCTCTCTCTCTCTCTCTCGCTCGCTCGCTCGCTCGTCATATTTCAGTCTCCATTTCTGCTTCTCAATGATGAAATATAATAATCTTCCCCTACCCTCTGTGCCCATTTCGTGTCTCCTTGTCCCTAATTTCAAGGTCAGTGCTTTGTTTCATACCTACCTCTTCCGTCGCTAGTATTATTATAATTATGCTAGCGCAACGCCTAGTACCGGTAACGCCGAGTACCGGTAACGCCTAGTACCGGTAATGCTGAGTACCGGTTTTGCCGGGTCCGCGAAATATTATATTATTACTTTTGTGTCTCTCCCTCCTTCCATCTTCTTCTCTCATCCCGTTCTACCCCCCCCCCCCCCGAACCATCCCTACCCCCGCCCCTCTACTCCCAACCCCCACACCCCATACACACACTCGGGTTAACCTCACTTCTCTCATCCCATTCTACCCTCCACATTCGATCAAACGAATGAGAAATCTCATCTGTAGATGAGTTAAATTTATTTTATTCAAACGTAATTTGATGAAACGTGTGATGCAACATGTGGCTCAGGCGAATGAAAAGTGGTGTTTTACGTCCTCTCGGTCAAAGACGCATATGGGACATTTGTAAATACAAAGATGGTGGGAACAATACTGGCTGCAATGCCCGGAGGTAGTGCAACACCAGTAAATTCCCGAGTTTTAAACAATATAAGTAGGTGTAGCGGTAACCACGCCTCGGTTAAACCTCATGTGGCTCAGGCATGCCCCAGCTTAGCGTTTGGGTGGGTTGTGTGTGTGTGTGTGTGTGTGTGTGTGTGTGTGTGTGTGTGTGTGTGTGTGTGTGTGTGTGTGTGTGTGTGTGTGTGTGTATGTGTGTGTGTGTGTGTGTGTGTGTGTGTGTGTGTGTGTGTGTGTGTGTGTGTGTGTGTGTGTGCATAGGGGATAGGGGTGCACATACAATGTAGAAAAGTGTGATACCATTAAATCAATCTTAATAAATACCTGCGTGAATGGGGATTCAAAAATGTTGTATACATTGTCCATTTCATAAATTGGGCAAAGCATTTTGCCCATTTCATGAAATAGGCAAATTCATGGATTGGGCGTAACACATGCAACTTGCAGATACTGTCACACACTTGACTCTCGTAAAATGGTGCACACATTCCTAGGATGTCTCACCCTCTCCCACCCCTGATTTGGAATATGTTTGGGGAGGGGGGGGAGGGGGAGGGTTAAGTGGGGGGGGGGGGGACCGAAAACAATAGTTTCAAATTTGGCAAAGATTGAAAAAGGTAATGCGGAAAAAGCGTAATTTAATGACATAAATTAACTCTTGAATTATTTTTAACTTCTGTTTGTATGGAAATCATCGTCTAGCCTAACACAATGAATACGCTGACGCATGTACACTCGCGCGCGCGCGCGCACGCACGCACACACACACACACACACACACACACACACACACACACACACACACACACATAATGTACACATACACACACACACACGCGCGCGCACACACACGTGTGCCCATGCACACACATACACATACACACAAACACACACATATTATTATTATATATATTTCGTGTGCTTTGTTGTCACTGTGTGCACGTGTGTGTTTTAAGGACAGCACGGCGCAGTCAGTAGGCCTATGTCCAGCATATAATTCACGATTCTGATCGCGAACATGAGA
>CM065681.1:45738410-45740910 GCA_017654935.2 Phymorhynchus buccinoides
AGAGAGAGAGTCAGAGAGAGAGAGAGAGAGAGAGAGAGAGAGAGAGAGAGAGAGAGAGAGAGAGAGAGAGAGAGAGAGCATTTGGTGGCCAAAAAATGTGGTTATTGTAACAGGCAGATAAACTGATAAAGATGTACCCAAGCACGCAAGAGTATATTATCATAGGCCTACATAATTTGCTCTGTCATACCAGTGCGCGTATTATGCGATCGCACCCGCACGCACACACACACACACACACACGCACACGCGCGCGCACACACTCACACACACAGATGCACACCTGTATACTGACGCACGCATTATGCACACGCAAACTCGCGTTCACACCACCACCACGGTACCATGGAGCATGTCGTGTGCATCTATATGTAATGTTTTCACATACAACGTACGTTGGGGGGGGGGGGGGGGGGGGGGGAGAGACGCACAAAACAATAACAACAGAACAACGGGGTTCATTTGTACGGGACACAAAGCTGAGAGAGAGGAGAGACAGAGAAGAACACTGACAGACAGATCAACAGATAAGACAGACATTCAGACGGACAGACAAGCAAGATAGACAGACAGACAGACAATATAGACAAGATAGACAGACAATATAGACAAGATAGACACAGACAAGATAGACAGACAAACAATATAGACAAGATAGACAGACAGACAAGATAGACAGACATACAGACAAGATAGACAGACAGACAGACAAGATAGACAAGACAGACAGACAGACAAGATAGACAGATAGACAAGATAGACAGACATGCAGACAAGATAGACAGACAGACAGACGAGATCGACAGACATACAAGATAGACTGACAGTCAGACAGACAAGATAGACAAGACAGACAGACAGACAGACAAGATAGACCGACAGACAGACAGACAAGCAACCATTTGATGTGAGGCAGCTGGTTGAAGCGTGAGGACTATAATTATAAACCTGGCTTGTGATGGACTTATTGTGATAGCTTGGTGATGACAACCGGGGATTTGTCACCATGGAACTGATGATACCAGTTTTAACAGGGGTGTATACTCGTTTCTGATTGGGACGAATTTTTCCCGTGTTGTTTGGTAGGTCTGCGCGTGAGCGCGTGCTTATTATTTGGTATTTGGTATGTTATGGTCACAGAGGCATCTCTGTGAAATTGGGGTTGCTCCCACCTGGAGAGGGCGTCGCAGCCAGAGGCGCGCCACCATTTTTTATTTATTTTTAAATATTATTTGCTCGCGATTGTTTGTGTGACTGATGAGGAAGGAAAGGAGGGGGGGGGGGGGGGGTAAATGTTGACCAACTGACAACTTTTTTGTTGCCAATGGGATTAACGTGTGCTAAGTGCATGGGCACACGGGACCTCGGTTTAGCGTCTCATCCGAAAATACTCCACGTTCAGACCATAAAGGCCTAGTGCAGAGTGAGAAGAAAAATCCCCTGTACCCAGGTTCGAACTCGGGTTTATCGTGCATGAGGCGAACGCGATACCTCTGGGCCACTCTACATTACGTGTATGCGTATCATGTACAAACGTGCAGGTGTGCGTGTTTGTAATATTTGCACACACTCGTAATAAATATGCGTTCGTGTCTTTAACTGTTAATGTTGTTCAGAATCATTGATGTGTGTTTTGCTATACGTACGTGGTCGTGGTCGAACTTTACGCGGTGACAGTCCTGAGATAACCATAGCTGTTTACGGGACTATGACAGACTAAATAAATAAATAAATAAATAACTATTAATGTGGCTTTGGGTTTTATACCACAGCCTGCTTCGTGTGTTGACCACAAAATTTGGTTTTATTATTATCACGATCCTTAGTCTACGTTTTTCCTAGCATACGCGTTTCATCATCTAAGGCCGTCTACACACATAAGCGGATACTCCATGCGGAAACCCGTGCGCAATCCATAAATAAGTGAAGCAAAGAGGGGGAAAAAGTGCAGAACAGTGCTGCTCGGCTTGTTCTTGGCAAAAGAAAGCGTGATCACATAACACCTCTTTTGGCTGAGCTCCACTGGCTTCCTGTCAAATTCCGCTGGCAGTTCAAGATTTCTACTTTCGCTTTTCGTTACTTTGACAAAACTCTTCAGTACCTCTCTTCTTCTCTCTGCACCTACCAAAGCTCTCGCACTCTTCGTTCTTCTTCCCAGAACCTTCTTACAAGTTCATGAGCGGTCCTTGAAATCTTCGGGTGAGAGGGCGTTTAGTTTTGTTGCACCAAGCGTTTGGAATTCTCTCCCTGACCATACCCGTAACCAGTCCACTTTTCCTTCATTCAAGTCCCAACTAAAAACCCACTTCCGGGGGTGATGGTTGGGGGGGGGGGGGGGGTTGAAGGGAGGTGGGTGTTTGTGTTATCACTATATGCAATGCTTTCTCTAATGTATTCATTTTCATAGAGATTATGGTGTGAATACGTGAACCAGTCTGTTAGAAATGTTTGTACGAATGGTGATTGAAAAGTGCATTGAGTTGCTTTGCAAGATTATGCG
>CM065681.1:45750910-45753410 GCA_017654935.2 Phymorhynchus buccinoides
ACAAAGATAATTAGCTGAAAATGTTCATAAAATACAGCTTCATGTTTGGTAAGAAAGGCAAAAACGGAAAAAATGGAATTAAACGAGAAATGTAGGGGGGGGGGGGGGGGGGGGCACATCTTTCTATTGATATAGAAACCATTCTTGCATCCTTTTTTTGTTGTTGCAGAGTTATGAGCATTTAAAGTTGGTAAGGTGACTGTCGGCCATTTTGAGAAATAACAGTCTAAATTTTAGCCTGTCCTAAAGAAAATGCATCAACCTACTACTTTTAAAACACTTTTTGGAATATTTAGAGACCATATTGAAGATTATGTTTTTAAAGATCAGAAAGATAAGATGTTAGAGAGCACGAAAATACCCATAACTAAAAATAGATTTTTTGGTACAGATCACCCCTCCATCCCCCCCCCCCCCCCCCCCCCCACCCCCACCCCGACACCCTCCATTTTCTCGGTTCTTTCCGGTGTTTTTAGTCCCCGAGCCGAAGGTTCGGTGAACTATTGTTTTTGTCTGGTCCGTCCGTCCGGCGTCCGTCCGTCCGTCCGTCCGTCCGTCCGGCTATTCGTCCGTTTTTCTCAAAAGCTATTCAGTCTATCATCATCAAATTTGGTATGCTAGTTTGCCAAGATGCAAGTTATCCACTGATGTATTTAGTCTAAACATGGGATGAGCCCGCTGTGCCCTAGGCCCTTCGTGTCACAGGCCCGAGATGTCCCACGTCAAAACTATTCAGTCTATCATCATCAAATTCGGCATACTAGTTTGCCAAGATGCAAGCTATCTACTGATGTATTTAGTCTAAACATGGGATAAGCCCGCTGTGCCCTAGGCCCTTTGTGTCACAGGCCCGAGATGTCCCACGTCAAAACTATTCAGTCTATCATCATCAAATTTGGCATACTAGTTTGCCAAGATGCAAGCTATCCACTGATGTATTTAGTCTAAACATGGGATAAGCCCGCTGTGCCCTAGGCCCTTTGTGTCACAGGCCCGAGATGTCCCACGTCAAAACTATTCAGTCTATCATCATCAAATTTGGTATGCTAGTTTGCCAAGATGCAAGCTATCCACTGATGTATTTAGTCTAAACATGGGATAAGCCCGCTGTGCCCTAGGCCCTTTGTGTCACAGGCCCGAGATGTCCCACGTCAAAACTATTCAGTCTATCATCATCAAATTCGGCATACTAGTTTGCCAAGATGCAAGCTATCCACTGATGTATTTAGTCTAAACATGGCCCTAGGTTGTGCCCTAGGCCCTTTGTGTCACAGACCCGCTATGTCCCACTTCTTTCCGGCCGTCCATCCGTCCGTGCGTGCGTCCTGTTTTCAGTTCTCAATGGTCTCCCTCCTGTGTGTACAGCCGACACATTCCGATTTCGGAATAGCTCGGCGATGCTGCGAGGGGACTTTGCAGCCGCTCGGCGTTGCTGCACTTGTTTTTGTTTTTTTCAGTCTTGCCTTTCTTACTGCAGATTGAGCACATAAGCCTCGTTAGTTTCCTATATCCTTTTAAACAATTAAAAGTATCAAGTTCAAGTTCAAGTATACTTTAATATCTCCAAAAGAGAAATTCGGGAAATTCAGAAAGTATGCTTTTTGTGATAGTAACCGCAATGAACCAAAACGTTGAAGGTGTGTGTGTGCGGGGGGGTGTGGGTGTGTGATTTGCATTTTAACCATATTTTGTGTTGCTACCTAATCCGTTGAGTGACAAGTTCCTTGGTCTGGAAGCCTTTATGCGACCGGTCCAAATGATTGACAAAGCACAGTCATGCTCCTGCTAGGAGGGGATATTGTTTTGAAAAAAACATAGGCTATAGCTAACAACGACAAAAAAGAAAAAAAAAAGCCGTTGCTGTCGAACATCTGGCTTATGTAATAGCTGCGGCTTGAAACAAAGTCGACTGCTTGCTGGGAATAGAAAGATAAAGACACAAGAGGTCAAAGGTTCGTGAAGGTGGAAAGTAGGTTGCTATGAGTTCAAGCCGAATAGTCGCAAATCTTCGTTTTAGTTAAAATCATGCAGCTGTCATCTGCAGGCATTACGCATTGGAATCCGTCCAAGACACAGTTGTTGCTCTTGAGTTGAAACTGAAACCGTGCCAGGGATTCTTGGGCCTCAACTTTTCGGCCCAAAACAACACACTATTCAAGAAGAGAAGTTTATGATTACAGTGTATGCGCATATGCAGCAAAAGACATCCAAATCATAGTATTTCAAATGCCTATGCTTGTTAAGAATAATATTGAATTTGCGTGTTCACCTTTGGTCGATTTTAATCTTTTCCCGCTCAGTTTCTCTTTGTTCAACAAGCACCAAAGTATATCAAATAGGGAGTCCGCACAAAAATGATGACTTTGAGATGGAGGGTCGTAAGCATGAGGGGGGTGTTTAAAGTACAAATGAAACTATCGTTAATGGATACAACTTTGTTTTAAGTGCCTTTGCCGAGAATCGAACCTGGAACCATTGGCATGAGAGACAGACGCTCTAC
>CM065681.1:45755910-45760910 GCA_017654935.2 Phymorhynchus buccinoides
ATTTTAGATCAAATTGAAGGGAGGAGGGAGGGGGGAGGACACAGTGGAAGAAAATAGCACCTTGAAACCAACACGTTGCATTGCTAACTCCCTCCCTCCCTCTTCACCTCCCCCACCCTCATCCCTCTCCTCCTGCTCCTTCTCCTCCGCCTTTCCTCCTCTCCTCCTCCTCCTCCTGTTTTTCTCTTTCTCTTCCTTCTTCTTTATATTAATTTTATTATTCTCATAAATGTTATGTGTGTTTCTTTAGTATTCTTATTTATTTTGCTCATCTTTATTTTGTAATGTTAATTTCTTCTTAGGTGTTTTTCTTTTCTTCCGGTGTTGCTGCTGCTGCTGTTGCTGCTGCTGCTGCCTCACGGTATATTACTGTTTTGTTATTCTATGTCTACGTTTGCATTTTCTGTGTATGTTTGTTGATGGTGTTATTTGACATTTCATAGCCGTTTTCTCGTTTTTTGGCTTGTTATGATATTGTTGCGTCCTACCATTTATCTAATGCAATGCTATTTTCCTTTTTATTTTGCAGAGCAGCAGGGCTAAGACTTTGGCTTTGGTCTAGCGGATTACCGCCGCGTGTCGACAGGATTTACGCCTGCGTAATCCCGGGGATTACATTTCCTAGGCGACGGAGGGAGATTAGCTGCAATACTGCGCCTCAGTCTGCTGTACGCATATCATCTCCGTCGTGCATTACGCCTGGTTCAGTTGGTTCACTCTTAGACAGAGTGGGTGTCAAAACACAGAACAGATGCCCCCTAAACATTATTCACGTTAACTTTGGTTCGACAACTACGCATAAGAGTAGTCTAGTCGAATATTACATGCTTTAGTTATGATGTCGTAACACAACAAGGCAACAGCACCAGCGAATTACAAAAAGGTTGCATTTTACGGAGAGCAAAACAACAACAACAACAACAACAACAGCAACCGCATGCTTTGGTATTGTTCATTCACTCTTTTACACACACATACATAAGTCTGTTTTCAGTCATAATGGTAGCTGATCGAGGATAGAACAAGAGAGGCCAAAAAAAGACAGAAAGGCGGGACAGAGAGACCGAGACGGACAGAGAGAAGTCAGATGGAAAAGACACGGGAGAGTTAATTAATCAAGACAGACGACCATTCGGTCCAAAGTCACACACCTAAAAAAAAAGGACCACCCTGGGAGTTGAAGGGAGACAAGTTCCACCAGACTGACTGACAGAACTCTTGGGATTTCCCCTGATGGAATGATTACAGTGTCGGAGATCGTGCGTGAGACTCATCCTGGATTAATAAACTGTCCACGGGTCATGTGTCGTCATACATTTTAGGTTTCGAACTCGCTGAAGTGTCTTAGTTTATTTAGCCTTCCAGACTTTCGCTGATAGATAAGATTAAGAGTATGATTATATAACCACACAAAAGAGTTCAACGATTACGTACTCTTCAGCGGATCGTTTGTTGAAGCAATTCTAATGAAATATCTAGTATTTGGCTGTCGGTACAGTTTCTGTCGTGAGAGAGTGCTAGCTGAATGAAGTTATCAGTCAAAGCAGCGTATAGATAAATAAAAGAGGGAGAATTGGAATTTTGATGATTGCATCGTAAACAGAAGTTGTCATTGTGTTTTGTTATATAAAACCGTGATAGCAACAAGGCAATATTTCATGAGACTATATATTTCTGAGTGTATCGTTGTGAAGTCATGTCTACACTTAGATCAAATGTGAGTTTCGGGGCGATGAATTGAGTCAATTGAGACCAACAGAAGGGAAGACGAAGGTTGCAGTTGATGTTTTCCAAGTTTTCAAACTAGGCGAGAATTCACGGAATAAGACAAAGGTTTTCCTCAGGAGGTCATCAAGTTCCAATACAGAGGAGCAAGAAGAGGTGTGTGGGGTGGGGGGAGAACATTTTGTTTAGGTCTGCATCCTCCAGATTTGATGGCTTTGTTTGTGTGTGTATTTCTTGCCGTCCAATGTGCACAAGACAGAGAGTATCCCAATCTTCGCGTGCCGTCGTTTGTTCCACAGTGCCCTTCACCCGTGACTGTGTTTATCCTCCAGTTTGTAAGAACTATCGCCTCAGACCTTGTTTCGTGTGATCGACCTTACCTTCGATTTGACTATTAGCCCATTCCTGCGGCCAGACAGAACATTTCCCAACCTGTACCGGCGAGGCCGACTGGTCGTCTCACGCCTTCGATTTCGGAAGCTTTTAAAGGTGGCCCTTCCTCCCTCCTCCACCCCTTCATCCTTTCACCCCCTCTGCCCCCCCCCCCCCCCCCTTCTAAGCCTTCGATTGCCGGACAATCCTACTCGCCTCCTCCAATCCCCATTCTGTGACTGACCAGCCCAACCAACCGATCGATTCACGCCTGCCAGAGCCAATAAGTTCTCGTTGATCGCTGACCACTGCACCGGACTATAATTCAGCTTGGGGCTTGCTGGTTTGTGTCCTCAAAACAATAGATGTCCGTCGCACGACTGTGTTCATACACCCGAAACCCTGGCGTGGATATAATAGTCGCGGCTTAGCTAAATCCCTTGGGACGTTGTGAGCTCAGAACGAAGTCCCGTGAAAAGGAAAACCTACCATAGGATGACGTTGTTGTGCAAATGTTGTTCATGAAGGAGTTCTGTGTAATCCACCTACATACCTTCGAGTCTTGAGAAAGAAAAAAAAACATGTATAAAGGCACGATACTTGTTTATTACTGAGTGCAGTCTGTATAAGTGTGATCGTTCAGCAGTGTTAGAGAAAGAAAGAAAAAGCATCACAGAGATTCTAACAAATAACAAACACTTAACCACTCATCGAAATCGAAGTCAGAACTTCTTTTGGGGGAAACAATATTGTGAAATCATCATCCATATTCTTGTTATCGAACTGTTCATCCTGCCTCGGGCCTACAAACTATCAACGAAAAATCAGCCTTCCGTCAAGTGTTCTGTCTCATAAGTAGTGGTGTTTGTGTCGCTGACCAGTTTTATTTATGATGCTTTAGTTTTAGAATCACCAAAGTTCATTTTGACTATAAAATATTTTTTTTAAAGCTATGAAAAAGGGAAAAGCAGAGGCTTTTTAACAAGCTTTTGTCAGAATTACCAAAGAATATCTAAACACAACATAGTTTATAGGAAAGACATTGGGGAAAGGTTAGAGGAATAAACGACAAGATAACCATCCAACAAGAACCTTTTTCATTGTAAAAAGCAAAAAAGGCCAGTTTTTTTCAGGTTAGAGGTAAAAAGTTAACCATCCAACAAGAACCTTTTTCATTGTAAAAAAAAAAAAGCAGCAGTTTATAGGAAGGACATTGGGGAAAGGTTAGAGGAATAAACGACAAGTTAACCATCCAACAAGAACCTTTTTCATTGTGTAAAAAAAAAAAAAAAAAAAAAAGGCGGCAAACTGTTGACAGAGTCATGAGCGCCAATCCTACTACTAAAGCTCCCAGCTCGCCCTTGAAGCGGCAAATAGTGCCCGAGCCCCCAGACATCGGGCCACATCAGGGACTCAAGCGGACCCCCCATGGACTATCCTCCTCCAGCCAAGTCCCCTCCGCCACTAGCGCTGCCAGCACAGGCACAGGCAACGGAGGAGCCTCTTCGGGCAAACCCCTGCTGGTAGGAGGAGCAGGAGCCGGAGCAGGAGCCGGGGTCTGGAAGGAACATGTCCCCCCCAGTGGGGGGGCAACCACGGTGGGGCCCGCGCCTCACCCCGCCCTGCAGCGAGTGCTGAGCACCAGCGCCTTGAGGATCCCCCGCCAGCGACAGTCGTTCTGGGCCAGGTCAGATCGGGGGGAAACAGAGTGAAGGTGTCTGTAGGTACTAAACCTGGAAGGGGGGGGGGGGGAAAGGTACCAGACAAATCGTAGATCATGTATCCCCGTAAACAGGGGATGTACTTGAGTTAGGGAGGAATTTGTCTATTGCTATGTCCATTGTTCGTTTGGTTTGTTGTGACTTTCTTTTAAAAAATGTATTGCTTGTATTTCCTGGTAAAATTCCGCCAATGTTTATACTGTGTAATCCGTTTTGAACTGAGCACGCCATAAGCTCTGCTTGCTGTTGCTTCAGTTATGTCATAGTTGTTGTTCATGTTCATTTGGAAAATAAAACGTTTAAACCAGTTAGGGGGGAATCGTTGCTCGTTACGTTTCTGTCGGTAAATACATACTATCCGTTTCTCGTGTGGGGCCGGGGTGAAATGGAGAATGTGGCACTGTGGGTGTTGACGAAGTTTGGGGGGTTTCAAGTGGTGGGGTAGGTAGACTGACAAAAAAGAAAATCGTAATGTGCGTGAGTGCGCGCGCATGTGTGCATGAGTGTGTATTTTATGTATATCATGTGTGTGCGCGACCGCGCGCGTGCATATACGCCTATGTATGCGTGTCTGTGTGTGTGTGTGTGTGTGTGTGTATGCGTTCGTGCGTGCATTTGTGTGTGTATCCGTGCATGTGTGCGCGTGCGCGCGGGGGCGCATGTGTGTATGTGCGTGTACGTGTGCGTGCTTAGGCTACGCCACAGTAAAATAATCAGACAATGCAATGTCTCTACGATAATTCTGTGCAGGTGCTTATAGCCCATTGTCTCTAACTGATCATCCCTGTTGTATATCTGTTTTTGCCTACAGCCTCAGCGCTGTCTTAATTTACTTATCTATGCTAACCATACTCACCAACAGCTTCAATGGTGGAATTTGAAAAAGTGACTTGGACTACTAGGACCACGTGACATATAGGGCTAAGGGAAGTAACCCATAGCGAGTCACAAGGAGTGGTCCTCCCCTTAGTATTTTCGTTTTTGTGCTGTGGCATGTGTGGTTTCCAGTTGATTGGTGTTTATGCAATTGTTTTGAGTGTTGGTGAGTATTTAGTTAGTATAGATAGTAAGATTAATAAGTACTTTTCTTAGCTTGGTTGCGCGAAAATCACTCTTTATGAATATTGTTTTAATAGGCCTACAACAATTGAGTTGAGGCCTCTAGGCCTGTGTATTCGTGAG